>OU015675.1:5981546-7181546 GCA_907165275.2 Zygaena filipendulae
GTCCTGAATTTTTCATGTCCATTATCCATGGAACTTTTTTTTTTTCATGAAAATCGAGCGCGCAAGTTGTTGACCGAGGATTAGAATGTCCCTTGTTTAAAAATTACACCCTGCAAAGGTTTTGTAGGTAGGTTTAACTATTACCTATAGATTACATAAATCTTCATCTATCTCTCAAAGCAGCAAACAGCCTATGGACTTCTATAAACTACGTTGGCTACGAGCCACTATAAACCTCTTTCGCCTCTTTGACATTTATGAGACTTCGAAATCGTACCTACATTATCATTCAGTCGCATTAGGTGATTTCGAAATAGGTGTTATGGGCCCACATAATAAATCTCTTTTGCAGATATACCTGGTGTTACAAATTAGAGATAAACAAGAATTCACACAACTGTATGCAAATTAGTTTCCCATTGCGGTGACGCGCCTTATCTAACCGACAGTAGGTACAGTTTTGTAGGTTAGCGAGTTAGATTAGTGTGGATTTAATTCAATTCAGGGTAAGCATTTGCGTGGAAAATAGAATAGGGTATTTTCCCGGATATAAGAAAAAAAAATTATGTCCAATTAATCAAAATAACCATAGTCACAGATAATATAATACCATAGTTATCTATAGCGCTTAAAGTTTAGGGTGGGGGACTCGTGACGTCATTATTCAGTATAAGCCCCGTACAAACTGCACCAAGTTGTGACGTCTCGCGAAATTTCAACTCAATGTATCGCATGCAAAAAAAGAAAAATACGTGTCCAATATTTTTTATCTACACGACGCGCGTCGGACTAAAAAAAATTTAGTCAAGTAGCCAATTGTGTATACCCCGAATCTGAATGTTTAGTTTGTATTATAAGGATGTAGGTACCTATTTGCAAAAAAAATATCTAGGTAGCTATACCTACTACTTCTATAGTTATAGTACTAACAGCTGTTCCCCACAATTTGAATGTCGTTAATTTTGGAGTTCCTGATGTGGAAATTCCGGTATAAAATTACCCAATGTCAAAATTAACAATCAAACAAACTCATATTAGTTTTTATAATAGTAACGATAAAACTGGTTTCAAAATCTTTTTACCACCATGCGGGTGCTAGAATATGGAATAGATTGCGTCAACTGCTAATACGTAATGCTGTTTACTGAACCTTGCAGTTTGAATGTATATAATATTTGTTAATGATTAGATAAGGAGGGCAGATAATATAATGGATTCACTTTCACTAAATATCGTGAAAAACCTGAAACCGAACGCGTTCATGTTTCAGTTGTAAAGGTAGTTGTGGATAAATGTGGGCTTCCAAGCAAAAAGAGTCCAGTTCTCGGTATTTAGTTTCCGAGATTGTTTTGTAAAGTTGGGTGAAAAAATTGCTTTCGTGATTTTAACCGACTTGATAAATGCTCAATTATCTACAATTTGACATATCTCTATCTATAATGATGCTTAAATAAAAATCTATGTAAGAAGCAAGTAAATAGTAGGTAGGTATCTATTTAGTGTGTTTTTTTCACTCAAACTTTGAAAATGCTTTTTCTCAAATTAAGCTTTTTTAGAATTTCCACTTCATTTGTCTAATAAAAAAATATGTGCCAGATTTTGAATATTGTTCCAATCCCTGTTAATTGACTATAATAGATAGAATCTTATCAAGTCCTTACCCCACTTGGACGCCAACAATATTTAGATGTTATAGCGTTACCGCTTAGAAGGTAATTCCATAGAATTAATTGCTGCTAAGAAAGAACTATGCTAAATGCACATACTTAATCTATATTCTATTCAATAATAAAAGAATACAAAATCCACGTATTGAATCCGTACTAATATTATAAAAATGCGAATGTAAGTTTGTTGGCTAGGTGACTAAACTTATTTTTAGTCCGTCGTGTAGATTAATTAAAAATATTGGATACGTATCTTTTTTTCACGTAATCAAAAAAACAGCAAGTTACATAAATTAATATTTGCAATTTCGCCATCTGTTTTTTTTGAGAAACAATGTTTCGTACCTTAAGATTCACCAACATAGCATGTCTTTAGTTCTATAGTTATAAATGAAATTGATAGATGGCAGCATAACACATACTAGGTACATTTTTTTGAATGCTCAATACTACCTCAGAGTAAATATACTTACGATTTGGTGTGTCGATATTCAGGAAATATGTAGGTACAATTTCAGCCTGTTACAAGTGTAACCTCTTTTGGACGCAGATAAGCAATAACATGTTAACCCACAAAATTAAGTTCAGATCGATACAGAACGCTTTATTGAGAGTTAACGTTTTTTAATTATGTATTTACCTTATTACATCGCTTAATTACGTAACAAAATGTTGAATATAAAAAAATGTTGACACAATATGGCGCTACAATTTTAAAACACGATTTACTCAAAATTTCTCCAGTGTGGGTTAACAAACTATTGCTTATCTATGTCCTTTTATCGTAGCAAAAATCCTAACAGCGACACGACATCGTCTGCGAATGGACCGTTTTGTGTAGGTACTAGGTAGGTACTAGGTACGTACTTTTTTGCGTTCAATTAGCAACTCTAACTGGTTCTTTGTGAGCTGACCAACTCGCTAATTATTTTTTAATACAGTTGCTCAAAAAGTGGCGTTTTGCAGGGACGTTTAGCGTTCGGGATGTGGGCTATTACATACTCGAGCTTTTTGTTTACCTTTCCCGAACTCGTGCGTTCTCTTTGCCAACTGTCAAAAATGGCGACACGACTTTGACACACTTGCATTGCGAAACGTAGGTTTCGCATTACTAATACGACTAGCGCCATCTCTTGATCACAGTTGGAACTTAGTTGAGTTTGTTGTGTTTTTGATATTTTATTAAATTGCTTAATTTTTTCGCAACTGTATTAAAAATTGTTGTTCAGTACACGTGCGGAACCGTCATTGCAAAGAGTTCCGACATTTGTCGGAACTCTTTGCAATGACAGGCTTTCCGCACTTGTAATGAAATATACTAATTGAGGATGTCGATAAAGTCGCTATCATCCCGTTGCCGCATGTTCCGGCTGTGTGAGCTGACCTTCATAGCTGGAATTGGTGCCACTGGTGCAGTCAGTCTCAGTGACTCTCAGTCAGTCAGTCACCATGCTGGGGCCGTATTTTTGAATCGCTCGAATTACTTTCACGCACGGAATCGCGAATTCACGTGCGAATCCTTATACATTTTTTAAGCGTTCACGCGTGAATCTTGCAATTCCGTGTGCGAATAGTAATTCGATACAGAACGCTTTATTGAGAGTTAACGTTTTTTAATTATGTATTTACCTTATTACATCGCTTAATTACGTAACAAAATGTTGAATATAAAAAAATGTTGACACAATATGGCGCTACAATTTTAAAACACGATTTACTCAAAATTTCTCCAGTGTGGGTTAACAAACTATTGCTTATCTATGTCCTTTTATCGTAGCAAAAATCCTAACAGCGACACGACATCGTCTGCGAATGGACCGTTTTGTGTAGGTACTAGGTAGGTACTAGGTACGTACTTTTTTGGGTTCAATTAGCAACTCTAACTGGTTCTTTGTGAGCTGACCAACTCGCTAATTATTTTTTAATACAGTTGCTCAAAAAGTGGCGTTTTGCAGGGACGTTTAGCGTTCGGGATGTGGGCTATTACATACTCGAGCTTTTTGTTTACCTTTCCCGAACTCGTGCGTTCTCTTTGCCAACTGTCAAAAATGGCGACACGACTTTGACACACTTGCATTGCGAAACGTAGGTTTCGCATTACTAATACGACTAGCGCCATCTCTTGATCACAGTTGGAACTTAGTTGAGTTTGTTGTGTTTTTGATATTTTATTAAATTGCTTAATTTTTTCGCAACTGTATTAAAAATTGTTGTTCAGTACACGTGCGGAACCGTCATTGCAAAGAGTTCCGACATTTGTCGGAACTCTTTGCAATGACAGGCTTTCCGCACTTGTAATGAAATATACTAATTGAGGATGTCGATAAAGTCGCTATCATCCCGTTGCCGCATGTTCCGGCTGTGTGAGCTGACCTTCATAGCTGGAATTGGTGCCACTGGTGCAGTCAGTCTTAGTGACTCTCAGTCAGTCAGTTACCATGCTGGGGCCGTATTTTTGAATCGCTCGAATTACTTTCACGCACGGAATCGCGATTTCACGTGCGAATCCTTATACATTTTTTAAGCGTTCACGCGTGAATCTTGCAATTCCGTGTGCGAATAGTAATTCGAGCGATTCAAAAATCGACCCCCTGGTCGTTCGAAGCACCGGTGACCGTTTACAGGTGGAAGTTGCATACGGTCAAAAAATACCAACACATTGATGCAACCAAAAAACTGCCGGTTGTTTTTTGAATAGTTGAAGTCGCAGATGTATTTGAGGCAAGTTTTCATATGCCACCATGCTTATCTCGTCAGTTATGAGCCACCGAATGGCGTCACTTTTGTCGCTCTTGCTCGAGCCTATGACCCGCAATAGCTTTGTGAGTAGAGGACCTACCTTTTTCTATAAGTAGTGAAAATACCGAATGAAAAGTTGCTGGGAAAACTTGTTAAAGATGTGAATTCCAGGAACACAGGTTTTAGTAAGGTAGGTAAGTAGGTAAGGTAACGTCTTCTGTCGTGTTGGTAAACCATGCAAACTCTTAAAACTACAGACCGGTAGCCCAAAATTTTTTGATCCTGATTTTGGAATACGCGTTACCCTACATCTATCGCTACATGCTGTATCCAAGTTTCAGTAATGCGATAGTTTGGTCACAATATAAATAGTTATAACTCATAGAGTAACTATATTATATTCTTTATTGAGCGACAAATAAACACGCTAACTTGTAATTTAACATAAATTTGTTCATAGTTTCACTAAATGAGCGGCCATTTTGAATAGACGGTCCTGAGCGCGGCTTTGTTACGGTTTTCAGAGATATAACGAAGTGAGTTATTACGGGTTCGTTGTCATTAATTATACAACACTTCCGTTTCCTTTTTCAGCGAACCTCCCCGGTATTGAAACAGAAATGAATCTAGTCAGTTGTATAATTAATACTCTATAGTGCGATATTAATTCATATTAATAATGTTTTAGCTATTATCCTTAATCGAGCAATCCTTGTATATAATATGTAATCTGAATTTCGGAAACGGCTTCGACGATTTTGATGAAATTTAGTATTTATTTATTTATTTATTTATTTAGTAGTATGTAATTGGTTTCGGGGGCGATTAATCGATCTAGCTAGGTTTCATTTTTAGAAAACATCATTTTATCCGTGTTTTCAGGCAATTACAAATGAGTGTTTGGTACTGCTTTTCTACTTATCAACAGGTGGCGTTACGAGCGAAGCTCGGTCGCCCAGATGTTACTTAGGTATGTGAGTGACTCTATCTGTGACGTTTTCACGCCTAAACCGCTGAACAGATTTCGATAAAATTTGGCAAGGAAACAAGCTAGTAAAACACCGAAACTAAAAAATAGAACTAAACATGTTGGATCTACTCATTTCAAATCATTGGAGTCGTTTCGAATTTTGAGTAAGCTATTTCCCGCGTTATTTTTAAAGTCGGTTGAAAAATAAGCAAAATAATGAAAAGATAAAACACGAAGAAAATAGGCGGCAGCAGGTATTAAAATTTTATTAAAATTTCAGTATCAGTCAGTTCAAAGCCTCATTTCTCATTTGAAATGTGCATTTTCACACCTATTTCCACCTGAGAATATAAATCTTCTATATATCTACCCAAGGATTCCAAGGAACGTAAAAGAAAAAGCAGCGGTGAGACTCAAAAGAAATACCTAGACAACCTACATTTTGCTCCATGAAAGAAGTGCCTGGAACGCGCTGTAATTTCAGTAGGTAGGTACTTAGAACTATCTCTATACTAATTGTAAGTTGTATCTACAGTAAGATTTGGTTTTGTTTTTTACCTCGTTGGAAATAAAATTTTCTCCATATTTTCTCTCAGCTTATTTTTTTCTGAAACTCAGTTCTGAAATTACTTACATATTATTACAGGAAAGTCTGTCTGTAAGAACGAAAAGAAAAAGTTTTGTTCTTATGGAGTCCTTACACTGTGTTTATCCCTCCGTGGGACAGATGAGGCGTCTCCCGACATTGATGTAAAGAGACGCTTAAGCTGCACTTATAGACATAAATTAGGTACACAATTCGTGAACCTGGCAACACTGAATGGATGAATGGATCCCGTGCCTCGTTTGCTCGCTCCTCCCGTGAATGTTGCCCGACTGGAAAAAATGTGTTTAAAACAACATGAATACACCCTTTGCACATCGCTTGTACGTACATACATGCTAAGTTGTATAATGTTATTAGTATAAAGTAAATAATAAACGTTTAGCAAGCGGTAAAAACGACCACATTTTTTTTAAATTAAACTATTAATTATTATTTATCAAACAAAACGTAATTACAATATGTAATTCGACATTACTTAAAATTGAAACTGTGGAAAATTATAGGTACTATACATAACCTTACAAAGGTCACTGAATTTGGAAGTTCTGTAGTCATGTTATTCAATACGATAAACGGCAAATATGTATATTGGATCGTATAATTCGTTTAGGTAGGTACTCATTTTGATTAACGTAGTAGGTAATAATTATATATTACTAGCTGTCCCCCGCGATTTCATCCGCGGTAATTTCGGAGTTCCCGCGGTAATTCCGGGAAAAAAGTGCTGTAGTTTACGGTGATAAGCAGTTCCCCGCATTATTCCGGATTTCTTGCGGGAATCCCGGGATAAAAACTATCCTATCTTTTAAGTTGGACCATATTATAAATGGTTACAAAATTTTATCAAAATCCGTTCAGTAGTTTCGGAGTCCATCGCGGAGATTTATTCTTCATTCGGCCCACCGAGTTTCGGCCCACATAAAAAAATCCTGGTTCGTCCCAAACAATATGCTTTCTTCGTCCCAAAATATAATTTTGATTATTTTATTCTCGCTTCGTCCTATTTTATATTCCTTCTACGGCCCATATTTTTTTGTATATGCCAAACTTGCTTTTTTGTACCATCAGCAAAAGAGGGTTACATATTATCAAATATTCTGACATCGGTCAACTATATATTTAAAACAACCGCTGCTCTCAGTCTTCTCTACGAGAGAAGATTTACTCCTATTATTATAAAAGCACTCTTTAGCCACTCTAAGAGCGACTTTCACCAATGTGCTAAACGTATTTGGCGCTTTATTTAAACAGAATTTTGAGTTTAAATGCATCTCACATCTTTTACCATTTCATAAACAAAAATTCTGTCAAAATTAAATGAGCTCTGATGGCTGTTCAACTCACAGAATAATCCATAGAGTAACCCATTGCTATTGCTTCATTGTACAAAAAGTATATAAAGTATCCTAAAACCAATCAGGAACAACAAGAACTTGCCAGGGAATTTTATAAGATTGCATAATTTCCATGGGTTAATGGAGCAATAGACTGCACTCATGTGAGAATAATTTCACCAGGTGGGAATAATGCAGAACTGTACAGAAACCGCAAGGGATATTTTTCAATAAATACGCAATGTGTGGCTGCTGCTGACCTCTCATTCATTGATTTAGTTGCTCGTTGGCATGGACCCGCAGATGACTCCAATGTTTGGGACAATTGCGCTTTGAAGAGAGTGTATTTGCAAGGAAAATTCAATGCAAAGTTGTTATTAGGAGACAGCGGGACATGCACAAATAGGGTTTATGATGATACCATTGCCTGAAGGTGTGATACTAGATAATAAAGATGATATATTCCCAAATTTTTAGAATTATTTATTATTAAATTTATCTTAAAAAAATTGGGAATAAGTACTTTCTCTTTTTTTTTGACTGTACCTTTAAAGTACTTGTAAATTTGGGACGAAGCGATACATCAATAGTGATATGGGACGAACCAAGAATTTTTTGGAATGTGGGACAAAACTTCGGGACAAACGAAGAATAAACCATCGCGGACAAACAACGTGACACGTGATTTATATATATTAAGACAAACAAACTTCCCCACTCATTAACGACCATCTGAAACTAATAAAACTTTAAACATGAAAGAACAGTAGTTTCCTTTTACGACGTAGAGACTATAGTAAAAAAAAGATTTTACGAAATTAAACCTTTAAAATGATGAAAGTTTGGTGAATTTGATATACACGCGCTGTTCAAGTCTAATTTTAATAAAATATTATTTGCCTGAAATGTGTTACGTGCGGCGAAAGTGTTGCATCGTTTTAGGTTTAAGTCGTTCAGTGACCGTTGATTCTTTCGGCGGAGGCTACGTACACCGCAGCTGATATAACGAGCCATAACGTGCGGTTAAATGGGGTGGAAACAGTAAGATATTGGATGTTGTCTTTAGCTTGTTATGTTAAATTACAATGCTGTCTTCGTTAGGTTACCTACACGGCAACCCCTTTTGTACTACAGCATAATTTAATGAGATACGCACGGAGGAAACTAAGTAGGTATGGATTTTTTTTGTACGAGTCTTGTTTTTTCAACTTTTTTCAACTCCTGAGTTCCGGAATTCCCGTAGGAATTCCTAATTACCTTAAATACAAATCTTGGCGGCGAACACAACAAAATTTTTTTTCGAGTTTTGCGAAACTAACGGCAGTTTATTTTTATATAAATGCCGCTTTAAACTTTTACTTACTTTAGGAATTTGGTAATTGGTAAGGGCGATTACAGAGTTGATTGAGTTTACTCTGAGTGTATTGTGTACAAACATAAAACGTAACATTAATGTATTTTGTAAATCAGCTGTTGTCTGGTAGATACTACCTTAGTAGTAAGTATAAGCCTTCGTTTGGGACCAGACGGCGTTATGTGATAATGTCAAAGGATTATTGAATTATTACACTTCATCTTATAACTAAGAAAGAAAGAAAGATTAAAAGAAAGAAAGAAAAGGAGTTTATCGGTACCCCTCAAAAATATACAAGAAAATAAATATTTTATAAAAATAATTTACCTAGGTACTCACCTAATAATAATTAAACAAATATGAAGGATAAAGAAAGCTGTAACATGCGAAAACCCCTTAGTTAACTTAGGTTATATTTTATACCACAACAGTAAAATTACAAAACATACAAAATTGTATGATTTTATATAAACGTTAAACAAAATTTCAATAGGTATTAGTCGCATCATAAACCGCCAGAAGCGACCCAATAACTGCAACATTACAATATGTATCTATCTAGATGTAAACAAGGGGACATTAGCGCTTCATATGTCATATTAAACCCTCCGAGACACGAGGCTTATGTTGATGATGCGGTTATTGTGCCTAGAGAGCGGCGGGCGGTTGTGACGTTATGTTGCGAACGTAACCTACAACGCTTATTGTCTGTTAAATATTATGATAGATATAAATTATATAGGGTAACAGTTAAATTTGAGAGATAAGTCGTACAGTGTCTAACAGTTAAATAGAAAAGTTATACAATGAGTAGGTAATAGTTAAATATAGAAGTTATACAGCGTGTAACAGTTGAATAAAAAAGTTATACAGCGTGTAACAATTGGCATGTTGACTAATTTTTATTTTTTAGTCCGTCTTGTAGATTATTAAAAAATATTGGACACGTATTTTTTCTTTTTTTACCTAATCAAAAAATAACGGCGATATATTGAGTTGAAATTTCGCGTGACGTCACTATTCTGACAGTTTGTATGGCGGTTTTAGCGGTTAGTGACGTCACGACCCCCTCACCCTAAACTTTAATGCGCTTTATCTCTGTATATTTTAATTTATTTGAAAAAGCAAAAAATACGTGTCTATTGTTTTCTTATTTACTGACGGACTAATTAGAATTTTGATTTTCAAAAGTAGTCCACATCCCCATTAAATATCATAGATAAGAGAGCGTGTATAGTCACTGTAGTTCAGTTAAATATGATAGGAAAATTATACAGCGTGTCTGTCACAGAAACTCGTAGTAATTTTTAATCGTAATATACACCTAATCGAATTTAATCGACAGCGTTACCGGTCCAGCCCCCCTAGCTAAGTTGACAATCTACAATCGTTAACGAATAGGTACAAAACTAAGAAACCAAGTCGTTATGTCAGCTGGTCACGCTAAACTGGAGTTTTGATTCGACTATTTTATGTGACCACGTGACATTCCCACACAACCCGGTGTCACATTTGCGTTTATGTAGGTATTTACAAAAAAAATGAGTGAGTGAGTGAATGAGAGAGAGAGAGACTAAGACACAGACATCTGGACCAAGAAAAAATAGTTAAAATTCAATATACGTTCTACTTTTACAGCTAAGTAAATGTATCCGTAATATAATATCTATTATTTTAGATCTACTTATATACATATACAGTACAACATTCAGACAATCCAGCAGAAACGTCTAGTGAGGTTAACATGCTCCACATGCTCTATTCCCGGGAGAAATCATTCCACTGGCAACCCACCACTATTGTGTCGTCATCGAACTATAAGCACAGTGGCATTTCTATTCGATACTTAGGTATTTGCAGTTTGATTTTCAATACTTACTAATATTATAAATGCGAAAGTGAGTTTGTTTGTTTTGTGTTTGTTTGTTACGCTTTCACGCCTCAACAGCTCAACGGATAATCATGAAATTTTGTATGTACACGTTGTTAGGGGTACAGAGAAGGACATAGGGTACTTTTTATCCCGCAATTCCTGCGGGAACTCCGTAATTAACGAAGGTGAAACTATGGAAACAGCTAGTAAGGCAAATGGTTTCACCCGAACAATTTCGGAGTTTAGACAATCCCTAATGTCCTTCTTTGTACCCCTGACAATATGTAAGTATGCGAAATAGCATGATGATCAGTTGCGTAGTTAAGGCGTGAAAAGGTAACAGAGAGACACACAGAGTTACTTTTGCATATATTTTAATACTAGCTGTGCCCCGCGGTAATTTCGGAGTTCCCGCGGGAATTCCGAGATAAAAAGTACCCTATGCCATTTGCTGTACCTACCTCTAACAACGTGTCTACGAAATATTATGATCGGTTGAGTAGTTAAGGCGTGAAAGCGCAAGAAACAAACAAATAAACTGACATTTGCATTTAGGATATTATGGATGGAGGAGGCTTTATATCATTGTAACATCAGGCAATCAACGTCTCCAGCACGCAGCGTCTGCTAAATACTAATGACAGTTTGAGATATTGTACAACGCATGTTTTCGACGTAGCCCCCCAACCCACCCAACCCTCGCCAGCATCCCTCGGTGACATGACACGCAGTGCTCCGCCCGCACGTGACCTAGATATCTAGCGGTAGATATTCAAACTGAATTGCTATTTTATATACCACTAGCTGTTCCCATGTGTTTCACCCGCGATAATTTCGGAGGTCCCGCGGGAATTCCGGATTACAATATAGCCTATGTTACTTAGGAATAATGTAGCTTTCCAATGGTGAAAGAATGTTTGAAATCGGTCCAGTAGTTTTTGAGTTTAATCGTAACAAACAAACAAACAAAAAATCAAATCTTTTCTCTTTATAATTTTAGTATGGATAATATACATAGACTAGCTGTTCCCATGTGTTTCACCCGCGTTAATTTCAGAAAAGAAGGAAAGAAACAAATTTTATTTGGCTTAAAGAAGCACTATTTACAAAAAAGAATCCTTTTCCACTCAAAGATTATCTATTTTATTTATATATTTATTTATTTTTATTATTAAGTATTATTATTATTTTTTTTAAATATTTATTTTATGTGGTAATATCGACTACTTATTTATTTGTTTGTCACTCATTATTATTGTTTTGTATATATTTATATTGTGTATGTATATAAATGTACTACGACCTCACAGCACCACCCACCCTTATATTAAGCTACTTATATTTTTAATTTCACTTTCACTTTTTTTTTTTTATCTTTCTAGTTAAGTAGGTACCTATGTTATGTTGCCTATATTATTAGGTTGCCTGGAAGAAATTGCTTTTAAGCAATAAGGCCGCCCTTTGTTGCCTGTATTTCCCACCATGTATTTTTTTATATTTAAGTTTTTGGTGACAATAAAGAATATTTGATTTGATTTGATTTGATAAATGGAGCCGCTTATCAGTTGAAGATTTGTTAGAATCCGTTCAGTATAGGTATAGTTCTAGAGATTAGCCGCTACATCCAAACTTACATAACTATAGGTACCAACAAACTTAAGAACTTTACCTATTTATAAGATGGGAGGTCAACTCGATATACTTAATACTTATTAATTTTTTTTTATGGAAATATATTCTCATTTCCCGCGTTTTTATCTTTATTATTTTCAATTACTACGAATTTTCAACCCCTTTGAGTATGACTTCCAAAAAAACGTTTTTATTAGGTACAATAGTTCTAGCCTATATACATTAAAAAAGGAAGCCTACTACAAAAGTTTAAGTTTCTTTAGATCCTATAGACCCTATTAGATCCTATAATATCAGTCGGTGCGTCTGTAAGACATGTAAATTTATAATACTTGTAGAGAGGTAAATAAAAAGATATAGAAAAGATATAAATCTGTGAATTGAAAAAGACTTCTGTGAAGGTTAACACGATTGTATAGACCCTCGCCTAGGATCCGGGCGGCCACGGTTCTCACCGGATCTCGACAAATCCGATTTGCCATGCAGCGCGTTCCCCAAATGGCAAATAAACTCGCACTGTAGCTAGCTGATTCGATTCCCGGCCCGTACACAAACACGATGCGAATATCTTGGCAGAATTGAGACTTACTAAGATTTTATCTATTGAGAACACCAAAAATCGCAAAGAAATACCAACTAGTGCCACTTGCATTCTTAGAGACACCAAGAGGACTGTATAGCCGCATGCCTTATGTAACGAAATCGACCGGCTTATTGCTATCTCCATTTTATGAAAAAGGAAAAAAAAAAATTAACCACCATGCTCAAAGAAGTTTCATTTCATCATCAATTTGTGGATATCGCAGTGCATGACTCTAAAAGCAACAGTAATAAATTAGATTTATCTATTTGTGTAGTACTACATACTTCCACGCATCATCGCCAAATACGTAGTTGTAGTAAAATTCTTTTATCTTCGGTGTCAATAAATTACCCATGGAAGTAGTAAAGTTTTCGAATTATTAACATTGTGCGGGCGGGAAATGGCGCAGGCGAGGAACGAACTTTCTGAATTTGGACTCAATTTTTTTTATATAAAATCTTGTATTCGTATTTCAAAATCTATTCTATTTATCCAAATTTCAATTATTTTATTTTACTTCTAGCTCTAATTGACTAACAAATAGCAAAATGGAAAGGGTTAAAAAAAACTGACTAACGAATAGCAAAATGGAAAGGATGAAAAAAAAACTCTGCTACTCATGTTATTATATAGCTACAATCGAAACAACTGTGGCCATTAGCGTCTGTATATTGTAAAATGCTTCTCTTATACCTATTACCTATACTAGTTCCATTAAAAAATCTAAAAAAATCTTTGAACCATATTTATTTGTATAAATTGAATTAACAATATAGGTAGAATATGATAACAAGTTAACAGAGAAAGTTGAGAGTTATGTGCGAAGTTAAGTCGTTAAACGCTCATTTAGCGGCTAAATAACCAGTGTTATATTGAAATTAATGCGCATACAGACAACTTCAACCACAAAAGTTATAGGCACATACCTACCTGTAGATTGCGGAATTTATTTGCGCCTATTCATAAATGGTGTAAATTAAATTTATTATATTAATTTTACATTCACATTTTACAAGTCGGTTATTCAGAGTTACCTTGGGAATTCCGGGTAATAGTAGATACCCTATGTCACTGAGGAACACTGTAGCTTCTTATAAGTGAAAATCATTTTAAAATCAGTGAAGACGTTTTTGAGTTTGTGCAATATTAACAATTAACATATTATAAAAAATCCAATATTTCCTCTTTAAAATATTAAGTATAGATCGCTAAGTATCTATGTGTCCTACATACAATAAAACTGCGGGTTTGTCGGTTTGTTTGAACACACATAGCGTAAAAACTATTGGTCGGTTTTAAATAAAACTAGGATACAGAATAATATTACTATTAAAATATAAAGTCACAATGCGCTGATTTTTTTTTTGGAAAGTACCCAACTAACCGAACAAACCGAAGAATGGTTCCGACAAAATATTCGGGAGAATAATTAACCAACAATAATAAATGAGGCTGACAAGATTCCGTTTTGTAATTTAAGAGCAAATATCACAAACGTCAAACTTTCGTTGGAAAATAAACCTAAAGATTGGTTGGTTCGTTATAAATTAATGAAATTCAAAGTTGGTTATGTAAAGGCTCATACATAATATTATGCGCATAAACCTTTAATAAAAGTCAGCCCATAGCTTCATTTCGGTTTTAAACTAGCTGTTTGTCACGCAGTAGAACCCACGCGTCACGTTCCCATCTTTCTTTGGAGCCAATATGGGGAATTTTTGTGTTTATTTTTTATTATTATTTTATAAACCTGTATCAAATCAAATATGCTTTATTGCACGCACACGTAAGTATGTATGTATTAGTTGTGTAATAGCTTGTAGATATAAGACTCTTTAAAAGTTCAAGTTAGACAAGGAAGGCGCTACAGTCCTAGTGACGTCACTCGGCTTGTAGCGCCCCACAACCGTCATACAAAATTCCTCTTTTTTTTTTTTTTTTTATGTCATAGGGGGCAAACGGGCAAGTGGTACACCTGATGGTAAGTGATTACCGCCGCCCATAGACATCTGCAACACCAGAAGGCATGCAGGTGCGTTGTCGACCTGGAATGGGGATGGGAACTGGCTTTCAAGTGAGGCTGCCGGAACACACCGTTAGGTGCTTGGCGACAGATTTGCAACTTGAAGGTGGTAGCTAGCCAGCCGGGCACTAGAGAGCGCCCTACCACCATTCCTTTTTAGAAAGAGACAGACATACAAAAAACACTCGACAAAAAGTGTGAAAATTAGATCTAACTATAAAAAATTTGCGTTGTGGCTGAGTACCAACCACGAATTAACAGTTTTCGAAAAAAAAGTGAGAATTGATTGGTTAATTAATTAATTGATTGTGCTGTGAACTGTGAGTGGATGTCAAAAAAGAAGTTGGTCAGTTAAAAAAGTGATTCCATCCAACTTTATTTTTTTTAAATCTACCACAGTACAAGGAAGCAATCAACTGTCTCTTATTATATTTAGGAAAATCCCCATCCCCCCCAAAAAAAAGCATATTTTCTTATGTTGTTGTTGTTAAGCAACAAAGTTTTGAGCACTTTCACTATCAAAATCAGATACAGATTCGTGGACCCCCGCTTGCGAATTGTGAACCCCTATTTTTTCGTCACGCAAACGTAGACGCCCGTCGTGTATCCCATGGACCCCTGGGGGTCCACCCGGACTACTTTGGGAACCGATGGTCTATTCGATGGCGTGGCCAGACAAAGGAGCACCTAATAAAGTTATGATATAGAATTAAATCAAAGTGCCTATTTCAATTATTAAAGAATCCCACTTGAACCCTACCATCAAAACATAATACATACAAACTTTGACCAGTGACAAGTGGGACATTGTTTTCAAATTTGCCACCGATGGAGACAACTAAGGCGGGGAAAACTGGTAATGAATTAGGAATCCCCGTAAGGATTCTCGACAGACCGCAACGGGTAATAATAGGGATGTTGACTACTATTGAAAATCAAAATTCTAATTAGTCCGTCAGTTAGAAAATAAAAAAACAATAGACACGTATTTTTTGCTTTTTTAAATAAATTAAAATATACAGAAATAAAGCGCATTAAAGTTTAGGATGAGGAGGTCGTGACATCACTAACCGCAAAACCGCCATACAAACTGTCAGAATAGTGACGTCACGCGAAATTTTAACTCAATATATCGCCGTTATTTTTTGATTACGTAAAAAAAGAAAAAATACGTGTCCAATATTTTTTAATAATCTAAGACTAAAAAATAAAAATTAGTCAACATGCCCATTATATAGTGACAACGCGCGACAGGGCGTCGCAGTTTGCACACGCCCTTAGAACATTTTCTTGTTTGAAACTTTCTGTACCTAATTTACGTGGAAACAAAGCCAGCAACTGGATAATTTGAAGGTTCAAGGGTGGTGTTACATCTTGTAATTTGAATTTGTATTGCTCTCTGATAGAAAATGTTTGCTGATATTGTAAATACCTAATGATACTATTCTAATATTATAAATGTGAAAGTGTGGATGTTTGGATATTTGGATGTTTGGATGTTTGTTACTCAATCACGCAAAATTGCTGAACGGATTTGGATGAAATTTGACATGTACGTTGTGAGGGGTACAGATAAGGACATAGAGTACTTTTTACCACGGGATTCCCGTAGGAACTCCGAAATTACCGCGGGTGAAACCGTGGGGCACAGATAGTAACTTATAAGTGAAGCTAATAATTATGAACGGGTTAAAATTCAATTTAGATCTTGAGTTTACGGCGAATGATTCACGGAATCCCAGTTATTTATCCGCTGAACCCACTCTACGAACCTGCCCCTCTCTTCTCTCCCTGAAAACGTGCATGCCAAATTTCATGCAAATTCGTTGAGTCGTTTTTGCGTGATTGAGTAACAAACATCCAATCATCCACACTTTCACATTTTTAATATTATTAGTAGGATAACTAACAATTGTAATGTACAGTAAATTCTGACTTACATCTAGTTGTTGTATCGAAATCAATATTAGAATAGAATAGAATAGAATAAAATTTATTTCTGCAAAACACACAAGAATAATAAACAAACATTAAAGAAGTACCTAAACTAAACCCAGAACCCAAGTTTTCTTGCATGCTCTGCCGAAAGGGTCACCAACTCAGCATTAGCTAGGTGCGGGTACACCTAGCGCTGGTTTTCAGTTGGCAGCCCGTTGTCACGCACGGACAACAGCAGAAGAGGAAAACACAATCAAATAAAAAACAAAATAAAAATATTACAAATATTACATATTCGCAGTTCGGATGACAATGCAATACCTTCTACTTATTAGGAAATGGAGTTGATTTGATGATGGAGCTGGATGGGAACTCTGTAACTAAACGAAGCAACCCCATCCAGTTGAGGCTCGTTTGATTGATCTCGACAAGGCCTCAGTTCTTTTAGTTCAGTTTACTCTGAAAGCCTGTTTCCCAACTTAATTTTTGCTGTCTTTCTATTGTGAGATTGTAAATAACCTTTGCTATACGACTTGTATAGTGTTTTTACAGAAAATTCTCACTCTTTCGACATTACAAGTGGCAGTATAATTGGAGTGTGGATCCGGATCGAGCGTACACTAACGATCTCATCGACTCCATGCCAAAGGTTTTTGATCTGTGGTTCGATTTACTCTTTATGACATTTTTTTTTCTCTCCTGTTGGATCTATGGATTTGTTTTGTATTATTTTTCCCTAGCTGTGCGTTGCCGTGCCGTGCCGTTTTTCTCCATCAACCAAAGATTCATTGCAATTAGATGAACATTAAAAGTATACAAAGTAATCAAAGTATTAATTTTTATACTAAAAAGATCTTGATTGTACAAGCTCTTATTTAACTTGCAATGTTTGTGTGAAAGTTGTCCGCACTTTTAATCAAAATTTGCAAAACATTTTCTAATCACTTGATGGTACCCGAACACTTAAGTAATTAAGTCCATGTTATGGTATCATCGAGCTGATCTGATGATGAAGCCTGGTTTATGGACTGGAACTTCTTAATGGCAAACGGTAAGATAGTCGAATCTGAGCTATGCTTTGTTTTGTTGCCATGAGTTGGTACTTTCCATTACTCATGATGGCGAGGGTCTGAAGATGGAGCTGGAGGATTGTTCAGTGACTAACTAATGGAAATTGCAGAGATTGTCTGTTACCTTTTCTATAACTGTAGGTAAATAAACAGAAAAAAATATAAGAAATAGAATACAGAGGAACTTTATATCATTTAATTTAGATTAATTAATTAATTAATTAATTAATTTAACAATTAATGCACAGAAGGACAACATAAAAAGGAAAGAAAGTATTAAAGTAATCATGTACAAAAAAAATACTGGGTAAATATTTTTTTCTTTTTTTACGTAATCGAGTTGAAATTTCGCGTGACGGCACTATCCAATGCAGTTTGTATGGGGGCTTATACCGATTAATGAAGTCACGAGCCCCCATCCGTTGCATGGTGGTAGGGCGCTCTCTAGTGCCCGGCTGGCTAGCTACCACCTCCAAGTTGCAAATCTGTCGCCGAGCACCTGACGGTGTGTTCCGGCAGCCCCACTTGAAAGCCAGTTCCCATCCCCATTCCAGGCCGGCAACGCACCTGCAAGCCTTCTAGTGTTGCAGATGTCCATGGGCGGCGGTAATCACTTACCATCAGGTGTACCACTTGGCCGTTTGCCCCTATGACATTAAAAAAAAAATCCTAAACTTTAATGCGCTTTATATCTCTGTATATTATAATTCACTTGAAAAAGCAGCATAAAATACGTGTCTATTGTTTTTTAACCGACTTCCAAAAAGGAGGAGGTTCTATGTTCGATTGTATGTATGTTTTTTTTTTTTTTTTTATTTTTTTTTTTTTTTTTTTTTTTTTTTTTTTGTATGTTCACCGATTACTCGAAGACGGTTGGACCGATTTGAAAAATTCTTTTTTTGTTTGAAAGGGTTTACTCCCAATTAGGTCCTATTGCCACCAAGTCGGGATCTGATGTTGGGATCTTGGAGAAATCGAGGGAACTCTTCAAAAATTATAGGCACACCTATAGCGATTTGGGTATTTTTGATAGTAAATCGTTCATTTGCTTTCGGAAAGCCAAATTTGAAGAAGTGGAACTGATGATGAACACCACAGGTGGTCATCGGAACAACTCAAAAATAATACGTATTTCACGGGTTCCGATTGAAGCGATTTAAAAAATTGTTTTTTTGTTTGAAAGGGGATACTCCCAAATTGATTCCATGGTCACCAAATCGAGATCTGATGATGGAATCTTGGAGTAATCGAGGGAACTCTTCAAAAATGATGAGAACACTTATAACGATTTTTTTATAGTAAATCGTTTATTTGCTTTCAGAAAGCAAAATTTGAAGAAGAGGAACTGATGATGAAGACCACAGATGGTCATCGGAACTACTCAATAATGGGTATTTCACGGGTTCCGAATCGTTAACTTTAATATGGTTTCTAAACAATTTATGCCTGTCACAATGTATATGGTGAAGTGGAACTGATGATGATGTACCAGGAGAACTCCTCAACAATTAACGTCCCTGCATCGGGAAAAGCAATATTTTGTGAAAAGTGATGAGCAGTTGACATTAGGCTATTGTAACTTAGAGAAATTACGAACTAAGTCACTTAAAAGCGAGAAATAAACAAAATTTTAACAAAAAAATTAAAACCGACTTCCAAAAACACAAAACCATAAAACTAAAAATAACAAAATACCGATTTAATCCAAAAGACAAAAACACACGTAATATTATTATTGGTTTGTGTTACCACTGATCGGTATGAAGTCGGTGACAAGCCAAATATGGAGGGGGAAGATGGGCTAAGTCGACTCCCGCCACCAGCTCTTCGTGAGCAGAACAACCCAAGTGGGCAGGTACCTGCGGGCTTGTCACCGAATTCAAACCGATTAGGGTAGCACAAACCAATAATAATATTACGTGTGTTTTTGTCTTTTGGATTAAATCGGTATTTTGTTATTTTTAGCTTTTTATTTTTAGTTTTTTGGTTTTGTGTTTTTGGAAGTCGGTTTTATTATTTTCTGTTTCTAACTGACGGACTTTATTTTTTGATTTTCAAAAGTCGTTTAGTATTTGTTTAAACAGCTAGTCTATACTATACTTAATAAAGTTAAAAAACATATACACACCGGCAGAATTAGCGGAACATAAAAAGGCAGAGTATAGAAATAATTACGTATATATATTAAAACAAATTATTATCAGGCATGAAGTAACAAACTAATATACATCTTTTAACATCGACTTTAAGAAGTTTTTAGTTAAATTTTATTAAAAATTATCAAAATTAAAAAAAATCAAAAAAATCTGTAGTTTGTGAGAACACAGACAATGTTGTAAATAAAAGTTAAATCACGAAGGGGAAACACACGTTATTAATCGTTCATTTATTTAGTGTTAAAATCACAGTAATCTTTAATTTGCAACATTATTTGTGTGCCCACAAATTAGAGAAAAATTGTTTTTTTTATTATTATTTTAAATAAAATTTAATAATTTTATTACAAACTTTTAAAGTGTTAAAAGATGTATATTAATTTATTACTTCAAGTCTAATTATTATTTGTTTTAATATATATACGTAATTATTTCTATACTCTGCCTTTTTATGTTCCGCTAATTCTGCCGGTGTGTATAGGTACGCGACGAATTGAAAACCTCCTCCTTTTTGGGAAGTCGGTTAAAAAGACCAAAAAAACATTTTATGTTTGTTTGTAATGGATAAAATCAAAAACTACTTAACGGATATTAAAAATTCTTTCACTAATAGGCGTTTTCATGGTTTTTGTCTTTTTAACCGACTTCCCAAAAAGGAGGAGGTTTTCATGGCAAGAATTTCATTTCTAGGCAAGAAGCTACTATACAAAGTTCCTGAGTGACATGGTTAATGCGAGTGAAACCGTTGTTATTTACTAGTACTGTTAGGAATGTATATGAAAATGGCGATGTGGACTGAGAGCGGTGTATCGATTTTCGTTGACAAATTATTCGTTAATATTGCTGTTGGGTATTTCGGTGAAATTAGTTCGCGGCGCGTCGACGCCTGTAATTTCACAACTGAATAGGGGACAATTTGTGACGTCACACGCAGACCTCTCCCGCACAGCCGGCCGCGGAGTTACAAACACGATGGAGAAGGCATACGAAATTAATCTCATCCACCCGAAACAGGCAACTGAAGTTTTGATTGTATTACGGTGAGTAAACACTTTGATAGCGATGATAGCTCAGTGGCTGGTGCGTTCGGATTAAACGCCGCAAGGTGTAGGTTCCAACCCTAACAATGAGCTTGGGCTGTCGGTGAAGGAAAACATCGTGAGGAAACCATAGCATGGTGGTAGGACGCTCTCTAGTGCCCGGCTGGCTAGCTACCACCTTCAAGTTGCAAATCTGTCGCCAAGCACCTAACGGTGTGTTCCGGCAGCCCCACTTGAAAGCCAGTTCCCATCCCGATTCCAGGTCGGCAACGCATCTGCATGCCTTCTGGTGTTGCAGATGTCCATGGGCGGCGGTAATCGCTTACCATCAGGTGTACTTGCCCGTTTGCCCCCTATGACATAAAAAAAAAAAACTATGTAACATGTTAGATAACATTATGTAAAGCCCGCACCACATTCACGCGAGAACCTTGCGAGAACGCGAGAAAACCACGAGAAACGGCGGAGAACATCGGCTCCACATCGGAGTCAAGGACCATTTCGAGCGTGGAGACACACCACACAAATGGCAAAATACGTTATTGTTTCTTGTTCAGTTTTATTTTGTTTTTCTTTATTTTGTTTTTCTTTATTATTTATTTTGTTTTACTTTAATTGTTTTCATTTGTGTTGTCTTGTATGTGTTCATTTGTGTTGTGTTTCTCCTTCGTTTGAATAAATCTTTCTTTTCTTTTCTTTTTTTTTTTCACATTCACGTTCTCGTGGTATTCTCGCGCTCTCGCAAGATTCTCGCGTGAATGTGGAGCGGGAATAACATTTTGTTATACAACATCCTACTAATATTATAAACGCGAAAGTTTGTATGCATTGATGGATGGATGGATGTTTGTTACTCTTTCACGCAAAAACTACTGGATGGATTTAAATGAAACTTTACAATAATATAGCTTATACATCAGATTAACACATAGGGTACTTTATATCCCGGAATTCCCGCGGAACTCTGAAATTAAAGTGAAACCGCGGGCACAACTAGTTGCAACATAAAACAAGACTGTATACATTGGAATAATAATGCAATATAACAATGTTATATAACCATTGTCGTTTCTCGTTCTTCAGTGCTATGCTATCCACAATGTCTTTGCTGAGAGGACGTTTCACTAGCTGCGGCAGCGAATGCTGTATTTTTAAATAATAGAAGAAGAAAAACCTAAAAGTGACTAACGGCCGCACTCAGAGTCGACTTTAATGATTACTTAGTTAAGTATCGTTTTTTAAAACAAAACTGCCGCAATCAGACAAGTTTAATAATCAGAATAATCAGAGACGTTCAGTAAATTAATGTTAATTGGCATTTGATGAGATGTAACTTACCGCCGCACTCAGAGTCGACTTTAATGATTACTTAGTTAAGTATAGACTTTTAAAACAAAACTGTCGCAATCAGACAAGTTTAATAAATTAATTTTAATTTGCATTTAACTAATTAAGTTAGATCTCATTAAATGCCAATTAACATTAATTTACTGAACGTCTCTGATTGCGACAGTTTTGTTTTAAAAATCTATACTTAACTAAGTAATCATTAAAGTCGACTCTGAGTGCGGCGGTTAATCAGTTAAATGCCAATCAACATTAATTTATTAAACTTGTCTGATTGCGGCAGTTTTGTTTTAAAAATCTATACTTAAGTAAGTAATCATTAAAGTCGACTCTGAGTGCGGCGGTGAGTTGCATGACATGATAGCCTAGCTATTCAAAGGGGGAACGCTGCCAGTATCTTCGGAATCTTGCCTAAAGGGACTCCTTTTAATAATATATTTTAGATTTATTTTAGGTTAGGTTAAGTTTAATTTTAGTATATTTTAATAATTTAAAATAATATTATTAAAAAACGTTTTACTATAACATTAAATGTGCAAATTATCTGAAATGTTATATAACATGTTTTGTTATTTAGGTAGTCTTTATGCACTCTTAACATTCCAAACTTTATTTTCCTGTTTTGGTTTTCGATGGTTTTGGTTGGTCATTGTGAAAGACAGAAAGAGAAAATGAAGTTATAGGTATGTGCAGTTCGCTTATTACGGCGCACTCAAGTAGGTGCGGGTTACACTGCGGGAAATAGCTAGTATAATCCTATAAAATAATATATAGATAGGTAGCAGCATATCAAAATTAAGTATTATAATACTTTCGTACATCAGTTTCACGTACATATTGTATCTAGTTGAATTCCGCACATAATTATTTCGACCCATAGAGCGGGCGGTTCCAGAATTGTGGATGAAAATTAATGTGCACTAAAATAGGTCACGTGAATATATAGGTAAGTACAGTCAACAACAGAAATCACTAGGTACATGTTATAAAACCTACCTTGCCTATTCTTAGTTATTTACTTTTTCTCAAATTTATACCTACCTGTTTATTTTGTACCCTTTTTATTTGCATTCATTCTTTTTTATGTTATTTCATCACAATATTTTGGTTAATTTTTAAAAATCAGTATTTTACCTATTGTAATATGCGGTTTTAATTTTAAGCATACTAGAGACACAAGTAAAAAGATTGTAGTCGGACTTCTGTTTTATTGACACTTTTGTTTTATGTTCGTCAAGACTGTGATCTGTTTTGTGTTCTAAATGAATAAATAAATAAATATAAAACAAAGTCCACCGCTCCGTCTGCCTGTCTGTTCGCGATAAACTCAAATTCTACCGAAAGGATTTTCATGCGGTTTTTTAGACTGATTCACGACGAAGTTTTAAAGCCGGCCTGGCTGTAGCTGTCATAATCTTGCAACCTATGTGACTTGCGGGACGCCACGACGCGTCGATTGTATCGAAATAAAATAATATGAAATCTAAACTCGATGAAAAAAAGATAAAAATAACTCGATGATAAAGAATAAATAAATAAATAAAATCCTTGGCCGTGCTGTTCCGTGCCGTGCCACGACGTCAGTAAGCGCCGGCCTTAAGGTATCGTAATTTGTCAAAGTTTTATGTAAATTGATTGGAATAGGTATAACGATAATAGGCTAGTTTCCTAAATTTTGTTTTTTAGTCCGTTTTGTAGATTATTAAAAAATATTGGACACGTATTTTTTAATTTTTTATGTAACCAAAAAATTACGGAGATATATCAAGTCGAAATTTCACATGACGTCACGCCTCGCTACAGTTTGTTCGTACGTTATAGCGAGCTGTGACGTCACGAGTCCCCCACCCTAAACTTTAATGCGCTTTATCTATGCATATTTCCATTATTTTAAAAAAGCAAAAAATATGTGTCTTTTATTTTTTTATTATCTAACTGACGGACTAAATAGAATTTTGATTTTTTTTACCCAGGAAACTAGCCTTAACCCACAAAATTAAGTTATTGATTCAGAACGATTTATCGAGAGTTAGTGAACGTTTTTTAATTATGTGTTTACCTTATTACATTGCTTAAATATGTAACTAAATATTGAACATAAAAAATGTTGACACAAAATGGCGGTCTTACTTTTAAAACACGATTTACTCAAAATTTCTCCAGTGTGGGTTAACACACTATTGCTTATCTATGTCCAATTGTTGAAAGTGTGGGAAAAAGTGCATTAAATGCACTTAACACGTTGTCACGGCTATAGAGAAGGACATATTAAGGTACTTTGTCCCGAAATCCCTTCGCTTACTCCGAAAGTAACGCGGGTGAAACCGCGGGGAACAGCTAGTACATAATACTTATCCTACTAATATTATTTATAAATGTTTGGATGTTTGGGAAAGTGCGTATGTTTGGATGTTTGTTACTCAATCACGCAAAAACGGCTGAACGGATTTGGATGAAATTTGGCATGCACATTGTCAGGGGTACAGAGAAGGACATAGGGTACTTTTTATCCCGGAATTCCCGCGGGAACTCCGAAATTACCGCGGGTGAAACCGCGGGGCAAAGCTAGTATTATTTGTAAATGTTTGGATGTTTGGGAAAGTGCGTATGTTTGGATGTTTGTTAATCAATCACGCAAAAACGGCTGAACGGATTTGGATGAAATTTGGCATGCACATTCTCAGGGGTACAGAAAAGGACATAGGGTACTTTTTATCCCGGAATTCCCGCGGTAACTCCGAAATTACCGCGGGTGAAACTGTGGGGCACAGCTAGTAATATATAAACACATTTGATAGACATTCAATCTTATTGCAATAGTAATAAAATTCAGCGATTGACACAAATGTCTACATAAGTATTTCTGCAGCTGACTGTACCAGGTGGGCCAGGACTGGTGCCTGGTAAACGGCCAATTTGCTTGTCGTTTGCCATTTAATGTGTGTAGTTTGTTTAATTGACGATGAATAGTGATCACACAATCACTAAATTCGGATCGTGATTAGAAACCTATTTGTCCCTGTAAGCTACAACTATAAATATAGTTTCATGGAAATCGGTTCAGTCGTTTCGAAGACTAGCCCCAAATAGTCAGACAAACAGACATATAGGCAAAGTTAAAAAACAAGATTAGGTATGTATGAGGGTTTTATAGTAAATGAAATTTTGTTTTACTCAACGAAATCTCTTAAAGTCAACTTCAAAATAGATTCTGCAATTTGTTAGAGTAGTCCGTAGATATTGTTTAAATCTCATAAAGTCGAGTTATCGTTGATTCTAATAGGTATTTTAAAGAGGTAAAGATCGTAAGTAACCGGAAGTTAGGTATTAGTGTTTTTTATACAACGTGTTAATGAATTAACTGAAAACCTGATCCACCCTATTTAAAAAAATAAACAATAATATGATTTAAATATATTTTATGTCCAAAAAAGTTATACTTTAAAAGTTATTCAACATTAGTTTGGATGTAACCTATCTACGAAATTCCAAGCGCTACGCACGGTAGGCGCGGCTACCGGTTCGCATTTTTTGCTGCGGGCGCGTAAGCATTGAATAATTTAGACATGGGCTGATAAAAATGAAAAATATAACCCATATTAAAAAATAGTGCTATCGATTCTCTAGTTGATTCTGAGCAAACTACTTTCTAGTTTTCAGTTAATTCATAAACACGTTGTATACCTATTTTGAAGGTTTGAAAAAATCCCTCGTTCAATCTTATGCCATTATAGCGGCTTACTCACGATTTTTTTTTCAAAAATTTTACAATGATAGTAGAATCAAATAGAAAACTGTCTATTTTCGCCACCATTACTGTCTCCAAGGAGAATGCAAAGTACTGATCAGTGTAAAAACACCCTGAGCTCCTCTCCACTTAAGTGAGAATTGGGACTCAATTTAGATAAAAGGTTTGCGACGTTTGTCTGAGCCGAGTTGTGCCATTCTTTCGAGAAAACACTACATTCCTTGTGCACCCAAAATGGTCTTTATTGCACGAAAAATAAGAGCTTTAAATAAAAATTATGCTCTATAAATTTTCTTAAACGTAATTTTGCAAATGTTCACTGCGCGGACCTTTTGAATTTTATTGTAACGGCAATTAGGGTGATTATCGTATGTCTCAGGCAGCAATTAAGTTTGCGCGGCCTCACCCTCCGGGAAATCTTACGGAGTACGTTTCTATATAAGTTGGTATCGAATACTTGAGTAGACCATTTTATTGACAAGCTCTCTTTTCTTCTTTTATAATGTTCAATTTTAATAAAAATCTAATGTTAACTAGCTAGGCACCTACCTAGGGGCGTCGTTTGCAGTGTGGCCAGCTGAGATAGTCTATACTAATTTTGATATTATAAAGAGGAAAGATTTGATTTTTTGTTTGTTTGTTACGATTTAACTCAAAAACTACTGGACCGATTTCAAAAATTCTTTCACCATTAAAAATCTACATTATCCCTGAGTAACATAGGCTATATTGTAATCCGGAATTCCCGCGGGAACTTCGAAATTATCGCGGGTGAAACCGCGCGGGACAGCTATATGCAATATGTCTGTTCAGAATCAGTCACTCGGGAAGTTTCTTGACCTTTTTGTAGTGTGTAGGGACATAAATAAGCAATAGGTAATGTGGAGCCCACACTGGAGCTATTTTGAGTAAATCGTGTTTTAAAATTATAGCGCCATTTTGTGTCAACATTTTTTTACGTTCAACATTTTGTAGTTATTTAAACAATGTTATAATTATTATAGAAATGCGTGAGTGTCGTGGAACACTCGGATAGAACGAAGTTTCTGCGCCTCGTAGTTTCCGAGAAAGAAAAAACCAATAAGCAATCAATAACAATAATCGTTCCAAAAACTTTCCAGTAGCATGCCGTCTTTAACTTTGCAGATTTTTTAATTTTTAAGTCAAAGTAAAAAGTTAAGGTAAGTAGGTATACATCGCTAGTAAAGCGATTGTACCGCTTTTTGTACCCATGCCTTAATTAATAATTTTTTTTTTGTAAATAAGTACACTGTACCTTACATTATTTTGGTGTACAACAAAGAGTATTCTATTCTTTTCTATACAGTTTTCAGTAAACGCGTGTAATCAACTAAAACACAATATGAGAAGTAATTATTTTGGGAAATATTGTTACTTATATTAAAATAGAAGCTGTTCCCCGCGGTTTCACCCGCGTTAATTTTGGAGTTCCCGCGGGTATATTATATAATATGTAGGGACATCAGTTAGTTTATAATATTGATATAGATTATATCTATCTTTGTCTGTCTGTCCTTCAGCTGTTAGTCTTATTGTAATTAAAAAGCATTAGCGAATATTAAAATCATAAACGTCCAACACCGCAGGCCCGGGGCCACAGCGCCGCTGATCGTTCATTCACTCAGCTCCGTCCACAATACCCCATTGTTTTCATCCGGGAACACTTAATGCATCGTCTCTGTCATTGTCCATACCACTAATAAGAGTGCAATGTATCAAGAAATAGGTTTTTCATTACTCATACTCGGAAAGTAGGTCTGAAGTTGCCTGAGAAGCGGGTTGAAAGTAACACTTTTCAGCCCTAGGGAGAATCGCTTTCAACTGACAGCTGGATACTGCAGAAACTCAAGTTTTTTTTTATGTCATAGGGGGCATACTTACTGGCCAATAGCACACCTAATGGTTGATTTATGTAAAATAAAATTCACTAATTTTTTTCTTTAGCTAATTCCTATTTTTATTTTGACTTTCCTTGCATTCGTAATGAAAAGCACAGTGTTATCCTCGGGAGAAAGACTTATTTAGTCCCTCGATCTATTAGCGCCCTCGCTACGCTTGGGCGCCAAACCCCGTCTCGGGACTAAATAAGTTACTTTCACCCCTAGGATAACAATGTACTATTAACACGTTGATCTGTGAAAAATTAAGCGATCGGCAGCTGTTTTTCAAGCCTCACTGTAGTGAGAAATGAGATGCAATATTATAGGTATATCAATACCGAGCCCTGTGGTCTCACCCGCGTGAGTTTCGGAATTCCCGCAGGAACTCCAAAATGAAGTTTGGTCCAAAAAAAATCCAGAGAGCTACCCTTATCACCTAGAGGTATAAAAAAGCCTACGACGACGGCTACGAACATACTCAAACCTACCAAATTCGCTCGATACCAAACTCTATGTTACGAGATTTTTATATATTACTAGATACTAAAATCTGTGTGCAATCACATTATATGGTATATTCTATACCACGTGTAGCTTGGTTCCCACGAGACAAGCTTAGTGTGGGATCAATCTGTGTGTTGGTAGAGTATTATTTATTATTTACTGGCAGTGCCTCGCGGTTTCACCAGCGTTAATTTCGCACTTCCGCAGGAAATTCGGGACAAAAAGTACCCCACGTCCTTTTCTGTACCCCTGAAAATGTGTAAGCAAAATATCATGATGGCCAGTTGAGCCGTTAAGGCGTAAAAGCGTAACAAAGAAACTTACATTCACATTTATAATATTACTTATTTGAGGATTGTACGGTGCACCATTAATTAGTGTAGGAAATGTAAAATTTTCCGCGGCAGTGAACGAATGGCTAGATGAACAGAGGACGCGGGCTAGATCTATTGTGTAAAGAGATGAAATACTTGGTGGGGATCGGACAAATAAGCATTGTTTACGGCCCCCATGCTTGGCGGCGCCGTACCTTTGTAGTGTACAGTCGGCGACAGCAATAAAGGACCATTAATCACGTGAGGCTCGAAACGGTGGGTGGGGTTCGGACAAAATCACGAAATTACGTTGCAAGAAATTACGTGTTTCAAGAAATAATTAGTAATTTTTATCCGAAAGTACGATTTTTTTCTACACCGGAATTAAATTTATTTATAACTGTATTTAAAGATAACATTTTGACATTTTTGAGATACTTTTTACCAAAAAATATTATAAATTCCTTAGTTTAACTAACTTGGCTAAGGGGCTACCCCCAGTACCCCCAGTAGCAGATTATATTGATAACGAGGTTTGACTTCGTTATCAATTAAATGTGCACTTTTTTTATGAACTTTCGCATTTAGCAATCGTGATACGGTTTGAAATTGAAAAACCATGGTATAGCACCACGGTTTGCAATTTCTGATTCTATAGATTGCAAATTCTTTCTCGGAGTTCTTTTAGGGCACCGAAGAAATCAGCTCGAAACGTTATATTATAATATCATCTTGCGAATAAAAAACCGCAACTGCGAAAATATTTTATTGCCCTATACAGCAATATAAAACACAACAAAATAACTTTTAACAAATTTTTATCGACATGAAAATAAATTAAGGAACCGCCATCTTCGATTACCGCCGAAAACTTGCATACGCTTAGTTACGTACAAAACTGTTCTTCCATCGAAACTTGATTACGAGTAGGTAATTCTTTTCTAGAAACCCGTTTAAAAATCTGCCTTCGAAACTAGTTACGAACACCTGGTTTCGATGGCGGCCGAAGCGCTTTACACATAAACATGTAGATGACTGTACCGCACTTAGCTGATGTGCGCGTTTGCAATTGTTTTGAGCAAACGGTTGCTGACAATTGTAATTGTGTTGTTTCTTGGTTGGCGGAGATGACTGGATTATTTAGGGTGGGATCTGTTGTTAGCAAATGCATGTTAAACGCCCTAACAGTGAAGAAAAACTAGAGCCAGTTGCTTTCATTCCCGGCGTCATTGCTGCGCCATAGAATTTGCACGCTTATTAGTTAAACAAATCCCGCCCAACTCTGAATCTGTTATAAGTCAAATTTTCGAAAGCTTACATCTCGGAAACTACAAGGCGCAGAAACTTCGTACTAACCGCGTGTTCCACGACACTCCCGCATTTTTTGTAGTGAACTTGTGATGTCTGTCTTACGATTAGTCTGCTCCGACCCATTTCCCTTTACCTAAAATACAAACAGCGTCACGCAACTTACTTGGCAACTATATTCTATTGTCGGACGTACAATCTCGCAATGTAGCAGTTTCGTACACCGTGCCAGAACTTGTTTTATCTCCTCGCTTTACATGAGACGTCGTTAACTTAAACTGAAACTTTAGTAAGTACCAGGGCGAGATAAACTTGGTCTTAATGTGGGTACGTCTGAGTTTGCGAGACATGAGAATACTTAGTTGTAGTTTGAAAGGTAGTTTAAAGCGCGTTTATAGAGTACAAGGCCGATCAGCCGGCAGCCGGTATCCTTAACCCTCTAGCGGCGCGCGCGGTCTCTGAGTCCGCAGCGAACTTATATTTTTAGTAATTTTTCGCCAACAATGTGGAATAAACGGCTGCGCTTTCCTGATATACTTTTGCTTTACTATTTTTTATTTGTTAGGTATTCATAGAAATAAAATACTTTTCCTTGTTATACATATTATGTAATAAATTTACATAAAATAACACAATAACACGCCTTATCAAAAGACTAAAGTTGCGGAATCATAGACCGCGCGCGCGGCGCGACTGCTTATGTTCAGCGCAAGGGTGCGACCGCTGCAAGCTGGAAGGTTAAAGTTAGGGAAATGCCTGTTCGTTCCGTAAAATTGACCACAATATCATGAATTGGTCGACCATTTCTTGACAGTTCCCGTACTATTACTGATTACATCATTTTAGTCATCAACTTTCGTTGATTTGTGCTACAATTTTTGGCCATATTCCATAAAAATATATTAAAATATATTTAGAATAGAATAGAATTTCATAATTACTTATAGTAACTGTTACACGCGGTTTCACCCGCGTTAATTTCATAGTTTTGCGGGAATTGCGGGATTAAGAGTACCCTATACATATCCTATTCCATCCAGGCTTTTAACTATCTCTGCGCCAAGTTCCATCCAACTCCGATCAGCAGTTTTGGCGTAATTGAGTAACAAACATCCAGGCATCCGTCCAAACTTTAACATTTATTATGATATATTAGTATTGATATGAAGAGTGCCAATTAAGGAGTGTAATAAAGATTAGAAATATAAGTACTTACCCACCAAAATATAATCACTGGAGCATCATTCTATAGGCTGTTAATCAAGTAGCTCTAGCCGAGTGAGCGTAGCGGGCATATAAACAAACAAACTGAAATTTGCCTTTATTAGTTAAACACAAATTTGCCTTTACCTATTAGTTAAGGATTTTTAACATTTTACTAAATAAAAATCAAATACCGAATGCATAAAAGATGCCGTCACCACAATTCCCATTCAATAGAGCTGCTGAAATTGTCGCATCTACAATCGAATGTTTAGAATTTCTCTTTCATCTCCCTCAGGCACCCAATTAACGCAATCTCTCTTTCCATTCACGTCTGGGAAGGTGTTGACGCCGTGGGACGTGGGAGAACTTGGAATGACGCGACTTTCACCTGGTTCTATTTACTTTATCTATACTATCTATATCTATACTAATATTATAAAGAGGAAAGATTTTATTTTTTGTTTGTTTGTTACGATGTAACTCAAAAACTACTGGGCCGATTTCAAAAGTTCTTTCTCCATTAGAAAGCTACATTACCTCTGAGTAACATAGGCTATATTGCATTCCGAAATTCCCGCGGAAATTCCGAAATTTTCGCGGGTGAAACCGCGCGGGACAGCTAGTTTATACAGTAACTAGCTGTACGCCGCGCTTTCGTCCGCATCAATTTCGGAATTTCCGCGGGATTTCTGAGATCAAAGTCCTCTCTGGCCTTGTATGTACCTCTGACAACGCGTAGGCAAAAGTCCATGAAGATCAGTTTAGTAGTTACGGCGTGAAAGCGTAACAATCGAACAGTCACTGCATTTGCATTTATAATATTAGTTACTAGATGTTTCCCACGGTTTCACCCGCGTTAATTTCGGAGTTCCTTCGGAATTTCCGGGATTAAAAGTACTATATATTCTTTTCTAAGCCACTGACAAGGCGTATGCAAAATTTCATCATCATTGGTTGAGTAGGCAAGGCGTGAAAGCGTAGCGAAGAAAAACTTGCATTCGCATTTATTATATTAGTAAACACTTAGGATTAGGATATGTGTTCAATTTATCCCCGTAGTTCTATAAGTGTATAGAAAGTCGGATTGATTGGAAAACCGTTCAGAATAAGACTCCAGGATTCGCTTTAGAAATGGAATTGAATTCGTATCGAATGCCATTTTGTATTCCGTTGACGCACAGCGGCGCAGCGCTCGCTCGCTCATTCGATTTTGTAGCCACTGCGAGATTTGCAGTTTGTGTCGACGGGTACGCGCGCGCCATCTATGTATCAAAGAAAATAAATTAACTAGAGAGGACATGAAGGCGAGCCAGGCGCTCCTCGGTTGTAACTTGTAACTTGCAAAGGAAGTTAAATCAAATTGGCCAAAACTTTTACTGGCATCCCAAGTATATTTTCCACAATTTTCCCAAAACTGGAATTTTGAAAACAGTGACTAGATAATAAGTAAAATCGTAAACAAACGTCGTTCATGATGAATAGTTTTGTTTGCGAAAATCACCCAGCAACTGATTTTCAAATGTTTCCATACTAAACTGAGGTAATGTCGCTTCTGTATAGAATATAGATTTAAGTAACAATGCACCTAAGTCGATATACCTATATAGAAATGCAGTTGGAGTCGCTTTAAAACAATAGAGTGGTTACATCAAGTGAATGTCCAATGGATTGTGGTGAAAAGATTACCATGTGGTACACTAAAATAAAGTTAGTGGCGACAATATATAGCAAGACAGGCTGGTGATTTATGAAGTGAAATTTCTTTGGGTAAGATGAGAGTAGATAAAATTTCAAGGTCTACTTAAAATTGTTCAAGGTTTATTTCAAAATCTTCAAGGTCCAATTCAAATTCTTCAAAGTTAAACTCAAACACTCACTTTTTTTAATTTATATTCTACTTCTAATGCAGTAGAAAATTCAATTTTAAAAAACTAAACTCCCGCTAAAATCTCTCCATTATAATGGTGTTTTTGGCGGGAACCAAAGACTTTTTTCATACTAGTTGTTCCGCGCGGTTTCACTGGCGATAAATTCGGAGTTCCCGCGGGAATTTCGGATTACGATATAGCCTATGTTACTCAGGGATAATGTAGCTTTCTAATGGTGTAAGAATTTTTGAAATCGGTCCAGTAGTTTTTGAGTTAAATCGTAACAAATAAACAAAAAAATCAAATCTTTCCTCTTTATAATATAAGTATAGAAATCGTATTGATTGAACATTCGTTATATTTTTGCTGATATAATATTGTATATTATTGTGTATTCTTCACGTATCACGGTAGGTTCTGTTTTGAACAAGAAACTTTTTTACTTGCTTATTTGGTAAAAAAGTTTATTGTTGATTTGTTATGAGTTCATAACTCCTTTTCCGTGAGCAATGAAAAAGGCTGTTTTTGTTTTTGTTTATATTAGATGATAAGGGAACCCACCTATAGACAGAAATATTCGCAGTAAGTAATGTTTTTGGGCCAGTGTTATTACAGTCCCTCGTATTTTTCTTTCTAATAGGTATATCGTCAATATAAAGACGCGAAAATATATCTTTCATGTAGAGATGTGACCTTAATTATAGATTTTTCCATATGTAACAGTAATATAATATGTATTTTATTAATAATAAATAATACATTATGGCTGAGTGTCGTCACTGATTAAAAATCATAAAAAAAAACGAATAGAAAACCACTCGCACATTACAAATGCAAACTCAATGACTCAACTTTTACATTTCACTATCGTGTCCCTTTTTCTATCATCGGTAATCATATGTGGAGTGAGTGAGATGCAACACGCATTCATAATCTGTGAACGATACAAGCCATCTCTAATTGCGCGCACTTGTCGCGGAGCGTGCTTTGTGAATGCACACCGTTGGTCCGCGCTAATTAAACAGAGAATTGAACAAGTCATGTTTACAGATAACGCTGCAGACACGATTGTATACGATTTGCAGACAGATTGAACACCGGCATATTAAGTGTGTTTTGGAGTTTTTTGGCGGGAACCAAAAATGGCGGTTCGGTCATTTATTTTCATGTCGATAAAAAATGGTTAAAAATGGATTTTGTTGTGTTTTAAGGTGCTGTATTGGACAATAATTTTCACAGTGACGGTTTTTTATGTGCTCAAGAAGATATATTATGAAATTTCGAACTGATTTCTTCGGTATCCTCCAAGAGCTCTGAGAAGTACCATGGCCTACAAGTTCAAACCGTACAACGATGCTAAACGCTAATTTGTGCATTTAACTAACTTATTTTACTTGAAACTGGCTAAATGCATTATATACCAAAGCCAAATAGAAGAAGAAAGAAGGAACACTGGCATAAGTGTGTTTTGGCGTTTCTGGCGGGAATCGAAGATGTTGGTTCCGTCATTTGTTTCTGTGTCGATAAAAAAATGTTAAAAGAGGATTTTATTGCGTTTTATGATACGGTGTAGTGGTTATATTATACTTTCTCTTTGGATGTGGTATGGGACAGTTTAACTTAAATATTATGTCCTTCGTTTAAAATTACATCCTGTATAGGTATGAAAAAAAAAAACTAGCTGTTCCCCGCGGTTTCACCCCCGTTAATTTCGGAGTTCCCGCTGGAATTCCAGGATAAAATCTACCCTCTATACCCCTGACAATGTGTATGAATGTATGTAAGTGTATAATCTGTGAGTAGTTAAGATGCGAAAGCGTAACAAACAAACTCACATTCGCATTTATATAAAATCAAATATTATACCTACCTTAATATCATATTAACTGCCTTCTTTCATAGAAAAATTCAAAGCTCTAGTATTTGTTTTCTTTCTTCGAGTCAAGTTTTTCGCTAAAGCAATGTTTTCATAAATAATATTACAACATCAACACTAATTTGATAAGTTCCTTCATCTGGCCTGATTAGTGATTACCTTTGAGTAGCTCCATGTACAGTGAGCATCAAAATGATGAGCACATTTTTTCCAGACATTAAACTTTATCACTATTTCAATAAGATTCAGTAATTGGCATGTTGACTAATTTTTATTTTTTAGTCCGTCTTGTAGATTATTAAAAAATATTGGACACGTATTTTTTCTTTTTTTACGTAATTAAAAAATAACGTTCGTGTGGCGTCACTATTCTGACAGTTTGTATGGCGGTTTTAGCGGTTAGTGACGTCATGACCCCCTCACCCTAAGCTTTAATGCGCTTTATCTCTGTATATTTTAATTTATTTGAAAAAGCAAAAAATACGTGTCTATTGTTTTTTTATTTTCCAACTGACGGACTAATTAGAATTTTGATTTTCAAAAGTAGTTCACATCCCAAATGTCAAAAATGATTGCATATTTTTGACTAGCTGTTCCTCGCTGTTGCATCTGCGTTAATTTCGAAGTATCCGAAAGACAAACGTTCTCTGTACCCCTGACAACGTGTATGCAAAATTTCATGATGATTAGTTAAGCCGTTATGGCATGAAAGCGTAACAAAGTACTTACGTTTTCCGATACTTCCAACAAGAATAATAATTGACAAAAGTGTCCAACAATTATTATCGTTGTATCTCTTGGTGAAAACCGAAAGAAAATCCGTTCAGTCGTTTTTGAGTTTATCTAGAAAAGACAGACAGACAGACGCGGCGGGAGATTTTGTTTTATAATATGTAGTGTTGCTGACTCTACAGACAGCAGTGAAGTTACTGCAAAGTTACTACAAGGCAGCGAAGTCACTTGTTGCGGTTGGTGGAGATGTTAGTTCATATAGAGCAGTTTCTTGCGGTAGTTGTAACTTGTAAAATCCGAACGCTATGCTACTCACATTATAAGGTTAAAGTTTTGTTACACTTCTATAAACTAAAAACTAAATGTACATAATGACATCCTAATCTTTACTAATATTATAAATGCGAAAGTGAGTTTGTTTGTTTGTTTGTTACGCTTTCACGGCTAAACGGCTTTACCGATCAATAATTTTGCATACACGTTGTCAGGGGTACAGAGAAGGACATTGGCTACTTTTATCCCGGAATTCCAGCAGAAACTCCGAAACTAACGCGGGCGAAACCGCGGGGAAAAGCCAGTCAGCAATAAATGTGCATGTGAGTTTATTTGTTTGTTCGTTTGTTTGTTTGCTAGGCTTTCACGCTTACTCACCGATCACTATAATGAAATATTGGATACACGTACCTTTCTCCCGAAAATAGCTAGCCAATCATGCAGTATTATATTTTCATTGAGTGGGAAAACGCAGTATTCAATGCATACTTTTGAATGTGACTGTACGTCGTAACTTCTGTTGCTAGCCCTCCTAATAAGAGATGTCGTTAAGTCACCCTAGCGCCAAGTCTACTGAAGTTATCCCACAATTATCAAGAGGAAAAGAAGTATGACAGTTCCCACTCGATCTAATCAAAACTTTCTTCGGCGACACGTTCCTTGCGAGGTTTGACGACTCTGTTTTGTGAGTATCTGTAATTTACCTGTCTATTTTTCTTACCACTCTTGGATAAAAAATTGGGCGGTTTAATTAAATAGATAAATTAATTTTCACGTTGTTTATGTTTTGTTTTTATAAGAAGTTGTAAAAATGTCTGTTGTACATTTTTCTATTAAAATTTTCCATACATACATTATCTAACAAAAGATAGGAAAATCTTACAGCGTGTTCAGTAAGATTGATTTATCTTATTATGGGTGCCAAAATGTATAAATGATTTAGGGCCCCTTCACTTCAACGTTTTGAGACAAGGTTCAAATAAACAGGCTTGTTGTGTAACTTTACAAATTTTTATTTTATTTTATTTTTATTTTATTTATTTAAAAGAACGACCAACAAAGCATACACCGTAACATTGGTAGTGATACAATATAGGATATTATAATAAAAAAATTATGGCGCTGCCTCAATTATAGGTCGCCACAGCATGCACGAGAGAAAGAAGCAATAAATGTACACAAAATAAAAATACAAACTTACTCTTTCTAAAATTTATCCATTGTAGTTTTATCCAGCGTGGCAAGTTGAAAAATAAAGGCTAACTCTGTCTACCTATCCGATTTTCGATCCATTTCTCTCGGTCTGTCTAAGTATGTATATCGCTATAAGAATAAGAAAAACAATGCATATTAAAAAAAAATACATATATCTAAAATTTCGAATTTGATTTTGGTGTAGTGAGAATTTGAAGTTTATAAAATTTGGTACATTGTATAAAGTTTTACAAGCGCTTATTGTTTCACGCGAGTTGATTTCAGAGATCCCGTGGGAATTCCGAAATAAAAAGTAGCCTTAGTTTACTCCTTATAATATCAGCTATCTGCCAGTGAAAGTCCCATCAAAATCAGTCCAGTTGTTTTAAAGATTAGCCGGAACAAACAGACAGACAGACAGACAGACAGACAGAGGAAAAATTTTAAAAATTGTTTTTTTTTTAAATCTAAGTACCTACCGTATTTACTTTCGTATGCATTTAAACAGATACTTCAATTTTATTTATGTAAGTATGTAGATTCCCCCTATTTCAGTAGACACACAGAGCTAATAAATTAACTAGAGAGGACATGTAGGCGGGGCAGGCGCGCTACCGTTGCAAAGGAAGTTAGAGCAAATGGTCTAATTTGCCCAAAACTTCTTTTGCTGCCATTCCAAGTACATATATTTACCACAATATTCACAAATCTGTGAATTTCTAAAACAAAGACTAGGTAAAAACATAACCATAAAGCATTTAATACATTCCTTTACGTTAATGAATGTTTTAGTGCGCGATGAATTTATAGGTTTTTTGTGTGAAAATCACCCGGCGACACTGGTTTTCATCTGTTTTCATACTAAACTAAGTTGATGTCCTTTCTATCTGTTATTTTCTATTCTGTGAGTAGACTTACTTATCTCCGCGTTACTTACAGTACGTGGAGGTAACTTAATAAAGTGTAATTATAATATCATTATCAATATTAATAACTTACTTTATATCCTCTTTCTGCCAACTCTCATCAGCATAATAAGGCATCCAATTCTAATTCTCCGTGAAGATAAGCGTGGTGTTTCCTTCCTTCGTAACTTTCCGTATATAAATCTATTTACATATAGAAGCAGTCGCGTTAATGTTAATCGCCATCCAATATGGGATGTTGCGAAGCTGATTGTCACACCCATGAAGGTATGCTCATTAGATACCGATTTATTTATTTATTTATTTGGGAAACGAACGGTACAACATAAGTAAAAATATAACAAAATATAAAAAAATTCTTACACCTTAAAGTTTCCATACATAGGAGAGTAAAGAAAAGGTGCGCGGAACCCACGAATCGAAACTTGTAAAAGAGCTTTGATTTGATTACGAATAATGAAAAAAAAAATGAAATAATAGTTAAAAGAAAATACATATTCTATGTAACCAATTATTTCTGATTACATAATTATGTACCATTAGTGCCATCTACTGTGTAAAATATATCTTATCCGATATTAATTCAATTAAAATAAATTTTTTTCTGAAAAATCCATAGTTTTTATGATTAATTAATATCAAACTCGTTAAAATTTCTAATTTTCAAAGGCCAATCATTTTATTCAATGTTTAAGTATGGCTCTTTTGACGAAAATTATGACAGCACCCATAAAATATCCGCCTTTCGCAGTTTCCTAGTGCTATGGCGTGACATGGATATCTTATTTTTTGGAAATCCAATCCAAAGAGAATATAGGAATAAGTGAAAACCAAATACGTGTTACTCATGATCTTAACATTTTAAAAATTTATCGTTTAGACGGTTTCGTTTTGGTAATGTCGTTATGAAATATCACAGTCTCCGGGCAGTGTCATTCTTCTGTCTGGATAGTGTCTAGAGGTCATTTATTGTTCACATGAACGGAGTTGAATCTACAGTAATTAACGAGAGTGCAGCTCAAACTGTGTATCTCGGTAATTTTGCGGGGTCGCATCGTCATTAACCGAGGTGATTCATGGCGTATTATTCATGAGCGCTGCTGATTTGTGGCAAGGGTTCTGTAGGTCTCAGTGAAGACTCTTTGTTGGTATATACTTACTTAGGTAAGTATAGTTTGAGTAAGTTTCAACACACTCTATACCTATTTACTTGGTCTTTTGGAGATTTGCATCGTTTAAATACCGATTTGCTATTTGGTTGAATAATAAATTGACTATTCTTATTGTCAGCGATACACTCCATAAAATCGAAACCTTACTGGTATCTTAAGCGCTATGTAAATTGTTTTATGTGCTTGTAATGAAAAAAAAAAGAAAAAGTATTTTGTTTAAATTTTAGGATTCAAATTCGAAATTCAAAAATTCTTTATTACCTAGGATCGGTTGGTACAATAAATACTTAGAATCATCAGCAAGTTCTTAAAACAAAGTTGGAATGACTGTCAGTTCGCACACACCCTCTACTGAGAAGAATTGACAAGGGCTGGGGTTCGATTCTAGGCACTTTTCTCACCTGTGTACGAATCAAAACAGCTACCATAAACTTAGAGCTACCCTCACAGATCTATCAACCCTATATATCTATCAATGTCAGTCTGAATCAATTTACTTACATTCGATATTATTCGGTTCTTCCCCTTAGATACAAATTAATAATCGATTTAATGAAGAATGATACTAATAAATCTCAGATTTCGATTCGTAATTTAATCCCGTATTGGGGAACTAATCTACCCTAAGAATAAAATTATGGAGGTAATAAAACCGCGCCAGTTACGTGTTCGAAATTTAATTTACAATAATTTCATCAAATACTTCATCATCGGCCACTTATATTACTGTAGATAAGAAAACTCGATATAAAACGAAACCCAATGTGCGCCTAAAGAATTTTAATACCACCAAATTAATTCCTACTCATTTTTCAGAGACGCCTCAAAGCGGTATTGTATTGCAAAATTACATTTGCCGTCCGCGATAGCAAATCCATGAACTGAACGCGCGAGACCTCGGCAGGTTTTCCTATAAAGCGAGGTATAAAATACATTTCGAGAGCGTCTAAAGTATATTTGTGTAATTGTAAGAAGGAATTATGATGGAGGCAAACTTGAAACCGAGACGGATTAGGTTATTATTTTCGAATGAGTTTATTTAAAACATTATTTTCGGTAGATCTCAAATACCTATCTGCACTCTAGAATTCTCTTGACTATGTATTTTTTCGCTCTACAATTCGTCTTTAGTGTTTCTGTTTTGTAAAATTTACCTTTTTTCGCGTAAAGAATAGGTAACTCGTGAATCCGTTGGACGTTTAATTTTTTCTAAATTTGATCTTATTTAATTGTTTTCACACACTGTCCTAACTGAGCAAAACCACATTCACACAACAGTTAGCACAATAGATCATAGACCAAAATATGGCTAAATCTTTACTTTTTTGTGCTTCAACAGATCATGAAATTTTACACACCTACCATGGTTTCAGGGGTAAAGAGAAAGATCCTGAAATTCTCGCGCTAAAATTAACGTGGGTGGATCCACGAGAAATTGCTATTCTAATATATATAAATCACGTGTCACGTTGTTTGTCCGCGATGGACTCCGAAACTACTGAATCGATCATGGTGAAATTTGGTCAATATCCAACTTAAGAGATAGGATAGTTTTTATCCCGGAATTCCCGCGGGAACTCCGGAATTAATGCGGGGAACTGCTTATCACCGTAAACTACAGTCCTTTTTTCCCGGAATTCCCGCGGGTACTCCGAAATTACCGCGGATAAAATCGCGCGGGACAGCTAGTCTAATATATATAAATCAAGTGTCACGTTGTTTGTCCGCGATGGACTCCGAAACTACTGAACGGATTTTGATAAAATTTTATAACCCTTCATAATATGGTCCAACTTAAAAGATAGGATAGTTTTTATCCCGGAATTCCCTCGGGAACTGAAGGACATAGAGTACTTTTTTCCCGCAACCTCCGCGGGAACTCCGAAATTACCGCGGATGAAATCGCGGGGACAGCTATCATTTTATATGTAGGTATAGATAATAGTATTTACAAAGTTGATTCCAAAAACTTTTCACACCGAAACCTACTACAACCAAAGTATCGAGCGGATACTTGCGGTGCGCAAAGTATTTGTGAGGCAAATGAGGCGTATCCGCGGCTCCCTGTTTCAGATTTACAAGTGGGCGGTTCGTTTGAATTGCAAAGTGCTTCTTGGGTTTTTACGGGGACTCCCCCGCTATCTCGTAATGACTTCGCGACAGTTTAGTAACGACGACGTGATTCGTTCCCTTTGCGACCCTGGTAGAGGTCACTGGGTATAGGCCTGGCTTGTTTATAGATGCAGTGCAAAGAGAATGTATTATTGATGGTATTTCGCTTTGTAGATTTTGTCGAAGTGACACTTGCCTATGACAGAGTCAGGGCAAGCCATCGATGCAAGTTACGAGTTACGAGTAATGTGGGTTTTCGTAACTGGCGATTAGCGAGAAGCTTAAGTGGCCTATTGAGGTGCTTTTCTCTGAAGCCTCGGCGTTAGGTAGCTGATGAGGGTCGGAATTTTTAGGGGTGCTGTCATTACTGACGTCAAAAAGCGCTGCACATTTTTTGAATAAGTTCACTTAAGTGGTCAAATGGTTAGTTTAAGGTCACGGTTTGTCTTAGACTTTTATTTGTTAGAATTTGCTGTGATTTGCAATTTGCCAATTTTATATCTACCTATTATGTTTTTAAAAAAGTTTTACTTCTTATACTAATACACGCACCCGGTTTTCTTGTCTTAGTAGATACAGTAAGAACATATTATAATCTTTAATTTCTTAAATGATTATTGGGAAAAGTAAGTATATTCCTAAAGCGACAGATCGAATTGTCATTAACATTTTTCGTAATAAAAATGTCCCGATTTAAACTTAGGTACTTATTAAAAATGTTAAGTGAATAGTACCTAGTTAATAATCTTAAGGGTAAATTAAATTTTAAACTCGTTTAATCCGAGCGAGACAGTAGGAAACGAAATAAGTTAAAAAATAATAATCTGCACCGACGACGACGTCGGCCGATTCAAATTGAGGGAGAGCTGCGGAATTAGTTTATGCATGTTGCGGTTAAACTGTCCAACTTCGCCGCTTTCGTGGCTCAGTTTTTCTTCACCGACAACTGCAGCTAATGGTTAAGGTTTGAACCTACGCTTTGCGGCGTATGATTCGAACGCATCAACCACAGAGCTAATGGGTATTGTTGTATTTGATGAATAATTTTAATAATTTGCTATGAATCATATCACTGTCAAGAAGAAATTTCTCATGAAGTGGTACTGTCATCAGAAGTTTTATCGTTTTTGTTTGTTTATAAATAATATATGTACGAAGTCGTTTTTATACCCCGATTTTGATTCATTAGGTAAATGATCTTGGTCTAGCTTGGTCTAGAAACTGGCTTTCAAGTGAGGCTGCCGGATATAGGTGTTTGTCGTAGGCAGTAGCTAGCTCTGCTATTATCGGGTATTGATGATGATGGGGAGGGTTTCTAAGACCGCTAGTTCTTTACTGAGTAAATTAAAAGTAATTCGTAGGAGTAGATGGTATATTTTGAGATCGTATCTGTAATAATAATTTTTATCTGATATCACGAAAACAAATAATAAATGATATTAAAAAAAAAATTAAAAATACATGATTTGATTTTCAAATAAAGAATGTCAAAAAATACAGATTATTTTTAAAAATTAAGAATGGGGCAGGATCTCATAACGAGTGGCATACAGCCGCCTCGTTGCACCATTACCAGTCCAGTCAGAGCATTTTATATTTTGCAGGTTTTCAATGGTTGACCCGCAACATAACCGCATCGCTTAGCAGCCTAGCTCGGAAATTCCTTTTTTATTAGTTGCAATTTCCAATTGAAACATTTGAAGCACTCGTTTTTAATAGCTGTGACTGCAAAATGTCTTGTTTTATTTCAGTTTATTGAGTAGGTAACTACCGACTAGTTAATAGTTCTTCACCGCTTCACTGGCATTAATTCCGGAGTTCACGCAGGAACTCTTATCAGAATGAATTACTCTACCTCCTATATTTTAATTGACCCTAATTGACGACATTTGTAATCTCTTTTTAATTTCATGCAGGTAGGTACTTAATTGAAATTTTAATTATTTTTTATTAATTTTGTTTTTTATATTTTAATTGTTAATGGAGTTTTTTCAATAATATTGGAGGTAATTCGATTTATTCTATAATATTAACCAACTTGTGTTTCGCTATTCACAAACTAACAAACTTTAGCTCTTTATAACATTATTTATATAAAAATGACTCCCGATTTCCCTTGGGATCTCCATTAAATTTTGCATATACGTTGTCAGGGGTACAGCAAAGGACATAGGGTACTTTTATCCCGGAATTCTTGCGGGAACGTCAAAATCACCGCGGGTGAAACCGCGGGGAACAACTAGTCCTCAATAATATAATAAGTATACCTAATATGTGTACCTTAGAACAGGGTGACAAATCGTTAAACAAAGTGTTTTGAACATTTAGCACAGTACAGCAGTGCAAGGCAACATAAATCAAAGCGCTATCAGAGCATAAACAATCTAGAACGCTAGGCATAAAGCCGGGGAGGCACTAGCCCTCGTAGTCAAGTTGCCAATCTATAATCGTAAATGCATAGAAAACTTAGCAGCGGAATCGTTATGTCACGTGATCAGGCCCAACTGGACTTTTTATTGGACGTGATATGACGATTCTTTCTTTTTTTTTAATTTCTTTTTTCTTCTACTACCTATATTCCCCGCGGTTTCACCCGCATTAATTTTCGAGTTCCCGCAGGAATTCCGGAATAAAAAGTAATCTATATAGTATATATCCTTTTCTTTACCCTCGATAACGTAATCGGTTCGACGTTTTCCGACACTTCCAACAATTTATCGTTATATATCAACTAATTTACAAAATCTTGACAAATTATATAGGCAGATACTTACCTAAACCTTCCTTATGAATCACTCTTTCTATTAGCGAAAACCACCTGAAAATCTGCTCAGTAGTTTTTGAGTTTATCACGAACAGACAGACATACGCGGCAGAGGACTTTACATTTAGGTAATAGCGATGATGATTGTCGACTTGGCTAAGGGGGCAGTAATCGCTGCAATACAATTGAGTCAGCACCGCCGAATCTAGTTATTGCTCTCCCAATGGATATTTGCAATTCTGCTTTTGGTCTATCTCCTATATAGCTCTTTTTAGGTCTTGTGGCCGAATAGCAAAATCAAAACTTTTTTATTTTGTAATGTACGTTTGTCTGCTAGTCTATTAGTCTGTCTGTATGTCATAGTTACTTTATTTGGAGACTATTGGTAATATAGTATAGGCAGCTTTTTTTTATTCAGACAAATATACAGCTTTTTAACATAATATAATTGTTTATGAATTAACCGCCGCACTCAGAGTCGACTTTAATGATTACTTAGTTAAGTATAGATTTTTAAAACAAAACTGCCGCAATCAGACAAGTTTAATAAATTAATGTTAATTGGCATTTAATTAGTTAAGTTACATCTAATGAAATGCCAATTAACATTAATTTACTGAAAGTCCCTGATTGCGGCAGTTTTGTTTTAAACATCTATACTTAACTAAGTAATCATTAAAGTCGACTCTGAGTGCGGCCGTAAGTCCCTTTGGCTAGATATATTCTTGATAAGAATTTCGAACTGCGGACTTAGCCAAGTCGACATTCTACAATCCTTAACGCATAGAAAACATGAGTAACGAATCATCATGTCACTTGGTCAGCCAATCAAAACTCTACATTTGCGTGATCACGTTCTATTTCTTATAACGAAGAGTTTCTTCCATTTTTTGGATGAATATTGTTTTCTATGAGTCGAATCACTTCACCAGATGGGATGAAAAAAAAAACGATTAGACTGAGTTAAACTTTAGCCATCAACCAGTCATACTACTGAATTTGCTTCATAATTTATTCATGCGAAAACTTTTAACTGCAAGAAAAACATCGTCAGCGAATTCATCAGGTTTCTCAAAAGCGGCATAATGTCCCCCGAAATCGACCGTGGTAGTGCCGTGAAGATTGGGATACTTCCAACGAAGAGTGAACTCTGGTTGGAAGAAAAGCTCGTTTTTGAATCGTAGACCCCACGTCGGTACTGGTGTTGGTATTCTGAAAAAGTAGCGAAAAAAATCTTTTTAAAAACTGACGGTAGTTCCATGAAATTCCCACTGAAATAGCTGCCAGTAACTTTCTAGTATTTGCAAGCTGCAAATTTGCCAACTCAATAGCGTGAAACCTTACTTTTGATTGGATTTAGAATGGTTGTAAAGTTCGAAGAAGCCATGTGAGTAACTGTGAGTAATACTCGTAAACGCTAGTGATGTATGAATACTACAATACAATAATGTATAATAGTAGATTTTAGAGGCTTTCTCTAGGCTGTTGGATAAAGTTCAGATCTAGGAGGCAGTCGACTAAGCACAGTAAGTTTTTTGTACTGTAATCCTGACATTGAAATGCTTTGCTTTAGTCTATATAGTTTGTAAGGTTAGTAAAAGGTTGGAGACTAAAAGTTAGTGACCTCGCTGAATCCCATTTTTTTTTGCCATACCTACATAATACCGTCCCGTATAAGTCTTTGTAATTTGTTATGGTTCTTTTATTCGATTATATTTTTATTTTATTGCAAGGCGGTTCAATTTTTTTCAACCCAACCAATGAAGTTACAATAAATTCCTTACCTCGAAAGCACTGCTTCCATTTCAGAATTACTAAAAATCTCCTTATAAAGCCTCATAGATGTGGTAATACTGTTGGTAGTCCAATAGAGCATGATATTGTCAAGTAAGTTGGTGAGGGTAAATTTAGAGATACCAGCGTCTGGCAGATGCTTGTTGTTAGGATCTGTGAAGACTAGAAATCTGTCTAGAAGATAAGCAGCCAAACCGACCGGAGAATCTTGGAGTGCTATTCCTGTAATCAGAATTAAAACTAATTTTACTAAAGATTAAGTAAGCAATAGCCATTTTGGCTATATGACGACACCATAACCAGTTGATTATTACTTTGTAATGTACCAATGCGAGATAGTTCTGCCAAGAAATCTGCAAAATATTCAAGCGCCCATTGCTATGGTTTCCTTGATGACGTGTTACACCAACTCTTCATTGATAGATAGATAGATATTCTAGAATAAAATATTTTTAATTCGGAACACATAAAGGTACAATGGTTTAATTGTTCCAAAATGTGACTGCTATGCCAGTGAACGAATTTTAAAACTTTTCATTAGAACCAGAGATTAACCCCTATACAACGTCACATGCTCACAAACTCACAAACTTTAGCTCTTTATAATATTATAAGTATAGATTAATACAGCTCTTACATTTTACAAGTTTTACCTACTTAATTCAATTTAACTCACCAACCGTATCCGGTTTCGTCCCTTGTATGTGCACATACCCTGACTCTTCCATAAGAAATTCGACCTTATCTTTCAAAGGATACATTCTATCTGCGTATTTGTCTTCTATTAACGAAGGCCAGATGCCTCCTAATATCCAAGTCAGGACGGACATTTTGGAGAAATTCACCGGGAAATTTGAATGGAAACCCAATACTTCGTTAGGGAATATGGTCGCCATGTTGGAAGCTATGACATGACCGGCATCACCTCCTTGTATGTAATATTGTTCGTAGCCGATTCGACGCATGAGGTTTCTCATTATTATAGCTATTTGATACGGGCATAGTCCTTGTTTATTGGTAGCCTGTAATTTAAAGGGTCTTTCAATAAGGACGGGTCGATTTTGACATGAAATAAAAAAGGCCGTGTGTGAGATTTTAACGATTTTTTTTTTTTATTTGAAAGAGCTATATATGCCATTATGTGTGGAAAATCACATCGTTTAAATGTCCGCCGCGGCTTCTCACGGTGGCACGAATTCGAGTTGTCCAATGTTCAACAACTCTGCCGCATAGTTCGGGTTGAATTTCAGCGATAGCCTGAGCTATGTTGACTTTAAGGGCATCGGTCGATTGTGGCTTATTGGTATAGACCTGCGACTTAAGAAAACCCCACAAAAAAAAGTCTAAAGGTGATAAGTCGCAGGATCTCGGTGGCCAATTCACAATTCAATTTGAAGGACCACCTCGTCTGCCGTAAAATGGGCGCAATGCACGTAACGTTTGCACTAACGAACACTCATTTTGGTAATACATTTTTACCATTTGGACGTGTTGCTCAACCGTGTAACTTGCCATGGTGATTTGGCATTACTAACTGAATAAAAAAATATAGGTTAGAAAGACGACGTTAAAACAACATGGCCGCCACAGGCTGCCAACATCGACCCGTCCCTATTGAAAGACCCTTTATAACAACTATTGATCAATTAGTTTATTTCAGTCCTGATAGGTTTTGCTCGCGACTTCAAAGTCTAGATAAAAAAGGATGTCTACTTATGTTCTTGTGTATTTAACTTAAAATTGTAATAATATTATACTCGTATAAATTCGAATAGGACTTGCTCTCTACATGTAAAAGAAAAAATGTAACTTAAAATGCAAGTACCGAATGATAAGCTTTTGTTGCCAAAATATGCATAATTTCAAAGTTCCGTTTTGACTCAGTGTCCAATTTTATAGGAGTAGCTTTGGTATAACTTCTTCTTTCTCTGACACAACCTTATATTAGATTTAAATGACATTTTTATTATTTTTATTATCATTGACATTCTTATTACGATATTTTTATTATTATTATTTTATTATTGACGATCATATTATCCTCTGACATTTTTATTAGTAATATAACTATGAAATTTATAATATGAAATAAATGATTCTATTCTATTCGATACAATACCTATATTTTATCTTCCATTTATATGTTTTTCCCTATGAAATAATGTATATACTCCGCCGCGTTCCGTAAGTTGTACTAAACTGAAAGTGTGGGGCTGACAATTTTGCGGTGAAATTGCTAGGCTTCAGAGTTTCGCTGAACTTTCAAAATTTGAACTAACAATTTACCTACATTCACTACAATAGAGTATCGCTAGTATGTATTTCGTATGTACCAATAATATTTACTTGGGTTCCACTATATACGTAAAAGCACATGCTTGTACATATATAGTAGTGATCAAGTAAATCTGTGTGTTGTGAAATGTCATTAAAACTATGATTAGTCTTGTCTCATATTATAAAAGCAAGTCTGTCAGTCTGTTCGCAATAAATTCAAAAACTACTGAACAGATTTTCATGCGGTTTTCACGAATTGACAATGTGATTCAAGTGTTTATACGTACATATAGTTAAGCCTGAAATTCCTGCGGGAACTCCGAAATTACCACGGGTGAAACCGCGGAGGACAGGTTAGTTATTTCTAATTTGATTCTATTTTGAACCGACTTCCAAAAAAAGAGGAGGTTCTCAATTCGAATAAATGTTTTTTTATCATTTTAGTGTACACAGCACGTACTAGAAACCAAAGTATACGTATAGAAATAACAAGGTATTAATAATATATATTTTTTTAATTCACCTGAGAGTAAGCAAATCCAGGTAAACTTGGAGCGATAACCTCAAATACGAAATCATGCTCCGGTTTTTCAGCTGTCAATAACGGTATAACTTCATAGAATTCCCTTACAGAGCTAGGCCAGCCGTGCAAAAGAAGGATTGGAAGGACCTGAAATATCAAATATTATGTGAGAACACCATTGAAGTCGGTAAAGTTTGTGGAACCGATATAAGAAAATTAAAATTATAATAAAAAAAAAACTGTGTAGGTTTTGGGTCAGATTTTTATTTGTAAATATAATATACAATTGTTTAATTTTTTCTAAGTTTTATAAACACTGTTTTTCAAGTAGGTAACTTAAATAAAATAATAAATATTCTTAATTTGAAGTTAGATAATAAATTAGTTATAAACAAGCAAACAAAATAATGACGTTTTGAATAAATTGTCACACAAGTGAAATTTCGGAGAAAAGAACGAAGGATTCTACGAGATCATAATTTTAATTATACCTTTTTGTTCATCTGTTACCTTTGTATGCCTTCACTACTCAAGCGATCATCACAAAATTTTACATATAGGTTATCAGGGGTATAGCAAAGGATATAAGGTCCGAAATTAACGCGGGTAAAATCGCTGACAACAGCTGATACAAACATAACAGAGAAAGAAAGAACCTTCCTTGTTTGGACTAAGCTGTAAACAGATTAATTATTAAGTACCTGAACATTCTCTCCCACTTTAGGTTTAACATGAACGTAATGTATGTCCAATCCTTGTATGTTAGTTTTGAAATGGTCGTATTTGTTGAAGAACTTCTCTCGCTTCTTGATCTTGTATTGGAATTGCCAATACTCGACTATTTGTTTCAGCACGTCGGAGTTGATGCCGTAACTCGACGCAGTGCCGTTGAGGCTTCGCGGTGGCTTACTGCGGCGGTAGAAATCGAATTGCTTGTTCAGTTCTTCCTGCATCTAGAATACCGAATGAGACCGACATCAGCACGGTGTTAGGTAATCAAAAAGTTCTCAGTTTGACCTTGTGTTTATTTCCCAGCTAATTTCCCATTTACTTATATAAAAACAAGACAGAAAATCCGCTGTAAGAATCAGTGCCATGAAACTCAGTTCAGTTCACAGTTCATCTATTTTTCAGGTGCTTATAATTTAGCAACTATCAACATCATGTATAATGTCGAAGAAACAAGTGAACGATGAAAAAACACAAGATATTTTTAAACTATTTAGATTAAAAAACATAAAAAAAAAATAACTTTGAGGGAATTGATCCCCGTGGACGAAATCTTAACAAATAGTTTTATAAAATATGCTAATATTTGTTTGTTTGTTATCGTGGGTATAAAGTAGGATAGAGGGTACTTTTTATCTCAAAATTCTCTCTGTAGCACCGAAATAATCGCGGGTGAAACTGCGGGTACCAGTTAGCGTTCAAATGAATCCCTCAGTGGATTTAAGCAACCTTGTGAAGGATTTTTGGACCTATAGAAAACTCAGTCTTTATAATGTTCCCATTGCTGATACATAGGCCTAGGTAGGCCTGTGTGTAAGCAATAGTCCTGCCCCAAGCAGACCTAGTGAGGATTGGTGTATTTCACTACTATGTCTTCGATTAACTTCTAACACGTCAACGTTTCCTCAAGACGTTCATAACTTCAATTTTATCATACGATCAACTAATTCATATTTGAAAATCAAACTCCAAATATTAGCTCAGTCTATAATTTCTGTATTTTTTTTACTCACGGCATCGCTGAAGAGAATTCTGAACGGCCGCAATGAAGTGTCCTTATCAGTTCTCTTGTTATCAGGACCCCACCAAGTATTGAGGTCCAATTCAGGTAAATCTGGTACATTTGTTATGGCTTCGTATATTTTGTATGAAGCGACTGCTATCAGCAAGGATACTAATGTTGCTATTACTTTGAATGTCTGTAAACAAGTGAAATGTTTAAGAGGTTAACTTTAAATATTTAAATTATTCTCGTAAAGCCTTGACTAATCGTTTAGATTTGTACATAAATCAGCCCCCTTAGCCAAGTTGACAATCTATGATCATTAAATCATAGAAAACTAAGGAACGGATTCGTTATGTCAGACGTTGTTGAGACGTTAAGGTGCGAATGCGTAACAAACAAACAAACGATCTCACGTGACTTGACAATTCGTTTCTTAAAGATCTAGGTATAAGGCCTGAGATCGAAACCCTGGCCTCTGAAAAAGAGGTAAAAATTGTATTGCTGGACCATGTGGGACCATTTTAAAATAGGCACCTCCTAATTATTATACATTAATTAAATCATGCAGACATACAAACAGTGATTAAATATTATAAAGTTGAACAAAGGGCATACCTACTTATTTAAATTATTTTTTTATAATATTCGACTCGGTAAAAATAAGTACTCACTTTATGACTATCTTTTTTGACTACATCGGACTTGTGTTTCCGATTTTTATTTTCCACCGCCATTGTCACTTCACAACATTGACTAGATTTGTAACGAAATGAATAAATAAATGATTTGTATCATTTTACAAGTCGTTTTATCTTATCACTATTTTCGCGTGTAACGTTAATTTGATCGATTACAATTGATAAAGTGGTTGGATATTGTAATTGTTGTCAACTACAATAAATTAAGAAATTGCTATATATATATCCCTATAACACAGATAACTATATATTTATAATAAGTCTGTGTATAATGTTATACGCTTTCACGACTTAACGGCTCAACCGATCATCATGAAATTTGGCATACACGTGGTCAGGGGTATAGAAAAAGACACAGGGTACTTTTTATCCCGGAATTACCGCGGGAACTCGGATATTAACGCAGGGAACCGCTAATTACTGAAGCGGTTGAGTTTTGAAGGAACTTTCGCTGGCAATTAGCTGATGTTATAAGGTACAAAAAGTCGTTGGACAATTCGTGACTCGATCCGTCGCGTCGCTTATTCGGCCTATGAAATAACTGCATGTATCGACTACAACTGCTTATACATAAAGTAATGTCGTCACGATAAACTGCAGTTAACTTAGGAAAACGTAGATAACATATTTTGTTACAGTACACGTAGTTTCACTTCCAAAAGTTTTTAATTGCACCAAGTAAACCAAAAACTATGAGTAATAAAGCCCTGTAGTCTGTTTGCATGTGAACTGCAAACTTGGTATATTACTTGTGTGGTAGCCCAGCGTTACTGGGTCGTTCGTTACAAGGCAGCCGCAGGTACAGTCGGCAGAATAAATTGAAGATCTATCCATGTAGTACTAAAGTCATAATAACAAACCTGTCAAGGAAACTAAAAACATCATAATTTTCTATCAACACCCGTACAGAGGTCAAATTAACACCATTCTCTATAAAAATAATATCACCTATTCTGCTCCTAAAATATTAGTTCGTATAAAGTTGAGAATAAATCGTTAAGAGAATACGTCAAATAAGTCAAATATTAATTTTCGATGATAATTTTGCAATTTTTTTGTTAAAAGTTACAAAAATTTTAATGGGAAACCCACTAAAAGTTTCTGATTACTGATTTCTAGCTACAAAAGTATGAGAATCAAAAAGGAATCCAACAAAAGACATTATTTTTAACCAACTTCCCAAAAAGGAGGAGCTTCACAATTCGACGCGAATGTTTTTTTTTTAATGTTTGTTACCTCATAACTTTCGACTGGGTGAACCGATTTTGATGATTCTTTTTTTTATAGGTACTATCTAACTGACGGACTAAATAGAATTTTGATATTTTTTACCTTGTCATCAAAAATTTGGTAAATTATTACTTGTTTTCAACTTGGCATGTGAAAAAGTTTAAAAGATGAAAGAAGTTGAAAGCTCAGAGTGGGTACGTATCGTTTTCGCGGATTGTACCATAAAATAGCGATGGATGGGAGCTTTCAAAGCGTCTCCTCGGGATACATTCCTTATTTTGATGCTCACATCTTGCGGGAGGAATGTGGTGAGCAAACGCAAGCAAATGGTGGAGTTCAACAAGCTAAAACCTCGCTAAATCTATACTATAATAAAAGAGCTTGAGTTTCGAAATTCCTATAGGAATTCTAATTTTCTTGAATACAAATATTTTTCTGACGATTCCTAACTCAAAAAAAAATCATCAAATCGGTCGAACTATTTCGAGTTATTGCAAGACTAATGCACCCATCCCCATTCCAGGCCGGCAACGCACTTGTATATGCCTTCTGGTGTTGCAGATGTCCATGGGCGGCGGTAATCACTTACCATCAGGTGCACCACTTGCCCGTTTGCCCACTATGACATAAAAAAACAAAATCAACTACAATGGATAACACTTTTTGTTATATTATATGCGTAGACAAAACGATTTTTTACAGTGATATAAGCAACCTAAGCCATTTTTGGTACAAAAGATCCCCAGGGTCGAAGTACCGAGGTTTCACTTGCCCACCCCATTATCTAAGCCAAGCCATGGAGTGTTTTATACAAAAATAAACCTCCATTCCTGTTAGAAGATTGAATAAAACAGACAGTCTCGAGCAATATGGATCTGTTCGTCGGATATTCAAATAGAAGCGATGGATTTTCACAGAACAACCCACTCCGCTCCTCAACCAATTGCTAACACATAAAATCCATTGATAATTCAACAGGAATCTGTACCTATTTCTCGAGATGCTTCAACAAATCTTCATCCATTATCTGGATTAAGGAGATTCTTTATGTATGTTGGTTGAGGTTGTGTGCCAGTGTTTTAGAAATCTCAGCTTTCATCGACATGATTACGCTCACTTTTCGCTGTTTTTCTCTTTTGGGCTTACGTTATGTAAATCAACTTTGTTTGTGAAAACTCATGTTTTCATCAACGATCTTTATCATGTGTGATTGTTTCAGTAAGTACCTACCTGCATTGTTTGCTGGGATTTTGATATACCTACATTTTTGTTTGTTTTACATATTCTTATAGGGCATAATCGTAATATTATTTATACCTATAAATGAAAATTTAAGTTTGTTTGTTTGTACGTTTTCAGGTCTTACTCAACCGATCATCATGAAATTTCAACCGATTATTTTTACACAAAAAAGTATACTTTTTACCCCGGTATTCCTGCGAAAACTGCGAAATTAACGCGGCTGAAATCGCGGCAACAGTTGATAGTGTCAATAGATCCTACGATAGCTCCGCTCGTTGAGGACGTATAGCTTTACATCTAACGTCGGCATTATGTAGATAAGGCCTCTACTTGTCTTCTGTCTAGTTGAATCCAATGCGAGCGGGACCGTCTGCTAACGCGAGCTGGATACCAGCGAATTGTATTCTGAAAGCGTGAATATTTCAATATCAAAAAGATGTTTTTATATTTTGGTATATTTTATCAGCTATTTTTCGCGATTTCCCCGGCGTTAATTGAGGAGATTCCGCAACGAATCCGGGATGAAAGTAGGTAGATGATGATCGGACAAACAAACTCACATTCGCATTTAAAATATTAAGGTCTAGCTGTGCCTCGCGTAAGTTTCGGAAATCCCGTAGAAACTCCAAACTTATTTTATAAAATTTTTGTCCTGACAATAAAGAACACAAAAAATAAAAGAGAATAACCGATTTGGTGCAGTCGTTCGGAAATTATGCGCTTAGCAACACATTTAGCGACTCGTTTTTATTTATTTGACGATCCGATTGGCGCAGAGGTCACTATGCCTACCCGCTAATCAAGGGGTTCCGGGTTCGTTTTCCAGTGGGGGTGCACTTTGTATGATGAACACAGGGTTCCATTTTCCAGTCCCAGTGTGTTTATATATCTATAGTATAATGTATAAGTAATTCTATGTAGTATAATTATACCACGTTTGCTTGGTTTCCACGACACAAGCTAATAATACTTACTGTGGGATCAAGTAGATCTGTGTGTTGTGAAGTGGATTATTATTATTATTATTAGGTAAAGGTAAAAAAAAGTATTTAAGTATTAATATAAGTTTTCTGCTCAGTTTGGGACGGAGTGGCGCTATGCAATAATGTCCAAGCAAATTGCATTCAGAGTTCGGAATGTATCGACTTTTACCTAATCTAGATATTATTATGATGATGATTCCAAAACAAATGAAATTCTAAACTCCGATATTTCGTATACATTTTTCATCAGGCGGAGTAACTGTTCCTAGGTTGTGTTCAAAATAGTTCGTTTAAAAATGAGTAAAAGGAATTTGTCCAACTCTGCCATGCGTCATGTCACTCTGTCTGGATTTCACAAATAAAATTCCACTAAAGCGAAATAACTACACGAAAAACTGTTTCTACAACGTTTTGGTGGAACGAAGGAACTTCGACAGATTCAACCTGAACATAATATCAGCAACGGTCCACAGTAGCTTTTCGTTTTCACAATTATTTAACGTAACGATTATAGGAAACTAGCGTTTTGCAATACTAACAATGTTTTCTTTTTTCAGTAACCTCTAAACCTTAACTTTCAATGCTGTGGATTATATGTACTTAATATTTTTGTGAAATTAAACGACGCATACACTGATTTATCAACCATTGCATCGCACTTTATATCTGTCAAAGTCAAAGTCAAATCCTTTATTCAAATTTGGCCCATAATGTGGCTCTTTTTGACGTCAGTATAACTACAGCTACCATGACAGCACCCATAAAGTATCCACCCCTCACAGCTTCCTAGTGCTATGGCTGAAGAGAAGAAGCTGCCAAAAAACTCTTCAGCAGCACGCTGTCAGTTTAAAGTTACAATATAGATATATCTATAATATAATTAGTGGTAACTCAACTTGTAATTAATTATGTGAGAACAATGAGCCGTACCCAGCAATAAACTACCGTACAGAAACATTAGGAGTTAAAGAAACTTGTCTTGAATTTAAATAAGTTTTTTTTTAACGGATTTTCATGCGGTTTAACTATAGAGAATTTGTATATACGTCGTTTAATTTCACAAAAATATTAAATATAAACCACAGTATTGAATGTTAAGGTTTAGAGGTTACTTTAAAGAAAAAGAGAAAACAACATAAACAATAAATTATTGTTTGTATCAACTTGTTTACTGATACTTGCCAGCGAGTAGGTACGGAATGCCTAACCAGTATATTATTATCATTTCCAAACTCCTCCGGACCAGTAACAAGTTGAAAATCAATAAATAACAAGTAGGTAAACAAACAGAATTATATGTATAGGGTTGGCACAGTAAACCAACGCTATATACTTAATTTAAACGAGGAAAAAATTCGTGCTTTCGTCATTTAAGTAATCAATAGAAAATATACAGAAAAATATTGGCAACTTAACAGAAACCTTCAACGAAAATAACTTAAAAAGCATGTAAATATTCTCTTATTTTGGTAGGTACATTATATATTTTAAATTGGTTTGTATTTATTTTTCGTACAATGGTATTAAAATACTTCTCTTTTATTATATTTGGTGACAGTATTAGGTAGACAGACGCTATCCGACATGATTATTTCGTTCCGCATGTAACAGCACTTTATATTGTCATTTTTAAATTTTCACCTTTTCCCAACTGACTAGTGGCAACCCTAGAACGTTGTACGAGGCGGTGTTCTAAGTTTGACAGTTCAAAGTGTTCCGATAAGCCGCATTGACATCGACGGACTGACAGCTCCGCGTCCGGGGATAAGCCGGGGTGGGGAGAAATGTCTGTAACGACAAACGAAGGAAACAGGCGAATAGTAAAGCGTGTGCCAGACTGTTGTAAACAAGCCCAAAACCGAAGTTTTCAACATTGGTTTAAAACCGTGCGGACGGTTAATGTTTGCAACGAAATTACGGGCGGCCAACGGTGGTTTTAAACCAGCCTTCCGCCAAGATCACCTTGTGAGGACAGTCCATTCCCACGACACGACGACACGACGTTTGCTTGTATAAACAGGTTGCAATTTTAAACGAGAGCCTTCACGTCACCCTACTGTTGTTACAGCCACCAGGCCGGTGACACTCCATACATTACAAATTGAGTGATTCAAGTACCTACTTTCCTACAATTAAAGACGGCTGGCTTGTACATGTTTGTGTGCACGTATTGAGCGTATGTGCGTATCGTACGGTTGACGGTGAGCAGACAGTAACTGTCAGCTACCAGTGAATACTTGTCACATGTAGATTCGGCACGTGTCTTTCCTAGGAATTACCAAGCAACTTTCGCGGGATATGAGGAGGACTAAATTGGTTGCGGACGGAGAGTGTCGCTTCTTTGTATTATAATTGTCTATTCTTTGCCGCCGCCATGATTAATCCTGTAAACAATGCGCTATCAGCGCCTCTAGTGGCAGATAAAACCACATCCACCATATTTGACCACGCGTTAGCCGCGACCACGAAGTAGCCGTGCGTTTCTGGGGCAGTTCCTAAGTCTAGTAATGAGAACAATTACTTATTTAGGTATTTAATTTTGCAATCAACTTTTTCCTTAGGGATAAATAAAAACATTTGCGTCTGGTTCGCATTAATTGAATAAATATTTAGTTTATACAAAAGTATTGGAGAAAAGAATCCGAATAAACAAATCATGTACCATTAATTCTTAATTTGTTTTCGATTTGCGTTACAATGACATAAAATACTTAGTTAATCTACAGATGTGACTTTTTTATGTCGTAGGGGGCAAACGGGCAGGTGGTACACCTGATGAAGTGATTACCGCTGCAAATGGACATCTGCAAGCATGTAGGTGTGTTGCCGGTCTGGAATGGGAGTAAGGACTGGCTTTCAAGTGAGTCTGCCGGAACACATTGTTAGGTGCTCGCCGGCAGTTTTTTCAACTCAAAGGTGGTAGCTTCCCAGGCGGACACTAGAGAGTGCTCTACTACCTTGCTATGGTTACCTCACGATGTTTTCCTTCACTGAAAGGTCAAGCTAATTGTCAGCGTTTGAACCTGCGCCTTGCGGCGCTTGATCCGAACGCACCAACCCCTTAGCTAGTATAAAATAAGAAGTTTTGCATTTTAGAACAATTTTTCAACCATTAATATACGAAACGAAATATATTGTTGAATTAATGATAAAAAAATTATCAAAAACGTTGTAAAATGTCCGACTAATATTTATACGTAGTTGTTTCCCAAGGTTTCACACTTAATTTTGGAGTTCCCGCGGGGATCCCGAGATAAAAAGTAGATACCCTAATACCCTATGTCCTTCTCTGTACCCCTAACAACGATGCAAAATTTCATGTTGATCGATTGAGGCACGGATAATATAATACTATAGTTGAGGTGTGAAAGCTTAACAAACAAACAAACAAACTAACTCACTTTCTCATTTATAAAGCTAAGGATATCCAGGATCACATTTTGTTTCCAGTATCTACATCCACCATCACATCCACATTTATATTAACTCTTTATTTCAAGCACTTTTTATACAATTTTATTATTTTTCCATTCAGCAGCTATAAATCTATGTAAAATCGAAATCACAGTAATCGCCATAATTTGCTGGAATGGAAATGTCAGTAAATAGGTGACCACCGGCGTTGTGGGGCGTCCCCGGTAATGCGAAATCCAACCTTAAATAAAACACAATAGCACTGATTTTCGCTTCCCAGTTTGCATAAATCATGAGTTCATTTTGAATTCACTCGACGCCCAGTGGGAATGAGCAGAAATGATTTTAGTTTCATTATAATATTGATGTTACACAATATAATTCATGATTATTTCGATTTAAAAGTAGTCTAGCTAGTTGCTAGTCACATCAGTATCTATAAAATGTTATTATTTATTACTAGCTGTGACCCGCGGTTTTACCCGCGTGAAAAGTTTTTTATATAGGTAACAACTTTTTTTTCCGACATCCGATATAAATGAAACAAAGCCTATACATATGTAGCTCCAGGCTAAGCTTAATCTACCTGTGAAAACCGCATGACAATCCGTTCAGTAGATTCGAAGTGAAAGAGTAGGTATTTCGGAGATTTAAAAATTATTTTTTGTGGTTAGTTAGGTATACCTAGGTACTCTTCTTCTATCACCCCCTGTTAATTTTTGTTAAAAATATTATTCAATGTACAGAATCACGGATTCTAGTCTTCTTTTTTGTATAGATAGATGATAACCATGAAAATTGCTTAAAATCAATGATCGATTGTGATAGTTATTTTAAATGCAAATGTGAGTTGGTTTGTTACGCTTTCACACTATAATTGGACATAGATAAGCAATAGTGTGTTAACCCACACTGGAGAAATTTTGAGTAAATTAACGTTTTAAAATTATAGCGCCATTTTGTTTCAACATTTTTATGTTCAATATATAGTTACATATTTAAACAATGTAAACACATAATTAAAAAACGTTCTGTAACTCTAAATAAATCGTTCTGTATCAAAAACTTAAGCGTCCAATTATCATAATATTCTGCACGCACGTTGTCAGGGGTACGGCAAAGACAGTATACTTTTGTACTGAAATTCGTTCGGGAACTCCGAAATTAACGAAATTATAAAAGTACTCGAGTGAGCGATGGTGCGTACTGGTCATGTCTTCGGTACTTTTGGTCGGTAACTCAGTACAATTTTGTTCAATTTTGTGGTCCGGCAAATTATTGTGTTATATTTTTTTTATAATATTTTTTTTAAACAATCCCTTATTCACTATGACCATAACACGCCGCATTAAGATAAGAAGCCGCAAAAACTGTCTTTCCCTCGTAATCAAAGAAGTTTTATTGCAAAAAAAATACATTGACCTACAACGTTATGGCTTAAAGCATAATAATTTCTATTATCTTGGCATGCGTTTTTGGGACGCGCGTTCTTGCGTAGGCAAGAAATGTTGTTGATCATAGTGAATAAGGGCCCTGCTGGGATGTATCCACTTTACGGTATACCTAGGTACTTACTGAAAATAATCTTTCTTTTATAACTCACAATGCATACACATATTCGATCTCAGGTTAAGAATACGATAAGCAGTGTGGAAGCAAAGTTTAACTATTTCTATACTAGCTTCCTGAGCCATCACAAAACAGAATTTGCTAGAAATAAAGAGCGGTATCAGAGAATTGCCGAGGGAATTCCGGAATTCAAAAACCGCGGAGAACTGCATATTTTATTTAATACATAATTATCTTCAATAGACATCTTTCATCCCTAAAATGTATAGGTACCGGCCATCCCCTCGCCTCATAAAAGGTCTTGGGCGATTACCACTAATCCTCCCTTATCAGTGGAGCGAGGGAAATGATAATTTTAAAACACTTCACTCTAATTTACGCTGAATATAAACACCGGGCTCTTATTAAATTATTTTTCCCCGACGTTTATTCAGTCTGAGTTACGACAGTTTGAATTTATTAAGGACTAGAGATATATACCCTGCGGTTTCACCGTTCATTTCGGAGTTCCCGCGGGAATTCCGGCTTACAATATAGCCTATGTTACTTAGGGATAATGTAGCTTTCTAATCGTGAAAGAATTTTTGGAATCGGCCCTGTAGTTTTTGGGTTAAATCGTAACAAACAAACAAACCAACAAAAAATCAAATCTTCCTCTTTATAATATTAGTAGAGACTCTATATTTACCCCGCGGTTTCATCCGCGTTCATTTCGGAGTTCCCGCGGAAATTACGAGATAAAAAGTACCCCACGTCTTTACTGTAGGTACTGTAGGTAGGTAGGTGACAACGTGTATGCAAAATTTCATGATAATCGGTTGAGTAGTTCAGGCGACCAACAAACAAATAAACTCACATTCTCATTTTATGATATAGTAAGATCTAGCTAGAACTGCCTAAGCCCTTAGGGCATGTTCACACAAGGTTCTCACAGTCATTGGCGTATTGTTTGTCGCAAATCGGCGTCTAATAGCTCAATAAAAAAAAAAAAATTTACATTTCATTGCAAATGACTCGGTGACTGAACGTTCGGCATTAGAAAGATATGGACTGTATTTAATGAATCATATACAAATTTTTCCGCGACAGTACCTAGTAGGTATATCAGGTATATGTTTTTGCACATTTCTATGTAAATACTGAATAGGTATCCACTGTTACTTGAATGATAAAATCGAACAACAAATTCAGAATACACATAAAGCAGAAAGTTTAAAAATAAAAAAAAGAGCCAAAAAATTGTGAAAAATATCGTCGAAATTATTTTAAAATAAAGTTAGGTAAATTGCGGCAAAAGGAAGTATCTACGTAAAGAAAAATGAGATCGCAGAAGCGACTTGCTCGGAAGAGTTTTTGCCATAGCCTAAATAGAATATAAACAGAAGGCAAAACTGGTATGTTTGGTGAGAAATAATGATTGATACTGATAAAACTTGGAGTTGATATACGGTGTATAGTGTATGGTGTAACTGCCAAGATACACCATTTACATGCAAAAACGTTAAAAAAAATACACAAAATCTATGACGAAATCTGTAGTTCTTTTTGATTGGTACAGTCCTTAAAAAAGTAGATTTTTTGTTTATTCATTTAAAATTTGTGAATCCTGAAATTTCCGTGGCAAGCAACAGTTAGCGATAAAACCTTTATAGCTGTTAGGGCAATCTATTTCTACCCAAGCAACCATAACCACAATATAGGGTGGGATCAAGTTAATTTATGGGTTAAGAAATACGTATATTTAAAATACATCTGAACCCTTTACACACGAAGTAGTAAGAACAGCCTTTGCGGCAAACTTAAAAGCACTGATGATTGAAGTCAGCCCAACAAAATTATTAAGTAAAATAGGAGTGTTGACGACTTTTGAAAATCAAAATTCTAATTAGTCCGTCAGTTAGAAAATTAAAAATCATTAGGTAGACACGTATTTTTTTTTTCATATAGGTACCTAAATGAAAATACACTGAGATAATTTTACCAAAATGTATCTAATATTAGCTAGTAACTTGTGGAAACGTAGTGGATTGTACATTTACTTATAGTTATACTGTATATCGAGTTGTAGTATATAATGTACGATTGTTTGTTTTCCCAAATAAAATAAAAAAATAAATCGCATTAAAGTTTAGGGTGGGGGCTTGTGACGTCGCTAATCGCTACAAGCCGCCATACAAACTGCACTGGTTAGTGACGTCACGCGAAATATAACCTCAATGTATCGCCGTTATTTTTATAAAAAGAAAAAATACATGTTCAATATTTTTTATTAATCTACAAGACGGACTAAAAAAAAATAGTCAAATAGTTTATTCAATAGTTCAAGTAAATTTTCACCACTAAAAATGAATATTGTGACGTAATATCATAACCGAACCGAATAACTCCTACTACTACATGCGGGCGGCTTGTGTGCACACGTGGAGAGAAGATTAAATTTGATGTTATCCAACACACACAGCAACCACGAAGGGAGAGTTCCAAATTCAATATTTTTCTGACACACACACACACACACACAACAGCAACAGCCCATACCGCTATCACCTCTAGACTCGCCGCTACGTCGCCGCGGCGCGAGGGGTGTCACGACATCGGTGGGAGTCAGTGTCTTCATCACATAGTAATCCTATGGTACTACAATACTGATATTGTTGACAAAATTTAATAGTTATGTCATGATATTTTCAATTACTTACGTTGCCTCACAACAATAAAGTTACATCTGTAAATATGTGGAGACTGGAAAACCTAGAGTTAGATTATTATTACTAGCTTTTCCTCGCGGTTTCAACCGCGGTAATTTCGGAGTTTCCGCGGGAATTCTGGGATAAAAAGTGCCCTATGTCCTTCTCTGTACCTCTGACAACATGCATGCCAAATTTAATCCAAATCCGTTCAGCCGTTTTTGCGTAAAAAAACATCAAAACATCAACACTTTCACATTTACAATATTAGTAGGATTATAAGTAAGGATTATCGAAAAGTTTCCCAACTGTTTTTCTTTACACTGTGTACTCACCGCAAGTACAGGGTAGGCGCGTCGGCACAACCGCCGCATCCAAACAAGACTACACGAAAACTCGATTTAAACTTGGCCAGTAGAGATGTTGTTAATAAATTCATGGAAATAACGAATCAAAGTTAAATCTTATACCTACGAGTAAGGTTGGTAGGTACGTGCTCGAGTAGCATAATATAATGCGTTGTATCAAAAACCTCTTTAATGCGATATAAATAGGGACGTTGACTACTTTTGAAAATCAAAATTCTAATTAGTCCGTCAGTTAGAAAATAAAAAAACAATAGACACGTATTTTTTGCTTTTTCAAATAAATTAAAATATACAGAGATAAAGCACATTAAAGTTTAGAGTGAGGGGGTCGTGACGTCACTAACCGCTAAAACCGCCATATAAACTGTCAGAATAGTGACGTCACGCGAAATTTCAACTCAATATATCGCCGCTATTTTTTGATTACGTAAAAAAAGAAAAAATACGTGTCCAATATTTTTTAATAATCTACAAGACGGACTAAAAAGTAAAAATGAGTCCACATGCCCATTACGAGAGTGGGCTTTCCAACCAAATTTTAGTTTAGATTAATAAAAAAATATTGGATTCATGTTTTTATTTATTTCTTTCGTAATAAATAATTAAGTCGAAATGTCGCGTCCCGTCACGTCGTGCTACAGTTTATAGCACGTTATGACGTCAAAATCCCCTATTCCTAAACTTTAATGCGTTTTATCTTAGTATTTTTTCCTTAATTTGAAAAAGCAAACAATACCTACGTGTCTATTATTTTTTTATTATCTAACTGATTAAATATAATTTTGATTTTCGTACCCCGGAAACTACCTTATTAATCCTAATATTTTAAATGCGAATGTAAGTTTGTTTGTTAGTTCATTTGTTTGTAACTACTATCCGCCGCACTCAGAGTCGACTTTAATGATTACTTAGTTAAGTATAGATTTTTAAAACAAAACTGCCGCAATCAGATAAGTTTAATAAATTAATGTTAATTGGCATTTAATTAATTAAGTTACATCTCATTAAATGCCAATTAACATTAATTTACTGAACGTCTCTGATTGCGGCAGTTTTGTTTTAAAAATCTATACTTAACTAAGTAATCATTAAAGTCGACTCTGAGTGCGGCGGTAAATCTATTAACTGACGGACTAAATAGAATTATGATTTTTTTTAACCCGCCGACATGTATATTACGGATACCTATTGTTAACAGAAATTTTGGTGAGTGGTCTTTAGGTACCTAAAGAAAACGTTGTAAAATATTCAATCGCCCGTCTGGTAAAATGCGAATTATTAGCGTGTCGTATCATAAATGTAGGTATTTGCATACATTTGTGGCAATCCCGACGCGCAGACGTCACATAATTCACGTGCTCGAGTTTAAATCTCGTCTCAGTACAAATCAAATATTTAGCCCGTTCGTGTTATTAAGTTTATTCATATCTACAGGATGTATTTACGAATCTTAAGCCAGGCATACCTTAAGAGGAAATGCGAGCTTACATTTTTTCGGTACAGAATCATGCAAACGTATTTTCCTCTGCTTCCTCTCTCCTTTATACCAATACATATATATTACTAAGCACTGACTATATTTTTTATAATTTTTATCTTTTTTTTTATATATATTTTTTTTAGGGTTTTGTAGTCTGAGCTGTCGATAACTGTAAATCTTCTTTCAAATAAAAAGTAAAGTAGGTATTGCAGGATTTATTTATGTGAAAATTTTTGTTTTAGGCTGAAAAAAGGCAATTCGATGGTGAAACTGCTGGCTGGAAAAGAATAAGAAAACACAGGCATAAGCCAAAATCTTTCTTATAATAGTATTTTATAGCATGCATCTGCGGCGCCATGGTGGGGAGCAACGGTCACCACGCGTTAAGTTGTCGTCGCAGCGCGGGGAGATTCTCGCGTCACCATGCTCTCAATGATATTGTTAGAAGGGCTCTCACGTCGGCGGACATCCCGTGCGCTCTGGAACCCTCGGGCCTCAGTCGATCGGACGGCAAGAGGCCTGATGGTATGACCTTGGTGCCCTGGCAGAATGGGAAGTGCCTATACTGTGGGACGCTACGTGCGTTTGCACTTTCGCCGAGTCGCACCTCGGTCGTACTGCAAGAGCGCCCGGGGCGGCCGCCGAGGTTGCAGCCCTTCGTAAGCGCGAGAAATACTCCGCTCTGGTAAACTACGCGTTTGTGCCTCTAGCGGTTGAGACGACTGGTTGCTGGGGCAGTGAGGCTAAAGCGTTTTTCAGGAAATTGGGGCGCAGATTACGGGAGAGGGGACATGATTCCCGCTCCGAAGCATTCCTGGTGCAGAGGCTGTCACTGGCAATTCAGCGCGGCAACGCGGCCAGCGTTATGGGCACCTTTGCTCCAGGAATAAAACGGGGCGGTTTATTTGACTAAAGGTCAGATTAAGACCTTGATAGTATAAATTATGAATAGTTGATACATTTTGTAATATGATTATACTTTAGAACATACATATGTACAGATATGAGTTCAAAGTTACATAATTGAATAATTACGATTAGCTAAATTTAAAGAATTAAATAAATAATTTTATAGCTAATATTAAAATAAGCGAATTTTTGGAAGAGAAAACTAGGATATATAATAATTCCGTCTATTTTACATAATTATTAAATTTTATCAATTGTCATCCTCGCGTTCTATTAGGTGGGAAGATCTGAAGGAAAAGCGATAAAAAAAAATTGTGATAAATCTATTCTTCATTATTTTTTGTAGCCCCGTTTCCTCTTAAACGTGTCTGATTTTTTTTAATGTAATCATTTTTCGACTAGCGGAATGTTTGTTCAGATTATTTTTTAAAGCGAAATTTGTTTACACATTTGAAATTTTCGTAAGTTTTCCAATAATATATAACAGGTCGGTTGTACTTCCTGGCCCGCCTTAAATATATTACTTTTCTGCTTTAATAATTGCGAAAGTAACTCTGTCTGTCTGTCTTTCTGTCTGTCTGTTACGCTTTCCGCCTTAACGGCTCAACCGATCATTATGAAATTTTGCATACACACTGTCAGGGTTGCAGAAAAGGACATAGGGTACTTTTTGCCCCGGGATTCCCGCGGGAACTCCGAAATTAACGCAGGTGAAACCGCGGGGAACCGCTGGTATTATATAAACAATATTATTATACTTGACGAGCACACGACAATTTTTTAAACACTATATTACATTTCAGGAGGCCGCTGAAAAATGTTAGTGTAAAGGTAAACTCTTTAAAATAGAAGTATAACCAAAATCGGAAATAATACAATAAGATAAATCACCAGGAATATAGTTTCGGCTAGAGGGCCGAAAGAAGATTATGGACTTAAATCGGAATCGGTTAAAAATAGAACGATTGTTTAACCTGTTTCCGAGTAAAGCCGGGTGAAGTAGGTAGTAGGAGTAGAGTCTGAAAATATAATTTGTTATGATATATCGCTCCGTTGCGACATAAATTTAATATTGCGATCCGTCAACATACGCGCCTCATCGCATTTCTGATTTGAATTAATGATTAGGGAATTTATATATTTTTCCCTTAAATGTACATTTGCTAATAGGCAATTAGAATCGTTATTACAATTTATAATTGGATATTTCATATTCTAAAATCGAAATAATTATAACATAATTATGTATTTTTTTATTGGGAATGAAGTTTTATGGCATAGAATTGATTTCTTAAAATACCTTTATAAGAGAAAAAATTTATAAATTTTTGGAAAAATTAAGACGTTCACAATTTTTTTTGTGACTTGCTTTTCAGTAGTTATTTTAATTTTAAATGACTCAGTCATGTAAGCATGACTGTAGGTTTGATTAAGTAGAAATTACTTTTTGTCTGGAAGAAACTATTTTTTGTACTTAGACCGCTTTTTAAATAGTAACAGTTGTTTCTTATTGTCTTGCAATAGGTATTAAAAAAACAATATAAAACTACAACATGACTATGTATATTTATGTTTCTTGTTGCAAAGGTTGTAATTCATCCTACGTCTACGCGAATTCCCACGTCTACGCTAACGTCTACGACGAATCGTAAGTCTACGAGTTTTCCCCTCTACGCGAATGTCTACGACGTATGCCACGTCTACGAACAGTCCCACGTCTACGTCAAAATTACGATAGAACCTACGTCTACAAGTTCTACCACGTCTTAAAATTTCGCGAGACAGTTTTTATGTGTGAATTGTACTGCATAAAATTTCGCAAAACCGTTTTTATGTGTGAATTGTACTGCATAAAATTTCGCAAAACCGTTTTTATGTGTGAATTGTACTGCACAAAAATTCGCAAGACAGTTTTTATGTGTGAATTGTACTGCATGATATTTCGGCATTATTATAGGTACTTCAAGAGTCGGCTAAGATGTACAAGAATGACACTGCAAATGTACTATCATGCAAACAGACTTTTATATCAAGTACTAGCTGTTCCTCGCGGTTTCACCCGCGTCTATTTCAATCCCATTCCTCGCGGGAATTCCGGAACAAAAAGTACCCTATGACCTTCACTACCCCTGACAATCTGTATGCAAAATTTCATGTTGATCAGTTGAGCCGTTAAGGCGTGAAAGCGTAACAGACAGACACAGAGTTACTTTCGCATTTATAATATCAGTAGGGATTTAGCAGCTTATTATATTAAAATACCAAATTCTAACTATTCATTGTCTAACATAAATAAACGAGTAAGAATTTTCTGTAACCTGACACAAATCAAATAAAGATAGTGAACTCTCAAAACAAAAAGTTACTAAACGTTTCCAATTTTCTCCAGCGAACAAATAAATCACAGGTGTCTATTTGTCTCTCTTTATTACATTCCAAAACTTCAATAGGACCATAAAAACATTTTTGTTCCCGCTCCTCTATAAAATTTATCTATATTCAGCAATAAAAAAAATATAATAGAATATGTCTCTGTGATTTATTACATACTCTACCGTATCGCACCAAAATGCGGTTACGTGGTTGGCGGTTTTCAAACTTGGAACACGCTATCATTTGCAGCTACCATTCAGTAATATACCCGTTCCAGTCTCCAGACTGCCAGTATCGTTTGCGCCACGGTAGAGGGTGGAAGTGCTACGGCTCCCGGTTCTCATATTGGCGGGAAATCCTTCCGCGATTTTTTAAATTTAGTTCTAAAAGTTACGAACGAACTTGGTGACTTGCGTTTTTTTTATGGGATATTGGAACTGACTTTTTTGTGATTTCGTTGATCTTGTAATTAAAACAGTTTTATTTTTGCTAGTGGAAATCGATTTCGAGGTAAGTTTTTGTTACTTTTTTATACAACGTGTTAATGAATTAACTGAAAACCTGATACACTCCATTTAAAAAAATAAACAATAATATGATTAAAATATATTTTAGGTCGAAAAAAATTATACTTTAAAAGTTATTTAACATTAGTTTGGAGGTGACCAAGCTACGAAATTCCAAGCGCTACGCCCGCGCCTACCGGTTCGAATTTTTTTGCTGCGGGCGGCGTACGCGCCAAATATTGTATTATAAATAATTTAGACATGGGCTGGTAAAAATGAAAAAATATAACCTATATTAAAACATAGTGCAATCGATTTGCTAGTTGATTCTGAGCAAAGTACTTTCTAGTTTTCAGTTAATTCATTAATACGTTGTATAATATCATTCAATGGAAAAAATAAAATTGGTATTATGCAAAAAAATTACAGTTTCACTTGTTTCTCTTGCATTTCGTATTATCAAAAACTAGTTCCCTAAAAACTAATTTGACCAGCGTTTTACAGAGCTTGTGAATGGGGATACAAAGTAATTTATATCCCGTTGTAATACCTCAATTACTGGTTAATTTGTGCCAAATAAATTCGACTTCCATCAGCGCGAATTTCTAGAATTATTGCATACACCAGATATTTTTTATAGAGACAATAATATTAGAAATTTTGTCCCAAGACATAAGTAAGTTTTCGCGTGATGTGTTCTAAATTTCACTACTCACGACATAATGCTGAGTGAAGGTCCATTTTTAGCGTGGAAACATACCACACAAATGACAAAATATGATATTGTTTCTTGTTTAGTTTTATTTCAGTATTCTTTATTATGTTTTTTCTTTATTTTGCTATTATTTATTTTGTTATTATTCCATCCCATCCCCATTCCAGGTCGGCGACGCACCCGCATGCATCCTGGTGCTGCAGATGTCCATGAGCGGCGGTAATCACTTACCACCAGGTGTTCCCGTTTGCCCCCTATGACATAAAAAAAATATTATAATAATTGTTTTGATTTGTGTTGTTCTGTATGTGTTCATTTGTGTTGTGTAGAACCTCTTGTTTGAATAAATCTTTCTTTCTTTTTTTCTTTATTTATTTATTTATTTAAAAATTCACCAACCTAGTAAACACTAACACTTATACAGTAAAAAAAACAAATTAGCATCAAATAATAGGATAAGAATAAAATAAAATTTATACCTACTATTTGGATATAAAATTTAGAAAATAAAAAAATATTGATTGAAAGCTTGGTCCAAATAAAAACTTGTTATTAGAACTTTGTTTGTACCTCGTCCATTTCGCTACGAGTTTCTTTTCTTACGAGTTTATTGCAAAACCCAGTTTAGAAGACAATTCAAAAATTCATAATATCTTGATTGGCTCATTAATCGACGCGACGCTTAGAACCAACTGCAGGATCTAGAAACTTGAATTTTGCATTAGAAAGGGTTTTTGGGAATCCTACTTAGAGAGAGGAGGTAGGTTAAAGCTTGTATGAAATTACCTAAATTTTTAAGGTTGAGTCATGGTAAATAATCGGTGATCGGTGTCTTCTTCTATACAAATAAATAAAATGTCTAAAATGAAGTGTCTGTTTGTAATTTCAAATTAAAAGCTTTTCACTAAATGCATATGAAAGTATATACGGGACTTACATCGAAAAATCGATCTATAAATTTTTTCTCTGTCTGTCTCTTTGTTGTGGCTAATCTCTGAAACGGCTGACCAATTTTGGCGGGACTTTCACTCGCAGATAGGTACTTAATGTTATATCTGAGGAGTGACTTAGGCTACTTTTTATCCCGGAATTCCCGCGGGAACTCCGACATTGACGCGAGTGAAACCGCGGGGAACAGGTACTTTTAAATAAAGAAATAACTATAATATTACGTATTGCATTATTTGTAAATCAAAGCCTTATAAGAATGAAAAGGGCATCGGAAGTTTATGTAGAAGTGTCTTTTATTTTGGTGGTAATATGGTATCGGTGTTCGGATTTTATCTATTACTAATATTATGAATTGAGGAAAGGGTTTGTTTGTTACAATCTAACTCAAAAATTACCTACTGGACTAATTTCATCAGTTCTTACACTATTAGAATGCTACATTATCCTTGATTAACATATGCATTATAACCCAGAATTTCCGCGGGAACTCCGAAAGCACCGGTGAAATCGCGGGGAACCGCTAGTTTTTATGTAAAAAAACATGTATTTCACAATTTTGAAAATTAAGGATGAAGAAATGATAAGATTATAATATATAAAGATAGGTACCTATATAATTTAGTTGTCGGGCGAGGGCTTGTAGTTGTAATAAGAAGCTTTTACAAGAGTTATCAAGCTTTTAAATAACTATAATAATAATACAAAAGTTAAAAGCTGGAAAGGCTCGAGACAAAAGCGCCCGCATTCAAGATTATACCCACATCAAATCAATCTTTGACAAGCGACAGGCGGGAGACATAAAATAACAAACTAGGCAAGGACAATCGACCCCGCTGATAGTGGATCCGTCCAAATATGTCAAACTAGCTCTTAGTGTCAGAGCTGGCAATACACGAAACAAACGCTTTATTGAGAGTTATAGCACGCTTTTTAATTATATGTTTACCTTGATACCTCGTTTAAATATCATCAAAATTTTGAACATAAAAAAATGTTGACACAACATGGCGCTATAATTTTAAAACACGATTTACTATAGTTTTTTCCAGTGTGGGTTAACACACTATTGCTTATCTGTGTTCACGTTTTTAACCTTTCAAATCTTTTTAACCGACTTCCCTATAATACACTATAATACTAATACTAATCAATAAAATGTTTTTCATTACCTACCCATTTAAGGAGGACAAATTTAGTTTTGTATATAGGTAAGTACCTATATATAGAAATAGGAGATCATTAATGTAGGTATTAGAAATACTTACTTACTATAGATGGTATAAGAAACTATCGTAATAGGTCCGTTGACGATACACTTTTGTATGTTTTAAAAGTTTTTACTTAATTGGTAATTTCATTGTGGATAAAACCACTGCATTTTGCAACCGAAAATAATGGTTCGGAATAAGCAAGGTTTTTAGATGTTGCGTCGTAGCCGGTACGTAGCTTTACTGTCTACGAGAGGATTGTTGTAGACCAGCGTAGCTTAGATACTTTTATCCTGGAATTTCTTCGGGATCTCCGAAATTACCGCAGGTGAAACCGCGAGGCACAGCTAGTAAGTAACATATGCAAGCAAACTTTACAATTTCGGCCCTGTTACATGATTCCCGAGGGAAAATAGTCATAGTTATTAACAAAGATATTGAAAGAGAATAGATTTACAGTACGCTCGGCCGCTAAGCTTTCCCCTTGAACCACGCAGAGGTCAAATTGTCTTATGCTAACAAAATGCCATCTTCTAGCAGAGACTATTGTCTATAGATACCACTTGACGAAAAGCGATGTGATTGGCTATTTAAAATGTACTTTGTGGTGACTGGTACTTGATTGCGTCGCAACGATGTGATTGGTTTTTGTTTTGATCATTCCCCCCGCAAAAAATCGTTGACGTGGATTGCATGGTAAAAGTTTGTGTTGTTCGTCTATTCTCTTATAATGTCTTTGGTTATTAAATATATTATGTAATACATTATAGCTGTAGGTACGATCAGATAAGACAGGACAAAAGGGATACAAAATAAATCATCGGATAGTCGTGTTATTAGCTGTATACCGCTGGGAAATATTGTGTGAAAGCAGAAGAGGTACCTACTGCGCACCAATACGTTTGTATGTGTGTGTGCATGCAAAGTCATATTAGGAAATCCTAGATTGTAAGACAGTAGATGTGAACTTGTAAAATCAAAAATTTTAGCTTTTTGTAATATTAGTATACTAGCCGTCCCCCGCGATTCCGAGATATTCCGAGATAAAAGTACTTACAACACTATATTTTTTTCTGTACCTACCCTTGACGAAATGTAGGTCGTATGCGTAATTTAATGAAGTTTCTTTACGCGTTAATTTCCAAATTCCCGTTGGGATTCCGAAATAAAAAGTAGCCTATGTCCTTCTCTGTACCCCTGAAAACGTGTATGCAAAATTTCGTGGTGATCGGTTGAGCCGTTTAGCCGTGAAAGCGTAAAAAAAGAACATACTTACTTTCACATCCTCTACTTAACGTTATAAATGTGAAAGTGTGAATGTTTGGATGTTTGTTACTCAATCACGCAAAAACGGCTGAACGGATTTGGATAAAATTTGCCATGCACGTTGTCAGGGATACAGAAAAGGACACAAGGTACTTTTTATCTCGGAATTCCCGCGGGAACTCCGAAATTACCGCGGGTGAAACCGCGGGGCACAGCTAGTTTATAATAAGTGTTGGTAAGGATATTAGCATAGTCTGTAGGTAACTAGTTATTAGCACTATATACAATATACATCTGCCTACGTACCTACACTGAACTTTGTTGTTTGTTTGTTTATTTTAGGTAAGTATATAGATTGTAGGTATATGTAAATATATGAGCAGTGAGCACCCAATTCAATATAACCTGAATACCGGGCGACACGGAGTTACATCAGCAAATTGGGTTGGAAAATAATAAGACCCCACCGTACTCAGCGGTGTGCCTAAGCCGCACCCCGAGGGACGCCCAATGTCTCGTGCCGGAAGAAAAAAGCGGCCTCACTTGAGATAATGGACACGGCGAGACCTGGAATACCTACATAGTATAAAACAAGGTCGCTTCCCGCTGTCTGTCTGTCCCTAGGATATAAAAATGAAAAAAAAAAACCATGAAAAATGTTTAATAACAAAAAGAAAATAACAAAGTTACATATATCCGTTGAAGCCTACACTAGGAAAATCCTGTTTCGTGGGTGACGGTTTAGAATTAACAATATATGTTTTACAGATGTCGCTCGGATATGCTTGGATCTTTAAAATTACGCAACGGATTTTCATTCGGTTTTTACCAATAGATAGAGTGATTCATGAGGAAGGTTTATATCTATATTTTATTCTGGAATTTACATTTTTAATACATTTTTTTATGTCATAGGGGGCAAACGGGCAAGTGGTACACCTGATGGTAAGTGATTACCGCCACCCATAGACATCTGCAATACCAAATCCCGCGGGAACTCCGAAATTACTACGGGTGACACCGGGAGGGACAGCTAGTAGATAATATAGTGTGCGCAGTGTCTCTTGAATTGCCATAATGTACATAATTTATGTAAGCAAGTGGATTAATGGACTTGATGACTTGGTTTTTATGTATTATATTTTTAGAAAGAAAGAAGGAAAGATTTATTAAATCAAAAAGAGACATAACACAAATCTACATACGAAACAACACAAATAAAAATGATAAAATAATATCAAACTAAGACCAAACATATAAAGAAAAAAAATTTTAATATGAAATTTGTGTGATAGTCTCCATGCTCAAAATGATCCTTGACTCGGCATTGTGTCGTGAGTGTGGGGACACTCGCGAAGCTGGTTTTCAGTCAAGACTCAAGACCATTGGACGCACGAAAACCATCCAAGATGAACAGGCGCACACAAATCACACACAAGTAGGTGGCAGGTACAATTTAACGAATAAAAAGATAGTAGTAATAAAGAAAAGAATACTAAAACAATTTTACTTAGGTACCTATTTATTTATGTACGTCAAAGAACTGCTTAGTGGTCAGCCCAACCTACACCCTTATGTTCTCTTTTGCGTTGATTCTAAATGGAAAAACTACCGCTACTTTATGTACGAATAGATTTACCGTTATGTTAATATATGGTAAGTATATTTTGTATAGTTGTTGTGGTAAACCAACTTTGTAGGTACGATATTAATCCAATTGCAAAGAATGGAATGTAATTACACGCTACGGAGTTGATCCTAACAATCTTAATTTGGCCTGTGAGCCGCCTGCTTAGGATCCAATTAAGCGTATACCCAATCTGATTTGGGAGTTTATCCGACATCAATATTAATTCGTGTCTACTGATATTACCTTTTGTTAGGTACCTGGGCTTGTATTCAGAGCTACATAGACATAGACATAATCTTTATTTGGCATCACTGAATTTCTTAAAAATAATATTTAAATGTATCAAAATTAAAAAAAAAAACATATATCAATTTGTTGTGACGCCAAAAGACGGTTTTCAGCGGAGCCCATACGGGGATGCGTCTGCGCGATACCCGATCGTATTGTCTGTCCGCATCGTATTGTCAGTCTATTAGCCTTTTACTCATAGCTCAGTCTATTACCTGGGCTTATTCACTATGACCATAACGCGTCGTGTTAAGATAACGCGCCACAAGATTTATTTTATCCTCGTGCTCAAAGAAATATATTTATAACGTGACATGGCATACAGAATACTAATATCCGAAATTTTGGCATTTGAAGCAGCGTTTGGGTTTGTATTATTGGAATGCGTTGTTGGCCATAGTGAATCTGGGTCAATTCTACTCGCACCAAACACAAAACTTCACCACTTCTTCATCATCGATAAGGTATATAAAGGGACACCTGTCACGAGGCGGCGGTATGCTACTCGATAAGATACCTCCTCCATTTTATTCTTTTTTTTTATATTTTAAACAGGCTCTTTAGCCATAGATGCAGGAGCAGTGTGGTTTTGGGTTTTGCTTGAGTAGAATTAATCCCGGTATGTATCTGGTAGTCAAAATACAACAACGTGATTTGTCAACGTGACAATTTTGTAAAAGTTTTTAAAACCAAATGCAAATGTTTAAAAACCTGTTTCTTTTCTGTAAATAAGTTAGGTATACGTATATTTATTTTTAATACAGTTGCTCAAAAAGTGGCATATTGCAGGGACGTATAGCGTTCGGGAAGTGGGCTATTACATACTCGAGCTTTTTCTTTACCTTTTCCGAACTCGTGCGTTCTCTTTCCCAACTGTCAAAAATGGCGAAACGACTTTGACACACTTTTTGTATTGCGCAACGTGGGTTTCGTATTACTAATACGACTAGCGCCATCTCTTGATCACAGTTGTAACTTAGTTGAGTTTGTGTTTTTATTATTTTACTAAATTTCTTCATTTTTTTCGCAACTGTATTAAAAATAGTTGTTCAGTACACGTGCGGAACCGTCATTGCAAAGAGTTCCGACTGTCAACCCTCACCTTCGGCTGCGCCTCGGCTCGGGTCGACATTTGTCGGAACTCTTTGCAATGACAGCCTTTCCGCACTTGTAATGAAATATACTATTTTCTCCTAAGGGTGTAGAATAAAAGTGAAAACTTTTGTAATCAAACCATAATAATATGTAATTAATATTTATATTGTAAACTGAAATATTTATTGGGACGGAATAAAATATATCATATAATTGGACGTAACATGAGATTTTCCTAATTTACCTTGCATCTTTTCCAATTTTTCTTTTCCCAGAAACTTAATTAGAATTATTAAGAAGCTAAAAAAGACAACAAAATCGGTCCAGCAGCTCTTAAGTGACGCGTTTACCAACGAGCAGCATTTAAACTTTGGTTACCTAGGAATAGGATATTGTTGCCAATAGTGTTTATGGCAGTTCTTCTTGCATTCTTTCCTCAACTTCTTCCTTAGCCATCGGCTGCATGCAAAGTAATCGCATGCGTTTCTATATGACATGTAACAGGCACGTTTGCACGCCTTCGCTGTGATCCTATCGCATGCATTGATCAATCTACTCACTAAAGATTCCCTTTCGTTTAGAGACAGTTTCTGTTTCTTAACCAAATCGACGAATGTATTGTTAACTAGTTCAGAGTCAAATTCGTTGTCATCTTCAGATTTAGACTCGTCGTCGCCGCTTGCATTCTCTCCGTCCCGACAGCTGGAGCACATACGAAGATACTTGCCACTGACGCTGTCAGTTCGTAGTGTTAAATCTTCTGATGTTTTTGGCTGAGAAAATGGCAATGGCAACATTACCTTAACTGTAATAATCTTTATAAATAAAAATGAATGTTTGTAGGCCATTGGTACGATTGTGATGAAACTTTGGCGGGTTGTTCTGCCTGCGTCCGCAAAGGTTCCTGATCCCAAAACTCATGCGGGTGAAACCGCGCGGTATAGCTAGTATATAATAATAATCCAATTCACAACACACAGATCTACTTGATCCTACACTAAGCTATAAGCTTGTGTCGTGGAAACCAAGCAAACGTGGTACTATAGATATATTTACACGCCCAGACTGGAAAATGGAACCCTGTGTTCATCACACAAAGTCCACCCCCACCGGGAATCGAACCCGGAACCATTGCCATGCCTACTCGCTAAATCACTCTTTTAGCGAGTGGCATGGCGCCAATCGGATGATACTCAACTGATGATAGACTGAAGAAAATGAAATTCCCACCTTTAACTTTTAAAAACTTTTTTTGACATCCGAATTATAATCAGTATTCAGCATATCCGAATAAATATCAGTTTTCATTCTATAATATGATATGCCTTAAATTATCCAATTTTAGACAGTTTCTCAACACATGAAACCTACTCACGTTCAGTATTATAAGGGCAAGTGGTCCATTATTATTGCCCTTTTTAGAATCCTCGCTAGAACTTTCAGGAGAATCGCTATAATATCCAAGTCTCGAATCTGGATTTTCTTCATTGGTCATGTGAAATATTATCTGTAACGATTGTAATAGGGATGTTGACTACTATTGAAAATCAAAATTCTAATTAGTCCGTCAGTTAGAAAATAAAAAAACAATAGACACGTATTTTTTGCTTTTTTAAATAAATTAAAATATACAGAGATAAAGCGCATTAAAGTTTAGGATGAGGAGGTCGTGACGTCACTAACCGCAAAACCGCCATACAAATTGTCAGAATAGTGACGTCACGCGAAATTTCAACTCAATATATCGTCGTTATTTTTTGATTACGTAAAAAAAGAAAAAATACGTGTCCAATATTTTTTAATAATCTACGAGACGGACTAAAAAATAAAAATTAGTCAACATGCCCATTGTTGTTCACTTTACCTATTAATACGAAATTGCGCTTTAAAAAATGACTCAATTATGATGTTTTAAAACAAGAAAAAAATGTTTATATCAGTTGAGGGAAAAGCTAATTTGAGAGTAACTTAAATAATAGAACAAGTTTCCCAACGTTCCCAAGTTTTTATCTGTCGATTGTAAAAATCAGCTGAGATGAAACAGACTCACCAGAATAAATAGCAGAGACGTAAACGAGAATTGATTAAAAAGTACCATTTTTCAGTTTCATTATCAATCTGTAATTAAAGAAAAATTGTAAAATTTTACACAACTTTTATGTTAATTCATGTTTTTTGTATATCCAACGAATAGTAAACTTATGAAACAACAATTTCAATCATAGATGAAAAAATTAATATTTGATATTACCCATGCATGAAAATAACGGTTTTTGCAATTCTATTTATGACGACAGACATACCTATTTGACTGTGGCTGTAATTCTCTGCCTGAATTATTAGACTAGCTGCTCCCCGCGGCGTCACCCGTGTTAATTTCACAGAGGACGCGGGAATTTCGGGATAAAACTACCCTATATCTTTTCTGTGCCCTTAACAGCGTATAAGCAAAATTTCATGATGGTGGATTGAGCCGTTAAGACGTGAAAGCGTTACAAACAAACAAACATACTTTCATATTTATAATAGTAAGGATTGGTCGATAGATTGGTTGATAAATTCAAATGATCTTAGTTTTTAAGCAATGTTCGATTTTAATAGCTTTTATAAGACAACTAGGTAGGTACCTACTAAAACCTAATTTTCCATCAACCCGAACCATTTCAATAACTCCATAGCATATTTCAGTTGATTGCAGTTGATTTCAGCGGATGGTTTCATCTCCTCATGTTTACAGACTCCTTTGATCACTCACATGTATAGATGAAGCGTTTAATCAACTTATACAGAGTGGATGGAGAAGTGAAATTTAATGGTTAAGTTTCGTAATTTTTTAATAATTATAAATGTGAAAGTAAGTTTGTTTGTTTGTTACGCTTTCACGCCTCAACGGCTCAACCGATCATCATGAACTTCTGCATACACGTTATTAGGGGTACAGAGTAGGACATAGGATACTATTTGCTCTGGAATTCCCGCGGAAACTCCGCAATTAAGGCGAGTGAAACCGCGGGGAATAGCTAGTCTACAATAAATCGAAACTGTGACGTCAGTGTTCTTTAAACACCACGCAAGCAAAGTCACAGGTGACGTTATGTTACATAGCAATGTTCGTCTAGTGGTTAGCAAATGTGACAGCTTCGCCAGGTGTCACGGGTTCGATGCCCGTGTCAGGGTAAACATTGATGTGATGAATATTTCTGTTTACCCCCTTTTATAATAATATCATTTGTTTACCCAGTAACTTATTATAACATACTGTCGGTAGTCTTGGTTAGAGTCAGAAATATTATGTAATCACTTTTGACGGTCGTTGAATCTAATTATTTATGATCCTTTCTATTATATGTAATAGCGAATGTGAGTTTATTTGTTTGTTTGTTACTCTTTCACGCCTTAACTACACAACCGATTATCATGGAATTTTGGATACCTACACTTTGTCTGGGGTACAGAGAAGGACATATAGAGTAACTAAACTAGTATGTACGTATATCAATTGTCTGGTATATATAATACGCGTAGTAGAAGATCTGCCTATTTTGACACCGAGTACCTAATAAGCTCATAATATCTTTATGCTATTTTTAGATCCATTAATAACGTATAACATTAGCGTGGTTGGACGGAAGCTGGGGAACCGGAAGCTTCTCTCTGGGGCCTACCACAATATTTTTCAGTGTTATTTTAAACTTAAATACAAATTTAGTCTGTTTAAATTTCAACCTTATACAGTATAATTAATGTAAAAATTACAACGTATGACATAGCTAGCTAAGCTAGTTAAGCTATATCAATAGCAGTAGGTCTCTAGATCTCTTAAAACCTTAAATTAAAAGCCTCCCTAAATCTTGATGATTCAATAAATTATGTTAAAAGTATTGTTAGTAAAAGCTCTAAGCCTGAATGAATATAGATTTCATTTCTAGACAACGTGAAATATATAACATTATAGAGTACTAAAGATAATAATAAATGTGCTGAGTGTCATTAAAGTAGGTACAGAAAATACTAAGCAATTGAAAATAAAAAAGAATAAAAGAAAGAAAATACAGAAAGAATATTTTTGCACACACAAGAAATGAATGCACAAACTAACAACCAAAAGAGAGTTTAGTGATTAGGTAAATATATTATCTACATTTCTCTTCAAAGAATTCTTCTTATATTAAAACACGATTCCTTTGTTTCAGATTGAAATATGAGAGTGAATATCTTAAAATTCATTGCAGTGGCAGCTACATTCATCGATGCATGTGAGTAAAAAAAAATTACAATGTGCTTTAATTTATTCTTTTGACGTAACTAAGCTCTTGGAAATCCACTCACACAATTCATGAGCCAGTTGGTGAGTGCAATCCTGTCGAACCTTTTCTAAACTAAACTTATTAATATTTTTCAGCAAATGACTCATAGTCATCATGGATAAAATCGACAAAACTTCATCACAAAAATATGTTACCAAAGTTTGTTGATGTATTTTAAAAAGAGCTAATTGCAGTTTGTTCCATCAAAAATTATTTTCAATTTGTTTTACTTTTAATATCCTTTTTAACTACCGACGCCATATTTGTATGTGGAACTATGAATCTGTGTCCGACGTATTTTTTTTACAGTAATTTTCTGAAACCTAGCAATTTCAATACCATTGTATCGGTTCATAGCTTACATCTTCATTTCCGCGCCTCTTTATATACTGACAATTAATTATCTCCGAGTATGGTTGTGATATATGGACAAGCCGAATTTTGGCACCGGAACCTTACAAACGGGTGCGGTACGAGTTATCAATATGTAGGATAGGTACATGTACAAGAAATCATAAATCAAATAAAAAAAAACCAAAAAGTACTTACAGAAACAGTAAGGTAACGCGTTTTTTAAGAGTAATTTCAAGGTGAAAAAGAAATAGAAGTGTCACTTCCAAAACGACCTAAGTTTGTTTTCGATAAACTTCGAAAACTGCGGGTTGAAAGCAGCTCGTTTTAGACCATTTTAATGGTTCCATTAATTCAAGTACTGACCATTATTAAAATTGGAAACGAAAAAAAGGGAAAAATGCATTCTCCCACTTATCAAAACTTTATATCCTTTCGCGCCAGACAGGCGAAACGGTCATTATCCTTTTTGGCGGCGGTTATTTAAAGTACTTGACAAACAATTGTTCGAATGAAGTGAGTTTTAACTCTCATTATAGTGCAGGAGCTACAGACGTTTTAACTCAATGAAAACTGCGACCATTGTTCGGTAAAACACCGCGCGAACAAACAACCCCGACGCAGCTAGAGTTTTTGAACAAGCACAGTGAGTGAACGAATTCATGTGTGAGTGAGTGAGTTCTGTGAATGGAACACGGCCGTGTCGTGTTCTAACTATGCCTACGTGTTTAAAAAAAAAACTCGTACCAGATAAACTTGTAGGAGGTTTTTTTTGTGTCTGATCTTTCAGAAAATACAAGTTTAACTTACATGAGTGAAACTAGCGCTGTACGCTATAAAATTATTTATAAAAAAATCGATAATAATAGATATGGAATAGAATACAAAAACTGTGCAGTATTGCAACGTAGGTAGGTATTGTTAAAAAAGATTTCATACTAACAATAGATATTTTACCTACTATCTACTATGGCTAATTAACATTCAAATATATGTCTTTTCTGGCAACACCAGCTAAGTTTTCAGCGATGCAAGAATAAGTTCCTTCGTGTTTTGAACTTGCGTTATTTATATAAAGATTTCCGATCTCGTTGAAGCTGCAATAGACAATTTTGAACTTCATTAAAATACTACATTCAAAAATCGTGATGTGTGGCGTGGCGTATGGTGAAATGGTTAAGGTGGTACTTAATTATAAAATGCTTATGGGAAGGTACTTTTCTTATCTCAGGAATAATAAAATTCAACAAAATAATTTAAGGATAATTAAATTAAATAAAAAAATATTATTCTACTGTCGAATCACCTTGAACAGTATTGAATATTTACTACCAAAAAAACGGCTATCAGCGATGTTGTTACCAAATTCCACGGAGCAGAACTATACGCAGCAACAAATAATATATCAACAATCCATATCTATATACTTATAATAAAACTGTAGAGAGGTCAATTCTGTACATTGAATATATATTCAATATTAATATTGGAGGATGAATGGTGCTCGACACTGATGCCAAAAATGCAAATAGTAAATTTTTTGTGTGTCTGTCAAAAACTACTGAAGGGATTTTAACCAAACTTGGTACGATTGTAGTCCATACTCCAGGGCAGGTTATAGGCTATATAACGTAACGCAAAGACACATAGGAGCTGAGCAGTGAAGATAAATTTAAAGCAACTCGGATGAAAATGCGCTTTCGAGCTCTTATCCTCGCATACGTTTACTCATCACGCAAAAACGGCTGAACGGATTCGGATGAAATTTGGCATGCACGTTGTCAGGGGTACAGAGAAGGACATAGAATAGTTTTATTCCGGAATTCCCGCGGGAACTCCGAAATTACCGCGGGTGAAACCGCGGGGCACAGCTAGTATATCAATAAATCAATAAACAATATAACCTACAGTACGTATCAGCCAAAATAATAATATAGACTTTGCGTTTGAACCTTCATCTTAAACATTATTAAGACAATATGATACTGTATCACAGAGTATAGGTAAAGATGGAGACCTGTCATTATTGTTTTTAAGAGTGCCATACATACCACAAAATAATCAACCTTTTCATATTTTTTTCTGTATAGTACATATTTTAGAAGATAGTCCATAATATGTGGGCGTCCAAGGTAAAAGGTACCAGTTCTATATATAAGATCTATATATAATAGTCATTACAATTTTACGTGTTATGAATGCAAGTTTACCAGTACCATACATAAAACTATCCATCATTTTATATGCTAAAAACTTACACTTTTATTCAAGATCATATTGCTCAAACAGATGCGTCACGTCAGAATCTCTCAACGCCACATCCAAGCGGCTTTTATGATTTCTGTACTCCATCGTACGATTCTGTTATATTGACTGAGACTACGTTGTAGGTACGGGAATATTGCCTTCCGGCGATATATTCCTGTACCCACCTAACATGGATGAAATTTAGTTTCGTCTACGTAATAACATAAGGTGTTCTCTTGTCTTGTAACTTTATGAACATATTCGTGTATCTATTTCTAAGTATATTATACTGGCGGTTCCCCGCGGTTTCACCCGCGGCAATTGGTTACTTGACAAAATTTTTTTTTAGTCCGTCGTGTAGATTGGTAAAAAATATTAGCCATGTATTTTTTTCTTTTTTTACGTAATCAAAAAATAACTGAGTTTAAATTTCGCGTGTCTTCACAACCCGGTGCAGTTTGTATGGGGCTTATCAATCTATACTTATAATAAAACTGTAGAGAAGTCAACTCTGTACATTGAATATTATATTCAAAATTAATATTGGAGGATGAATGGTGATCGATACTGATGCCAAAAATGCAATCAGTAAATTTTTTGTCTGTCTGTTAGTCTGTCTGTCTGTATGTGCGCGCATGGGTCAAAAACTACTGAAGGGATTTTAACCAAACTTGGTACGATTGTAGTCCATACTTCTGGGCAGGTTATAACATAACGCTAAGACACATAGGAGCTGAGCAGTGACGATAAAGAAGCAAGTCGGATGAAAACGCGCTTTCGAGCTCTTATCCTCAATCACGCAAAAACGGCTGAACGGATTTAAATGAAATTTGGCATGCACGTTGTCAGGGGTACAGAGAAGGACATAGGGTACTTTTTATCCCAGAATTCCCGCGGGAACTCCGAAATTACCACGAGTGAAACCGCGGGGCACAGCTAGTACTGAATATTGATGTCATGAGGCCCCCACCCTAAACTTTAATGCGATTTATCTATGTTTATTTTCATTAGTTTGAAAAAGCAAAAAATACGTGTCCATTATTTTTTTATTTTCTAACTGACAGACTAATTAGAATTTTGATTTTCGCACCCTGGAGAATACCCAATTTCTGAGTTACCGCAAGAATTCCGGAGCAAAAGTATCTAATGTCCTTCTCCGTACCCCTGACAACGTGTATACAAAATTAAGAGGTAATCGGTTGAGCCGTTAAGCCGTGAAAGCGTAACAAACAAACAAACTCACTTTCGCGTTTACAATATTAGTTAGGATTATACTTACCAGTTGATCCCTCACGATTTTACCCGCGCTTATTTCGAAGTTCCCTTGGGAATTCCGGGATGAAAATACCCTATGTCACTCAGGAAAAGTTTAGTTTTCTTCAAGGGTAAGAATTTGTAAATCACCTACTACCTAAGTAGTTTTTAAGTTTATCCATTACAAACAAACAAACATACAAGTGAACAATTCTTTTCTTCTTATTAAATAGATTTTCATTCAGTTTTCACCAAAAGAAAACTGATTTATGATTCAAGTTTAAGTTTAGGTAGGCATAATTGGTCAATAATTTACATAAAATGGTTAAAATATAACGATAATGATTGTTAGAAGTGTCAGAAAAAAGGTGCATTAAATTTTGCATACTACACGTTGTCAGGGGTACAGAGAATTCCGAAATTAATGCGGACAAAACCACGGAGAACAGCTAGTGAATAATGAGTTCTCACAAACAAACCCAGTGGTACTTACCTACTTGAAATACATAAACAAGTTAATTAAAGTAGCGGTAACTAATGAAAAACAAAAGACTTCTCAGTCAACTCGGGATAAACTCCTAATGAATTGGAAAACAAAAAGAACGAATAAATTGAATGAATGAATAAATGATTACCGTTGAACCAAAATGAACTTTTATTTTTGGTTTCACTCGCTTTTTTAAAGTATCTTCATAAATACACAGTCATAAAAAATGAATAGTTGTACCTACGCAATACACAGTACATACGTCACGTAACAAATAAATTATACTGCCTTTACCTAGTAAGTAACTTATTGAAAATAAACTTGCAACTTGAAATTGTAATCAATGTCTATCTGCAAAACTAGATGTCGCTACTTACTGCAGTGAAAACATCATTTGCGTCACTTCCGTTGCCGGAATCGATTCCGTTGCTGCATTCATCTATTGCTAATTAGAAATTGATTTCTACTTTGATTCCCTCTTTTTAAGTAAAAACTAAATTGCGCTTGTAGCCAATTTCACACACGTCACCACACTTTCAGTTCCACGACTGAGTGCGCTGAATGCCGTTTTATGCCTATGGATTCTATGGTTTTTGGGTCATACTCAGTACTCTACATTGGAAATGAATGAAAAACCTAATGAAAAAAATACCTGGAAACTTTGGCAGAAACCAGCAACTATGACAGCACTAATGAACAAGTTCGACCATGAATAAGCTTAGTTAGGTTACCCAACCACTCCCGAGTTCGTTAGTGACGTATTGTGTGAGGGCGGAGTTCGAGCCACATGTCAAATGACAAGGGCAGGGCAAAAACATTTAAGCTTATATTGTACTTTATCATTAGTGAAAAGATTTGGTGTTTTCTGATGCGAATAGACATATTTTCTTCTTTATTTCCGGCGTATGAGGGCATCGGAAATGGATTTGTGTTTTTTTTTTATATTTTCAGAAATTTTGTCATAGTTATAGCTAGTATCGTCCATAATCTTAACTCACTGACTCATAGCAAGAAAAAAAAAAAACTATGCTAGCTTGTATCCGCGATTCTATCCGTTTTTTTTTTGGAGCACAGTTGCTTATTGCACGGTACGGGTTCGGTGGATATAGGCAAAATAGCGTGTAAGAAATTTTCCGGCAAGGCGTCATAAGCACGCGCTTATTGGTTAATGGTTTTTGGAACGATTATTATTAGTTATTGGTTATTTGGTTGGTTGCTTATTGGCTCGCGCCGGCTGAGCTCATCATCAGTGGCACTCAGTTGCCATAAAAGGAATATAGATGGCACTATTTTAGTACAAACTATCGGATGGCTACTAATATTTCGTAAAGTCTAATTGAATGTATGTAATAGGGATGTTGACTACTATTGAAAATCAAAATTCTAATTAGTCCATCAGTTAGAAAATAAAAAAAAACAATAGACACGTATTTTTTGCTTTTTTAAATAAATTAAAATATACAGAGATAAGGCGCATTAAAGTTTAGGATTAGGAGGTCGTGACGTCACTAACCGCAAAACAGCCATACAAACTGTCAGAATAGTGACGTCACGCTAAATTTCAACTCAATATATCGCCGTTATTTTTTGATTACGTAAAAAAAGAAAAAATACGTGTCCAATATTTTTTAATAATCTACAAGACGGACTAAAAAATAAAAATTAGTCAACATGCCCATTGAGGCTTAGGCTAAAATGTAAGATCCCGATTGTTGCAAAACCTCTATCTTTTGGTGATACATAGGGTTTTGTTTATTGTTTGCCTCACCCTCGCGGACCCTCTGGCTTCACGGCTTAACATTTTGTTATTTTTTTTTATTATTATATAATTTATTTTTATAATTCATTTAATTGTATTGTATCAATAATGTACTGAAAAGAGAACTTCGTTCCAACCGACTTTCCACGACACTCACGCATTTTTTTGGAATTCTCTTGTTTTATTGGGATAAAAAATGCGTATTTATTTAATTATAAAACATGAATTCAAAGATAAAAATGAATTTAGATAAAATAAATTTACTGACTTAAAATGCGTTTGGAAATAGAAAAACGAAAACGGAACACTAAGTACCTAGATTTATTAAAAGTAGTTTTGTTAAAGATAGCTGTGCCCCGCAGTTTCACCCGCGGTAATTTCGGAGTTCCCGCGGGAATTCCGGGATAAAAGTACCCTATGTCCTTCTCTGTACCCCTGAAAACGTGCATGCCAAATTTCATCCAAATCCGTTCAGCGTTTTTGCTTGATTGAGATAATAGCTCGAAAGCGCATTTTCATCCGACTTGCTTCAAATTTATAGTCACTGCTCAGCTCCTATGTGTCTTAGCGTTATCTTATATAGCCTATAACCTGCCCAGGAGTATGGACTACAATCGTACCAAGTTTGGTTAAAATCCCTTCAGTAGTATGCGTGCACATACAGACAGACAGACAAAAAATTTACTGATTGCATTTTTGGCATCAGCATCGATCACCATTCATCCTCCAATATTAATTTTGAATATATATTCAATGTACAGAATTTACCTCTCTACAGTTTTATTATAAGTACTTATAGATGATGAATAGGGTATTTTTGGGGTATGAAAATCAAAATTCTGTTTAGTCCGTCAGTTAGACCCGTATTTTTTGCTTTTTCAAATAATTGAAAAAATAATAAGATAAAACGCATTAAAGTTTAGGGCTCTTGACGTCATAATGTGCTTTAAACTGTATAAACTGTAGCACGGCGTGACGTCACGCGACATTTCTCCCTAATTTTTTTATTACGTAAAAAATAAAAAATACGTGTCCAATATTTTAGTCAATAAAAAAATAATAGACCCGTATTTTTTGCTTTTTCAAATAATTGAAAAAATAATAAGATAAAACGCATTAAAGTTTAGGGCTCTTGACGTCATAATGTGCTTTAAACTGTAGCACGGCGTGACGTCACGCGACATTTCTCCCTAATTTTTTTATTACGTAAAAAATAAAAAACACGTCAAATATTTTTTATTAATCTGCAAGACGGACTAAAAATTAAAATTTGGTTGACAAGCCCATTCTTTATAAATAAATAGATAATAAATCGTACCTAGTTCAAAAGCAGTAATTACGGAGCAGAGATATTCGATCATAAAGAAAGCAAAGGAAACATGAGATGAAATTATTATTATTATTATTATTTTCTGGCGCGAAATCATTTCAAATTACATCGACGCACAAAAAAGAATACCTACGAAGTAAATTAAAACTTTTCCTTCGCTTGTCGCAGATCAAGGAAGACACTCGTGTTCGCGAAATGAGATAAAAAAAAAACAAAATTCGCGCCACAAAAATTGTTTAGACCTTGAAGAATATATTATTTCAATGCAAAATCTGATATTTGAGTTCGGAACGGAAATCAATATCCAATTAGTGCAGTCGTGAGCCGTGACTGCGGGTACGGACTAGGTGGTATGAAGTTATACCTAGTATGGATAACTGTGTAGGTAAATTATACACACTTCGCCCGCAAAACTTCCTTTAACTTTGTATTATAATATACTCCATTGAGTCAAACTAGTTGTTGCCACCAGATTCAAATCCTAATCGAATTTACAGAGAACCCCTCTTAGTGCTCGAATGTGGGTACACATCGCAAAGGGAAATCTTATGCCACTATTCAAGAGAAAGAGTTCCCGAGGGAGTCCTAAAGTTTTCTCCTTTATTTACCTAGTTAAGAAACTGCCTCGAACTCTATATTTTATCCTTCATTAAAATGATATCCCCTCTGAGCTAATAATTTATATCAGTAAATATTCATAATCGTAGTTCATAAGTTTGTAATTGTTTTGGATAGTTTACTCCAAACTGGAGCGACATGGGAACAAAAGGAAATGGGAAAAAATCTATTATAGAAAACAGTAAGTATTTCTTGTCCTAAAGACTTATGTCAAACGTAGCAACATTAGAGTTCGTTTCGATCTTACAATCTCACTTCGAGTGCAGATCAATAATGTTTTCAAGAGTGGAATTTGATATCTGCTCGTTTTAATTTTAATTTGATCCTAATTCGATTGAATCAAAAGTCGGTCTACTAATTGTTTTTGACTTTGGTTGCCAAGTGATTATTTAATTTAAAATTATCACATTAAACCTAACCTTAATTATTTATGTAAACATGCACTGAGTCGTAATAAAAGAGGAAAAAGAAGCGGTAAGTACTTACCGGTGAAATCACAAATGATCTTCCAAAAGCAACCGTAAGCGAGAAATAAGGAAAAAGTCGAGAAACAATATATTATATTTTTCGCATTTCCAACTCCTGAATGATTTCTTTCGTCTATGAAATTCAGAAGAAAATCACGAAGAACTCAAATTAAAAGTACACAATAATAGCCTTTGTACTTTTATTTGTTACATAAGTATACATTTTGTCGCACGTGACCTTTTTTACTTGTTCTTTAAGGCTCCTTTGTCAATATGAATATCTATGTACCTATCTTAATAATCTTAATAAATATAAATCACGTGTCACGTTGTTTGTCCGCGATGGACTCCGAAACTACTGAACTGATTTTGATAAAATTTTGTAACCGTTTGGTTATGGTCCAACTTAAAAGATAGGATAGTTTTATCTCGGAATTCCCGCGGGAACTCCGGAATTAATGCGGGGAACTGCTTATCACCGTAAACTATAGCACATTTTTTCCCGGAATTACCGCGGGAACTCTGAAATTACCGCGGACGAAATCGCGGGGGACAGCTAGTATCTATATAAATAAAAATCCACTGCCACATCACTTAAAAACGGTTCCACCGATTTGGTTGATTTCTATTTTGTTGTGTTCGTAATTGTCAGGACCAGGTTTGTATGAAAGAAAATTTTCGATAAATCCGAGGAATAAGTTACAAATTTCGACGGCTCTTTTATATGGAACTCATTAACTAATCAAGATATATTAAAACTACTTGGTCTACTAAGTTTTAAACTTACAACTAATGGCAGCAGGCATTTTATAGGCAGCATCCGTCAATTAGGAAAGAATTTTCATTCCGTAGTGGTCGAGGGAATCCTGAAACAAGCGGGCGGATTCACGAAAAACAGCTAATTCCAGTATTATAAATGCGAAAGTTAACTCTGTCTGTCTTTCTGTCTGTCTGTTACGCTTTCACGCATTAACAGTTCAACCGATCGTCATAAAATTTTGCATATACATTGTCAGGGGTACAGAGGACATGGGGTACTGTTTGGAATTCCCGCGGGAACTCCGAAATTAAGGCGGGTGAAACACCTAGTGTATAATAAATTATACATGCGATAGGTACAAATATATATCCCACATAAAGTGTAAAGAGACCAACAAAATTCGGTTCATAAAAGTATCGTAGCGTGATCAAAAATTATTATTGGTGAAAATTTTATAAGCCCCTTCTCAGGCAAATATTTTGTTTCACGGGTTAAAACTTACCAGCGGGTTAAAAGTTGAACTGGTGAAGAGCGTTCGCCCGCAAATATTTTTAATGCGGTCTTGTGCAAGAGAGGTTCTTTGAAAACCAGCGTTGTCTATTGCTTGTAACAGGCAACACATACTGAAAGAACCCTTTTGGCATGCATGAGGTTTTTATATTATTTTTTTCATTATAAATTTGTTTTATGTTTGTGCATGTCAATAAATGGTTTTTATTATTATTACTAGCTGTTTTACTAGCTGTGTTATTACGCGGTTTCACCCGCGTGAAAAGTTTTTATATAACAACTTTTTCCCGACATCCGATTTAAATGAAACAAAGCCTATTATGTAGCTCAAGGCTAAGCCTAATCTACCTGTGAAAACCGCATGACAATCCGTTCAGTAGATGCGGAGATTATCGCGAACAGACAGACAGACAGACAGAGAAGAATTTTAAAAACTTTTTTTGGGCTTGGCTACTCTTCTTTTATCACCCCTCTCAATTTTAGGTAAAAATATTCAATGTACAGAATCGCGGATTCTACTCTTTTATTATAGTATAGATAGATTCGGGATTTGGAATAGTGATATCATCTTGATATAACTATTTCCGAGGGAATTAAGAAATTGCCGTGTATGTAACTATAGATATATCGTACATAATATCAGGATCTCTGGGTGACATCTGGCTCACGGTGGAACAATAACACTTTAGTATTCAACAGTCGACAATATCTAAGATGCATTTGCAAAATGCGGGTCGCCCCATAAATATTTATGAGTTCTAGGATGCCTAGACTTGCTGTCTGCGCCATTATGCCTTGACTCCGGAGCGTCCCCTTAACTGTTTCACATTAAAAAATTTCAACGAGCTTTTACCCGCGATTTCACCCGCGTTTCAAGCCTCCTACGGATCTATGTAACGATTAAAAGTATCCTGGGGCACTTTTTGATCCTATTTTTATAAATAAAAATGAATGTTTGTACGTCCGTCCTCTATGCGTTTCGAAACCATTGGTCCGATTGTGATGAAACTTTGTCCAAAGAAAATCTTTTAGTATCTCCACCATCACTGGTCCTGCACAACCCTTGCCCGTCAGAGACCTGCAATTTATAACGACGAGGTTACTACTATCTCTGAGTTATTTCAATACTAAGTTTTGCCCGCGGTTTTGCGTTAATGTAGATTTTGTCAATTAATTGTCTATACCTTGAGAACAATAATAATTTGGATGAAAGGTAGTATGTAATTTTCTGTATTCCTAACCTATTCCTAATAACATGTATGTAAAATTTCATGATAATCAGTTGAGTAGTTAAGGCGTAAAAACGTTACAAACAAGTAAGGACTAGTTAGAACTATCATTCATGTAATTAAATTATAATGGATGTAATTTCGATGTTAGAATTAAAACTTTATTAAAAAGATTGCGATTGATCGAAAATATTTTTTTTTTAACCTTACATCAGAATTACGCCCACTGTAACTAATTTCGACTTTACGAGCAGCACTTAAGGTCAAAATTAGAAATATGTAATTCCGAATTTACATGCATTCTGTAAGGTCAAAACTATTCATGTATGGTTGGAGACTGGTGAGCCCCAGATCTGGAATAAATGATGTATCCAACGCACAATAGAAAAAATGTAGGGTGTCCACAACAGACATTTATTGAGTGGAAAGAAAAATAAATCTTTTCATCTATAAATAGCTTCCATTGTCAAATCATGAGTTTCTTTGAACCTGTTGTGAACGAAGAGAACCATGGAAACCGTTCTTTATACAGACTACCTACGTCATTTTTGACATAAAAAAACATAAAAACCACACACTAAATACAAAAAGAAACGTATAAGGTCGATTTTTCATTATATTTGCGTATAACTGTCCGGCGCGGTTTCACCCGCAATAATTTCGGAGTTCCCGGATTACAATATAGCCTATGTTACTCAAGAATAATGTGGCTTTTTAATGGTGAAAGAATTTTTGAAATCGGTTCAGTAGTTTTTGAGTTAAATCGTAACAACCAAAAAATCAAATCTTTCCTGTTTATAATATTAGTATAGATATTATATTGACATAGATAAGCAATAGTGTCTTAACCCACACTGGAAAAATTTTGAGTAAATTAAAGTTTTAAAATTATAGCGCCATTTTGTGTCAACATTTTTCATGCGCAATATTTAGTTACATATTTAAACAATGTAATAAGGTAAACACATAATTAAAAAACGTTCTCTGCCTCTCAATAAATCGTTCTGAATCAATAACTTCATTTTGTGGGTTAACATGTTATTGCTTATCTGTGATTATGTAATATGCATGCATATATAAAATCGAATTTATACAATTAATTCGAACCTGGAGTTCAATGCACTAAATTCGTAAAAGTGTACCCGGGCAAAATATATTTTGGGTCATTTTCTTGAGTGAAATACCCGTAGGTACCTACGAGTTCGATGTTCTTTCGTTCACCGTTTTAAACTTGTAAGAGTTTGTGGATTTGAATCTCAATCCCCAATGGAGATAGATGAATTTGTCTTGATAAATTAGTTACTTGAAGTTGGTCGCAGTCTGGGATTTGTCCTTATCTTCATAGATAGTTTAATCAAATCAAATGGTAGGTAGGTATACCTAATATTATATTCGTAGGTATATTATTTAATATTGAAAGAAAGAAGAAAGAAAGAAAAGGCATTTATTTGGACACAGAGACAACACAATTACAATTATTTTATACATACATGATTTAACAAAAAAAAGGTATATAGTTATATATATGACAATATTATGAGAACAAATGGTGTATGCGTGGTGCGTCCCCATGACCAAAACGGTCACTGCCTCAGCATGTTGCTATGAGTGCGGGCGCCGGGCACTCCTAGCGCTGATTTTCAGTCAGGAGTCAGTCAGTTCACCATTGTGATATTTATATCATTTATATATTTTTTTTAAGTGAAACTGTCAAAAAGAAAAGAAACGGTTGCGTTTGTGCGTATGACTTTTTCACATTGACAAAATAGTAAACAGTTGTGGTTGAAACATGAAAGGTTAGACATGCGGCTAGGAACCGCTTGGGTATTGGTTCTAACCCTGCGGTTTCTTTAAGGTCTTTTTGTTATTTTTTTTTTAACACTTTTTACACATAGGTAAACACTGAAAAACGCACCCACTGTTTTTTTTTTTATTAACAATGAATACCAAGTTTATTCACATCATTTTGTGATATATCAGTTCTGATTTATTGGTATAAGATGTACTGTGTATGCGTTTGTTGTGCTTATTCTGCATGGATTAGATCCAAATACAAATGAGCCAAATCTCATAAAGCAATTTAGCTGTATAAGCGTGATTATGCAACGAAAATACGTGTGGAATTATCCGGGAGTGCATTGAAATAAACGTTCTAAAACCACTGTTAAAACAGAACGAACGAAAGAACGTTTTTGAAAGCCGCATTTTGAAAGCCAAAATGTGGCTTTCAAAATGCGTATTGCGCCCTACAAGGTTGGTTTTGACGGCATTCAAAATGGATGCCTAAGACTAAACTCATTGAAAGTCATGTTAATGTAATATTTATACTTACTAACTGTTCCTCGCGGTTTAACCCGCGTTAATTTCGGAAATCCCGCGGGAATTCCAGAATAAGAGTATCGTATTTCTTTTTCTGTACTCTTGTCAATGTGCATGCAAAATTTCATCATTGGTTAAGCCGTTAAGACAAACTCTATAATATCATATAATATCGGAGTTTCCGCAGGAATCCCGGTATAAAAAGCACCTTATGTCACTCAGGAAACTGTAACTTCCTATAAGTGAAAGAATTTTTAAAATCGGTTCAGTAGATCCAGAGATAGCTGCTGTTCCCCCGTGGTTTTACCCGCGGGAAATTCGGAGTTCCCACGGGAATTCCGGAATAAAAAGTACCCTATGACACTCAGGATTACTGTAGCTTTCTATAAGTGAAAGAATTTTCAAAATCGGTTCAGTAGATCCAGAGATTACCCCGTACAACGTCACAAACTCACAAACGCACAAACTTTTGTTCTTCATAATATTAGTATAGATAATATTATCGATATTAAATTAATATCAGTTAGGATTATTTACTTTCCAACATCACTTTATTATATTCGAAAATTAAATTCTTAATGTTATATAAGAAATAACTGAGACTTTCAAGAAACATTTTTACATGATTAAAACGAACTTTTTAAAATAACTTTACCGAACGCATCAATTCTAAAAAATCAACACGTCTGAATCAAAATACCTGATAAAAACCTACATTGATTCTCACAAACCCTCTATCTATGAAAACAATTTCCAAAGATTCTCGAGCTTATTATGGAAACAACAGATTCTATATTCGCTTGGTATTTGAACATCTTACGTGTACTGCAATATGTATGAGGCGGCCCCTACACTTTCGGCGTAATGGCGTAAATAGCCGGCGGGCGGAGTCCTTTGTTTGCGGTAATCCATGGCCACCCTAGCATTGGGCCCACATTATGCTATGCTTACACGCGTTCTTGCGGTCTTGGGGACAAAGTAAACACGATTAACGAACGCTTCTAGTAGCTCCCCTGTATGAAGGATGCTTACTGTTAGGGCTTCTTTTGCCTCTAATCTTGCATACCACAGAACAGATAAGGGCATAAATACCTCACCAACAACGTTTAGAATCAAAACAGATGAACGCCAGTGCCGGAATATAGCACAGAAAGATATTCGTCACACATTTACTATAATATTAGTCTAGATTTTCTAAAAAAATTTAGATGAAAACAAGCATAAAATGTTGGGAAATTTTGAGCATTTGCTCATATTTTCTTGCAACTTTGCTTTTATTTTCTCTGTGGTATTAAAGGTGTTCACTATTAGAGCCTGCGCACACTGTGCGGATCCGGACAACCGACAATGAGATCCTGAAGGCTGTGTATGGGGCGTATAAATACTCCATATGCGGCCTTTAGAATCTCAGCTAAATCATATTATGTTTTTTAAATTATTTTTATTGTAACTTTATGTAATTTAAATGTATAATGTAATATGAAGTTTTTATGGGTGCTATGGGTTCTTGTGGCCTGAAATAAATGCTATTATTATTATTATTACTATTATTATTATTATGCGAAATGTCATTGCGTCTTGTCGCAGCGACTTGAAGTCGACGCGACGTAAGCGACAGCTTTGCGTCTTGTCGCTGCGACTTCACCGCGAACGAACGAGCGCGCCCCGACTCCCCTAACTTGTCGTTGCGACTCTGCGACTTTGACGCCAAGTGTGCGGAGCTTTGAACAAAATATATGAAAATTCTAAGCCGCAGTCTGTCGTCCGTCTAGTCGTCGAGCTGTCGCTGTCGCGTGTCGCATGGTGTGCGCTGGCTCTTAGAGGCTGTCCGTGAGGCCGCGAGGCGATGAAGCGTTTTACGCGCGAGTCGAGAACGCGCGACTCGAGAGTCCGACGCGTTGCAAGCGTTTTACGCGCGAGAGCATCTGGACGGGATCTATGTGGCTCTACGAGTAGCATCTCGGGAACACGCGCGTTCTCGACTCGTGCCTAACGCCTCATCTGGACAGGCTCTTAAACCTCATTTTGCTTAACGGCCTGTCCGGACGTATCATCGAACCAGCAACATTTGGCGTAGCAAACAGGTTCAGTAACCACTACACCAACGATGCTGTTAGAACTACAATTAGAGTTTTAACTGATATTCTGCTTGCTCATTGAATATTCAAACATGACTAAGACTGGAGTTTATCGAAACGCTATCGGATAGTCCTTAAATATGCAAAAGCTATCGTAAGGATCAGCTACGGATGATCTAGAAGCGTATTTCTCTAACTCAATTTTATTATTCACTTACTTGCTATTATATTGTAGACTAACTGTCCCGCGCGGTTTCACACGCGGTGATTTCCGAGTTCCGACGGGATTCTAGGAGAAACTATAAGTATAAACCATCCTCTTGAATCACTCTTTCTACTTACCTATTGGTGAATTGGTGGTGGCAGTTGCATGAGATCCTGGCAGTTTTTAAGTTTATCCCGAACAACAGACAGACAGACGTGCAGGAGGATGTGAGTTTATTTGTTCGTTTGTTTGTGATGCTTTCACGCCCTAACTACTCAACCGATCATGATGAAATTTTGCATTCACGTTGTTAGGCATACAGAAAGAGACAAAAGGTATACCTACTTTAATACCGGAAATCCGGCTGGAACTTCGAAATTATCGCGGGTGAAACCGCAAGAAAGAGCTAGTAGGTAGTTAAATAAACTTGTTATTGTAATATTAAGTTTATAATAGTAAATTAATAAATTTTATTTCTTTTTTTTTCAATATGGCAACAGACGCCTTGGATAGGTTAAGTATCACGATCATGATTTCTGTTCTTACCCGTTTATTCGAAACAATTTAACTCAACGAATAGGTACAAAAGGCCTTGAATCTTCCAACGCTTTAAAATGATAGATTTGGAATTGACAATGGCTTTAACGACTTTTGAAAACTAGAAGTAGGAATGTTCCTAGAAGAAGAATCTAATATTACAGTTAGTATAAAATTATATTGGTTTTACAACGATGACTGGGTCGCGGCAAAAGTTTGGAATTGAATCGGTCTTTCCGTTGCGAATCTATTATAACTTTGCTGGTGTCAGCGAGTGCTGCAAATTTGAACTCGACTTCACTATGAATACTGGGAAAGAGATTTTTCTATCTATCTATCTACATACATACATACATACATACATATATACAAACATGAATACATACCTACATATAAATAAAAGAGAAGTGTCTGTTTGTAATTCCAAATCAACAGCTTTTCACTTAATTCATAATTATGAAAATATATACGGTAAGTAGGTACTTATATAAAAAAACATAATATTATGTATAATGTAAATTCTGTCTATCTGTTTGTTTTGGCTAATCTCTGACACGGCTGGACCGATTATAACGAGACTTTCACTGGCAGATGCTGATGTTATAAAGAGTAACTAAGGCTACTTTTATTGTAGAAAAAAATAGTTCCTGCGGGAATTATAATGTATCTGTATTCTGGTTGCGGCTTATTGTTCTTACATAATTAATTTTCCAATTGAGATCACTAATGTTATATTATAACTATAAACTGACAGCGTGCTACTGGAGAGTTTGTTGCGCAGCTTCTTCTCTTCAGCCATAGCACTAGGAAGCTGTGAAGGGTGGATATTTTATGGGTGCTGTCATAATAAATGTAACTTTATTGACGTCAAACAGAGCCACATTATAGGTCAAATTTCAATAAATTTTTTGACTTTGACTTTGGATTCCCAAACTCCTGCTGATGAAACCGCGGGGCACAGCTAGTAGGAATATATATTGTGAGTAGTAACTAACTGTTATCCCCCGCATTTTTACCAGCCTGAAAGGCTCCCTTTGCGTATGAATAACTTGTATTGTTTATTTGAAAAGAGGAGCACAAATACCGTTTTCCATAACTTTAATTTGCAAACGTAATGTAACATGCAAGAACGCTCTTTTCTTAGTGATTAAACTCTACTAATATTATAAACGCGAAAGATTGTAAGAACGTATGGATGGATGGATGGTTGGATGGATGTTTGTTACTCTTTTACGCAAAAACGGCTGAATGGCTTTAAATGAAACTTTACAATAATATAGCTTATACATAAAGTTAACACTTATTATCCCGGAATTCCCGCGGGAATTCGGTTTCAACCGCGGGGCACAACTAGTAAATTATAAAAGAAGCCTTATATAGATTTGATTTGAGGGTTGAAGGATCAGTCAGGATATATTATGTAATTTTGTGTTAAATTATAAACTTGCACTGGGAACCAAGTAAATAAAGTGATATTATCTATACATAAGTAATAATATGTGGGCGTCCAAGCTAAAAGGTTTCCGATATATAAGCAGTTTAGTAAATTTCGGTGAAAAAATTGCGTCCGCGATTTTAATTGATTAATCATTATTAATAAATGCTCATTTTTTTTCCATTTTATATCTTAATCTACAATAATATATAAAAATGTATGTAACAAGCAAGTACAAGTGTGTTTTTTTTATTTCACACAAACTTTTAAATGCTTTTTCTCAAACCAAGCTTTTTCAGAGTTTCAACTTCAAATGTCTGTAAAAAAAAAAACTGTGCTAGTTTTTTAATATTTTTTCAATATTGTATCAATTGACTATTCTAGATACCGAATCTAGTCTTAACTCAATACCCCACTACTGGTACCTTTTTACGTGGACGCCCACATATACTCATATATGCACCCGTGCACTTAGAATGGAATGAGATACTTTGTGTTAACCTCACTAAATCGATCTCTACTGGGAATTGAACTCAAGACCTTTTCACTGCGAAACTGCTCAGCGTTCACTTAGGCCAAACTGGTCGTTGAATAGCAATGGTGCTGTTAAGATAAAATACCAGAAGAAATGGTCGAAATAATTTGCTACACGCATTCAAGGCCTTATCTCCCAATGACGGGATGCTCTCGCCCGTTAGAGTGGGAGCTATCTCGAAACATCCTGCCCTTCCTAATGACACGAATGCCTGGAGTTTATTGTTTGTATCAAACATTCGTGGTCAGTAAAATTTACTACTTGACTATTTTTTTTTAATCCGTCGTGAAGATTAACAAAAAATATTATGGACACGTATTTTTTTCTTCTTTTACGTGATCAAAAAATAACGACGATACCTTGAGTTGAAATTTCGCGTCACAACCCATTGTAGTTTGTACGCGGCTTATGCCGAATAATGACGTCACGAGGCCCCCACCCTAAACTTTAATGCGCTTTTCTATCTACATATTATATCAAAAAGTAAGTTAGAATTTTGATTTTTATACCCCGGAAAATACCCAACTGATGTTCAACATCAGAAAAAAAAAGAAAATCGACGGCTGAAAAAATGCTGAAAAAGTGTATTTGTTACTCTTGGATGGAATGAATATAAATTTCTCTGTGTATAATAACTTTATTTTTGGCGAACAAACAGGGTTCTATATTTTGATTGGGTTAAAAGATCAAGAATAGTCGGAGGTTTTCCATTAACTAACATCGAACTAGTTGGACTATCACTTGTAATGGAGATCGAGTCAAAGATCATATACCGAATCCTTGGGATAATGATACGTATATACGTATAGGTACATCGCAGAGGCAGGAGGTAGCATAGTGAAATAACTAGGGTCATGTTTATTGCTATTCCCACCGAATTTGCAGCTAGTACAGTTTATATTATCTGTGGCAGGAGTGAACACGGTCGTAAATGTTCTGCATCAACATAACCTACTACGCGCGAAACTTATAATTATTCTCAGTAAGTTTGTCTATCTTATCACACATTCGATTATAAAGTTACAAAAAAAATGTAGTCAGTAATATTAAAGTAATTTCCAAATGCTCTCTAAGACTTTATTTTCGACTTTACTTTGCAGCAAAGTACCTCACACGCTGAGACTTTGCAAGTTTCAATTTGTAATGGCCGGTTTACACTCCCGTAAGTAATAAGTAAGTAAGTTGAACTTACCAACTTACTTAATCGAAAAGTAGTAAGCAACGTCCAAACGGTGAGCGTCCATAAGTAACTAAGTAAGTTCAACAATACATTTCTTCACTTTACTTACTTGCCGGCCGCCGTCCACACGGCGGCAAGTAGTAAGTAATAAGTTGGCGGGGAGCGGGAGACAGAGCGGCCTGGTGTACGCGCTACTGTCCTTTCCAAATCCTGGCAAGTTGCTACATTATCATTTACCTACTTACTTACCGGCCGGCGTTCACTCGTGATTTTTACTTACTTATGTAAGGGTAAACCGGCCTTAAGTTACACACCTCCAGTTGTAATGCTCAACAATATTGTCGCAATTTCTGCTGGCTTAGTGGGAATTTACACTTTTTATCGTGTCACCAAAAATAATTCTTCAGGGAATCCCGAAATTACCACCAGTGCTGGCAACAACCCAGTAAGCACGCTGAATTTTTTCATCATGAATGCATGCGAAAACTTTTAACGATCTTGGTATTTCTGTGTGTTTTAATTTGCGCAATGTAATAAACGAATTATTTACATAATGTCTTCGACATTTTCAATTTTATTTTTCGAAAATCTATTCCTAAGGGGGTGAAAAAGACTCCGAAATTATCGCGGGTGAAACAGCGCGGGACACCGAGTTTATTTGTTTGTTTGTTACGCTTTCACGCCTTAACTACTCAATTGATTATAATGGAATTTCCATACTTAAACATTTCTAACGATAAAGGATATTTTTTATCCTGTTATTCCTATGGGTATTCCGAAATTAACGTTGTGGTTGGTACTCTTGCATCTAAAGTCGATAACAGTTGACCACATTGAACACATTTGACAACATTTGACATTTAACCTAGCATGTCAGGGTGCTGAGCTGTGGTGCTACTTGCTAGCAAATCAAAAACCACAACATATTCCGTTGTCATGATAATGAAATGAAAAGAAAGACAAAAAGTCGTTTATGAAGTCTTTTGTAGTTTCTAAACTTCTCATACCGACTGCTATTCACATTACATGTGTATTAAATCAGCGGCGTGCAAGTGATCAGGCCGCCTGCTTAATTTTTGTTTCCATTCGAATATATTTTATTTATTCAACTGTAAATAAATAAATAAAAAAGACACGACAATCACCCAAGCAATTTGAATCCGTTGTTACGACGCAGGCGTGGTACCTGGCATGCATACTGATTTATTTTTCCGACGGTACACTCTTAATACTGGTATAATACGACGCTTAACGACCATAGTCATTAAGGCTGCCCGGGACCTGGGAACGGAGGTTTCCTGCCAATGTCCGGGTTGTGATAGGAATGAAAACCGAGGGTCTTAACATTTAATAGTCAAGTGAGTGGTGATAAAAGCTTGTGAATCTTTCATTTATTGAATACTAGCTGTTGCCACCGGTTTGCCACCGCGTTAATTTCAGAGTTCCCGCGGGAATTCCGGGATAAAAAGTACCCTATGTGTTAATCTGATGTATAAGCTATATTATTGTAAAGTATCATTTAAATCCATCCAGTAGATTTTGCGTGAAAGAGTAACAAACATCCATTCATCCATCCATACATACTTACAAACTTTCGCGTTTATAATATTAGTAGGACTAGCTGTTTACTTTTATTGTGTTATTAAAAATTCCTGCAGGAATTCTGAAATTGAAGTGAAAAAGCGTGTCGAATAGCTAGTATAAACAACTTCAAATCGATTTGTAATACTTGTATGGTATTATAATATGTAATAAGTAATAGAGTTTACATTCACTGGCAGGCCCGGTCGGTCGTTGTGTGAACTTAATTATGCAACGATACGCCAAGCCACTGTTCCGTTACCAAAATTTTAATTATGCGCCAGAGCACTGCACCAAAACATCATTATACAACAATGCACCAGCCACGCTTTTGTTTTGTTACCGGCTATGTATAATGCCGTGAGCCGTCCTTTTTGAATTGATGTGAATCGAGAGGTAATAATAATAGGTACCGTACGTACTCAAATCAAATCAATCAAAAATCAAAAATTATTTATTTACTTTCACAATGTGTACTTATAACTAGATAAATAGCTGGAGCCTCCTTTTAAGCATAAATATGCCTGTGCCAGGAGACTCCGCTCCTCATAACTAATTTGTGTTTAACATATTACACATTCCGAGAGTACAGCTTTTTATTACATACTTAGGTTATTCGTTGTTATATTAATTTGGTAAAGCGTATGAGAGAGTTTCGAAGTGTCTGTGTGTGTATATGTGAGTGTGTGTGTGTGTGTGTGTGTGAGTGTGTGTGTGAGTGTGTGTGCGTGCGTGCGTGCGCGCGTGCATGCGAATGTGTAAGATTGTGTGCACGAAAGTAAATGTGTGTGAATTTGAAATGCAGGAAAACAAGCAGGCTGGTAATAGTCGGCCGCAGTAATACGTATACACCCCTGACACTTCTGACAGACAATGGGATTGCAATAGCAATAGGGATCAAACACTGACCAAAAATGTACCTATAGTACTTACAGGACGTTATTATTATTGTAGTGCAAAAATTATTGTCAATACTGGACAATACCCGTGAAATACGTATATTAGTGAGTAGTTCCGATGCTGCAGACCATCTATGGTCTTCATCATCAGTTCCACTTCTTCAAATTTTGCTTTACGAAAGCAAATGAACGATTCACTATGAAAATACTCAAATCGCGCTATTTAAAGGTGTGCCTATAATTTTTGAATTTCCCTCGATTTCTCCAAAATCCCCTCATCAGATCCCAACTTGGTAACAATGAGACCAACTTGGAAGTAGACCCTTTCAAACAAAAAAAGAATTTTTCAGATCGGTCCAACCGTCTTCGAATAATCGGTGAATATACTTAAAAAAAAAACGTACACAGCCGAATGCAGAACCTCTTCCTTTTTGGAAGTCGGTTAACCAAGTCGTTTCCCGCTTTCTATCTGTCCTTTTTTAATTATAGAGTGATTCAAGAGGAAGGTTTACCTATACGTATATGTATAAACCTTGAAAAAAACTATAATTTATCCTGGAATTCCAGCGTGAACTCCGAAATTGCCGCGGGTGAAACCGTGGGGGACAGCTAGTAATACATATAAACGCGAAAGTAACTCTGTCTGTCTGTCTATCTGTTAGATTATCAGACTTAAACCAAGACTCATTATTATTATTTAAGGGAGATAAGTATTGGATAAAAACCAAAATTATTGCTTTATTTTAGTGTACAGACTAAATGTCTGTGGTAATAGTCTAGCTCTACAACTTTTTATTATAATTTTAGTCAATATTCCGATTGTTACCTGTTTTGTGAGCCCAAAAAATAATAAAAAAATAAAATCTAGTTACAATTTAGAAAAACTTTAAATTTCCATATACCTACAAAGAGACGACTTTACGAAAACAAAAAAAAAAAGACTTGTCGATTATAAAGTTTCTTCTATGAAAACACTGTCTCTGGTTGATAACTTTTTAAATCATAGCAAAGGGCGTAAAGTGTGATGAAGTTTAATTACTTTTCGTTGAGTCACCGACCGAGCGGTCCCGGTTGGCACTTCGAGAGCCTTCAGACTGACTTCGGAAAGTAATACCTTGGTTCATCGAACAGATTTGTCATTATGGAAGCACGGCAGAGAACGTATTATCTTTTCGTTTAACACGCTTTAAATTAGCTCGACTCATTAATTATTTATTTAAATAACTTTATTGCGCAAATGTACAAAGCGGACTTGATTCCTAAGGCATTCTCAACCAGTCAACCTTTTGGATAAGTGAAATAATATGTATTCAGTACAATGCAGGTTCTGTTTAATAAGGTAATTTTTTATAAAGTACCTACCTAGTCGTTACTTTACACTGTATTTAACATTCAAAAAATGCCTATTTTATGATAAAATTCTTATCAGAATCCATTAAAGTGTGGCGTTCAAAATCTCGACTTTCTATCGTTGGATCGTGAAATAAGGTTCAATTAATCTTTGAATTTGTGTACTTTGGTAAAAGTAATATTTTTTAGAGCTTCTCTTTCGTAATAAGCCTGGGTGAGATTTGTTTTTTGGCCCACTTCTGCAGAGGCCTTAATAAACAATGAGTATTGTTGTGCTCCGTAGAAATATTGCGATATCGTTACTTTGAAGCAATAATGTATACAGACTTACTATTTTGAAATCATACACCTACCTAATAATATCGTAAAATTATTATTATATAAACCTTTGAGATAAAACGGATCTTTTCAACGTTAGCTACGTTAAAATAAACATAATATTATCCATTGCTAATATTATAAAGAGGAAAAGTTGTGTTTGTGGATTTGTGACGTTGTAGGGGGCAATCTCTGGATCTACTGAACCGATTTTGAAAATTCTTTCACTTGTAGAAATCTACGGTAGTCCTTAGTAGAGATAGAGTACTTTTCATCCAGAAATTTACAGAGATACTCCGAAATTAGCGCGGGTGAAACCGCGGGGGACAGCTAGTACTAGGTATAATATAAAATCATTAAGTTGCCTAAATCCGCTCGTTTTTGTCGAGGTTTCCTATGTGCTTTATAGGTTTATTATTATTATCTAGACACGCGGCAACGTGTCAAGCCAAGTTTAAGCAAAGGAATTGGCTAGCCAACGCCGAATGTAATATTACACGAACCACTTGGTGCCACTTTTGACCCTTCTATAACTCAAAACCTCTTTAACGTATACACATAAATCTATAAATCTACGTGTGTTTAATTATATCCATAAGGACATGCAGAAGCCAAAATTTCATGAAGCTAGCTCAAACGGTTATAAAGATATGAAGGTCGAAAAGTCGTTAATTTTAGCACTGACTGACTGATTGACATATAGTACCTAAATTTAACCTACTTCTGAGATGACTTAGAAAGATAAAATTTGGAATCCAGCTCGGTAATTGTGTGTAAGCGTAAGAAAAAATCTAAAAATAAAAAAAGTCAAAAAATAAGTGGTGTCCCCATACAAAAAACTTGTAATACGCGCCAAACAACCGGCCAACGGTGTATAGTCGGCGACTATAAAATAAAATAAAATGAGTCGGAATATCGCGTGACGTCACAAGCAGGTATAGTTTTTGAAAGAAAGAAAGAAAGAAAGAAAAGGCATTTATTTGGACACAGAGACAACACAATTACAATAGGCTAGTTTCCTGGGTAAAAAAATCAAAATTCTATTTAGTCCGTCAGTTAGATAATAAAAAAATAAAAGACACGTATTTTTTGCTTTTTTAAAATAATGGAAATAAGCATAGATAAAGTGCATTAAAGTTTAGGGTGGGGGACTCGTGATGTCACAGCTCGCTATAACGTGCGAACAAACTGTAGCGAGGCGTGACGCCATGTGAAATTTCGACTTGATATATCTCCGTTATTTTAAGGTTACATAAAAAATTAAAAAATACGTGTCCAATATTTTTTAATAATCTACAAAACGGACTAAAAAAGAAAATTTAGGAAACTAGCCTATTATTTTATACAAACGTGATTTAACAAAAAAGGTATATAGTTATATATATGACAATATTATGAGAACAAATGGTGTTTGCGTGGTGCGTCCCCATGACCAAAACGGTCACTGCCTCAGCATGTTGCTATGAGTGCGGGCGCCGGGCACTCCTAGCGCTGATTTTCAGTCAGGACCGGAGGTTCACAAATATAAGATCATACGTAATATGTCACAGTCTACACGTACACATTCCACTGTTTTTTTTTGTTACTTACATAATAAACGTACATAATAAATATTCTAAATATATGTATATTCACAGTAGTCTAATATTAGAAACAGCAATGGTAAAGTTATATAATATTATGGGAAGGTATTTAATGTATTTAAGTGGTAAAGAAAATATAAACACGTAAGATATAATAAGTAATTTTATACAATAGATATCGAGAGAGGATAACAAAGGTTATCAAAAGTTAGAAGAGCTGGTTGGTTAGTGATTTCTGTTGCTCTAGCAGGATACCCTTTAGCTTGCGCTGAAAGGTGAATCTACTAGCTGCATGTCTGACAGGAGGTGGGAGGTCGTTCCAGCACTTCGATGCCGCAAACTTAAAACTTCCTCGAAACGCTGCGGTTCTGTGAGACGGAAGGATAGCCATAGCCTTGTATTTATACTCTCTGGATGACCATTTTAACTTGGAGAATAGGTAGGCTGGTTCCTCCGACCGCACTAAGCCGAACAGCAAAGCAAGCAACTACATGTGACGTTACGAGCCCCCACTCCTAAACCTAAATGCGCTTTATCCAAGTATATTTTATTAATTTGAAAAAAACAAAATATACGTGTTTATTATTTTTTTGTTATCTTACTGACGGACTAAATGGAATTAAGAAAAAAAAAATAGTCAAATAGCCTATGGGTTAGAGCTTTTTGTCTGTTAATGCGTCTCTTATTGAGTGACGATAAAACTACTGGCAAGTCTTCAAAAGGTCTAAAACTTATCTCTCAGACAACACAAACCCAGCCCGGCAGTTACCGAGTGAAGCGGTTCCGTTAAGACAAACATTTCAGTTTTAAGTGCCTAGAACTCCGTAGCAAAGTGATTCGGGCAATAAATGGTATTTATGTAACGACGACGCCCCCTTCGGGCTCAAGCACTTGTAAATTCTACCTCCACAAATATACATATATAGGTAAAAACAAATATATATTAACTGTAGCGAGGCCGTGTCTGTACATCAAATATTTTTTTTGTTTATGCATTATTATTGTGATGGAGATTAAAACCTTTTACCCATCTGTTTGGGCACCCATCTCAAGAAAAATAAATTATTTTTCTTTTTTGGAACGAAGTTCTTCAACGCGGTTTGCGGTAAGAGTCGCTGATAGAAACCGTCACGCGTGACGTGTCCTGTAAGGAAAAACGTTATGCCAACCGAGACGTTATCCGGCAGTGTTCGAATATTATCGTCAACCGCTGGCCGCCATACTTGTTTAATACATCATGACTGTGTAGGTTAAATGTGACTTTTCTGATGGGCAGAATATACTTGTTTTTCTGTACAATCTCTTGGAGGACACCGACGAAATCAGCTTGAAACGTCATGTACCTACATAATTTCGCGGACATAAAAAATCGCAACAACTTAATTGCTTGGTCAGTCTTAAAAAAGCTTAATTAAGTCGGAAAACAATTTAAGTAATTAACAAAACATCCAAATCGGTGGAGTAAATTAAAATAATGGCTGGATAAACATTAAGAAAAAGACAGGTTGTTTTGAATGTTCTTTCCAAAGTCGTTTAAAAACAGATAGGCTGGGTGCCAGGTATGGAGCATCCTACGCGTTTCCATTTATAGCGAGCTCGTTGGCTGAAATATGGAATGATATGGGAGCGCGATGGGATCCGGAAGTAGAAACGTGCTATGCGAGTTTTGAACACGGTGTGTCAATCATTTATCATAGTTCGGCTGTATTATGCGACCAACAACATCATAACAGTTTGACAACGAAGAGTTTGTGAGGAAACGCGATAATGATGCGGGTGAAGCCGCGGGTCACGACTATGGGAAAACAGTTAATCTATATCTATAAAATCCTTTGTCCAATGTCTGACTGACGAATCAACGGACAGCCTGTTCTTCGTATGACGTAGGCATCCGATAAGAAAGTATTATTGAAAATTCTACCCAAAAAGGGGTGAAAAAGGCGGGGGGCAAAGTTTGTATGGAACGCCGCGGGAACTCCGAAATTATTGCGGGTCAAACCGCGCGGGACAGCTAGTATGTAATTAATTAATAATAAATTTAATGACATATCACTCAACGTCTCGTCCCAAACTAGAGTAAGTATGTATCTACTATTTGGTCTGTACCACTATGCTGAGTGCAGCAGTGCGGTATTTTATTTAAAAAAACTAAGCTTAAAAGCAATCGATTAATGCGTGAGCCACACGTAATTACGGCAGCACCGAGAAATGCAGTGAGCTGTTTACACCACACTTGAAGTTCCACGTCACTGCGTGCCCCAAATGCGGTTCTACGGCTCTTCATTCTATGTGATACAATGTTGTAATTCCTTTTTTATTCTAAACTAGTTGTGCTCCGCGGTTTCACCCGCGTGAGTTTCGGTATTCCCGCAGAAACAATTTTTTTTTCTTAATTAAAAGTAGTCTAAGTTACTCCTCATGACATGAGCTATCTGCCTGTGAAGTCTCGTTAAATCGGTTCAGCCGTTTCAGAGATTAGGCGGAACAAACAGACAGACTTAAAAATTGACTTTTTATGTATGTACCGTATATACTTTCATATGCATTTAGTGAAAAGCTGTTAATTTGGAATTACAAACAGACACTTAGAATGCAGAAATCCCACTGGAACTACGAAATTACCGCGGGCGAAACCTCGGGGAACGGCATGTTCAGTAATAATTGTGGTAATTAATAATAATAATTGTGGATTAATTATAATCATAATAATCATAGTCGGCGTATTCGGTATACGTAAATGGCGACACTAATTGGTCATGCTCATGTTGTTTAATTAATGCGCGTGCAAGTGACAAGCGACAGCGGTTTGGACATACAGCAACAGATATTGTCGTTCTTATGTATTCTCATGAAAATGTGTTTATGTCTTTTTTTCAAAGTGTAATGTTTCAAACTAAGATGCAGGGTGGTTGGGCACTATCTAGTGCCCAGCTGGCTAGCTACCACCTTCAAGATGGGAATATGTCGCCCAGCACCTAACGGTGTGTTCCGGCAGCCTCACTTGAAAGCCAGTTCCCATTCCAGACTAGATGTGTTTTACAATCTTCGAACACACTCACTTAACACCAGATGAGCTGTGGTCAAATGCCTAGCCTGTTAAAAATAAAAAGAAATCGCTTCCCAAGCAAAAACACGAGCTATTTTTTCTATAGTCTACACGGGGTTTATACCGATTTATGGCCCCCAATCCTAAATTTTAATGCGCTTTAATTGTGACAAATCAAAAAATAAGTGTTGATTATTTTTTTATAATCTCTCTGATGCGGACGATACCCGTCACCATGGTTATTGATCTTTTAAAGCGTGTGCAATGTTCCCTTTCACCATAACTCTGTGGCAATCGTTTTGGTTCATACGGAAATTTAAAAAAGACCTACAGGGATGAGCCTGCGAATCCATTGTTCCGTTGCCGTTCCATGGAAAAGCATGAAAACTCTAAACCTACCTCCTAACAACTCCTAACAACTATTAAACTTAAATCGCTGTATCCCGTGACTTGAACTCTACACTAACATAGGTACCGAGGTCTCGCATGAGTGTAATTATTTTGCGATAATTAAATTTCAGTTTTACACAATATTGGTATGTCAATATGGAGGTAATAATGGATTGTTATAAAATTTACATTTATTAATTAGCTAGAGTGGTTCACTATATTTATACCACTGGGATGTGGTGAGCTCTGTTAATAATGATATTGTGGTGTGCCACAAGTCGAGGTCAAATGTCGGGTCAATAGCTGAAGGCACAACAGTCGTGTCATAAATTCATATGGCCCAAGGCACAACAGTTGTGTTACGATACATTTTTTCGCCACCACAGTGCCCATCTCATAAGTTTTCGTTCCACTCAAAGGCGAAAAGCAATTTTCATGAAGCTCGTTGGCAGGTTAGGTGTTATTTTCAGAGCCTGAAATCTTCCTAGAAGTTACCAAACACTTTAGGTAGCTTTAACTCCCGAAAACAAGGTTCTAGTAATAATCAAGCCAGCGCTGTTTTAAGTTTCGGTACCTACATACATTACAGTAAACCTAACGTTCCTGTTAACTCAACCCATAGCTGCTATCCTTCAAAAAATATGACCCGTATTCGCAACGGAACAACTAACAAACACATGCAAAAATCTGCCTTATTTACCAAGCGATAAGAATCATGAGGTTCGCAGGTGTAACTTTGCATTTAGGCTCGTGGAAATCGTCATTGCAAATTTTCATTGTGCCGCGTGAGGAAACGAATTTCGACTTTATGTCTGTTAAAATACGGTTGATGATGTGACCACGGGTCCGCTTGTGAAGTGTAGTATCCCACAAAATGGCGGCACTGTGACAGTCATTAACGCTTCACTTGAGTATTAAATTCCCTGTTGATTCATTTCGCGTGCTTGTTGCTTAAATTTGTGCGGTTTTGATCGCGATCATTTGTCTCCTTCTAACGTATTGTTTCAGAGCGGGATGGGTTTAATTATTTCAACCGTTTCAGACTCAGTTATGCAAGATGGGAAGGACATTTATTGTGCCTACAATTTGTATGCATAAGGTTATACGTGTCAACAACGTTTGACAGTGAAATTCAACGTTACTGAAATTCATGAGCGCGGTTTTTTGCCTCAATTTGTGATGTAACCGAGATTTTACTTACTCTCTCACACAGTATTGGTGTTCCCACACCATAGACGTAATACTTAGATATCTCACACGCACACTACTTTGAAATAATTCCTCTATAATTTCATAAACAAGGTAGAGTAATATCGAGTGAGAATTTAGAAAGAGAACCTCAACTGAAAAAAACAAACCTGCAGCAGTATGATTACTATAGGGAAAACTCTGATGAGTTTTCCCTATATTTCTCTCCCATGACACTAGTTTTTAATATTTTTAATAAACTTCAAAGAAAAGCAGGAGGTATCTTTAGGTTGATAAAGATCCTTTACCCTTGTCGATGAATATAACCTTAACATTTCCACTGAATAATCGACCGAAAAAAACTGTGTTATGCGCTAAGACACTTTTAAGTGGCGGCTACTTGGTTTTCCCGAAATGAACCACCTCACTCAGCTTTGAGATCTCCAGGTGGCTCAACACAAATGTACCTACCAAAGAATAAAAGGGCGCAGATAAGCAATAACTTGTTAACCCACAAAATTAACTTATTGATTCAGAACAATTTATTGAGAGTTAGGGAACGTTTTTTAATTATATGTTTACCTTATTACATTGCTTAAATATGTAACTAAACCACCCGTAGTAGTAGTAGGGAGTTGAAACGGTTCGCTTCTATGGAGTGTCCCGGATGTGGCGATACTAAGTTTATTTTCCAGTCTTTCTTTGAAGTCTTCGTGTTATAATACAAATGAAGCTCGCACTTCTCTGCTCTCGGGTGTCGGTCTCCTTTCATGGTGCGGTCTTTGTCACTGTCAATTAACAGCTAACGGTGTGAGAAAAATTGAGTGCGGTAAATCTTGTCGATGGTTTTGTTTTCAGATGCTCGTGCTCCATAGAGATTTGTAATATTATGCTGGCTATTTACCGCGGTTTCATCCGCATAAATTTCGGTATTCGGTAAGCTTTTCGTTTCAGGATAAAATGTGTCCTAAATATTATAATCTAGAACACAATCTATTGATGATTTCGGGACTGTGTAAATCTACGTTCTTGCTTAGGGTTTTTTTTTAAGTATTTCTCTTATATATTTTTGTTAGTTTTTGTTAGTATGAATTATCGAGGACTTGAATATGTATCACCTTTAAAATTAGGATACTTGTGCTCTTCTTTCTGATCTGATATACATATGTATTTTATGACAAAAATGTCATCTAGATATAAAGTAACTTGTTTAGGTATTGAGTAGGTACAAGTCTACGCAATGAGCCCCTCTCGTCCAATTCCAAGACGGCACTATATATTAGAGTTTATGTTACAGGATATAAAGTACAAAATCCAACTATCGAATTCCCAAACCACAAAGAAGCTATTATAGACGGCTAGCCGTGAATCATTTCCAGGGATAGAAGTGTTTCCCGCGGGCTTTGAACCTGCTACCCAACGTGTGCCATTATTATAGCATCTACGTTTCTCATTGATGTCTTATGTTTTTCCGTCTCTAACTGTGTTAGTTGTCTTCATTTCCTAATAAATGGGCACTATCTTAGAGCGTTTTTGTCTGTATGTTCATTTAGTTCCAAATTACGAAATGCTTTTCATGTGTTTTTCACTATAATTTCCAGAACTTTTCCGGATGGTTTATAATGATGATATTTTAAATTATTTTTGATTTCTTGCGGGAAATTCGAGATAAAAACTATCTTTGTCCTTTTCTGTGGCTCTGAAAACATGTAGTTTTGCCAAATTTCACGTGATCACTTGAGTAGTTAAGGCGTAAAGCGTGACAAACAAACAAAAAAAATCTCGCATTTGCATTTACAATATTAGTAAGGATATATTGATTGCAAACTGAAGTTTAGATTTTAACTACACTTACTATTTGCCAAATTTAATAGTACATAGTACTATGTCTCCAACCGCAGGTTTTTTTCCCCAGCCTGTATAGATACGAGTAAAACAATTGCGGTTCTAATATATTGTATTATTTTATTACATCTTTATTAAACCCAAAAACTAGAACGTAGGAACGAAAGTAAGAACCTAAATCGACAAGTTTTTCTGTTATCTTAGGCTAACTCTACCGAATGGGCAATAGTTAGTTGCGGGGAAGCAATATTGTTACAGATGGAAAGACGAAAAAAACCTAAAACAAAAACTTCGTTAACGAAGAGTGAAGACAGTTACATAAAATTGATGTAGTCCTCTACATTATATTATGAGAATTCATTATTCACTAGCTGTTCCCCACGGTTTCACCCACGGTAATTTCGGCATTCCCGCGGGGAATGAGTCCTGCCAACGTGTATGCAAAACTTCATGATATACGGTTGGGTAGTTAAGGCGTGAAAAGTTAACAAATAAAGAGATAGAGTTACTTTCTAAAGAAGACCAATCAAACGAACCTCAACTCGTTTTCGTTGCTTACTTATACAGAGTGTCCATGGCCATCACAAGCTCCATAATCAGATCAGCTCCGTGTCATAATAATATTGCATTGTCATCCAAACTTATATATATACATTACAAAGTTTCATTTTGATACGACGCTTAGAAGTAGCTTGAAATTAACTTCTAAGATTTTGTTAAAATGTCTGTTATTTAGTTATAATGTGGAGTAATGCGGGTGAATGACTCTGATATTAGATTTGTCGGCGATTCAGTGGTAATACAAAAGAAAAGCCTTATGGTAGCCTTACCTTTATGGTACGACCCGTCAGAGCGTCGGAAATTTTAGCGCTTAATTTTCATGAATAATTTTTTCAACGTCAGAAATTGATTTTATATTTTCTTTTTAATTATTCGAGACAAGAATCGAATACTGACTGACCGTTTTTTAAAAAGTGCCTCGTTTAATCTTACACCCTGTATATGGCCAATTGCTGCGAATCGGGTACGACTCTTCCGCCTCATGACAACATGGCGCCCCACAGGACGTCCTCGATCGTTGAGGCCTCCAAAGACGACCCTTCCCTACATTCTCACTTACGTACGCTCAATAATTCTCGTCATTGCACACACACACGGTCTAATTATGCCATATTGGATAATACAGAGACAAAATAGCGGTGCTTCGGAACAAATGTTGCGCCGGGTAAATGTACCAATTGTAGACCGTAGTACGGGACTGCTTTTTACTTTATGTATAATAAAAGTAAGCATAGCTGTTCGCCGCGGTTTCACTCGCGCTATTACAAGATTCCCTTCATCTATCTAATATTATAAAGAGGTAAAGTTTGTGAGTTTGGGAATTGTGAGTTTGTGAAGTATTAGGGGGTAATCTCTGGATCTACTAAGCCGATTTTGAAAATTCTTTCACGTTTAAGAAGCTACAGTAGTCCTGAGTGACAAAAGGTACTTTTTATGTCGAAATTTCTACGGGAACACCGAAATTACCGCGGACTAAATCAAGGGGGACAGCTAGTAATGAATATTTTCTGAAATTATTCTGTGAATGATAGTGAAAATGCATCAAAATTCGTTGCGTACTAATGCTTGTATATAGTATCAAACTAAACAGAGTTTTTATGGTACTATGAGAACCAGATACTCATTTATATGCTCCTTTTTTAAATACAACTTCAAGGATAAACTAATCATACAAACCTACAGATTCTACAGATCTGCACACAGCCCCAAGTTTCTCTCTGGTCTTATTCTGGTTGTGGACGCACGACCCGTGGATCCCCTTGGATCCATGTGGACTAATGGGAGTCAGGCATTATTATTTGGTGTAACTTTATGCCTTTAATAAAAATAAAAAAACAAATTATCATTCACTAGCTGTAGGTACCCCGCAGATTCACCCGCGGTGATTTCGGACGGATAAACTATAGTACGTATAAACCTTCCTCTTCAATCACTATATCTATTGGTGAAAACTGCATGCAAATCCGTTCAGTAGCTTTGAGTTTATCGCGAACAAATAGATAGACAGACGCGGTGGAAGACTTTGTTTTATAATAAGTAAGTATAGTTCCATAAATTATGTAAAACACATTTCGTAGCGGCGTAGCATACAGCGTAACACAACTCGTAGCAAGGCGCTACGCTTATTAATATTTCGTAGACGCTAAAACGCATTCTTGTTCTGGGGCCGTATTTTTGTATCGTTCGAATAGGGATGTTGACTACTATTGAAAATCAAAATTCTAATTAGTCCGTCAGTTAGAAAATAAAAAAACAATAGACACGTATTTTTTGCTTTTTTAAATAAATTAAAATATACAGAGATAAAGCGCTTTAAAGTTTAGGATGAGGAGGTCGTGACGTCACTAACCGCAAAACCGCCATACAAACTGTCAGAATAGTGACGTCACGCGAAATTTAAACTCAATATATCGCCGTTATTTTTTGATTACGTAAAAAAAGAAAAAATACGTGTCCAATATTTTTTAATAATCTACAAGACGGACTAAAAAATAAAAATTAGTCAACATGCCCATTACCTTCGCACACGGAATCACGAATTTGCATGCGAATGCTCATTCATTTTATGCGTTCACATTCGAATCTTACAATTCCGTGTGCGAAAAGTAATTCGAACGATTCAGAAACCCCTGTTTTGAATACTATTCAATATTCGTACACAATACTTGAATACCGAGAGAACATTTCTTATTTTAATTTTATAACGAGCTGTTTCTCGCGGTTTCACCTGCGTTAAATTTAAAATTCCCGTGGGAATTCCCGGATAAAAATCCCTTTCTATACGCCTGAAAACGTGTTTGAAAATTTTCATGATGATCAGTTAATATTTTTGCTATAAACAAACATAAAATAGAATAACATTTATTTCTGCCCAACACACGAGAATAATAAACAAACATTAAAGAAGTGCCTAATCTAAACCCAAGTTATCTTGTATGCTCTGCCGAAAGGGTCACCAACTCAGCATTAGCTAGGTGCGGGTACACCTAGCGCTGGTTTTCAGTTATAAACTTAAACTGGCATTTTTATTTAATATCACTAGGTATTTTCATATTATTTTTGTCACTTACATTTATTACTGTAAAGAGTATGTTAACGTAAGTATGAAGAAAAGAAATAAAAAATACTAAACTTGATAGAAACTAAATTCGATGAGTGCTCTTTTTACGATGGCAACGATAAAATGGAGGTTCAAATTTTGTACAAATAATCCATCCAAATAGCTGTTTTACACTAAACTAGCTTTTCCCCGCGGTTTCAGGTATGAATTTCGGTATTGCCGTGGGAGCTTTTCCCTGAGCATCTGCTTACGAAACCAAAATATTATTTATACCTTACTAGGTATGAATAATATACTGGATGGATTTAAATGAAACTTTACAATAATATAGCTTATACATCAGATTAACACATAGGGTACTTTTTATCCCGAAATTCCCTCGGGAACTCTGAAATTAACGCTGGTGAAACCGCGGGGCACAACTAGTAGTATTATATTATACCATACTAATATTATAAAAAAACTGTCTGTCTGTCGGTTGTAATACATTTTGCGCCCTAACTATATAATACTTAACCGACCATCATGAAATTTTCCTAACACCTTGTCAAGGGTATAGGAAAAGACATAGGTATGTACTTTTATTCTAGAATTCCTTTGGGAACTCCAAAATAATAAAAAAAATAGTAGAAAGGTATTTTTTCTTTTTCGAATTATTGAAAATATTCCTATATAAACTGCATTAAAGTTTAAGAGTGGGAGGTCGCAACGTCATAACTAAGTTTAAAGTGTACCTAGGTGTGACGTCACACGGAATTTCAACTTAATGTATCGCCGTTACTTTTTGAATAATATGTAAAAAAAAGGAAAAATACGTGTCCAATATTTTTTAATAATCTAAAAGACGGACTAAAAATAAAAATTTAGTCATCATGCCCATTATAAACAGTAAATATATTTGTTCCGTCCAAATGAAAACAGGGGGCATTCAAATTTCAAATCCAAAAGTGGTCCTACCGTTTTCCTTTTTACGATCCGTCGTAAAAGCGTTTGATTTGTTTTTACGCGCACTCAATTTTAATTGCACCCCGCATTAAGATAGCGAGTGTTGTCCCTTTTATTGTGTTGAATTAAGTCTTTCAATTTAACAGGATAATAAAAAGAATACGAACATAGAGAATACAAATTTTTGATTTATATATTTAAAAACTTACACTTAAACACTTACAGTAAAAAAAAAATTGGCATCGATAATAGGCCAAGTGTCATTATACTAACAGGTGCAAACTGCATGCGATTTACAAATAAAATTTATACTACATAATTTGAATATCAAATTTAGAAAATTTAGAAAATAAAATAAATCATTATTATTACATACATCTAATACATATAAATCACGTGTCACGTTGTTTGTCCGCGATGGACTCCGAAACTACTGAACGGATTTTGATAAAATTTTGTAACCATGCATAAAATGGTCCAACTTAAAAGATAGGATAGGTTTTATCCCGGAATTCCCTCGGGAACTGAAGGACATAGAGTACTTTTTTCCCGCAACCTCCGCGGGAACTCCGAAATTACCGCGGATGAAATCGCGGGGGACAGCTAGTCTAATATATATAAATCACGTGTCACGTTGTTTGTCCGCGATGGACTCCGAAACTACAGAACGGATTTTGATAAAATTTTGTAACCATTTATAATATGGTCCAGCTTAAAAGATAGGATAGTTTTTATCCCGGAATTCCCGCGGGAACTCTGAAATTACCGCGGATGAAATCGCGGGGGACAGCTAGTTAGATATATAAAATAGATTGTGAGAAGTTTTTAATGAAATTGGTGTATTTTTTTTATGTAATTTATAACTACTTCCTTGACGTTAGTAAATAAATGTTAAATACGCTCTTTGTTCACTGCACGCGCGTAATTTCCGTTTATTCCAAACACATCACTTCCGGGATCTATGCTATCTATACTATCTATGGATACTAATGTTATAAAGAGCTAAAGTTTGTGAATTTTGAGTTTGTTTTGACGTTTTAGGGGGGTAATCTCTGGATCTTCGGAACCGATTTTGAAAATTCTTTCACTTATACCGATTCTTTTATCTCGACATTTCCATGGGAACTCCGAAATTGCCGCGGGTGGAACCGCGGGGAGAGCTAGTCTTCAATAACTTTACTCTCAACACTTCTTCAATAAATTTTTATTATTCTTTTTAATATCTGCAGCTGGTAATTTAACTCCCAACAAAACAGGTGAAACCATAGTGGGTGAATATATCTAGTATAGTTAGAAGACCAGAAAATAGAGTCCCAAAATCGAAACTAGAACTCCAAACTGCTGATCATTTCTTTCAATTACTGTAAGCAACAACGGTTAGTTATATGAAAAGACAAAATCCTACTAATATTATAAATGTGAAAGTGTGATGTTTAGATGTTTGGATGTTTGTTACTCAATCACGCAAAAACGGCTGAATGGATTTAGATGAAATTTGGCATGCATGTTGTCAGGAATACAGAGAAGGACATAGGGTACTTTTTATTTCGGAATTACCGCGGGAACTCTGAAATTACCGCGGATGAAACCGCGGGGCACAGCTAGCATAATAATAATAATTATCCACTTCACAACACACATATCTACTTGATCCCACACTAAGCTTGTGTCATGGAAACCAAATATATACAATATACTTATGTATTATACTATAGACATACGTTGGTTTGTATATAAACACGGACAGACAGGAAAGTAAAACCCTGTGTTCATCACACAAAATGAAGACGTGTGTCGTGTATAATATACTTACATATAATATAGATAAATTATAGATAAATACCTATACATTATTAGGAAATAAAAATAATAAATAAATACCTATAAAATTATTAGGAAAAAGACAGAAGTTATCGATACTCTATACCACAGCAAAAAACTTAAGTGGCGCTGGACTGGTCACGTTGCAAGATTAACAGACAACCGATGGACACACAGGCTGACTTGCTGGAAGGGACCACCAGGCACTAGAAAGAGAGGCAGACCAGCTGCCCGATGGGCAGATGACATTATACAAGTGGCTGGCGAACAGTGGATGGAGATAGCGGAAAACAGAGACGCTTGGCAATCTCTAGAGGAGGCCTTTACCTTCAAATGAGGCGTGCTTACTTAATAAGTTGTACTTAATTAAATATAAAATAAAAATATTGTAAAAAAACCTTTAAGAATTAATGTTTTATAAGTTAACAAAAGACTTTTTTTATTTTTTTTATTTATTTATTATTTATTTACATAGGTAAAAAAAAATATTAACATATAATATTATGTTCTTAAAAGACAAACATTTCCTAAATATAATACAAGCAGTAGTCACCAAAATGACACAATAAATTGCAATTTTTTGAAGCGACCCCTGCAAATGAGGTCCCATTCAGCCAGTGCCGGTGCTCGGTTTATATCTTACGCTGAAAATTTTCAATTTCCAGCGACCGCCAACCGCCAAGAATGAAAGGTACGTGAATACGAAAATAATGTCGCGTCGCCCGTTACGCCGCGGCCCGGGAACCATTGAAAACGCGATCTTTTGATGTCGCGCTTTGGCTCCGTGTGATTTTTTTTTTTCTTTTTGTAATTAGTAAAAGTCGCCTTTGAAAGTGTTGCTAAGAAAACTCGTGTGAAAAGATACTTTTGGTACCTTTAAAACAGCTTCGAAAATCACGTAATAAAACATCCTCCACACTGAGCAAATAATCACGGACGCACAAGGTGTCTGTTATTTATTTATTTATTTTTTTTTTTATTAGAAAAAAATACAAAATTTTTACAAAGTCAGACACAAAAACCTAGACTCATGTTAGTCATGTCTTTAGTCGCATGTTCGATTCTTGAGCATTTATGCAATTGCTTTATGTGCCTACATGCAAACATTATTTTATTAGGGAAACACAGCAGACTCGTTGGTACTTTACCAGCCAGTTAACAAAATAGTTGAACGATATCATAGACAAGTACAAAATGGAAAAAAAAAAAGAACAAGAAAACTCCATTCTCAAAAATGAAATTCGCACAAAACAAATGAGCGAATGGAGTGAGCCTCGAAACCAGTCTAGTCAACAAGCGCTTACGGGTATATACGCACGCTTGAAGCTCATCAAGCTAATGACGAGCTTCCATTAGCTATTTGATCTAATACGCGGTTTGTACTTGTCTTGTTACGTACAGACAGATGGTTTTAATGGTTTTTTCTCTCATTTCCGAGAGTAGTATGACTTTATTTTTGCAACGGATTTTTTTGAGTAACTAAGTAGACGTAAGCAATCATAAAACAGAGCGGTCGTTCACATAGAATGATAGTTTTATTCGAAACTAGGTGTTCCCCGCGGTTTCACCCGCGTTAATGTAGGAGTTCCCGGTGGAATTCCGGGATAAAAAGTAGCCTAAGTTACTCCTCATAACATTAGCTAACTGCAAGTGAAGTCCCGTCAACATCGGTCCAGCCGTTCCAGAGATTAGCCGAGACAAACAGACAGACAGACAATCAAAAATTTTAAAAGTTTGTTTTTTTTTATATGAGTATCGTACCTATATATTATGTATATTCTTATATGTATTTAGTGAAAAACTGTTAATTTGAAATTACAAACCGACACTTCAATTTTATTTATATGTATAGATGTATAGATTTCGCAATAAATTGAAGCACATAAACAGCCATGGGCGTATGGAATGGCGCTAAATTATACGTCCACGTCAAAAGACGCAGTGATATGAACTCATGGAGTTCCACCACCCTTTTGATTCCATGACTCTGCGTGTTTTGAATGCCTTTCTAAATATTTCTATTGTTTTACAATACAATGCATTTTATACAGTGTGTTAGATTCAACAACAGACTTATTAAAAGATGACATTCGTTATTCGATTCTTGAATATGTTATGCACTCCTATGACAACTTTTAATTTTATATTTACATATTATCGGTTGTTTATTTGTTACAGTTATTGCAGTAGCCGCAATTAGAATCAAAGCAGTGAATGAAGAAAACGAAGACTCCAGATTTTTAAGGTAAAACTCACTGTAAAACTATGAAACCTGAAAATCTGAAAGCGACATGAATTGCTCTATCCAATTATTATATTTTGTTCTATTACTTTTTAAGTAGGTACGATCATATTATAATCTTATTCATAGTGCAAAAAAGACAGCCCTGCTGAGTTCCTTGTCAGTTCTTCTCACTAGAGGACGTGTTGTCAAACTGACAGTAATTTATAATCCTAAGAACCTGCTGACGATTATATTTAAGTGATTGTAACAACCAATTCTAAGTAATAAAGAACTTTAAATTTGATTTGATTTGACAGTAGCACACATGGCAATCGTGTAGTCAAAGTGCAACTGAGTTAAGGCATAGATAATATTATTGTCTCTAGTTCTGGAGCCGAATACCTACTATATGCGTTCGTAATTCAATTCTGCTGTTATACCAACAAACATCAAACATCCTTTTGTCTCGTTGTAATTTTGGTTTTTGCCATCCCACTAAAAGAAAAGAAAAGAAAGATTTATTCAAACGAAGGAGAAACACAACACAAATGAACACATACAGGACAACACAAATGAAAACAATTAAAGTATAACAAAATAAATAATACGAAATAAAGAAAAACAAAATAAAGAAAAACGAAATAAAACTAAACAAGAAACAATAACATATTTTGCCATTTGTATGATTTCTTAATAATTGAGAAAAACAATAACCGTACACTTTTAGCGATCTTTGTTGTGTGCGATAGTATCTTGATGCTGACCACTACACCACTGGTCGCAAGTTCGATGATGGCAATATAAAGATGAAAAATCGGATTTGCTTTGAGTATGGATTAAAGTTGAGACCACAATAGGTAAACCATAATATATAATTTACTAGCTGCTCCCCGCGGTTTCATCGGCGTTAATTTCGGAGTTCCCGCGGGAATTCCGAGATGAAAATTACCCTATGTCCTTTTCTGTATCTCTGACAGCGTGTATGCAAAATTTCATGATGATCCGTTGAACCGTGGAGGCGTGAAAGTGTAACAAACAAACAAACAACTAAACTCACTTTCGCATTTATAATACTTGTAAAGATTATAAACATACTACCAACTGTGTGTTTGTAATAAATTAGCAATCAGAATTATATCACACAACTTACATTTTCAAAACCACAAACAAACTCGTTTAGACAAAGTATTTATCCCCATTAAAAAAATACGGATGACCCAATAGAAGTCTGCTCTTCTAGAAAACAAGTTGCCCTTCAAATTTAAAATACACCATAATATTATAAGGTAAAAACATTTAAATGTTTGACGCTTGAATAAAAAAGTTATATAGCGTTTATCAGAAACTCGAAATGAGATAGCATTTTATCGCCTTTAAAAACTTTTACTGCCGCTTGTATCTGCCTCTACAGAGGCAGAGATCACGAAAAAAGAGATATGCCTTTAGGTAAGTACCTATATATCACTGCGTAGCCATTTACCCACGTGACTTGAGTTTTTACAATTGTATTTCAAATATGAAACCAGAAAGTAGTCAAGTGCATATTAAAAAAGAACATATTTTTTTTGACTTTACTTCACCACGAAGGTATCGATAAAAAAAAGAATTAAGCTCTACGAAGTCCGTACACATGACAGAGACAAAATTCTAAACGTCAGAATTGTTTCGTTTAAAAACCTTGCATTCCAAATTAGACCCAGAAAATATGTTACTTTTATTGCGATCAAAGAAGTTGCTATTAACTTACATAATATCTACAATTTGTTTGGTGTTTAAATTAGTTTATTGGCGTGATTTACATAGAACACACACTTTAGATCACCAAAGGAATAATAATAATTTTTATTCTTAATTTTTTAAGAACATAATTTTTTGTGTCTCCTTTATATGATCCATGACTGTAACCATTTGAGCGATAGAAGCTTGTAGTACGTATAACATTTTTATTCGACTGTAAAAGGTTATATACTTTGACCACATTTTACTAAAAATATCACCCAGTGCCATAAAAAAAGGCTTTTTTAAATTTACTCCCTAAGAAAATTAGTAAATTTTCAGTTTTTATGTTTTTTTCATCCAAACTTACAAAATTTTACAAAAAATTACTGAACCAATTCCAAAAATTCGTTCATTGTTAGGAAGCCACAGTATTCCTGAGTAACATACTCATAAGAGTTCCCGAACAGACCCGAAACTCAGGCGAGTGAAAAGGCGGGAGAACAGATAGTTTTAAATAAACACAAATTTATAAAATTTTTAAAATTCAACAAAGAGGTTCTGAAAGAATCTTGAAATTAACGTTAGTAACATAAAATAGCATTTCCAATTACTTGTCTACTATACCAAATTTAATATCAATACCAATTTCGAATCCAAACACTTGAAATAAATTCAATCAACGTTTAATGAAATAATAACCTTGAGCTTGAACCGACTTCCCAAAAAGGAGGAGTTCTATTCGACTGTATGTTGTTGTTTTTTTTGTATGTTTGTTACGCGATTACTCGAAGACGGCTGGATCGATTTGAAAAATTCTTTTTTTGCTTGAAAGGGTATGAGGCATGGAGGGATGATGGGACCATTGTAATGAGGTCAGGATATGATTATGGGATCTTTGAGAAATCGAGGGAACTCTTCAAATATTACAGGCACAGCATAGTGATTTGGGTAGATAAATTGTTAGTTTACAAACCAACCCACTCAAAAGCGACCGACCGACCTGAAACCGACTTCAAAATACACAAAAATGCACTACCTAAATCCAAATGACAAACGTCTTTAATTAAGAAAGGTACGATTTATTCAATAACCGTGGGAAACTACATAAGATAGTATTATGTGGGATTTTAAATATGTCTGTTATTATACAGTAAGTAACTAAGTTCCGCTGAAAAAGAACCATGTTCTAAATAAATTGAGTTATATTAGTTTTTTATTTGAGTTTTTATACGTTATTACCAGTATCAATGCATAGCATCAATAGCTACTTAGGTATAAAACCTAGTCTGTAATTTCAAGTGTGGCGGAAACAGCTTACTACATGTTATTATAAACCGCTCACGCATTCATCGATTTTGTTGGGATTTAGAATGAAATAGTTACGATCTATGTAATGTCATTATGGATCTAGGCTCATCAATCGAGTTTTTACTCGACTAAATTACTTCCTTTGTAACTCTAAGTGGAAAGACTTTTTCATTTCGATTAGATGAATCTTCGAGATAGAACGAGTGAAGTGTATAATAAAGTACATGCCATAAAACATCCATAAAAAATATACAGCAATTTCGTAACCAAATTTTACGATGTAATATAACGGTGCGAAAAAAAAAAAATATCACAAAATTTCAACAGCATTCGAAACTCTTCCAGCGCATGTTATCAACGGAACTTAATTAAGATCTGAACAAACTACTCGTTCTTTATGGCATAGCAGCCATAGGTATCTGTGCCGATAGCTTACGAAATACCGCGTCTTTTACCGCCGTACATATTTTACTCGTACTATATAGTAGAATATAATAGAATAGAATAGAATAGAATAGAATAGAATAGAATAGAATAGAATAGAATAGAATAGAATAGAATAGAATAGAATAGAATAGAATAGAATAGAATAGAATAGAATAGAATAGAATAGAATAGAATAGAATAGAATAGAATAGAATAGAATAGAATAGAATAGAATAGAATAGAATAGAATAGAATAGAATAGAATAGAATAGAATAGAATAGAATAGAATAGAATAGAATAGAATAGAATAGAATAGAATAGAATAGAATAGAATAGAATAGAATAGAATAGAATAGAATAGAATAGAATAGAATAGAATAGAATAGAATAGAATAGAATAGAATAGAATAGAATAGAATAGAATAGAATAGAATAGAATAGAATAGAATAGAATAGAATAGAATAGAATAGAATAGAATAGAATAGAATAGAATAGAATAGAATAGAATAGAATAGAATAGAATAGAATAGAATAGAATAGAATAGAATAGAATAGAATAGAATAGAAAAAAGTTTATTTGATACCAAAAAATATTCCTCGCACTTCCAGCTGACAATCAGCTGTTATTCCACAGTTGTACCGTTTACATATCACCTATGAATTCTGTAAGCCTGGTAGTTGTGTGACTGAGCGTCGATGATCCGTGACACACGATAAGCTAGGCTAGGAGGTAGTATAAGTAAGAGGGTCACACATACAGCTACCACATATTTATTCTGGTAACCTGGTAGTCCCGTGACTGTGGGGTCACTTCGAGATAATTATATGCCAGGAGACGGTACAGAAGCGATCTTAACCTACCTATGAATTCTGACCACCTGGTAGTTTCGAACATATTTATAAAAGAGTTACAGTCCTATACGCGGTCCAAATATGTACGTGTAGCTATGAGTTCTGGCTGATTAGGTTAGCCTTGCCTTAGTTCCGAAAGTACCTAATTCATTTTTAAAAAGATTTTATCATAAATATTAATAATGAATGTTGATTTGTTTGAGCTTCCACTGCTTAAGTTTGCTCATGTAATTTTCCATACACGTTGTCGGAGGTGCAAAAAAGCACATCAGGTACCATTTATAAAACAGCTAGTTATATTACAATGTGTTGTCTGTACACCAGTTCCTTTTGGTTTTCAGCGACGACAAACACAGAAATTCTTCTATACACTTCGGCATCGTTCCTGGCTCTTTGAAAACATGGAGTAAATTAGGTAAGTGAATAAAAAACTTCCCGTTAACTTTTAATTGAGTAAGTACGTTGTTAATAAAATAAGAATATAAATTCAAAGCAATAATGTTACGCACTAAAATGGCGGTTAGTGAAAAGAAATTTCAAAAGGAAATGAAAAAACAAAAGGGAAATAAAAATAATATTATAGAATAAAACAGTACTTTTTTGTGAATAAAGCAGAAAAGTAACTGGAAATGAAGAAAAAAGACACTCCGTCCAAGTTTCCGCCGCCAAAGTTTTAGCTTGGTTCGTCGCTTATTCCATGTTCTGTGGTAAAATACATTATTACACTTGGTGGAAGAAAAATGGGCAAACTTTTTTGTTTTCTATATTATAACGGCTGAAGGACTAGCTTCCATGGCCATGTAATAAATTAAAATTTATATCATAATGGCTGATAGGTTAGGTTTGCAATATCTAATATTAAATCGAATTACATAAGTTACGATGGTGATGAGAATTATTGTTGATAATATGTCTATGTTATATTTATATGTCTATGTTTATGTTGTATGTCTACAATAATGTTTGCAAAGTTTGTATGGAACAATTCCGCGGGAACTTCGAAATTATCGCGGGTGAACCTGCGCGTGACAGCTAGTTTTGAATAAAATTTATTTATTTACTACTTAAATGACTGACTAAATAAAATTTTAATTTTCATACTCCGCGGCAACATACCATTGTTGATGGTTTGGTGAAACCCTGTATAACCACTCAGTGATACCACATCAAACAATTTATCTATACAATTTCCACTTACATACACGAGTGTTACCTACAAGTACCTAAATAATCCATTTTAAAGTGAACAGCTAAACTTGTCCCCGAGCACAAAAAAGTTGTCCATTCGAAACTCCGCTGTAGGAATTGTAGAGTAGATTGTCCGGAAATTCGTTTCCGAACGAATCTCGCTGCTTGCTGAGACTCGCAATTCACTCTTTGCTCGGTCTGCTTTTTCTTTTTTTTTATTGATAGATTCATTGGAATGCCATTGTTTAAAATTAATTGAACGAAATATATTACGTAGAGAACTAAGTTTTATCTATGTGCAGATAATTTATAAATTCTATGAGTATTGTGGCGTTTTATATAGCTTCTACACAGTGAGTTTTGAGCCGTTTAATAGGTAAAGGTTTTATATAGTAAATTCGTCTTATAGCTGCATACTATAAACATGGGTATAACCATCTAACATTGATGATGAGATTGATATACAACATAATAAAACCGGAATCTAGATTAGAGACAAAGAAATTATTAATAATTTAAATTATAAATATCATATTATTAAGGGTTATTTTTTTATAATAATTTATAATACACATAATATAAAAAAAAATCTAAAAAATTTTTTTTATAGAAAACCGTGATTCGAAAAACAAAAAAAAAAAGTTTAATTTTTAAAATTTTATCAAAAAATACAATAATAAATAACTAATTAATATAATAAGATAACATATCGTCATTACTAGTTTTTAAAGAAATAGCTAAGATCGATCGAAGACGAAATTGCACCAATAAAACAGAGATGATAATTTTCTACAAAATATCGTTTATCCAATAGCTATAACATTTCTCAGTAGATTATTATTACAGTACTTCTATTAGCGTGTAGGATAAAAACTTTTCCGCAAAGTTACTGACATAATTATGAATGATGGAAAAGTTTGCGCCGCAACTGAGATGTCACTTTTATAAGTGAGTTATAGACTAGCTACTTTTGCCCCCGTAGCCAAGTTGATAACCTACAATGGTTAACAGTTAACAAATATAAAACTGATAATCAGCGTGTCTGTTTCTGCAACATGAGTGACGCAACCGTTATTGAATAAAATAGAACTGCTTGCAGCTTTGTGCTTTTTGGTTTATTGATAACTTAGAACCGATAGATGAAGACTATAAGAACTTACAACGAGAATTTCCTATACCCTCGAAAACATCTTAAACTACGGGAACGAAATACATCAGGCTTATAGAAGTTTCACTTCAAAAAATATATTACCACACATACACTCACAATACAGTGAAAAATAGCACAGCTAAGCGAAATTTTAAGATCGTTTTTAGCGAGTTATAAAACTTTTTCAGACCTCACCACTTTAGCTCAAATAACAGACTCTCACAAAGTTTTGATTATAGACCTAAATGTGTGCGTTTCAAAGTGTAATTTAGCCTGACGTAATAGTATATTTTATTGCATATAGGTTTTCGGTATGGATTAGCTGTGGGCAACTTCAACCGCAGCGTTCAGAAACTTTTGAGTGCATCTACTACTCTACTATTTGTTCGGTTACTTTTCATAGCTCTGGCGGACTAAGCCGAGTAGAAATTTCGCTTTTGCAGGCTGGAAAACTGCTTTTATTTTTTAATTTTCATCTTTTTTTTTTTTGCAAAGGTGCATTTTGCAAACAGCCAGTTATATTCCTAATTAGTGTACTTTCATTAGTTCTTTTTCTTATGTTTCACTGAAACGAGATCTGAGAATTATTTTAGTTTTTATAAATGGTATTCCTTTATTTTTCATCTTAATTTTTTTTGTATACACGTAAGTTTTCTGGCGATGTTTATTGGAATAATGCTGACAGCAGAGTTTAAAATATTAATGAAATAAAAAAATAATATCATGTGCTTTTGATTTCAGACTCATCTCTCCCTCATCGTTTTAGACGAGAAGTGCCGAAGTAAGTATTCTTCTGTTTCATGTCAATTTTCTTCTGTAAAACTCATTTAACAGGCAGATTAATGATGATTATCTAAGTAAATGCTAATTAACCATTTTCGTGTTGCGGTTCTAATTAGAATTTCAGTGATATGCTTAATTAACACACGTACCTATCTCTATACAGGCTGTAATTTTAAACGAGGGTCATATTAGATCCTCGATAATTCAAGCATGTAAAATACAGAAAACATTAACATTAAAACAGTACGGGGGTTAACGCGGGTGATCGAATCATTTGAATTGTCGGCAAATAGCGGTAATACAAAGGAAAAAGGTGTTGAATGACCATAGAGTTTGATCCGACAGCGTGCTCTGCTCTACATTTTTTTTATCTGACACGAGAATCGAATATAATATCCTCCAAAACGCCGGTCGTTTAACACCCTGTATATCTGAAATTAAACTCCTTATCAACTTAAACCGACTTAACCTTTTCTAAGACATTAATGAACTATTACTTTACACTGAGTACACACACTATGACTGTATCCTTATGCGTATAAATGCGAACTGTGAAATTATTTGTTTGTTTATTTGTTAACGCCTTCTCGCCTTAACGGCTAAACCGATCATCATGAAACTTTACATATACGTTGTCACGGGTACAGAGAAGGACGTAGGGTACTTTTTATGCCGGAATTCTCACAAAAACACCGACGTTAACGCCAGTGAAATCTTATGAAATTTTGCATAGAAAAATCATAGGGTACTTTTTGTATATTACAAGCTGTTCCCCGCGGTTTCACTCGCACTAGTTTTGGGGTCTCCGCGGGAATTCCGGCATAAAAAGCGTCCTTCTCTGTATCCTTGACAATGCAAAATGTCATGATGATCCGTTGAGCGGTTGAGGCGGGAAAGCGTAACAAACAAACAAACTCACTTTCTCATTTACGATTAATTTTACTTAGGATCATTATTTTTTATTATCGCTAACAAGTGTATAACCTAAACAAGTTTTTGATTGCACCAGCACCGTCGTAGCCGCAGTGCGTGCTCGCGCGTAATTGTATTATGCATAATTTATGCCATCATACTGTACACACCTCGTGCTAAATCGAAGTTGAGTGAGTTTTAAAATTTCATCACATAACCACACTATTTTTGCGGGATTATAACGTTCCCTTTTTTCCATTATTAAGTACACCCAAGCTTATATCTCACCCAGAGGTGCAGGGAACTTTTTTGTCAAATATAATATGACAAAATTGCTTACAGTATGTATATTGTTGCATGTAGTTATGCGGGTAGGTACATACTCAAGGCCTTTATTCACTACTGGCTGTTCCTTTCTGTTTCACCCGCGTTAGTTACGGAGATCCCGCGAAATTAACGTGGATGAATCCACAGGGAACTAACTAGCTGTTCCCCGCGGTTTCACCTGCGGAAATTTCGGAGATCCCGCAGGAATTCCGGAATGCAAAGTACCTACCCTATGTCCTTCTCTGTACCCCTGATAATGTGTACCTAAGTATGCAAAATTTCATGAGATTTCACCGACGTCAGTTTCGGAGTTGCGGGAATTCCGGGAGAAAAAGTATCCTATGTCCGTTTCCTGGTTCTAAGCTACCTCCCCACCAATTTTCAGCCAAATTGGTTCAGCCGTTCTTGACAAAAATAGTGTAACTAACACAACTTTATAACCCAGCCTGTATATATATATATATGTATATAGATATTCGGTTAAATTTGATCTGATAATAATTTATTCCCGTTACCGATTCTGACCGAACGACCAGCACAAAGTGGGAATCTGTAACGTGCATTTGAACATTGCCTAAATTACACGAGGATTAATGAAATTACCACCAAACACACAACGAGCCGTGGGGCGGCATAATGTATGCCCAATCGAAAATTTATAGTTTGGAAGCCGGGCCGCCGCGGAAATGTATTTCATCTAATGGCCGATTTACACTTCCACAAGTAAGTAACTCTAACTTACCCACTTACTTACTTATTTAATTGAGAAGTAGTAAGCATCGTCCATAAGTAATTTCAATAATACATTTCATCTCTTACCTACTTGCCGGCCGCCGAGTGAGTAAGTTGGCGAGGAGCGGGAGACGAAGCAGGCGGGTGTACGCGCTACTGTCGTGTCCAAAAATTAGAACAGCGGGGTTAGCCAAGTTGACATTCTACAATCGTTAACGCATAGAAAACTTTGGTAAACCAATCAAAACTCTAGTATTACGTGACCACTTAAAACTAGAGTTTTGATTGGCTGACCAAGTGACATGACGGTTAGCTACTTATGTTTTCTATGCGTCAACGATGGTAGAATGTCAATTTGGCTAAACCCGCTGGTTCCTATCCTGCGGCAAATTGCTACTTAATCACTTACTTGCCGGCCGGCGTCCACACGTGGTTTTTACTTACTTACTTACTTACTTATGGAAATGTAAACCGGCCATAATAGTACCTATTCGTACACTCACCTACTGAGAGTATAAATTTGATACAGACAACACCAAAATATATTTTTTTCTTTTTTTTTTTTAAGGACAGCTATCGTTTATCTATAATTATTATAAAGATGTAAAGTTTATGAGCTCTTGACATTTTAGGGGGTAATCTCTGGAGATTATACACACCAGTTGACAACGTGTATGCAAAATTTTATGACAATGGGTTGAGTAGTTAAGACGTGAAAGCGTAACAAAAACACAAATTAACCCACATACGCATTTGGACGCCGACAACCTACAAAAAATCATAAATCATAAAAATCATAAATAAAGTTATTGATACAGAACGCTTTATTGGGAGTTAGAGAACGTTTTTCAATTGTGTAATAAACTTATTACATTAAACACGATTTACTCAACATTTCTTCAGTGTGGGTTGACACACTATTGCTTACTTATACCCATTTATAATAATAGTTAGGATAACTATAAATGCATTATGTAACATGATGCGACTTTAGTAGTCACAGTGCTGATTTTTTATTGAAATTTTTTTTGGTGGCTGTACGTCCAAGTTAATACTTAATCATTTTGGTGACTGTACACACGTGAAACTGAAGTTCCGGTTGTTTGGTTCCGAGAGCAAAGCCATGAATAATTTTAAAGCTTTAATACTTTTGTGTATCTAAAACCTTATATTTATTCGAAGCGAATTTGGAATCATCGTTAACCCTTGCGAACTATAGGTACGATGTTCATATGTAGACACTAGCGGTGCTCCGCGGTTTCACCCGCGTAAATTTGAGGAAAATATCTACTTAAATATGGACGCAGATAAGCAATAACATGTTAACCCACAAAATTAAGTTACCTATTCAGAACGATTTATTGAGAGTTAGGGAACGTTTTTTAATTATGTGTTTACCTTATTAAATTGTTTAAGTATGTAACTAAATATTGAACATAAAAAATGTTGACAGAAAATGGCGCTATAATATTTAAACACGATTTACTCAAAATTTCTCCAGTGTGGGTTAACACACTATTGCTTATCTATGTCCATATATTCCACAGCTAACCGTTGACGCAGCCTAATACGCAACGGAAGCTTTCAAAAGGAACTTCTTTCGATAAATGGATAAATAAATAAATAAATAATAATGGATAAATCACTCAAATAATTTTTCAATTTGGAGCAATAGTTCCGGAGATTAGCGCGTTCAACCAAACAAACAAACTCTTCAGCTTTATAATATTAGTATAGATTGACATATATACGCGCAAATAACAAATTTTCTTTCTTTTTCATTCCATGCTTTCAGATCAAACTTATACAGGAAAACAAGACGGAAAAGACATTCCGATCTTGCTTACTATAATCATAAAGGTCAGTGGTTTTTCATTTACGTTATAAAATTACTGACCTCTTCGAAAGCTGATTAGTTGGCATACGTCTGTAATAGTATTGACTGAAGACAAAAACGTTGTTAAACCATTAACTAAGCAATAACCGGTGTGGTTTAACAACGTTAAACCACTAACCGTCGCACTCAGAGTCGAATTAATGATTACTTAATTTGAAGTAAAGTTTTTTAAAACAAAATTACCGCAATAACAAATTTAATTAACTAGTTTAATAATTTAATGTTATTTGGCATTTAACTAACTAAGTTACATCTCATTAAATGCCAAATAACATTAATTTACTGAACGTCTCTGATTGCGGCAGTTTTGTTTTAAAAATCTATACTTAACTAAGTAATCATTAAAGACGACTCTGAGTGCGGCGGTAAGTTAAATTTAGTTAAATGCCAATTACTTTCTATTGATTTAATGAACGTCCCTAATTGCGGCAATTTTGTTTTAAAAATCTTTACTTGAAATAAAGTAATCATTAAAATGACTCTGAGTGAGGCCGTAAGTAACATTAAGCCGGAAGTACATTTATTTTGTTCAAGTTTCCTAATCTGGCGTCATATAATCTGGTGTCCAGTTAATATGACAATTTTGATTGCAGACATTCATTCGTCAAGACCTAGAAGGGATTTGGGTTCCAGTAATATTGTGATTGCACAGCATTTTAACCAGAAAATAGTTACGCCTGGTGATGATGTAAGTAATTTTTCAGCAATAGGGTATTTGCATGAAATTTATAATAAGAAATTGTGTCAATATTTCAAAAATAGAGCCATAGAAAATTATCGTGAAAGATTTACTAAAAAATGACGTCACTTTTATTTTTTTAGGAAACATTTACCTCTTTCAGAAAAGGCAAAAGAAACTAAGCGCATACAGACAACGCATATTTTCCATTTTCTGAAGTTTTTACTTTAAAATGCATCGGATGCATTTCGATTCTTTACTGGAACTTTTGGAAGTAAATCGACACAGTTCAACCTTAATTTCGCTTTTGAATATTGAAGTTATCTGTCTGTCAGTGTTACATGACCCTGTCAACACGACAGTGACATTTCTATCACAGATTAATAAGGCGTAATTTTGAACAAGTGACGTCATTCCGCGTTTCGGCGGTAAGGTCTAAAGTAGGAACTTTGAAACGCTCCATTTAATTAATTTATACATATATTTTTTTCTTTTTCTTGCTTTGTTTAATTAGGCCATATATCTTTAAAATAGACTAAATAGTCATGCAAGTACTCTATTAAAGGAACTAATTACTTCTCCTTCCTCTTTAATTATGGCATTTAACGCATTTAACGTTGCAAATGCTGCTGAATGGTGATGGAAATTTTGCCATGAGCTCTTGGCGTACATAACTTTTTTAATTATAATTTTCAATCTATGTTTCTTCATGTCAATAAATGGTTTTATTATTATTATTATGAAGTACTTTTTTACTATGATAACTTTGGTCCGAAACCCTTTTTAAAGACCAAAGATCAACAATGGCATTGAACAGGACAAGAAATAAGAAGAGCCTCAATTATTTTTTCCCAAATCGTGAACAGACTGACCTGATTACGCACGTACGAGAAAGCATAACTAAAGGAAAAAGGCTAATCCACGCTAACCTTTTATAGCTAGTTAATACTGGAACTAGTAAAAAGGCTATGGGATATTTAGAAAGAAAATAATATGAAAGCGTTTGTCACTAGTGGGATCAAAATGGGTACTAATTCTTACGTTATTACTGGCTGTTTATCTGTATATTATCAGTTTTGTGTAGGCATTACGCGAAAACTACTGAACCAAATTACATAATTCGAAGTTTTTGCAGTTGCCTTAGCGTAACTTGAAACTTTTCATCATTGCAATTGACATGGGAAGAGGTTAGAAGTTGTGGCAATTTTGAATTTCAAGCGTAAACTATTAATGATCTATTAACGCTGAGATGATTTCGCTTAATTTTTTATTGAGGGGTATTACTATCGCGACTGGGGTTAAAAATACATTAATATAACATATAACAGTATGAAAACGTGAAGTTTGTTCCTTGAGCTAAAACTTGTGGTTTTAGCAGTAGCAGCAGCAGCAAAATGGCGGCTGGCCCAGTAGCTGTAACCACAAACGCGTGCGCTCGTCACGGCTTTCTCCCGCCACCCGCAACGATGATAAATTTTCCTGTCATTAATCACTTGGTTGGGCATTGGTTTCGGGTCAAACCTAATTTATAATGTGGTACGTCATAGAAAATTCAACAGTTGATTTGTAAATAGCTAACATTTTCAAATTTTTAGGTTTCCTTGCAATGCACCGCCACTTCTGGAAGACCACCTCGCTTTGTGTGGGAAAGAGATGGCGTCGTCATATCTTCCAATACTGATCAGAGGTATTAATCACTATTGGTAGGTCATAGAATTGTTAGAGGAGAATTCAGGCACTTAGGCATTAACAATATAGCAGTGTACAATGTAGTACTAGGACACCATAGTTGGAGGTAATTATCCTAAATTGGATATAACAAATTTTAATGAATAAAAATATTTTTTCACGAAATCACCGGCCTCAGACGAAAAATGTAAAAAAAAAAAACAGATCCCTCTATATTTATGGAAGAGATAAAAATAGTTATTACAATCGATTCCTTAAAAATAACATCATAAACATGTCTGTTCGATAAAAAAAAACAACTTCTTAACGGTTTGAAAATAGAATGCGCTTTTTATACTAACTTGGTACAAATTTTTTTGAATATTGTGTTATTTCATCTTTGGAGCAAGTTTAACAAACATTTTAAACCTGGCTCAAAAATTAAGTTGTTAACGGCTTGAATGAATGAGTAAAACGTGCTTTACACAGTTCCTTAAAATGTCCTAGTTATTATTTTTTTAGAACAAGTCAATTACAACCATCAAACTTTGCTTATTAATTCGATTATCCAAAAATAGATTTGAAGAAATTGCCCAACTTTAGCTTGGTTACGTTTGCTTGAATTAGTCTGTTGCTTGGAAAGTAAAAGGTCGTATCTTTGACTTTCCAAACAACAGCTTCTAGTTTCCTTTACTACCTATTTATGTAGGCTTTTCTTTCAGTTTTATATTTTATGCTCTATCGACTTGATAAAACGCAAATAGGTACTTACACTAAACTTTCTATCAAATTGTGTGGTCAAAGTTAATTGCCCATTATAATTTTTGTTAAAAGAGTTGGAGAATAACCCAGAAACATTACATAATTAATGTTGGATTTTTACATACGCTGGTAATAAATTCAGAATGATTACGTACCTGGAGCAGTCTAAAATTACGTATGACCATACAGTAAATATACGTATATACAATGATATTTGTATCGTATTATATTAGAATGTTTTTTCCCGAGGTGAAATCGCTAACAAATATTGAAATACAAAACCTTTTGCGTTATTTTAGTTACTTATTAATTTTTTAAGCTCCCATTGTTAATTAAAAAAGATACTATATTTATGAGATCTAATTCAAATTAAAATACTACTCGCTTTTAATAAATGCATGAGCAACCACGTGTGGACATGGAAGTTCACTCTAGGCGTTCCACCTCTACAGTAAGTACTCTTCCCAACGACAGCAGTGGGAAATATAAGATTGGTAGTAAAACAGATCGTGTGATCAACAGGTACATATTAGGACAAATGATGTCATCTTCTGGCATAGGTGTGATGTCACACCTCAACATAACGAGGGCTAGAGTCGAAGATGGCGGATTTTACTCTTGCATCGCTATTGAGGGAGATTCAAGCGTCGCTCATATGGCCAGAATCGACGTCTATGGTAAGTCACCATAGAAAAAAACTACTCACGCAAAACACAACTTACATAAAAAAAAAACATTTTTAAATATATAAACTGTCTGTCTGTCTGCTTGTCTGTCTGTCTGTTTGACTGATTGTTCTGACTTATCTCTGAAATAGCAGGACTGATTTTAACTGAACTTTCACTGGCAGATAGCTGAAGTTATAAGGACTAAACTAAAGCTACTTTTATTTTAGAAAAAAAAAAAATTGTTCCTGTGGAAATTTCAAAACTCACGCGGGTGAAACCGCAGGGCATAGCTACTAAAAGAAAATGCACTTCACAAAACACAGATCTACTGGATCCCACACTAAGTTATAAAGGGCCCCACACATAAACAGTCCGCCAGCACAGCAGTCTCTGGTCCTATCGGTTGGCCTGCCGTTCATGGTCTGCATAGCCCACACATTGTAGCGATTATTGCCTGCCGGCAATGGTCAAATACCGGCTTTGAGTCTACACACTATCAGGCGGCAATTGACAGTTTCACCCGCGCCAGCAGCGGCCTGAATAGCGGCTCGGGTGGTGATTACGGCCTGTCGACGCAGGCCTGTGATGGCAAGCAGACACACACGCTGGGTTCGGATTGCCCTTCAATCCAAAACCTTCAGGGGAACTGTGAGTCTGTGATCTATTGAGATAAACTGACAGGCTGATATCCGCCGGCGGACTGTTAATGTGTGGGGCCTTTAGCTACATACATATATCCACCGCATCAGATTGAAATTTTGCATGTTTGGTGAGTGTGCGGTTGCATGCGCAACGCATGCGCTCTCCAGTGGTCACTGTCCTCCGTGGATCAACTCTTTTTTGTTTTCAGGCCCACCATACATCAGAACATTACCACCGATCAAAGTGCAAAGTGGTGAAACACTAAAACTGAGGTGCCCGTACTATGGATACCCGATAAGGTAAAAAAATTATAATAAACTATAAAAAGTTTTGCAACAAATCCAAAAAAAATGTTATTGAAAATCAACGGTTTGCATCTGACGGAAATATGGCAAAATCAAATAGAATATAACCACTACGTTTGGCATAACATAAATAATACCCTAATACTTACGTAAAAAGATACAGACAAATTGAGAATCTCCTCTTTTTTGAGGTCGTTTAAAGTGAAAATTTACGATTTTTTTTTAAATTTATTTAAAGGGCTTTGTCGCTTAGCGACCACATCGCCCGGTATGTCAAACAAAAATACACTCAGTTGGCTGCTAATTTATAAAATTGACTAGCTTGATCTGACATTGGTCGAGCTAAAATAACATTACATAGTCCTACATCCATTTTCCTCCGACCAAAACACAATCTTCTATAACTTTCGTTTCGCACACACTCCAACAAAATATGTTGTACATCTTCTATCACCCCACACTCAGCACAGTTGGGAGATGAAATTTTTTTCATTACAATTTACGAAATTATTTATGAATGCATGATGGATGAACGTGAGTGGTACAGCAATGTGAATATGTCTGGGCTTCTCATAGTAAAGGAAGTAGAAACAAGTTATTACTTGAAACACAATAATATAATCTCTTTTTCAGTAAACTCGAATGGGAGAAAAAGGGTAAGAAGATAATGAGTACAGTGCTCCCACAACACGCGAGGTACAAACGCGCCGTGCCGATTTTGATGAGATCGCACAAAACGACGAAGAGAAAACGTAGGAAACGGCAGGCGTTCGTACCTAGTGAAGACGGTGTGTTGGAGATACAAAGAGTGGTCAAAGAAGAGAATGGTGATATTTATACTTGTATAGTATTCAGCCCATCAGGAGAAATGGCTAGAAGGTGAGCTAAGTTGATTTTAAATTAACTGCTACTCCTGTGAATTTCCCTCGGGAACTCCTAACATAGCTATGAACTATAGCATTACATAAAGCAAATCCTACAGTGAAAATGGGTTACCTATCCATTTTCACTCTAAGTACGATATACGAACAAAAATGTAATGTTGATGAAGTAGTTGAAAGCTTTTCAAGTGGAAATGTGTTAAAATTACTAAGTAACAGACAGTCCGTTAAAGTTTAATTCTATCACACAGGTTTACTTTAGGTATCTATATATCAAAGATATTTCTCTGATTGTAAAGAAAATACTTAATTATATTTTTATGTGAAATTTCCCGTACTTTGCAAGAGATATCATATGTGTACAAATTTAGATTAGGCACTGTTTGTGTTAGTTTCTTTTTCTTGTGTGTTGTGCTGAAATAAATGTATTTTCTTTCTTTCTTTCTTTCTTTCTTTCTTTCTTTCTTTCTTTCTTTCTTTCTTCTTTCATTTCATTTTGTTTTCTTTTTCTCAGCATTAATAGGACAATATATCTATAATTATGATTTGAGATGCACTTTAGAGAAGAGATGCAACTTCAGGAGTGGTGGAACCTCCTTACTACTACTTTATACTCATAAACGAATACCGTTTTAATATATTATAAGTTTAAGCGCTTTGAACAACTTTTTTTTATTATTTAAGCTCCTGCACGAGCCTTTTACAGTTGAATTGTTACAAGTCAAGTTCTTTCATTTTTGGCAAGTAAGTGCGAATGGCAAAAGTTTATAAATACGAGCGTACTCCAGAGAAGAGATCTTATACGAGTTTGCAGAAATACTTAAAAAGCAAGTTTAAATTTGTGTCACGAATAGAAATTGAAATGGCCTTAGCACAGTGTTGCAAGAGAGAAAGTTGTTTACGTGTAATATTATATTATATTATACTAGCTGTGACCCGCGGTTTCACCCGCGTGAGTTTCAAAATTCCCGCAACAACTCCAAAGTCTAATTTACTTCTTCAGTTAATTAGCAGTGAGAGTGCCGTCCCAAATTGGTCCAACCGTTTCGGAGATTCACCCGCGTGAGTTTCGGATTACCGCAGAATCTCCAAACTTTTTTCATAAGAACTTCCTTATAATAACAAACACAACAAAAAAACAAGTTAGCGAAATTAGTCCAGCGTGATGGGATCAAGGGAAATGCATGATTCTAGTAACCTGTTGATGGTCCTTTAATAAATAAATAAATAAATAGAGATTAATTTTTATATAAATAAATAAATAGTGATTCATTTTTATATAATTTTTATATATATTCAACTATGATTTATCCAACCTATATAATATAGTAATATGAAATCATACGTAACTTCGACTCCTTTTTTCTTATACTAGATAAGTCGACTGCCGACCTAAATATTGTCTTTAAGAGATCGCTAATATAGCGATAACGCTGCCTTTTATAATATGCCTATGTAGTTAATTAACATACAGATTTTTAAAGATATGTCGCAAACGGTTAAAAGGATTCTATTGTATTCAACGTATATATATATTAACTAGAGTAAAAGGTTTAAAAACGAATTTCCTTTTTTAACAAAAGGAGTCTATCTAGGTATGTTCTGACCGGAAATTTAACTCTGAAAGTATCTTTATTCAATCGAACAGCTAAAGGTTGGTTCATTCGATCGAAACTATAAAATCCATGGCAGAAGAACGGTCCGCAAAAGAAAGAAGCATGATGGAGCCAAAATTGTTTGATGACAAATGGAATTTGATAATTCAGATTCTTCCTTCTTTATTTTCTTATGGAATTTCGCATATAATGCCTTCAGCTAGTCTCAAAGTAAAATAAATGTTTTAGCAGCTTTGTACGGTTTGAAATTGCAAACCATGGTATTATGATTTATAAAATTGTTCCCGTGGCTTTAGAAGTCCGAAGAAATTGGCTCAAAATGTTACCTATATATTATGTTCTTACGTATAAGTATACATAAAGATCCGCCACTTTGAAAATTGTTATCTCACACAGCATCATGAAACACAATAAAATCCACTTTTTAGATTTATTAGTACCAGCGTAAGCGTTTCAGTTGAGTTGAGCTAAGCTGAGTTGGTTGTTAAGTTGTTGCAACGGTGTTTTTACAGCTTTTTGTTATGACATATTTACCTTTTTCTGTTTTTTTCTTATCGTTGTCATAACGAATGAAGAAAATGTCATTTCATTTCATTCCAACCGCCATCTTCGAGTCCCCAATCGGATGCTTATATGACAATATTATTGTAGTCCGCCAGACTGCTTCTATTGCGGACAGTAGGTACGTACGAGTACAATCAATGTCTGAAATTTCAACTGGATTCCAGATCGTTTGAAATTCAAGTGGTGGAGGCGCCGGAATTGGACGAACTGCGGGTCGGGTCCGGCTTGAAAGAGGGCCAAATTGTTCAGATTACATGCAACATCATTGGCGGGGATCCACCCATTTACTTCTCTTGGTTGAAGGATGGGAAAAAAATACCGACTTCACTAAAGGTAAATTACAAAACAATAAGCCTTGTATTTAAAAAATCTCAAAAACTAATCTATGAATCTGAAATTTCGCTGGTGGATATTTTGCGGCATTGCCACGGAACTCCCAAACTAATGCGGGTAAAGCCGCAGGGAATAACAGCTATTCTACACCACAAGTGTCAATCTCTGATATCCAGTTAACTGCCATCTATTACACTTTGAGGATTATTTATTGAGGATTATTTGCATGCTATTAAAACATGAGAATTTTAAACTTTAGTCTTAGAACAGTTTATCAAATTTTTCGGTAAGGTATAGTTCACTTTCGTTGGGAGAAATATCCCCAATAATTACAATTTCCCGAAGAAACTGAAACCCCACCCGGCTGAAACTGAGGGGAACAGCTTGCATGTAAATAACTAGAAATAAAAAAAATTTACCGATGTTGATTATCTAATATATATAAATCACGTGTCACGTTGTTTGTCCGCGATGGACTCCGAAACTACTGAACGGATTTTAATAAAATTTTGCAACCATTTTTTATAATATGGTCCAACTTAAAAGATAGGATAGTTTTTATCCCGGAATTCCCTCGGGAACTGAAGGACATAGAGTACTTTTTTCCCGCAACCTCCGCGGGAACTCCGAAATTACCGCGGATGAAATCGCGGGGGACAGCTAGTTTATTATAGTAATCAATAATAATTAGAAAGAAAGAAAGACGATCGAAGAAAAAATTACACCCCGTATAGATTTCATCCGGGAAGCCAGGGTTTTATCTTTTTTTTTTTTAACAATAATCGAATGTTTTTGAATGTTTCGTTTCGTACTTTAGATAACTGAAAGGAGTTCCGAGTTGTTCAGTGTACTCATCATAAAGAGAGTGGCACTTGAGCATTGTGGGAGATACACGTGCATAGCCACCAATCACGTAGGAAAAACAAACCAGACTGCAGATTTGTTCATAAATGGTAAGATAAAAGATTGAAAAGCTGATCTTAACCAGCACTGAGTTATCCTTGCTATTATACTCGTAAATGCGAAAGTGAGTTTGTTTGTTTGTTACGCTTTCACGCCTTTAGCGGCTCTACCGAACATCATAACATTTTGCATACACATTGTCAGGAGTACAGAGAAGGCAAAGGGTAATTTTTGTCTCAGGATTCATGTGGGGATTCCGAAATTAACGCGGGTGAAACTTAGGGAAACAGCTAGTAAGTAATGTTATAAATAGGTAAAGTTTGTGAGTTTGTGAGGTTGTAGGGCGTAATAATCTCTGGATCTACGGAACCGATTTTGAAAATTCTTTTATCAAGAGAATGTTTCAGTATTCCTGAGTTCCAATGGGTACTTCCACAGAGCAAATAAATTAACTAGAGAGCACATTATAGACAGGGCAGGCGCGCCACCGTTGCAAAGGAAGTTAGAGCAAATGCAGTTCTACTGAGTTGAAAATATTACAAAACGCCTAAACTATCAACAAAATTGCTCTTCAACAACAAATTGTTATAAAATAAGCCGGTGGCGCGATCGGCTTTCTGGCAGTTAAACTTCCATACAAAATAATGCCGTGACGTCACATCAAGGTCGCAGGCAGCCGGCTAAAGTAGCTACTATGGCAAGCCGCTGCAAATCGAGTTACTCCCTCCGTCTTGCTCACGCGCACGCATTTTCTATTACTGTCTCATCAAATATCCTTATTGGTCCTAGAAATTCGAAACGAAGCGGACCTCCGGACATTCTGTGTTGACTGTTGACAGACAACTTGAATTTATGATGAAAAAATTGAAAATTTATAGGTATTAGAATTTATTAGTTAGTGTCACGTGTTAGAATTTATTACTTGGTATTAAATAATGATTACTGATTAGTATTATAATTGGATTTTTTTTTTGTTGTGTGTAATGATAGTGAAAGCAGTTACGCAGACGTAAGTTGAAATTAGGTATTTGCGGTAAGTAGATAGTTGAAATTACGTATTTATAGTAGGTACCAAATAGATTTCCGGGTTGCCTCTCTCAATATTTCACCCTTCGCCACTGCCTACTACTGTGTTTATAATAGAGAAGAAATGTCAGCGTCAAAAGAAAATGTTTTCCAAGAGAAAATTTCGTGTCATTTATCATCGTACCTATATAGAAAAGGTGGGAATGTTTCGGTTATTTTATAATGGATATTTTCCTTTTCAGTGACACCGAAGTGGGTGGAAGAGCCTACGAATACATCTTTGCTGTTGGGGCAGCGAGGGATTGTCAATTGTAACGCGAATGGGTACCCAGTACCGCAAATACACTGGATGAAGAGAGATGGTAATTAACACTAATTACTATAATTACGTTTATAGTTAAGACTAGCTGTGCCCCGCGGTTTCGCGGTTTCACCCGTGTGAGTATTGGAATTCCCGCTGTTTTTGCATACATGTTGCCAGGGGTCAAAGAAGGACATAGGGTACTTGTGATCCCGTTATTCCCTCGGGAACTACGAAAAACCACGTGTCGGTAAAACCACGGGGAACTTAATAAAATATATGTATATAAACGACATTTTTTTTTCAAATCTTTAACTAGGATTCCGGGAAATATTTTCGTTCGGAAAGTGCAGCACTTAATAATATACTAATAATAAACTATAAATAAATAATAATAATAATCCACAATCACAACACACAGATCTACTTGATCCCACAGTAAGCTATTATTAGCTTGTGTCGTGGAAACCAAGCAAACGTGGTATATAGGTACTACATAGAGTTACTTATATAATATACTATATATATTTATATAAACACACCCAGACTAGAAAATAGAACCCTGTGTTCATCACACAAAGTCCACCCCCACCGGAAATCGGACCCGGAACCCCTTGATTAGCGGGCAGGCATGGTGACCTCTGCGCCAATCGGGTCGTCAAATACTAATTAATATAATAGGTAGATTAGTTTTCAAGGCATGAAAATTGAAATTCTATTTAGTCCCTCAGTTTGATATAAAAAAAATAATAGATACGTATATTTTGATTTTTAAAATTAATGAAAATATACTTATATAAAGTGCATCGAAAGTTTAGGAGTGGGGGCTCATGACGTCACAACGTGCTGTAAACTGTTATCACGGCGCGAGGCGTGACGTCAGCGAGATGACTTAACCTACACACTTAAAACTATGTTAGTAATGTTGTAGTGACTTAAATTGTATCTCCGAAAATTTATGATTAAGTACGTGAAAAATAAAAAAAAATACGTGCCCAATATTTTTTATTAATCTACAAGTACAAGATGGACTAAAAACTTAAATTCAGGAAACTAGCCTACGCTGTTGTTTTCCGTATCCCAAGGCTTTATGAACTTTATCGTTCCGACAAGATACTTTTTGTCCAAAAAACTTTTATCTTACACGACTTGCTGTCCAACAGCAAAAAGTTTTTTCATTGCCTCCCATAGGACTATGTTCGTATCCACATTGGGTAAGCAGTGAGCTGGCCTATTATACTGTTTGTAATTCTTATTGTTGATGGATGGTGTGTAAGGAATTTCGCGATACACTTTTATTATAGTGCTCTCGCCGTAATAATGTTACTTTTCCCTTGTAATATGTTCTAATATTACTGCATCATATGTAAATGTGTATTATTATCGTTTTCCTAAACAAAATTTCAAGCAAATACCCATAATACTGTTATTTAATTACAATTTTGAGCCTTTTTTTTTAAATCGATAAATCGATTATTTTTGTTTCAATATTTAAGTACAAAAACAAAAAAATGCTTTCTTTCCTAAATTAAAAATCGGTTATAGGTATTGTGCTTCAGATATTTTTTCTCTATCTACGCTACGTTAAGCTACTAATTAATCCTACTAATATTATAAACGTGAAAGTGTGGATGTTTGGATGTTTGTTACTCAATCACGCCAAAACGGCTGAACGGATTCGGATGAAATTTGGCATGCACATTGTCAGGGGTTCAGAGAAGGACATAGGGTACTTTTTAACCCGGAATTCCGGCGGGAACTCCTAAATTACCGCGGGTAAAACCGCGGGGCACAGCTAGTATTATATATGTGAAAGTGTGGATGTATGGATGTTTGGCTGTTTGGATGTTTGTTACTCAATCACGCAAAAACGGCTGAACGGATATGGATTAATTTTGGTATGCACGTTGTCAGGGGTACAGAGAAGGACATAGAGTACTTTTTATCCCGGAATTCCCGCGGGAACTCCGAAATTATCGCGGGTGAAACCGCGGGGGTCAGCTAGTATCAAATAAATGAATGGATTTGAATGAAACATGTTATACTTTTATCCTATCACAACAAAGGGTTCCCTGGGGAATCCGAAAATTAAAGCAGGTGAAACAACTATTGTAACTTTAAACCATTTCAGCAACACTGGGTATTTGGCGACCGGTGCTAGATTTGGCTGGAGGAGGGATAATGAGCTTTCCCAATGGAACCCTTATCATCGAAGTAGTTTCTTTATCAGACGAGGGGATGTACGCCTGCAACGTGGAGAATGGCGTCGGGGACGCGCTGAATAAGAATTTATGGATCAGTGTCAATAGTAAGGGTTGAAATTCGTTTCTGTTTTTATTGAATATGATTTAGATTTTAATTAAGATAGATATTGTAGTTGAATCATTGAATATAGAAGGAATCGAAAGTCTACTAATTTTTCAAATTGTATACTATAAGTTTCGTTGAAGTCTAAAGTTAAGGTAATGTGGATTTATGCAAAGTTAACTTGCAGCTGATATTAATCGATTGGATCTAATTATTAATATTATGTTTATGGTTGGTTGGTTTAAAATAAAAACGTTACGTGGGTCAAAAATCTACAAAAATTGCATTACGTACTACTTGAGTACTCAAATTCCATTTTTTTTTTTATTGTAATTTATATCTACAATTATTTCTAGAGCCGGTGCATTTCGAGTCGGTCGGTACGAACCTGACGACAAAAGTAGGTCAGCCGGTAACGTTGAAATGTCGCCCGTTGGGTGACAACCCTATAAGGGTGAAATGGAGTTTGAACGGGAAACCGGTGGATTTTACATCATCAAGGTATCTATACTCATATATTATTTAAATAACCCTCGATAGAAAAAACTTTAAAAAAAAACAAGCTTTTATTCAAAATAAACCATGCATTGTCATACAAAATAAACGTGTATACAAAATTTCAGGTCAATCGGTTGAAGATATCTGGTTAAAAATTGAGTTGCGAGATTCCACCCGTACAAACATAGTTGTTACACACCTATGTACATACATTTCAAGTTGAATAAAAGCTTTTAAAATAGAGAAGCATATTTTAATGTGCTAGGTTTCTGCAAAGAGTAAAATTACGGACCAGAAAATTACGTTTCTGAATCTGTTAACAGCCACACCGCACATAGGAGAGTAGGATATGTCAGAATGCCATTGTGTTCTCATTAGAATTCAGTAAATAGGGAGAATTTATTTATTTACCGAGACGAAAATGAAAGTATCATAATACGTGTAAAATAATCACATTTCAGGGTTGTACAAAATCACTGATGTCGTTCTTGTTTATAAGTTCTACTAGCTGGGCCCCCCGTTGTTTATCACCCACGGTTTATCCTTTTTACCGGATTAGATTAGTAGGTACATTGTTTCTTGGTTGAAAAGAGGAAGTCAGTTATTAATACCGATTTCCATGAGTTTTTGTAAAATCACTCACCTTTCACCTCTTTTTTCACTTCTTTACTTTATAAATCAACTATAGCTGGTGGGTTTGTCCCGGTAGTGTAGTGTGTTTGAAAGTACTTTGGCGTCATTCTTTTGAGGGCGTCACTACCGACTACGTCACTTGAGGATCTTCAAGTCATTTATCTTTTTTTATCTGCCTAATTTTCAATCATACAATTACGACATTGTCATTGCCATTGTTCAATTCAATTTCTTGTGTTTATGGCGATGCGTTTTTGACATTTTTCCAGGCTTCAGTGTTCCTTTCGTTGGTTTCTTTTTCAGATTTGATAATGTAGCATCGCTGATCATGTTAATATCATAGCCTTCTTCTTCTTCTTTTTTAATAATGGCGTCTATAATTATAATTTTCCAATGACCATGTTTCTTAATAATAAAAATCTCTTCATCTTCTTCAATGATGGCGAAACGCCAAAGACAATGTTAGATTGTCCCCCAAGTTAAAACATGGCTCTCTTGAAAGCCAGTTTCCTGCTCAGGATCCAAAATAGATGCTGAAAAGTGACGTAAGACACGTGACACGCGTGTTATCGGCACGGCTTTCACTCGTCAACAACAGTCATTAACAATGTTATTGTCACTGTTAGTAACATTGTCAGTGTCATTGCGAAGCTTAGCGTCGTTAGTGTAATTTATAGGTTTAAAATCGGTACTTTTACTGTCACTTAGTATAAATCTGGAAATGTATGTAGGTAAATGCATTTTATATAATTATTTGGTTGTATTCTATTACTTTGCAAACATACTAGCGCCACCTTCAACAGAATTCCGAAAGGCACGATCTAAGCAACATTTTGAAGCAAAAGAGGATTTTCACATCATTTCCTTATCATGACTTCCCTCCCTTGCGAAACTCTGGTAAAATTTCCTAAGATGGCGTTAGTGACAAGAAACCAGCAGTATTCTATTTTACTTTTTAATATTTTTGCTATATTTCTTTTGGTGCAATATTTTAGCAAGCAACGGAAGTGACAGACATAAATGTGCGCAATTCAGTTTTATTTAATTTGACACCTATTTAGAATAAGTAGAAGACAAGTCTTATAAGTCTTATTATAGTACAGTAGATGCTATCAATTACACTTTTAGCATAAGTTCATTGTTTTTATTTTTGACAAAATATATATTAACTTATTTATATTCACTAAAAGATATTTTCTTACATGCGTATATAAATAGATTTTTTTCTTCTTTTTTCAGAATTACCATAACAGAGAACAAGAACCACAACGGGGTGCAAAGCATCATAAGTATTAGTTACGTCGAGAGCAGAGACGGTGGCACGTACGAGTGTAGAGCCAGCAACCCCTTTGGTGTTTCTAGCTACAACGTCCATTTGAGCATACTTGGTAAGTTGACACTTCTTTGGATATTAATCACAATTTGCTTACTGCTAGGATATTTATTTTTGCAATGAAATTACATTACATTATATCAGTATAAAAATATACACAAGACAAGTCCAACGATCCAAGAACAGCGTCCAAAGCAATAGTTACAATTTCAATTCTGAAATGTTATTCGATTTAGTATGTTTTTTTTTAAAACAGCCGATTTGAATCTATACGAATTCGTGTTTTATCAATCTAAATGTGTGCTACTTGATTTCGATACCATTTTGAACATTTTGAATCTGGGACCACCCCATTTCCAGAACCACCAACGCCACCTCTCGACGTTCAAGTGGACTCGGTGAGCAGCAACTCCGTGAAACTGTCATGGCGGGACACGATCAGCACACACGTCCAATACTACAGCGTTCAATACACTAACAATGAGTTCATGATGTGGGATACAGCTAAACGCATTAACATCACCAGGTAAACAATGGTTATTTATTTTGTGTGTTGTGTACCATGTGAATGTAATTATAATGATTTTTCAATTAATTTATTTTTCTCATATTCTGAAAAACTACTGAACTTATAATAGATATTATTTTTCCGCTTATCCTGTTTGTTATAACGTACACTTTCAGCCCTGTGAATATTTGCAGTTAATTTTACCACACGTTATATACGTAGGTATTATATATCAGTTATCTAGCTGTACAAGCTATGATTAGTTATTTTGGGACCAGATGGTGCTGTCTGACAATATTCAAGCATTATTATTATTACTACATTCTTGCTGGACATTCTCATTACAGGCAAGAAAACGATTTGCGTCAAAGCATAGATCTGAGAGATCTGCAACCAGCTCTGGACTACCGAGTTCGTGTGGCTTCAGGAAACCAAGTGGACTTGAGTCCGTACACACAGCCGGTTTACTTCACGACTCAGCAGGAAGGTGAGGTCATATTAGAAACGTATTCAGCGTGTGGTGGAAAAAGCTTACTACGACTCGGTACGGGCGTAACTTCGCACAAATAAATTTTATCATATTTTCATGCCTTAATTTCGAACGAAATTTTAAACGGAACCATCGCTCTGTATTTTATATCTCTATGGGTGAGGTTTAAGTGGTTTCAACCATTTGTATCCAGTGAATGAAGAGTGCACTGAAAACCACTCTTAACACAAATTACCCGCATCACTTTTACCCCTTTTTTTTTGGTAAAACCCCTTACAGGAAACGCGAAGGGTACCAAGTACTTACAGCTTAGTCAGATATTTATATTTTCTGATGATGCTTGATGGAACTTTTAGAACTCATCACAGTTGAACTTTAATAAGTCGCTTTTGCTCCCCAAAAGACTTAAAAGTAGCATCACTTTGCTGACTCTCAATAGATTTCAAATATGCTGATTTATTTTGCTAATAGGTAGGTAGGTACTTTATATTCTAAGTGGTGATATAATTTACAATAGAACCCTTGATTTGCACCGAACACAAAGCGTCTAATTCGATCGCCGTTGATTTATTTTTTATTTGATTATTTCCTCTTCTGCTGTTACTCCCGTTCATACGTGACAACGGGCTGCCAACTGAAAACCAGTGCTAGGTGTACCCGCACCTAGCTAATGCTGAGTTGGTGACCCTTTCAGCAGAGCATGCAAGAAAACTTGGGTTTTGGGTTTAGATTAGGTACTTCTTTAATGTTTAGTTTATTATTCTTGTGTGCTGAATTTCAGCACCGTCGTCAACCCCCCTTAGTGTCCAAGTGCAGCCGACCGACAACCCGGGAGAGCTGCTCGTCTCTTGGCAGCCCCCGCCAAGGGACAGTCACAACGGCCTCCTGCAAGGGTACCACGTGAAAGCGGTACCGAGGATAAGTGGAGAAATTGGCAAGTTTTGCACCATTGAGACAAAATGTTAAAGTTATACTAACAAATTTGGGAATTTTTATGGGATGTCTGCTCGTCACTGATGTCTACCTATAAACTACGTACCTGCCAAATTTCAGCTTCATAGGTCGTTTTCGAAAGTTTAGTCAGTGATTGACTTTTTGCTTTAGTATTCTTTGTAACAGTTGCCAAAGGACGATTGCTATACTTTGCGTCGGATATTTTTATTAAATTAGACATTTATGCAATCGAGTAACTACTGCATATCTCACGATTCGACCACAACGCTACATACCTATTTGCCCGCCTTTTAAAATAGTACCTATCGCTTTTAGGTAAATCTTTTACAATGAAAGTGACCTAACTCAAAAATTTTGCAATTTGTGGGAAAGAGCAGAAATGTCTTCACATAACATGCATTGGTGAATCATGCGATCAACAAAAAAGACTGATAGGTTGTCCCATAATCATAATTCCAGGCTCTTTTGCAGCACATGGTTTTTAAAGCTTATTTCAGTATCAGCAGTTGGGTACAGAAATTTTGAGTTGAGTCACTTTAATTCTAAAGATTCGAAATGTTGTGAAGTTAATAATTTTGCTCTATTTTCACAGGGTCAGAGGATACGCAGACTAAAATAGTAAAAGTGGTAGCGAAGAAAGGCAAGCAAGAAACGACGTTGAGTGGACTATTGAAAAATGTGCGGTATGTTTAATATTCTTATTAGTTCGCAATTTTACGAGAACTATTGTTCTCTAAAACTATCCATTTTCTATTAGTCGAAACTCTAGCCTAACAAACTATTAAAGATATTAAAAAAAACAAAATCACTAAGTATATTGATTTAAATATGCCATGACAATTGTACCAAATATTTTTTCTTCTTCAGATATGCAGTATCAGTAAGCGCATTCAATTCGGCTGGAAATGGACCATTCTCACTGGCGGTGTACCAAACGACAAGGGAAGGAGGTACCAAATTAAATTCCATCCCAACAAAAACATAAATGCAAAAGAAAGCTAAGTTCGCACCAAAAACCTTGCAAGATAACGGCCCCATATTATTTTTCGAAAACATGGAAGATGTATGCACTTATCTACTTATATAATACAAGCGAAATTCTTGGTTACCTATTTTTTGCTTTTCGAATTATTGAAAAAATACTTAGATGAAAGACAATAATGTTTAAGAGTGGGAGGTCGCGATTTCATAACTAACTATGAAGTGTACTTAATTGTGACGTCACACGGAATTTAATCTTAATGTATCGCCGTTAAAAAAGGAAATATACATGTCCAATATTATTTATTAATCTATACAAGATGAACTAACTATTAAAATTTTGTCATAATGCCCATTACGGGATAAAAAGTGGTATAAGTATTAAGTACCCTATGTCCAGAAGGACATATACGTTGCATACATTTTGCATACACTTTGTCAGGGATACAGAGAATGGTAGCCCATTCTGGGTCTACCAAATTTTAATTTTTAGTCCGTCTTGTAGATTAATAAAAAATATTGGACACGTATTATTTCATTTTTTACGTAGTATAAAAATAACGGAGATACATTAAGTTGAAATGGCGTGTGACGTCACGCCGTGCTACAGTTTATAGCACAAGCCTCCACTCCTAAACTTTAATGCGTTTTATCTTAGTATTTTTTCAATAATTTCAAAAAGCAAAAGATACGGGTCCAATTTAATTATAATTTTGATTGTCATACCCCGGATATAAGCCTACACTCCTAACAACGTGTATGCAAAATTTCATGATGACCCGTCATGGACCAATAAAACTAGAGGACTAACAATCGCCATACTATCGAGCGTGATTTCGAAACTAGTTCTAAATAAGAGCACTAGATGGCGCCAAGAGTAACGAAATGGAAAAAAATTAGAAAATCAAGCATCGGTTAACCTAACTAAACCATTGTACAATTTTTCATTGAGTAGAAGGATTAATATTGTAGTGATACGGCCGAATAGTAACAGATGGCGTAAGTATCGACAAGTCATTTCATTCATGTTTTCAAAGAAATATTTCTTTTTTCTGACGCCATTTGTTTGCAATTTGTAGAAACGCCAAAAACAAACTAGTTGTCGTTGACTAGCGAACCCAGCGGAAAAAATGCAACCTATAAGACAGCTCAGTTTACCACGCCATCTAGATTTAAGACAGTATTTTCGTTTTTTTCCGAGGTACGCTCGATAGTATGGCGATTGTCAGTGCTCTAGTTATATTGGTCCATGTGACCCGTTGAGCCGTCGAGGCGTTAAAGCGTAACAAACAAACCAACTTACAAACAAACCCACTTTAACTTTTATAATAGTAAGGATATCTTCGACGTTCCAGCGCCAGAGTCCCCGCCGGCCGGTGTGGAGTGCCGCGGCGTGTCGTCAACGTCGCTGCGCGCCGCCTGGCAGCCGGTCCCCGCGCATGGCACCTCGCTGCTCGGCTACTCCGTGTATTACAGCACCGAAGGTAGACGGTCCTAATAGGCATCAGGGATGTTGCGGTTGCTGATTTTTTTGCGGATGCGGATTTTTATTTTTATTTTATTTATTTAACATAATCCGCGGCACCTAATAACTATGTAGGTACACATAACATATGCTGTTACCTACGAAACAAAAATAAATTACTTTGAAGGCTCACATCCGCGGATGCGGATGCGGATGCGGATGTTGAAGATATTATATAAATATAGTATATGAATGAAGAATTAAAACAATGCTAAGGTAGGTAATTATTAACATTTTTATAAAAGAAAATTAGTTAATAATAATGCTCCTATTTTTTTTTAACTTCACTCACTAATTTTCATTCACCGGCTCCGCCCAATTTCTTTCTTATCGCAACTTATACTTATTACATTCACATCCGCATTGATTAATGCGGATGCGGCTGCGCATTCAGATGTCCAATTCTATGCAGAAGCTCCGCATTTGCGGAAGCGAATGCATATATTCGCAATGTCCCTGCCAGGTATGTTGCCGGCTTATAAAAATCTTAATTATAATTTGTCCGTTAGTTAGAAAATAAATATCTATATAATAGACACGTATATTTTGCATTTTTAAATGAATGAAAATTTTTTGAAAACATAGTTTTATCCGGGTTTTCTACTTAACAACAGATGGCGCTACGAGCGAAGCTCGGTCGCCCAGACATAAACACCTATAATTATAATGGATAATTTTTTTCAGATGGCTCATGGCAAAACATAAGTTCCCCACACACGGAACTTTACCTTCAAGGTCTGCTCAAGTACACAAACTACACCATCAAAGTGGCGGGTTTCTCGAATTACGGTCTTGGGCCCTTTTCCTATCCCGTTGTGTGCTCCACGCTACAAGACGGTGAGTCTGTTTCAATTGCAGTATTATTATAGTCTTTATGCATTTTATTTCAGGTAAAGACAGTATAATAAAGTCACTGAAACATATAATATATGTAGCATTCATATTGCATTCGTGTAGCAAAAAAGCGAAGTTAACGTTTGTTAGTTTGTTAGGTTGTAGGGGTAATCTCGGGATCTACTGAACCGATTTTGAAAATTCTTTTACCAATAGAAAGGCACGTTATTTCTGAGTGTCATAGGTCATATTGTAACCCGGAATCCCCGCGGGAGCTACGAAATCACCACTGGTAAAACCGCGGAGAACAGCTGGTGTGTGATGAATATTATAAGATTCAAAACTTTATGAAAAGTTTAAAAAAATTACCTACCTACCTATTTTGTAGGTATTTTGTTATTAATTTTTTCAAAAAATGAATAAAATTGCTTTCAAAAGTTGGCCATTTTAGACACATACTACCTCTCTCGCGCGGTTCCACCCCCGGTAATTTCGGAGATCTCGCGAGAACTCCAGAATAAACTATACGTATAAACCTTCCTCTCGAAATCACTCTATCTACTGGTGAAAACCGCATGAAAATCCGTTCCGTAGTGATTGAGTTTATCGCAAACAGACAGACAGAGAATGTGGAGGGCTTTGTTTCATGTATGTAAGGATTTGTGTGATATAAACATCGTCGAAGTTTGCAGATTGGTTTGTCTGCCGGTTCAAATGTTGGCTGATTTCTAGGAACTAAAATTTACCTACTAAGTTTCCAATCCGATCGATTGATCTTCGATCTTTTAGACAGGATATTGAAGTATATTTTGTTGTTTTTCTCTCAGTCCCCGGACCCCCGGCAGCGATCAAGGTGCTAGTGTCGACTCCATCGTCCCTGCTCGTCAGCTGGAAGAAGCCGGAACAACCTAACGGCGAAATCACTCATTACACAGTCTATGTTAAGCCGGTTTCAAGGTGAATTTAACTTAATATTATGTAGAATGTGTTTGTTTGTTTGTTTTTTTGTTACGTGCTTCCACGCCTCATGTAATATCGCATGCACGATGTCGTACATACAGGGATAAAGAAAAGGATACAAGGTACCTTTCATTCAGAAAACAGGTACCTACGGTGATTGGCTATTTGAAATGTACTTTGCGGTGACTGGTACTTGATTGTGTCGCAACGATGTGATTGGTTTTTCTTTTGATCATTCCCCCCGCAAAAATTGGTTTACGTGAATTGCATAATAGAAGTTTGTATTGTTCGTCTATTCTCTTATAATGTCTTTGGTTGTGAGTATGCAGCAAAGCTCGTTATACGTGAAAAGAGGCAAATATACAAAAAAACTCATTTCGAAAAAATATCTGTTGCTTTGTGTTTCCTTAGAGCAGCCAATATATAGGTAGACATAGACATAGACATATACTTTATTTGGCATCAACATCAAAATACCTTAAATAGGAATACAAAAAAATACAAGTAGGTACGTAAAATGCAGAGATCTTCAGTAGGAGTAAATTGTTAAGTATTTGTTGCGATGCCAAACTGGACACCGACTCAGCATATGCTGTCGCATAGAATGCGGCAGCGCTGATTTTCAGCGGAGCCCATAATGCGATGCGTTCGCGCGATACCCGCGATAGGTACTAGACAGTTTCGTCATTATTTTGCCAGTACGAGCTCCCAGCAGAGTTACCGGGTCGAGCCTGTCCAGGAGTCGAACCTGTCGAGGCAGCTGGCGCTGCCGCTGCCCGGCCTGGCCCCGGGCCGGCAGTACGAGGTGTCCGTGAGCGCGCACACCGCCGCCGGCGAGGGCGCCGCCAGCGTGCGGGTCCACACCACCCTCACTGCCAGAGGTGGGGCTCCGAGAATGGGCATTTGACAAGACATAATCAGTCAGTTAGGCAGCAAAAAAATAATAGACACGTGTTTTTTGCTTTTTTGGAACATTGAAATAAAACGCATTAAAGCTTAGAAAGGGCGTGACGTCATAACTAATTATAAAGTGTTCTTAGGTGTGACGTCACACGGAATTTCAACTCAATGTATCGCCGTTATTTTCTGATTACATAAAAAAAGAAAAATACGTACTGCAATATTTTTTATTATTCTAAAAGTCGGAATAAAATTTAGTCATCATGCCCATTAGGGTGGAATCTATTCTTTTATTGCAGAAAAAATGGACACATTGGTAACACAGTTTACATCTTAAAACTGAACATGATCACCTTATTAATACTGAAAATAACTAAATAAATTTAGTTAAATTTAATAACTAATAGAAGATTTGCTGTTAACTTTCCATTAGAATGCAGCACTTTTCCGATTTATCCGATGTCTGCTAACATACCAATATTTTATACTGTTTTTAAAAAAAAATGTTCTCTTTTTGTGTTATCTTGATCTATATGCTTATGGTATTCAATTTAATTACATATCTCTTAATTTTTTTTATAAATAGGTACCTATGATTAATCAATGTTGACTAATTTTTATTTTTTAGTCCGTCTTGTACATTATTAAAAAATATTGGACACGTATTGTTTATTTTTTTACGTAATCAAAAAATAACGGCGATATATTGAGCTGAAATTTCGCGTGACGTCACTATTCTGACAGTTTGTATGGCGGTTTTAGCGGTCAGTGACGTCACGACCAACTTAAACTTTGATGCGCTTTATCTCTGTATATTTTAATTTATTTGAAAAAGCAAAAAATACGTGTCTATTGTTTTTTTATTTTCTGACGGACTAATTAGAATTTTGATTTTCAAAAGTAGTCCACATCCCTATTGCTTTCTTTTCCAGTGGTTGCCGGTGTTGCTTCTTTAGGAGGACCAATATCGGTGGGAGTGGGCAACTCTCTGTTACTGGTCTGCCAGTGCGTGGGAGTGCCGGAGCCTAGAATCATCTGGTACCACAAGCACAACATCATCACGCACCATCCGAGGTTCACCAGGAATCACGACCATAGCCTACTTATCAACAGTGAGTGCAGTTCCCCTATTCGATTTAATACTTTAATATAAGTATTATTTTTGTACCCTTCCCAAGTCGGAAATGTAATACCTAAGTGTTTTTAAACCCTTTTTTATAACAAACACATTTATGTAATACTATAACTGTTCCCCGCGGTTTAGCCCGCGATATTTTCGGAGATTTCGTGGGAATTCTGGGACAAAAGTACCTTATGTCCTTCTCTGCACCCTTGACAGCGTGTAGGCAAAATTTCATGATGATTGATTGAGCCGTTAAGGTGTGAAAGCGTAACAAACAACCAAATGAACTCACTTTCATATTTATTATAGTAAGGATTATATAACCGATACCATATAATAATGTAACACAATCAAAGTGTAAGATACCATTTATGTTTGTTAATAAATGTTAATAGGTGTAACAGTAACGCAGTTTTAGCACATAATTTACATTGTATCCTACTAATATTATATAAATGTGAAAGTGTGGATGTTTGGATGCTTGTAACGCACACACGCTAAAACGGCTGAACGAATTTGGATGATATTTGGCATGCACGTTGTCAGGGGTACAGAGAAAAACATAGGGCACTTTTTATCTCGGAATTCCTGCGGGAGCTCCGAAATTACCGCGGGTGAAACCGCGGGGCACAGCTAGTATGCTATAACTATAGTAGTTAAGAACGAACAATTTGATCTACAAAGATAGGTATTTAAATAAATAACAAAGTTCTTGGTACGACGCTATAAAGTGTAATTCAGCACTTGATAAAACTTACACATTGTTAATAAAAGTCACGCACTATTAACTTTTATTAACACTCTTAACAATTTCGTAGGTGTTTCCCCATTCCAGGTCGGCAACGCACCTGCATGGTATTGCAGATATCCATGGGCGGCGGTAATCACTTACCATCAGGTGTACCACTTGCCCGTTTGCCCCCTATGACATAAAAAAAAAGTGTTACATGAATATTGCAAACTTTTCCAGATGTCGATCAGTCGTTAAGCGGCAACTACACGTGTCTAGCTAAAAACCTGTACGGGTCGGATTCTGTGTCGTACATAGTCTCCGTGCTGCCCACACCGGACCCGCCCAGTTTGAGGGTCACGGCCCGTAAAAACGCCCTGCACTTACACTGGGATGCGCCTAGGAAAGTTGGTGGGAAGGTGCAGAAAATAAGTAAGTTCTGATTGATATACCTACTCTACTAGCTGTCCCGCGCGGATTCACCTGCGATAATTTCGTAGTTCCAGCGGATTTGTTTCATACAAACTTTGCAACCCTTTTTCACGGGTTACGCGTTGAATTTTTATACGTATAGTTTATCCTGGAATTCCCGCAGAACCTCAAAATTATCGCGGGCGAAACCACGGGGGACAGCTAGTTTTAGAATAAAATGTATGATATCGTAAGTTACTCAAATTTTAATGCTCTAGCTTTCCTTCAGAGAAAGAAGTTCTAACTCTTTTTAGCTACATATGTATAAACAAAATTTTGCTCTTTTTAATATACAGTAAAATGCACAGCATTCATCGTGATTTTGCACACAACCTCTTTTTTTCGACATTTCTGTTTCTGGGACCAATTTTCTGAATTCTTACTATCTTTTATTATTATAAAAGTGAAAGCGAGTTTGTTTGTTTGTTTGTGTGTTATGCTTTCACGGCTAAACGGCTCAATCTATCAACACGAAATTTTGCATATACGTTGTCAGAGATACAAAAAAGGACATAGGTTACTTTCTATCCCGGAATTTCCACGGGAACTCCGAAACTAACGCGGAAGAAACTACATTAAACTTTGCATACTACCTACGTACGCTGTGAAGGGTAGGTACAGAAAAAAATATATTAGTAAGTACTTTTACTTCGGAATACCCGCGGGATCTCCGAAAATAACGCGGGCAAAACCACGGAGAATAGCTAGTACCTTCATAAAGTTGTTAAACCTTATTGTTTACGACTTTCCATGGCTTTTACAGGCTACAACCTGACATGGAAAGAGGCGAACGGCGTGTGGCAGGACGCTTGGGCAAACAAAGGCACTTCTATACAGGGTGCTCACGATTACACGCTGCAAGGGCTCAAGTGTGGGACGAAGTACTCGCTCAGGATGTCGGCGACCAACAGCGTGGGGTCGTCGCAGCCTGCGTATTTGGACGCAGTTACATTAGGCGGAGGTTTGTCTATCTTATCTTATCTAATATATATAAATCACGTGTCACGTTGTTTGTCCGCGATGGACTCCGAAACTACAGAACGGATTTTGATAAAATTTTGTAACCATTCATAAAATGGTCCAACTTAAAAGATAGGATAGTTTTTATCCCGGATTCCCGCGGGAACTCCGAAATTACCGCGGACGAAATCGCGGGGGGAACAGCTAGTACTAATATAAAAAGAGGAAAGATTTGATTTTTTGTTTGTTTGTTTGTTACAAATAAACTCAAAAACTACTGGACCGATTTAAAAAATTCTTTCACCATTAAAAAGCTACACTATCCATGAGTAACATAAGCTATATTGTAATCGGGAATTCCCGCGGGAACTTTGAAATTAATGCGGGTGAAACCGCGGGAAAAAATTAACACATAATGCTGTAATCTTAAAACACAATTTACTCTATATTTCTGAAGTGTGGGTTAACGCACTATTGCTTATCTATGTCCAAAATATCTCTGTTTAAATTTCGCAGCGCCCGTGTCACCATCGAGCACGGAATGGTTTTGGAGTAACGCGACTCACATTTTCATACAACTGAACGGATGGGACGACAACGGCTGTGACATAACCAGATGGGAGATTGATTACAGAGAGTACGGAACTAAAGTGTGGAAGAGAGCTGAGAATAAAGTGGTAAGCAAGTTTTGTTTTAAATTGTAAAGATTTCTCGAAGGAATATTATATTATGTGGGCGTCCAAGCTAAAAGGTATCAGGGACCTTATTCACCGTGACCAACAAGATTCCTTGCCCATAACGCGCGTCACAAAAACACAATCCTAAACGTTCTAGATGCAAAAATATAGGATTTAATTGATTTCCGTGATTTTAATTGATTTTGTACAATTTCATATAAAAATGATGAAAATTAAATAAAAATAAGAAGCGTATTTTTTATTTTCACTCAAACTTTCATAATGCTTTTTCTCAAATCAGGCTTTTTGAGAATTTCAACTTCAAATGTCTGATAAAAAAACTATGGTAGTTTTTGAATATTTTTTAATCCTTACTATCAATTGACTATTCTAGATACCGAATCTAGTCTTAACTCAATACCCCACCACTGGTACTGGTACCAGTGGCGAAGATACCGTCTGGTACCCCTTTTTGCTTGGACGCCCACATATTATTATAGTCTTTGTCTTGCCTACTTGTACCGTGGAACGTTGCAGTAGATTTAGTGGGTAAAATAAAAGTAAAAATTATATTTATTAATGTCAGCAGTGCAAATTTCCTTGGTCATCTTTGATTTCCACAATACGAGCTTAAAGCTAAGTACGTATAAGAAGTTAAAATGGATGAATGTGTTCTGAAAAAATATACAACTATTGCTCTGGTTTTCAAATAAATGCCTTTGTGGTTATATACCTGTACTCGTGTACTATGGACTGTAATCTAATTTGATTTTGTCGTGCAATTTCATTGTTTTTCAGCCTCAAATCGACCAGCCTTGGAGTCACTTCTCAGCCCCGTCCATTCTGAGTCAAATGAACTCGTTCGCCATTGCTGACCTTACCCCGGCTCAGTGGTACCAAATTCGGGTCACCGCAGAGAACTCTGCCGGGATATCAACGTCTTTATACAATTACGCAACGACTACAATACATGGACGTAAGAATAATTTGTTTCTTTTTTTTTGTAAAATATCAACCAAAGTTTAATTTTTAGCCCGTCTTGTATAGATTAATAAAAAATATTGGACACGAATTTTTTTATTTTTTTACGTGATCACAAAATAATATATATATACATTAAGTTGAAATGTCGCGTGACGTCACGCCGTGCTACAGTTTATAGCACGTTATGACGTAACGAGCCCCCACTCCTAAACTCTAATGCTTTTTATCTTAGTATTTTTTCAATAATTTGAAAAAAAAAATACGGGTCTATTTTTTCTTATTAATCTACAAGACGGACTAAATAGAATTTTGATTTTCATACCCCGGATATAAACTTAATCAGTTTTCACACACGAAAATTACAGAATTAGTCTCCTCCTCTAAAAAGTTTTTTATATGTTTATTATTCCATTAAAATCGGTCTAGTCATTTCTGAGTAATGTCCGCACAGGACTAATATTATATATAGACTTGTTACGGTTTTAAATTACAGTGTAGTCATATAGATATTTTCTATGGATGTAACGATAAAATTTTATTAAAATTAGTTAGGTATATCATCTTTTCAACATTTCTCTTCGTTTTATGAACTAAACTAAGCTGTACTCCGCATTAATTTTGAAGTTCCCGCAGGAGTTCCGAGAAAGAAGTTCGCTATGTCCTTCTCTGTAGGTACCTCTGCCGACGTGTATGCAAAATTTCATGATGATCAGTCGAGTAGTTTAGGCGTAAAAGCTGAACTCAAATACCCATTTAAAATATTATTAGTTAGGACGTAAGATTATAAATTTCTTCTATTTTCTCTTCGTTATTAGTCAACTCTCTCTTTTATTTCAGAATCAATAGGTCCTCCATCGGAGTTTTTCGACATCAACATGTTGGTCATAATATGCAGTTCAATTCTCTTGATGATCTGTTCCATGGCCTGCGTGTTTATACTCGTTATGAGGCATAAGTAAGTACCTTTTTTTGAACCGAAGCGTGAGTAACGTTACCGTTACACGATGTATATACAACGTGTTAATGAATTAGCCCAAAATCTTTCGAAAAATTTTACAACAAACTCCCAAACGATGTAATTAATTTGTCAATTAATAAATTCAAGACACTTATTAAACACAGATTATACGATAAAGCATATTATAGTGTAGTAGACTATTTAAATGATACAGACGTTTGGGAATGAATTGCTCTATCCAGTTCCTATTTTTTGTTCTCCTAGTTTATAAGTTTGATCATTAAAAGACAGCGCTGCTGAGTTTCTTGTCAGTTCTTCTCAGCAGAGGACGTATTCCGAAATAGTTCTAAGAACCTGCTGACGATTACAAGTGATTGTAACCAATCCTAAGTAATAAATAGCTTTTGTTAACAGTGTCAGTAATTTTATACAAAAATGTAAAATGTTTATGTACGCGGATGACATGTGCTTACTTTATGTATCTAAAGACCTTCGAGAACTACAAAAAAACTGAAACTGAAACTGAAAAAGAACTGTAAATCCGTTCTTCTTTCGGACGCCCCTATACGTTTTCATTTATTTTAGGACTCGCTTTCTTTCTTAATAATGCAGTTTATGGTGCTAAATTGATAATTTTTTTTCTCGGAGCTCTCAGCTTAAACACTCCGGTGATACTCCATACAAATGAACTCATTCAGTACTTTTCCACAATTAAAGACGGCCGGCTTGTACACGTGTACACGTGTTGTGCGCGCGTGCGTTTCGTGAGGTTGACAGCAAACTGACAGTAACTGTCAGCTGTCAGTGAATAATTGTCGCATTTAGATTTTACATTGTGTCAAACTTTCCTCAGAATTTCCAAGATACTTTCACAGGGTATGTGGAGGCATGAAATTGGTGGGAAGCGGAGAGTGTCGCCTCTTAATTTTCTTAAATTAAAGTTTTATTCTTTGGCAAAAGTATAGGTAGGTAGGTGTAGGGTTTATATTCCATTCAAAATGTTTTATTCCAGGCATCAACGATTGAACGAGTACCGCAACTCCTTGACTGTGGAATGCAAATCTGAACGCAGTAACATGACGGCGAACACACCGCAAAGTATACCCTCAGACGTCAACAATAGAGTCTACAGTACGCCGGTGCATTTGAACACAGAGAATAAGCACGGTAAGCAACTTGAGGCCTGATCTTTTTATCTTTAGACTAGCTGTCCCCCTCGATTTCATCCGCGTTAATTTCGGAGTTCCCGCGGGAATTCCGGGAAAAAAGTAGGTACTCTATGTCCTTCTTTGCACCCGTGACAGTAGTTTACGGTGATTAGCTGTTTCCCGCATTAGTGCCGGAGTTCCCGCGGGAATTCCGGGATGAAAAATAGATAGTAGCCAAGTGAGCTCTCTGTACTACCTGAAGGTTGACTGGCAGAGAATGCCACTGTGGCATTAAGTCCGCCTTTTGTACCATGATGTGCATAAAGTTTAAATAAATAAATAAAATAAATTCTCAGACCTACTGAATATGCATAAAAAATTTCATGAGAATCGGTCAAGCCGTTTCGGAGGAGTATGGGAACGAACATTGTGACACGAGAATTTTATATATTAGATTAGGGCTAAAATGGGAATAAGCTCATAAAATTTAACAAGTTGTGCATGCATTGTCAAATGAATGAGCAGTTTAAAATTTATCTTATTTAAAGATGAAAAATCAGCCCTAAATTGTAGAAAGAAAAAACAACTTACGAGTTTAAAACCTTCACAAACAATGGTCAAGCAAGAAATTCAAAGAAAATTGTTTTTTATTATCTTCTTTTCCTTGGACAACTGATAAATTAACTATTGTGTCTAACGTAATCTATAAATATAAATGACTGACTGATGGATCAATGCACAACCTAAACCACTGATCGTAGAGACCTGAGACTTGGAGGGTGTGGTCTTTGTGTGACGTAGGCATCCGATGAGAAAGTATTTTTGAATATCAACTCCTTAAATGGGTAAAAACGGGCTGCAAAGTTGGTATGAAACAATTCCGCGGGAACTCCGAAATTATCGCGGGTGAAACCGCGCGGGACAGCTAGTATATTACATATTGTAACGTAAAAGTACATAATGGGCATGATGATAACGTATAAAAATCAAAATTATATTTAGTCCGTCAGTTAGATTGTAAAAAAATAATAGACACGTATTTTATGCTTTTTCGAATTATTGAAAAAATCTTTAGATATAACGCATTAAAGTTTAGGAGTGGGAAGTCGCGACGTCATAACTAAGTATAAAGTGTATTTACGTGTGTCGTCACACGGAATTTCAACTCAATGTATCTCCATTATTTTTTGATTACGTAAAAAGTCCACTCTAGTTTAATTGGTACATGGTATAAAGTATACTTAGGTGTGACGTCACACGGATTTCAAGTTTCAGCTCAATGTATCGCCGTTATTTTCTGATTACGTAAAAAAAGAAAAATACGTCTCCAATATTTTTTATTGATATACAAGACGGACTAAAAATTGAAATTTAGCCATCGTGCCCGTAATGGTTATTGACTGAAAAAACTACACATTTTTGTTCCCAGAACTGTACGAAATAAGTCCGTACGCGCAGTTCGCGATTGGGTTCCGCACTTTCGGACACGTCGACAATCAGGAAATTCCGAACCGAATCCACAATATGGCCGGCAACAGCAAGTCGCGGTATGACAGCGGTAAGTTTCATAAACCTACATAGAAATAATTATATAGCAGAGTAAAAACAACCCCATGGAGCATACAGCTCAGTCGGTAAGACTTAATACTACATGGAGCAATTTGTATTGAAAAATTGGAAAAAAAACATGTAAAATAACAAACAAAACTGTATGGAACAATCGGTTTGAAGCAATTCTCTCAGGTTTCTATACCAATATACATATAGACTCTAAATCAGGAATATTCGCATCCACATCCGTAAATCCGGAGGTTCCGCATAGAATTGGACATCTGCATCCGTATCCACATCCGCATTTTTCAATGCGGATGTTCATGCGGATGCGATTGTAATACAAGTAAAAAAAAAATTCTTAATACTAATTTTCAGTAATAAAAATTTAATCATTGTTTTAATGGGCATGTTGACTAATTTTTATTTTTTAGTCCGTCTTGTAGATTATTAAAAAATATTGGACACGTATTTTTTCTTTTTTTACGTTATCAAAAAATAACGGCGATATATTGAGTTGAAATTTCGCGTGACGTCACTATTCTGACAGTTTTGCGGTTTTGCGGTTAGTGACGTCACGACCTCCTCATCCTAAACATTAATGCGCTTTATCTCTGTATATTTTAATTTATTTAAAACAGCAAAAAATACGTGTCTATTGTTTTTTTATTTTCAAACTGACGGACTAATTAGAATTTTGATTCTCAATAGTAGTCAACATCCCTATATGAGACCTTAAACATCCGCATCCGCGGATGTGAGCCTTCCAAAATTCACATCCGCCGATGTGAAAAAATCGGCATTGGCAACATCTCTGCTGTACCTAAATGACTAGAATAAAGAGGTAAAGTTTGTTTGTGAATTGTGAGTTTGTGACGTTACAAGGGGGAATCCCTAGAGCTACGGTAGTCCTGAGTGACATAGGATAGGTACCTACCTACTTTTTATCCTGGAATTACCGCGGGAACTTCGAAATTACCGCGGGGATAGAACTACTTATAAATATAATTAATAGGCTATTTGACTAATATTTTTTTTTAGTCCGTCTTGTAGAATAATAAAAAATATTGGACACGTATTTTTTCTTTTTTTACGTAATCAAAAAATAACAGCGATACATTGAGTTGAAATTTCGCGTGACGTCACTAACTAGTGCAGTTTGTATGGCGGCTTGTAGCGGCAAGTGACGTCACGAGCCCCCACCCTAAACTTTAATGCGCTTTATCTCTGCGTATTTTCATTTATTTGAAAAATAAAAAAAATACGTGTCTAATGATTTTTAATTTTCTAAAAGACGGACTAATTAAAATTTTGATTTTCAAAAGTTGTCAACATCCCTATTACCTATTAAATAATTAAATATTATAAGCTAACGATTATAATTTACTAAAGAAGTTTTTCGTTACAGAAACAAGTTTTCAAATGAGATCTGAATCGGAAGAGAGCGATTGCATGTCCAGATCGACCACACTAAAAAGTGCTCCTAGAAGTAAGTATACTGCTAGGTATTTATCTTCCTTTTGAATTAACGTCCTTAAAAGTCAAACTACGACCACATACTATGAACTTGTTTTGATGTACCATGTATAGTCTCCGGGTTCGATTCCCGGTGCGGGTGGATTTTGTATTATGGACACAATATAGGTTTCACTTTCTAGTCTGTGTATTTTAATCACTAGATATATAGTATAAAATAAAGTCGCTTCCCATTCTCGGTTTGTCCCTATGTATGCTTAGATCTTTAAAACTACGCAACGGATTTTCATGCGGTTTTCACTAATAGATAGAGGGATTCGTGAGGAAGGTTTGTATCTATATTTTATCCTGGAATTCCCGCGGGAACTGGGAAATTACCGCGGGTCAAACCGCGGAGGACAGCTAGTATAATATATGAAGTAATATTGTGTAGTATATACTAAGGTAATTTATTTATTTATTTATTCAAAACAAGATAGGCTTAGGTACAGTGTGATCTGTATGCTGTGACGTTTTATTATCATTATTATATTTAATCTTTATATGTTTTGTATTTTTGTATGTATAAAGCACTAGCTGTTCCCAGCGGTTTCACCCGTGTTAATTTCGGTGCGGTTAAACAGACAGACAGACAGACAGAATTACTTTAGCATTTATAATATTAGTAGAGATTAAGCCATTTTGTTTCCATACATACCAACATACATAAAAACAATTTTTGTTCCAGAAAGCTGCAGGGCTCCACACCACAGGTAGCTGAGGAGCTAAGGAATATTGATAGTTAAATATATATATTATACAATATATATACATTGATCGGTTGTGTTTGCTCAAATCCTTGGGATTTAAAATATATGATATCAATATATTATTATTTAGAGTAGCTTAATGTAATTAATTAATTAATTAATTGACATTAATTAATATAATTTATTATTTTTACTGTCTATTGCTATGGTAGGATATCTAAACAAACTCTAAACAAGCTCTAAACAAGTTTTATATTTGGTAATTTTAATATACTTACCATTCTAAGTTTCATAATTGCATCAATTTGACATCCAAAACTTTTAAAAAAACCTACAAAAAGGATAATTTGTGTCGGTTTTCAATTCAACTTTATTTCATGTTGCTATATGCTGACGAATAATTTTTAAAAATTAATAGGTGTTGAGCCTATAATTTCCTTTCAATTTAGTAGGTATTTATCCTATTTAAAAAAAATCTGCTATCGATTTCTTTTAAAATTAAATATTATGTATTTTAGAAGCTAACTTTTTATAGCGGTTGACGCAAGTTTTATTCCTATTAGGGTCTTAATTTAAAATCATGACATACAAATCTTCCATTTATACCTATTTTTTTATAAAAAATCAAAAACCATTATTGAAAAAAAGGCAATTCAAAAATAAAACCTCGTATTTAAGAAAGAAAATTCCTCTTTTTAGAACTACGGACCTACGTTTATTAAATTACCATCTGATAGTTTCTAAATGTAATTTATAATACATACCGCGATGTCATGTAATATAATTACCAGAGATACGTGGTGAAATTGAGTACCTATACTTAGTACTCTAATTTTGTAAATAATACAAAACAATAAAATTAATAATATACACACCGGCAGAATTAGCGGAACATAAAAAGGCAGAGTATAGGAATAATAACATATATGTATTAAAACAAATTATTAACAGGCATGAAGTAATAAACTAATATACATCTTTTATCATCGACTTTAAGAAGTTTTTAGTTAAATTTTATTAAAAGTAATCAAAATAAAAAAAAAATCTCTAGTTTGTGAGAACACAGACAATGTTGCAAATAAAAGTTGAATCACGAAGGGGAAACACACGTTATTAATCGTTCATTTATTTAGTGTTAAAATCTTAATCATAATCTTTAATTTGCAACATTATTTGTGTGCCCACAAATTAGAGAAAAAGTGTTTTTTTTATTATTATTTTAAATAAAATTTAATAATTTAATTACAAACTTTTAAAGTGGTAAAAGATGTATATAAATTTATTACTTCACGTCTAATTATTATTTGTTTTAATATATATACTTAATTATTTTTATACTCTGCCTTTTTATGTTCCGCTAATTCTGCCGGTGTGTATAGTTGATAACCAGACTGTTTCTGGATTTCCTTTATGTTGTATGCCAAAAATTTTGTACAGTTTTAACAATTTTAACCAATGATTTTACAATAACAGGTGTAGATAGGAAACTGAGGGTCGAGAATGGTACAGCATAACTTTGCCATTGGTGGTATATGTACTCGAGGTTTGCGAAGCATTGTCCAAAAAAATCAATTGCATCTCTGTTCGACAGGGGTAAGGGATAAAACGATACCACTGAGGTATCGATACTTTTACTCGATACGGTATCGGTGGTGACATATCGATAGGCGATACTTAGTATCGCTAGATAAGTATCGATACCTACTTTACTCATATCGAATCGATCGATGTAGGGAAATTTGGAATAAATTAAATAAAAACAACGGCATGGAGATTTTTTTCTTTCGGGTATCGATAAACAAGCTTTCCAAGTACACAAAATTTATCAGGAAAAGATAATATTATGTTGAATAAATTCAATAAATATTCCCAAAAAAAAAAATTCTTCACAGCGTTTTATGGGTTAAAATGGAATCTTAATACTGGTATATCGATACGAGTACTTTTCACCGATACCTACTTGATACTTAGTTTCAAATACACAAAAGTACTCGGTATCTGAAGGGATGTATCGAGTAAGTACTTGTATTTACTAGTATCGTTTTATCCTTAACCGGGGTTTCAGTAACTTATCTACTCATTGTTATTGTAATATCATCGATCACAACTTATTTGTAGTTTTTTGAGATATTTAAATATAATTAATTACCTATAATATCATAGATTTAAATTAACTAGTCGAATTTTTTAACGACAATGTTTATCTTCAAAAAGACTGATTGTTTAATGTTTTTATTTTAGAGAAAATAATTGTGTAAAATACACTCTCTTGATCGATTTAAACACTAGTAGAGGTAACATTTTGAAAAAAGATAAAGAAAATAATAAATGTTAGAAATCATATTTGTATTTTTTTATCCTCACCCTTTTCACGTTAAGAAATTTATTGCTGTTTTTGTTTGACATTGATTATTTAGTGACACATTGTTATTTGCATTTTTGCTAAAACGACGTTACTCAGAAGAATAAGTTATTCTTCTGAGACGTTACTAAAGTCCACAGATAAAAATATACTAGGCTAGTCAAATTTTTTTTTTTTACTATTTATTAAATTTCGTTAGTCTTTGTACCTTCCTATGAGTTCAGAGGCTAATTCACATGCTATTAAAACTATGTAGTTAACCTTTTTAAAAAAATTGCCTTTCTGTCGGGGTTAATCTGCTCAATATATTTTTATGTTAGGTACCTACGAGTACTTGTAGGTCTGGAATAATTATGACATATTATAGGTAAAAATGGGGATTTTCCGAGGGAATGGAACAACTATATAGATATAATAAAGGGGTAAAGTTTTTATGTTTGTACCTAAGTTTTGATGTAGAGCGTAATCTGTGGAACTAGGTTCTGAAACGATTCTGAAAATTCTTTTACTGAATTTCATAAGATTCAAGAGTTCACGAGAGAGTTTTGAAATACACACGAAACCGCGGGGAAAGCATATATAAATAAAAATAAAAAAATAATCAGAAGGGTTAAATTTTTACTTTGAAATAGAAATTATTTATTAAGTACTATAGCTGGCCCGCGTAGTTTCACCCACGATAATTTCGGAGTTCTCGCAGGAATTCTGGATTACAATATGGCCTATAATACTCAGGGATAATGTAGCTTTCTAATGGTGAAATAATTTTTGAAATCGGTCTAGTAGTTTTTGAGTTAAATCGTAACAAACAAATAAATAAAAAAACAATTCTTTTCTCTTTATAATATTAGTTTAAATTAGAATACTTTACATAAATAAGCAAAAGCAACATTCCAAAATAACTCAATCCAACCTATTTCATTGCGATCAAGTAACAAAGTTTCCGTACAAAACCGTTCGGAATCGTCATTTTGTTAGAATGCGCAACCGAGCGGAAAATTGGTAAGAAAGTTGTTACGAACAAACCCATCTATAACGTCGGAGACACCGCTTTTAGGATGAAGAAGTTTATCGCTTTATCGCTTTCTCATGATTTCTAAGTTTTCACTGCTTATACGTCTTATGGACAGACCGGATTTTATTTTATGTTAGTGCAGAACTTTTTCTATCGGTTTCATTCGAGTTTTTTTTTGTTTTCGGGACAGAGAAAGTACAGATAGCTCAGATGGACATACATCGGCAGACATGGGTTCAAATCCCTGTTAGGAGCTAGAACCTATGCCTGAACTTAGGTTGTCGTTGAAGGAAAACATCATGAGGAAACCACAACCTCCTATACTATCTTGCTAGCTACCACCATCAAGTGGAAAATCTATCTTCAAGAACCTGTCTTTCGGCAGTGTCCGTCAATTTGAAAGCTTATTTTTTTGTCTAAACATCTTTACTAATATTTTATGAACACAAAAGCTTAAGCACTTAGTAATTTGTTTTAGCACATTGGAAGCAATTCACGCAAGTGAAGCGACGAGGAAAATTGGATTGAAAAAGATGTCCAGAAATGATAAGGGTCTAAATAAGTTGACTGTCGGTAATAATATACCATTGATAATGACAATAGGTATTTATAAATTAATTTACAAATTTCTCTGGAAGTTGTAAATCTCAATAAATTTACATCTACATACATACTGAGGTTGAATTACCAAAAGTTTAAAAACACTTGCATCTTTATTTGATATGGCAAATCGAAATCCGATTACCATGAATCTTATTTCAATTCACCCCTCTTTTTAGCCCCGCACCTTTTGAATTTTCAGAAACTGGATAAAATACCTACTCTATAAAATATTGGTATTGTAGGATCTGCAAATTACTAATTCATAGCGTCGCCATTCTCAGTAGGTAGAAGTGTTATTGTTTCTGCAACTGTAATGACCAAACTCTTCAGCGTCCGTGACCACTACAGTAGAATTTGCTAACACCAATAATGTCTGTAGAGCTGTTGTTACCAGAAATTGCGGAGTGGCTTCAATCAGACGCCACTGTTGTAACTAGAACGAGCGTACACAGTAAAGCGAGTCGGGATCGAGTCGAGTTTGTTTATGGTTAAGTTAAAAACCATTAGGAGAAGTGAAATTTTTATTCTTTACTAGTCAATACCCCGCGGTTTTATTCATGTTTATTTCATAGTTTCCGCAGGAATTCCGAGGTAGGACGTACCCTATGTCAGTCAGGATTCTCAGAAAGACGCTAGCTACATATAAGTGAAAGAATTTTTAAAATTGATTCAGTAGTTTTTAATTTATATCCATTACTAGCTGTTCCCCACGGTTTCACCTGCGGCAATTTCAGAGTTTCCGCGGGAATTCCGGGATAAAAAGTCCCCGATGTCCTTTTCTGTAGCCTTGAAAACATGCATGCAAAATATCATGAGCCGTTAAGGCGTGAAAGCGTAAAAAACAAACAAACAAACTCACTTTCGCATTTATAATATTAGTAGTGATTACAAAAAAACAAACTTACAAAAAATTTCATACTTTCTCTTTATATTATTACTAGGTGTAAATAAAATATTTAACCTCAAAATTCTAATCTTAGATCATGTTTTTAACCAAATTTAAAGTTACATTGGAAAAACTTTTCGAAATTGCATTAGATTCAAGCGAAACGATAGTGGAAGGTTGATTTATATCGCCATCTGCAACAAACTTGAGAAGGGGGATTTTGAAACTTAAGCTCTGACGCCGGAGTTCCGAATCGAGTTCCAATAGTTGCCGCAGACCAATCCCCGCTCTATTTGTAGGACAAACAAATAATTAATCTGTGGAGGGTACAGTTTAATTGCTTGTTAAAGTTGGTCTTATAGTTGGAATTGTGTTTCAGCTGGAATCAGCAGCGAACGCGTCTATAGAATGAGATATATAGTTATTGTTGTTTATTAGAAATTTTAGTTGGATTGCTACCGGTAAGTATTCATTATTGGAATCATCCTTTTCAGAATTGTTTAGCCGTTGGATAAGTTTGAATATTTCCATATTTTCTAACTGCCTTCAACCAATGATGATTTAGGTACTTAAAATATCATTGCCTTCAACAGTTGCTTAAAATTTAATCTTGGTCGCTTTGTTACGGACGACGGCGAATTTGGTCCAGCCGTTCACGCGTGATGCCGTGACCAAGGGAAAAATGAATCCCCATTTTTGTATAAAATATTATATACCATAGATGATGGCCAGTTAACGTTTCGTCCAACCTTTATTCGGTATTTCATGGTAATTAAAATCAGATACCTATCACCGAACCATGGGTTCTATTATACCCACGGAGTCGGGTTTCCGTGAGACCGTTATCAGTAGCAATTTAATTTAGGCAAAGAGATTAAATTGATGAGAATCAAGGTCACCTTACACGTACACGTAATACGTAGGTACCTAATAAGGAATCTAGTTGGTTTAGAAAGTGGAAAGTTTATAAAATTGTTATCTAAATTTTATTAAAATTGGATAGTGTTCATATTGAATTATCATGGGTAAGTTTTGTTCTGATGTAGGTACATGTATTGTACATGGGGAGTGAGGTTTTGTGCCATGTAATTTGATGTGATGATGATAGACTATGGTCGTTAGCCATTATATTTTTATTTTCTGACGGACTCATTAGATATTCAATAGTCGCCAACATCCCTTTTCGTATGCTTATATTTACAATGGTCTATGTAATCATTTGTATATAATCATTAGTATAAGTAGGTATCTAGTTACTTATGTATCTACTACATTTCATCACATACTAGCTGTTTAGTAGCTTTTGAGTTTATCGCGAACAGAGTACAGACAGACAGACAGACGCGGTGGAGGACTTTGTTTTATAATATGCAGTGATATATCATAGTCTATATATATATAAACACGCCCAGACTGGAAAGTGGAATCCAGTGTTCATCATACACCAGTTGAATATCGAGTATAGGCTGCATGGTGATCCGGTTCATCCGGTCATCATATCAGGTGACAAAATAAAACCTTAACAGGATTGGTGCTGTCAAGAAACAAAAACTGGTGTAGTCTCCGTTGCAAGTTGCGGACGTCAGCTAGGAGACGCATGGAGTTGCGCCGGAGGCGAGCCTATTTCAAATGGAGGCCCAAGTGTTTGAGGCTTAGGAGGAAAGAAAAATTTGTAAGGCTCCTATCACACACCCACTATCGTTCTTTTTAAAACCTCAAGTAACATATTGACCTTTCCTATAAAAATTCGCGAAGGCTCAAAGCTGGGATGATCCTGACTATGAAATTATCGCGGTTCCATCGTGTCAATGCAAAATTGTGAAAAGTGAACTTTGTTATATTTTATAGTATTTGAACGTGCCACCTTACAACCAGATATTCTTTAGATGCAGTGCTTGTCACAGTCGTTGATTGCCTAAATTTTATCCTCAACTCGCTTCTTTAAAGGTATGATCTTGATGTTACAGAGCTGTGTGTGTGTCGGTAAAAATGCAAAATGTCGACCTTCAGAAGCAGTTCCGACTGAAGTCAAAAGCGTCAGTCAAGTAACAGTAAGTTCTTATTCAAGCCCTCAATAATCCATGCTTGCATCTTACTAATTTGGCGAAACGAAGATGATGGCACGAGAAGCGTGTCAATAAAAAAAGAATGAAGACACGCCTGTCGTGCCATCCGCAACGAAACGGTTTAAAGTGAACGCAGATGAGTGAGCGTCATTCAAATAATTTCTTTTTCAGGCTTGCACTTGCGTTCGGAACTGTCCATCCCAGATCCAAAAGCGTGAAAAAAATATATGCAGATTCACAGTTGATGCTTATTTTGAATAATTAAATAGCAATAAAAAGGTTTCTTATATTATTATAATCAAAATTAGCTGTTCCTTGCGGTTTCACCTGCGTTTTCGGAGCTACCGCGGGAGTTCCGGAACGAAAAGTACGCTATGTTCTTTTCTGTTCCCCTGCCAACGTGTATGCAAAATTTCATCTTGATCAGTTGAGTCGTTACGGCGTGAAGACGTTACAGACAAATAAACTCTCATCCGAATTTATATAGATAAGAATGCTTACTGGTAATTCGAAATGTAATGTCACCAAATCCCCAAGTATATGTGTGCGTTTATATCCATCAAAGTTATTCCCCGGTAGCTCACAAACTTAGATTAGTTGGTCTGTTTGTTTCACAGTAATTACCCACCCCCTAAGTAACACCCTACACCCGCAAGTGACCCTACCACGAGTTTTGCCAAATACAATACAATACAATACAATATACTTTATTGCACCAAAGGAGTTTCACAACATTAAATATAATATAAATTAATTTCAGGCAAATAGGCGGCCTTATTGCTAGAAGCAATTTTTTCAAGGCAACCTTGACGAGATAGTACAGAGAATTCATTACATTCATACATACAGTGGGTGGGTGCAGGCTGATACCTTGTGAGATTATAATATTATTAAATATACATACTCATAGACATTATGAAATAATAAATATCTTTAAAAATACTGATAAAAATAACGATACTAGGTACATAACAATAGATATATAGTTTAGACATAAAAACGAATACAAGTATCAATTTAAACTAGAGTATAATATTACAGATAGGCATATAAAATATATTATACAAGAATAACAGGGAGTGTTTTCACTGGTAACCACATCTCTCTAAATACTCACTAAATACTCTCGGAACGGGGGAGTAATTCTGAATCTCGATTAGAGAACTCTCCACACATACAAGGTGTAAGTAGCCCGGTGACTCTCCATACAAATGAAATAATTCAAATATCTGTTTGTCTGTCATTCTTATTTTTGAGTGAACGTTGTGAACTTTCCCACAAGTACCTAAAGACGGCCGGCTTGTACATGTGTACACGTGTTGTGCGCGTGTGCGTATCGTAAGGTTGACAGAGAACTGGCAGCAAATGTCAGCTGTTATTCTATTCGATTCTTTTCTATTCTATTCTACCTACCACTACACTTTCGTGAAGTATGACGAGGCACGAAATTGGTGAGAGGCGAATAGTGTTGCTTCTTTACGTTTATTGTTAGGTGAAAAGTTAACACATGAAAATTCTTTTCTACCGTCTGTTTAATTGTTTTTGTTTCAGTGTTTCGGCTGTTCTTTATTTAAAAATTTAATACTATAAAAAATCACGTCGCGTTTACGTTATTAATTTACGTACGAGCGTTGGCTACGGTGCGATGAGTTCTCATAGTAGGGGTCCTCCAAACATCCACGTGTACTAAATTAGACGGAGCGACTTACTTTGACGACATTATTTCGCTCGGAATCCGGTTGATTACTTCTATCAATATCATTCATTTATTTATTTAGTTGACATTTTTTTTCGCACACAATGTATTTGACAGCACCGTTAGTGAAGTGGTAAAGGTAACTAAATGCTACGCCAGGTGCGGGTTCGATTCCCGCATCAAAGTAGGCAAATATTTTATGTGATGGAGGTTCGTGTTTATTCTGAGTTTGGGTGTTAAATTTGTATCATTTATGTATCTACCTATGTATTGACAAATAAAGTATGTATTATGTAAGTACCTATTATATGAATTGTCTGGTATCCATAGTACCATATGGACTTATTGTTAGCTTTGCTTAGTTTGGGACCGGGAAGCGCTATGTAAAAATGTCCAAGCATTTCTAATCAATTTTTCAAAATTAATACAGGTAAAGCGAAAGTGGCATTCAAAATTTCATTCTAAATTGAAGCACAAATACATATAATTGAATCTGCGTTTGAATAGGTTCGCGTCGAGAGACGTAATCGTATGAACTCATGCGTTTCTACCACACTTTCGATTCCATGACTACGAGACCTGAATGCCATTCTATATGTTTATTGATTCTATGCATAATAAAAATACAATAATAGCACAAATAGAACATAATTAAAATTCGATATCTTCCAAACAAGATTTTTTCTAAACCAGCTGACAATGCACATTTATATTTTTATCTTTTTACGTAGGTATCCATTTAACTATCACCAGTGACAAAGTTGTTATCCGCGTCTATCTGTGTGTCCCTATTAATTAAACCACAGATTTTGGTGATAATTACTGTTATTTGTTTAACTTCTTCCAGATGGTTAATAAATATAAATATTAAGAGTTCCTGAGGGAAGAGTACCCAAAATAAACCCAGGAAAACCACTAGTTAATAAATATAAGTATATAATAAAAGTTGTTGGCAATAGGCTATTTCACTGTTGTTGGAATTTTGATATCAATAATTACACTCGAAAATATCATGGATAAGCATAATGTAAGCAAAATAATCAATAGATTAAAAAAAAATAGTTATAAACTGTTTAATTTTGATTATGTCTGTCTCTTTCTAGAACGGAATTTTGTATGGCGGTTGTAGGGCGCTACAAGCCGAGTGACGTCACTGGACTGTAGCGCTTTCCTTGTCTAACTTGTAACTTTTAAAGAGTCATATCTCTGAAAGTACAAAAGATATTTATTGATTTTATTTATTTATTCAACAAAATTCCACAGCACATGAAAAGAAAACTAAAATAATAGTGCTATTATACTACTAATACATAAAGGTTTATAAAATAATAATAAAAAATAAACACTAAAATTCCCAATCCTCATCACCAGCGAGCGGTTTCAATAAACAAATACTTGGTATAACGAGCTAGCAAATAATAATTTGTCGTGTAAATCCTTAGATAACTTGTTATGTTGCTAACGAACTGCGAATCGCAAATGAACTGGTTGGCTATGTAGTGAGAGATCTAGGTCGGAGCTGCTTAACATAAACAAGAGGGATGCTACGTTGTATGGACGCCTGGTACAAGCGCCAAAGATACAAGATAGTATAGTAGATACTTAGATAGATATTTTATTCTCTACATGATATACATTTACATTTAGTTTCAAAATTAAATAAATTCACTAAAGTGATTTTTGTCCACCGGTGCCCCGGTGCCCACTATTGGTCGCTATCAGTACGACTCGGTACAGCTCGGATGCTTTACGGTGGCTTCGGGCGCTTCTGCGGCTGTTTCGGCATTCGTAAGCATACCTAAGAACGCCGAGGCTGGTTTCGGGTAGCTTCGGCAAAACCGTCCCTCGTTATGCTTACGACTGTCAAAGCCGCTCGAAGCCGCCCGGTGCCGCCCGAAGTCACCGTAAGCCGCCTGAAGCCGCCGTAATCCACCCGAAGTCGCCGTAAAGCGCCCGAGCTGTACCGAGCTGTACCGATGCCGACCGACAGTGGGCGCCGGGCCTAAATCACCTGGTTACTCTCTATTAGGAATGTCTATCAATCAAAAGAACAGTACCTATTCCAGACCCTTATTCAGTATGACCAAAATCGACTTCCAAAAACACAAAAATGCATTACCTATTGATACTAAAAAGCTTAAAAATAACAAAATACTGATTTTATCCAAAAGACAAAACTACACGTACTTACCTGATTTTATTATTGATCTGATTTTATTTTTATTATTATTATTGGTCGGTTTGAGTTCGGTACCAAGCCCGCTCAAGTGTCTGCCCACTTGGGTTGTTTTTCTCACGCTCAATGTGGCGAGAGTGGACTAAGTTCATCTACCCACTCCCTATTTGGCTTGTTGCAGCAATTTTATTTTTAAAATATTTACTTAAAATCAAGTAATCATGAAAACTATTTTAAGTGCGACCGTAAGACACATTTTTATTTAAGCTTATCTCTGTGATTTATCAGTGGTTTCATTTACTTATGATATTGTATAACTTACAGAATTACATTTAAGCATAAATTTAGCGCGGATTTGAAAAAAAATCCTCTCGTTCGTTTCAAATTACTTACATCCTGTAGATATAAAACAATATAATTTATTTACAACTCGAGTGTATGTATGTATGTGGCGATCTTTTGTGTGTGGAAACACAATACACGTCACACGCAACGCCGGAGTTGGAGCCCTACCTTTTTTACTTTATATAACAAAAGATAACATGGAAAACCTTTTGATGTAGCATAGCATTTCTCTTTATTTTTATTTTTTGCTTCCTGTAACTAATTATTCAATACTATCTGCTCCTCGGGGTTTTACCTGCGTTAATTTAAGAGTTCCCGCAGGATTTACGGGATCAAAAGTATTCTATGTCCTCCTCTGTACCCCTGACAACGTGCATGCAAAATTTCATGACGATCCAAGAGCCGTTAAGGTGGAAAATCGTAACAAACAAACACAATTTTTTTTGAATTACCTATACTGCAATTCCATGGTGACAAACAGCTAATTGAAAAAAATTGCAGTACACACAAGTATTATACAACTATTTAGAAATCTAGGTATAATTTTATGAATCTGCTGACTGGAACAGTTAAAGTTATTGGTTTATAAAGAAACAATAATAATAATATATATGTATCTACCGAATAGACGGTAACTTTCACTTTTCTATTTGTATTTGCTTTAAAATATAAATTTGAAAAAATATACCTACCTAAAATAAAAACTTTTCTTTTCACAAAAAACTTTCCTAACAGCTATTTCATATTGTTTTCATCTAAGTTATTTTATATTTATTTTTTTAACAACAACTTTATAATAACATTCGTACAATACGAACTGTTATGATACCTATTTCAATATTTTTGCTACATGTTTTGTTATAGATTACGTACGTGTCTCTAGATTCATTCCTGCCCTAATTAAACCGATGCGCGTATAACAGATCCCAGTAGGGACGAGCTCACTGGATCCCATTACACATACAGGCCCATTCCGTACACCTGGTTTCTAAACGAAGATGCAGAACCAAACTATGCCTGGAAGTGGCTTTACCACTTTTGGCAGAGAACAAGATACTTATAAAAAACCTACTTGCTGTTTCCAACGGTCTTACCTGCGTTAATTTAAGAGTTCCCGCGGGAATTCCGGGATGAAAATAATTGTCCTTTCTGTACCCTTGACGACGTGTATGCAAACATGATGATCGGCCGAGTAGAGGCGTGAAAGCGTTACAAACAAACTCACCTTCGCATTTAAAATACCTATATATTAGTTATAAGGATACTCATATGGTGAGTATACGTAGGTATATAACATGTGGTAAAATTAACTGAAAATATTTACAGGGCTGAAAGTCTACGTTATAACAAACAGGATAAACAAACACCCATTTGTCATTGCCTGAAAACACGGATAAAATGACGTTTTCTAAAAATGAAACCTATCTAGATCGATTAATCGCCCCCGAAACCTCCTGCATGCTAAATTTCATGAAAATCGTTGAAGCCGTTTCCGAGATTCAGATAATATACATACACAAGAATCGCTCGTTTAAAGATAGTAGATAATATAATTGGTTACAAATACATATTTCAAGTTCTTCCAGCAATGTTTGCTCCAACATCCTTGTGGGCAGGTATTGTGTATTATTAATATTTTGGCAGATATTCTTTTATGTCTGTCATTTTACCGTAACTACATTTATTATTAACAAGAGCAACTAATTAAAAGAACAAAAGAACTAGGCCGTAGATCCTTTGGGAGTAAGACGACGAAATGCTTATATTAATAATCTACCTATACCTATCGTAATTTCAAAGGCTTCTTTGCTCATCAAACTAAATACAGCGTACTTTACTACATATAATCCCTTTTACAAAATTTATGACTTTTAATTTTCATCTAATAAAGTTCGTTTGGGAATGGGACCTTTCTATTTACCTATATAAAAATGATTTTGTATAAATAAAATAATAAATTTTAAAAATAAGTTCACCACATAAAATATCAATTGCATCTTTGAAGTTGGTCAAAAAAAAATTACAAAATAATCTTTTACAAAGTTTTTTTCTTTCCACTTATACTAGGTCGGTACCTATATCTACTAATTTTATTTCTGTAAATTACATGGATTCCCTTTTAGATAATCTTATCTTTACTTTCTTTTATCAGTTATGTCTCTAACTGTATTTGATGACAACTAAGTCAGAGAGAGAGTCAGTCTTGTAACTAATTCATAATCACGCAACTAAAGCTTAAACGTATTCAGTATTTTGAGACTCAATTGGAATTCGCTACGTATTCAAGGAGCGTGCAGCTTAGGATTTAGAGCAACACACGCCGAGCAATGCAACTAATTCTACATTCCCTCTTTGAATTTAAGTGGAATTATGTAAGTACACTTAGTAAGCAATAAATACTTGAATACTTGAATTGGGTGCTCTCAAAGTTTCTATTTAATGAACAGCTTACTCAATGATATGATTATTGTAAAGAAAGCTGAGAGGCACACTAGACCTTGTACTATGTGCATAATAAAAAAATGTATCTGGGTGACCGAGTTTCGCTCGTAGCGCTATCTGTTGTGAAGTAGAAAAGCAGCATCAAACACTAATTTGTCATTGACTGAAAACACAACGACGTTGGATACAACGACGTTTTCTAAAAATGAAACCTAGCTAGATCGATCGCGGCCTCCGTAACTCCTGCATACTATATTCATGAAAATCGTTGGAGCCGTTACCGAGATTCAGATTATAAGTATACTAGCTGTCCTGCGCGGTTTCACCCGCGATAATTTTGGAGTTCCCGCGGGAATCCCGGATCATAATACAGCTTATGTTACTCAGGGATAATGTAGCTTTCTAATGGTGAAAGAATTTTTGAAATCGGTCCAATAGTTTTGGAGTTAAATCGTAACAAACAAAAAATCAAATCTTTCCTCTTTATAACTTAACTAACTAACTGTTTAAAAAGAGCTGCGGAAGAATCTTATAATAGAAAACCACCTTGTAAACATCAGTTATTAGGCTGGAATTTCCACCTTAGAGAACTTCATAATATCGCTAGGGTACAATTTCAACAGTGGATACTGCATGGAAGACCTAATCAGGGTGATCTGTTCACGAATATGAATAAATCTAGAAAAATATTTAAAAACAAACTAAAGTGGGTGCAAAATAATCAAAATAAAATAAAAATGGATATGATTGCCGAGCAGAGATCTCACGGAGATTTCAGTAGGTTTTGGAAATCAACAAATAGTTTATCATTTAAGCCGAGTCTGCCAATTAGCGTGAATGGCTGTGAAAACCGGTTTGAGATAGCTGAGAGCTTTGCTCGGCAATTTAAACAAATTGGAGAAAACGAAATATGTAACTGTAATATTGGGACAATTCAGGCGGAGGACCGTGATGTCCAGGTGACTGCTCCAATTGACACTTGTATTACATTATCAGCTGATCAAATTTACAAATGTGTGCGTAAGATGAAACGCGGGAAATCGCCGGGGCATGACGGTCTATCTATTGAACATTTGCAACAAGCTAGCCCACAACTTTTTGAAAAATTAGCAACATTTTATAACGCATGCCTATCTCACGGTTATTTACCTAAAGATTTCATGAAGACTGTTGTCATGCCACTTGTGAAAAACAGGACTGGTGACGTATCGAGTTTATCTAATTATAGGCCGATTTCCCTAGCTACGGTAATATCAAAGGTTTTCGAAAGACTAATTCATCCCATTTTACAAGACCATATTAAATTGAGTGACGCACAATTCGGATTTCGTCCAAAATTGGGTACAGATATGGCAATCTATACGTTAAAAAATACTGTTAAATACTACCTGAGTAGGAATACCACAGTGTATGCTTGCTATCTGGATTTGAGCCGGGCTTTCGACACAATACGGTATGATCACCTGTTTAAAAAGATGGAGACAATCCCCAAATGTATTACCGAAATCATGAGCTACTGGTATGGCCACCAAGCGAACGTGGTAAAGTGGGCAGACAAATTTTCAAATGAATTTAACTTAAAATGCGGCGTAAGACAGGGCGGCCTGACGTCACCAACTCTGTTTAATCTGTATGTAAATGGCTTGATTGAGGAGCTGAGGAGCACGGGTATTGGCTGTTACATAAATGGTGAATGTGTAAATAATCTCTGCTACGCTGATGATGCCGTGCTCCTGAGCCCTTCAGTCAAAGCAATGAATAAATTGATAAAAATATGTGAAAATTACGCTAAGTCGCATGGGCTTTCCTATAATGTGAAGAAGTCAGAAGTAATGGTTTTTAAATCCAATAAAGACAACTTTAAGCCAAGAATTGCTCTTAACGGTACAGAATTAAAAATTGTAAACAAGTTTAAATATTTAGGTCATATTATTACGGATACTCTAAAAGATGACGAAGACATGGAACGACAACGCAGGACTGTTGCGGCAAAAAGTAACATGTTAGCTAGGCGATTCGCACGGTGCTCTGACCAGGTGAAGATCACTCTGTTCACGGCATACTGTCAGTCGTTCTACACGTGCCAGCTCTGGAACCGGTACACGCAGCGTGCGTATAGCGCGCTGCGTGTGCAGTACAATAACGCATTTCGCAGCATGTTGCGCTTACCGTGGCGCTGTAGTGCGTCTACAATGTTTGCCGTGAACAGAGTAGATGACTTTTTTGCGATAATGAGGAAAAGGCATGCGTCATTTATGCAAAGGATCCGGACAACCGACAATGAGATCCTGAAGGCTGTATATGGGGCGTGTAAATACTCCATATGCGGCCTTTAGGATCTCAGCTAAATCATATTGTTCTTGAAATTATTTTTTATTGTAACTTAACTTAACTTTATGTGATGTAAATGTAAAATGTAAATGTAAATATAAATGTAAATTGTAATGGGGTTTTTATGGGTTCTATGGGTTCTTGTGGCCTGAAATAAATGTTATTATTATTATTATTATTATTATAATATTAGTATAGATATACATGAAATGCTTGTTTAAAGATAGTAGATAGATAGATAGTCAAAATACAGCATATAGGTAAGTATTTTAAGCAAATATGAAACGAGTTACCAGCTTACAAGTAACTTTGAGCAATAGACAACCGTCAAGCGCTCAAAGTACGTGTCATATCAGAACCTAGTGCTATAAACAACGTAATATTCAAAGTCAAAACTCAAACCGCAGCGAACCTCCGCCGCGAAGCAGAATAAATTAACGTTTAGACACCGTGAAAACACGTCGCTAATAACGAACGGGTGTACAATATTTAGGGAATGGATACGGCATTCTTATATCGCTATTGAGAAAAAACATGGCACAAGAATTTCTCTCTAGATTAATTCAGCTCTGGTTAAAGATGGCAATCCTTACTGTTGTAAATGGAAATGTGAGTTTATTTGTTCACTCCACCGACCATCATAAAATTTCCACCGTCGTCAGGGGTGCAAAAAAAGAATAAAATAAAATAGGGTTTTTATCTATACATATAATAAAATTGTAACAGGTTAATGTATGTACATGGGAGATACCTAAATAAGAAAAAAAAAAATTTAGGCGACTCTATGAGTGATATAAACGCCAAAAATATCCTTTTTAGAATTTTTGTCTGTCTGTCTGTCTGTCTGTCTGCATGATTGTATTCGTGCTATGCAAAAACTGCTGCACCAGATTGAATGCTGTTTTTTTGTTGTATTGCTAAGGGTCTGACTTAGATACCTACTCATGTTTCGATTTTTTCGAAATTCCCTCTGGAACTCGAGATATTAAAAAAAAAAATGCTGGTCATCCTACTAATATTATAAATGTAAAAGAGTGGATGTTTGGATGTTTGTTACTCAATCACGCAAAACGGGCTGAACGGATTTGGATGAAGGCATGCACGTTGTCAGGGGTACAGAGAAGGACATACTTTTTATACCGGAATTTCCGCGGGAACTACGAAATTACCGCGGGTGAAACCGCGGGCACAGCTAGTTACTAATATTATCCATTGCTGTTGTTTTCCTAATCCTGAACAAAACGAAAGAAAATAATTAGCAGGCCGTAAACTCATTGTTTTGTAGGAAACTGGGACTCTATATCTCCATTTTCAAATTCAACAAAGAGTTTAGGATAAAAAAAAAAATATATATATTCAAAATAGCGTTTTATTATTACCAGTATACCTAACTCATTTTTGAAATCTCGGTTTAGAAGGAAACATAAAAATTTGAATCACCATATAGGTACAAAGTATCTATCAAATCAAATCAAATCAAATATACTTTATTAATACCATGATAATAAAAATACATAGAAAAATAACTAGAGTAGGCAACAAAGGGCGGCCTTATTGCTAAAGAGCAATTTCTTCCAGGCAACCGTAACTATAAATAAGAATAAAGTATCAATAAGTATCTATCTGTTATGACGTAAAATTTTCAGTCGCATCCAACGCGTCGTACATCCTCCTGCCACCCTTCTACGGCCATATTGCGGGCTTAATCTGCATGTCGTTACGAACCATGTCTCGACTCATCCATAATTCACATAATGTGACACAGACAAGGCCCGTGGAGACGAATTTCTATGTATATTATGTGCCTATTTAGTTTGAAATGATGATTTTTAAATTATTATCTGAAAGGTGAAAAAGTACCTGTAGTGTTCACCATCACTACAGGAAACCTCACTACGTATGGGTTTATTGCCGACTCACTACTACTCCCAGATCCAAGCACACTGCACACGTCCGACTCGCTTCGCGCTCAATAATAGACTGTCGTCGGATGGCGTTGACAATCTTTATATAGCCACACGATATTTCTTAATACCCTCTCTGAGGTACATGAGACAATGTATTATCTCTACTTAATAGATACAAACACTACAGTACCCACACAGTTTTTTTATGAAAGCTGGAACGATGGGGTACAATTATTTAGTACTAGCTAGTTCCCCTAGTACTAGCGGTTTCACCCGCGGAAAATTCGCAGGAATTCCGGTATACAAAGTACTATAACTATAGAGTATGTCCTTTTCTGTACCCCTGACAACGTGTACGCAAAATTTTTATGAGATTTCACCGGTGTTTATTACAGAGAGTTCCCGCAGGAATTCCGGGAAAAATTTACCCTATGTTCTTCTACGTACATCAGAGGCACTAATGGATCAATGTGTTCCTATAGATTTTTTTTACAACCCAACGATAAGTTATGATTTGACAAGAAACAGTTTTTTGGTAAAATTTTGGGTCCAAACTTGCCGCCCCTAAAATCTGCCGCTCTACGCTCCAGCTTAATCTGATTAATCTGCCTGCTGGTAAGTCCCCCAATGGTTTTCGAGCAATGAATTGTCTAAAAAAGTCGCGCTAGCTTTTAGAAACCCATGCAACATATGGTATTAAAGGACAAGTATAATAAAAGAGTAGAATCCGCGATTCTGTACATTGAAGATTTTTAACAAAAACTGACTGGGGACGATAAACGAAGAGTAACCAACCACAAAAAAATGATTTTAAAAAATCTTTTCTGTCTGTCTGTTCGCGATAATCTCCGAATCTACTGAACGGATTGTCATGCGGTTTTCACAGGTAGATTAAGCTTAGCCTGGAGCTACATATAGGCTTTGTTTCATTGAAATCGGATGTCGGGAAAAAGTTGAGAAGAGAGGGAGAAGTTGTTGTATAAAAACCTTTCGCGCGGGTGTAACCGCGGGGCACAGCTAGTATATAATATAGGTAACTACGTCAGCTCAATGAATTTCTATGTTCTCAACAATTCCGAGAGGGCAAATCAAAGGTGTTTGTATTGCGTCTAAGCTGCATATATTATTAAGAGCCACTTTAATCTGGCTGACAAATAAGAGTACGATGGTGACATTATCAGGCGAAAATGTCGAGGCAAACGTTCTGATGAGAACTTTCTATGACAATTTTTTGAACTGCTCCATCCACATTTTGATTGATTGAATGATTGTTTATTTACGAATTAATTATTTGCATGTCAATTTAACTTATTAATAAAACCTTTAAAACATACATCTAGACTTTAGCTATATAAGGTGAACATAATATGTGTATATATAGATCGGTTAATTTATAATTAGGTCGGCATATATATTTTTTATATTTGACCATATTTTATGTTATGTTGCCAAGACTTCGAAAAGCTGCAGGCCACTCAGATTCAAGAAACTCGTCTAGGTATGCTATAAAATGCGTGTTCAAGAAGTAACTTTTTTAATTTTGTTTTGAATTTTGTTATCACACTGTCACACTGACTTTCCCTTAGCGAAATTGTCAATCTGTTTTTGCTATCGCTATAGAGAACTAAGGAACTTAACATGTCAAGGAGTCACGAAAACGTGACGTGACGATAAGTTTTCGGAATTCCTGCTTGAATTCCAGTATAAATCATACCACACCTTCCTCCATGAATCCGCATGAAAACCGCATTAAAATCCATTGCAAAGTTCAAAGGATCTATGCGTACAGACGGCGGGAAGCGACATTGTTTTATACTATGTAAAGATTATTATAATAATCTAGCTCTAAATAAAACATTGTTTCAATAATTAAAACAATCACTTGACCGACTGAACCGCTTCAGAAAACAGCAGATGATAATAATTTATACGGCCCCGAAACAGTTCAGCTGCCTATGGAGAATCGGTTTTAATGGGCTATTTAAATTCCATTGCGCTCATCCGATAACAAAGGCAATAAAATCGGCATGGATACGTCAAAAGGTATGGTAATTTGAGAGAAGCTACCGCGGCTACCTCTTTTGCATTCGGCACACGAAGGCTATATATTTCACTGGAGAGAGATCTCTACTTTTCGCTTAATGGACCGGACAGACTGCTGGGCCAAACGTTCCCCAATCATTGGTAACTAAAACTCCATGATACACATAAAAAAAAATGCGTGAGTGTCGTTGAACACTCGGATAGAACGACGTTTCTGCACCTCGTATTTTCCGAGAAAGCAAAAATCAATAAGCAACCAATAATAATAATCGTTCCAAAAGCATTAACCAATAAGCGCGCACCTATGACGCCGTGACGGAAAATTTCTTTCACGTATCCTAGCCTAGCCTCCATCCGTACCGCGCAATTAAGAACTTGGTTCTAAAAACAGTGCCGTCTAGAAAGTAAGCTATAAGAGTGCTGGAAAGAGCGCCCGGTACCCGAACGTCCAAATAGAAGCTTCGGTTCAAAAACCTCCTCATGAAAAGAGTAACCGAATTGAGATCGTGAAGAATCTGTAGTTATTTTCAATTAGAACAAATTAAATATATTATTATATCACATACTGAGAAATCACTTTTCTTTATCGAAGAACAGAGAAGAGAATTCCGTAGTTTCCTGGCGGATGAGACCGTGATGAAACCATATCGTGACCAATAAAACATCAAATTTCGTATCATTTACCTACTCGATATTTTTCAACACAGATGAAATGCGCTTAGTGCTTTTGCAAATCGCGTTAGTTTCGACAGTTGTCAGATTCAATAAAAAAGAGTGTATAAAATAAACTTTGTTTTGTCAAGAAGGGATGGTTAGAAAGTATTTTATTATGTGAATGCTATTTGTTTGTGTAAAGGGTTCAAGGGTTTTGTTACGAGAAAGAAAAACATATTAATCAGTTGTCAGAACGATCGATAACCTTACTGTACCTAAGTTTTCGCTTCTCACTTCATCTATTTCCATTCTCATAAAATTAATGTGGACAATTTCAGTCAATAATCAAGATTCTTTAACATTAGTCATAAATGAACCAACTTCTAACCTGCACTTACGAAAACAATAATAAAGTAATTTGGGTAAAGTTAGTTTTACGACTGGGTTTGTTTAACAACTAAATAATACCTATCTTGATACTTCAGTTTTCTAACTGTGAAATAATTTTTTCATTACTCATACTCGGAAAGTAGGTCTGAAGTTGCCTGAGAAGCGGGTTGAAAGTAACACTTTTCAGCCCTAGGGAGAATCGCTTTCAACTGACAGCTGGATACGGTAGAAACTCAAGATTTTTTTTATGTCATAGGGGGCATACTTACTGGCCAGTAGCATGCATACCTGATGGTTGATTTATGTAAAATAAAATTCACTCATTTTTTTCTTCAGCTAATTCCTATTTTTATTTTGACTTTCCTTGCATTCGTAATGAAAAGCACAGTGTTATCCTCGGGAGAAAGACTTATTTAGTCCCTCGATCTATGTGCGCCCTCGCTACGCTCGGGCGCCAAACCCCGTCTCGGGGCTAAATAAGTTACTTTCACCCCTAGGATAACAATGTACTATTAATATCGGTTTAGTATAGTTCCAGAGGTCTCTACAAACAATTACCAAACTTTTCGTCTTTATTGAAATAGTAACTGTTAATTTTGGAGTTCCCGCTGGAATTCTGAGAAGAAAGTAGGTACCCCATGTCCTTTTCTGTACCCCTAAAAACGTGTATGCAAAATTTCATGATGATCAGGTAAGTAGTTACAGCGTGGAAGCGTAACAAACAAACAAACTCATAATTCGTATTCGAATAGTGAGAATTAGATAAGTTTTATAATAATATAGAAAACGTTTCCATATAAGATTACCCTATTAAATAACCTAAAATCTCCTTTGCAGGATTTCTAAAAAAAAATTAATAATTAGTATATAAAAGAAAACAGCACCTGGTTAAAGAAGACTAAAAAGTTTTATAGTCGTTCTATATAAAAATGTTTACCATAAAGAGGTGAAGCTAAAAATAGAAGTCAATTCCATACAATATTATCAGACACAGCACTTGGCAGATTGCAGCTTACAGCATCTCAGTTATTCCCCACTTCGACGCTCGTCAACTATTTATCTGCACAAGTATAAAAATAAACTCAACCTTATGACAATAGAAATAAGGTATATACACATGGCATAGCTTATTCTAGCAAGCTACTGGCTGAAGAGCTTTTAACTTCAGCAGCTTAGAGGGTTTTGAACTTTATACCTAAAAAGCAAAGGTTATAAAAAGTTCAACGGTAGCTTTGATTTTATATGCAATACTTAGGATTTTCCTATGAAGTGTACCTATGTTTTATTGATAAATTCAAGTTTTAACAATGTTTCTGGTTGCTGGAAAAGGGTAGGTTTTTTTTATGTCATAGGGGGCAAACGGGCAAGTGGTACACCCGATGGTAAGTGATTACCGCCGCCCATGGACATCTGCAACACCAGAAGGCTTGCAGGTGCGTTGCCGACCTGGAATGGGGATGGGAACTGGCTTTCAAGTGGGGCTGCCGGAACATACCGTCAGGTGCTCGGCGACAGATTTGCAACATGAAGGTGGTAGCTAGCCAGCCGGGCACTAGAGAGCGCCCTACCACCATGCTATGGTTTCCTCACGATGTTTTCCTTCACCGACAGCTCAAGCTCGTAGGTATTCTTTATTTTGTTTTTTTCGAATTTTTTTTCGACTAAGCTTTATTATTTTTTATTTTATCTAATGAGTTTCTTAATGTGTAATTTCACAGAATTTATTTAATAGTTTATTATTATTCCTTTGACATTCTTCTCACTGGTGAGATACTTTCCATCATTACTGTTTGATCTGTCCCACTCCTTACTAAAATAACTTTGCAGACGAATTGAAAACTGTTTTTTTCTGAAATAAACGTTAAAAACATAAACCTGACGATCCAAAAAGCAAAATAAATAAGCTTCGTTAAACCATCCGACTCATAAAACGTCGAAGTTTCCAATAACAAGTACCTATCGGTGGGGAATAAGCAGAGATCCTGTGGAATTATGTAAAGCCATCAACTTTATAAAAGTTTGTCAGCGAAATAAATTGATTTTTAATTAATAATTTTAAAATTAATAATTAATAATTTTAAAATTAATAATTAATAATTTTAAAATTAAAATTAATAATAATTAATTGTACAGACTATGTGTCATGTTATATAAAAATTCCACATTATGTAACATTGTTATTCAACATTGCAACATAAAACTATACTGTACACATTAGAATAACAATGCAATATAACAATGTTATATAACCATTGTCATTTATTTTGTCGTTCTTTAATGCTATGCTATCCACAATATCTTCGCTAAGAGGACGTTTAACTGGCTGCGGCAACGACCGCGTGTTGTACTTTTAAATAACAAAAGAAAAACAAGAAAACTAAGGTGACTTACGGCCGCACTCAGAGTCGACTTTAATGATTACTTAGTTAAGTATTGATTTTTAAAACAAAACTGCCGCAATCAGAGACGTTCAGTAAATTAATGTTAGTTGGCATTTAATGAGATGTAACATAATTAGTTAAATCCCAATTAACTCTAATTTATTAAACTTGTCTGATTGCGGCAGTTTTGTTTTAAAAATCTATACTTAACTAAGTAATCATTAAAGTCGACTCTGAGTGCGGCCGTAAGTTATATAACATATTATATAACATTCAGTGTCCCCATTATCTGAAACATGTTATAAAATAATGTTTGTATTGTAACATGTTTTGTGATATAGTCATGATATAGTCTATACGCACTGTAATAGTAATAATATATGGGTGACCGAGCTTCGCTCATAGCGCCATCTGTTGTTAGGTACGCGTGATCGGCTGGACCGATCACCATTAAATTTTGCATACACGTTGTCAGGGGTACAGAGGGGAACTTTTTATCCCGGAATTACCGCGCGAATTCCGAAATTAACGAGGGTGAAACGGGTAACGGCTGGTAGTATTTAACAATCAAAATAATCTTCTGCAGGCAAACAATTTCTGCTTTTCATTTTTATCTAACATGTCATGTTGTGTGACATGTTGTGTTGTGATATGTGTACGTTATGTCACATGTTTTTATACAAAAACTTTTGACGTAAGACTAATGCAACCAACGTGTTTCAACCAAAAATTTATCTTCGTAAACTCTGAGTAGTCTGAGTGCCGTGTGCAACGGCCCCTTTCACTATGACCATAACGCGTCCCGTTAAGATAACGAGCCAAAATAATTATTCTTCCCTCACGCTCAAAGATGTTTCACTTCAAAAAAATACATTTACACCATGGCATACAAAGTAGGTATATTGATTTTAGTTAAAACTCTTTTGTAATATTTTTTTTTTAATAAGAACAGTGACGGTGCCCAGCGGTTTCGTCCGCGTGAATTTCGGCGTTTCTGCAGGTATTCCGGGATAAAAGTACCCATTGTCCTTTTCTATATCTACCCTTCATGACGTATATTCAAAAATTCATTATAATCAGTTGAGTCGTTGGGACGTGTGTTAGCGATTCATATTTTGTATAAAGTCTAGAGGAGTGATGGTCACATCACATCCCTCTTGACAGGTGACATAAAACGTCATGTGACGCGTATTTGGGGTGGAAGCCGTCAACGGTGAGTGAGATCGGCATTATCGTTTGTGGAATTGGCGCGAGTGCACGCACTCGCGCATTTACTTTGTGATACAGTAAATAAAACAGTTGCTTAATGTATTAATCGAGTATCATTTCTAACATTTCAGAAGTGCGGTAAAGAAACCAAACACCCATGGCCAGGACTAAGGCGCTCCGGTGCATCACACCAGGCGCCAGGCGCAGACCGGGTAAGCGACGGTGCTGCCCTGTGCATATTCTCAAGGTGCGGCCTGACGACGAAACATAAGACCAGAAAACCAAGTTCAATCTGGTATGTACTTACCTAGTGTCTTCGTTTAATGCTGAAAGCGAGAAGATACAGCGGTATCTACTGAATATGTGAACGCTGGATGAGTCTTTGTTTAGCATACAACACACAACATTATGCATAGTTTAATATATTGATATACATATAACGGTATTTACAGAATACGTAAAGGCTGGTTTATTTCTTCTTTTAGTTGTCATACAAAATAAGTTTCAGACATTATATAGTTAAAATTTATATCTACCCACATAGCAGTGTTTACTGATATAAAGGTTGTAATTTTCCCTTTTCTGAAAGCCATGGTGCAAGTTTACCCATCTAGGTAGGTGTGTAAAAAAAAAAAAAAGTAACAAATGTTTATCACGAAAGGTGTAACAACACCATGGACCAATTAATTAATTAGTTCAATTGATCCATGAACAACACGAAAGTTAGCTGAGTTGCATAGTTTTTCTTGTCTCATAGGATCTCCTATGCAAGTTAATAGTTCCCAGCTCTGATATCAAGTTAGTTAGCATGCCTACCTACTATTTGAATGAAGTATCTAATAATCATGCAAACAGACAAAGCTTCATTGAATCATTTAGTATAAATCTGTGGATGCAGTAATGTTATTTTGATTAAAGACATATCTAATCTTACAGTCTAGTGGGTAATAATATTGTACCTACCTGTGCTTTAGAAATAATCTCTTATGATTTTTCTTATGATAAAAGACTAATATTAGTGACTACCTTCAAATAAAAAAAAAAATAGAACATCAATTTTGTGACCGAACCGAAGTATTCACTCATAATTTATTACAGTGCCTTTCCTAAGTTTCTTGTATGAGGGGATTGCTTCTATCTGAATTCGAGATCTAACTTTAGCTGTGGTTAACCTTAATTAGAAAAAGAAATTTGGTAATACTTTCAACTTCAAAACTAGCCAAACTTTGAAAACGGGCAGTTACCTAAACAGCTTAGTAAAGAGTCAATCAGTAGCAAATATCGCTTAGTGACTAGGGTTGTAACACCGTAGTAGGGGCTTGAGTTTTATCCCTAGGAGATGTAGCAAGACTTTCAAAAATAGCAGTAAAAAAATGAGACTAGCAAGCAAAACTAGGTAAATTCAAAAGAAAATCATCAAAGCTTTGCAAAGAGAAAAAAAAAAAAAAAAAAAAAAAAAAAGATTACAACAATCTCTTAGTCTTTTGAGTTTATTGAAAACTAGCAGTAAATACTCCGCGGTTTCACCCACGTTAATTTGAGGAAAACCCTACAAAATATATTTATTTAGGGACGATAGTTTTGATGTGTATGGTTCTAAATCTAGAATAGAAGTCCGTCAAAACCATAATGAAAATACAAATCAGAATATACAGTTTGAAATTTATAAAAATAATTACATTAGAATACAAAAGATTATAACAGTTACAATAAGTATAGGCCATAGATAAGCAATGGTGCGTTACCTAAACTGGCGAAAGTTTGAGTAAATTGTATCTTAAAATTGTAGCATTTTTTTTGTAGCAATTCTTTTGTGTTTAATATTTTGATGGTATTTGAACAATGTAATAAGGTAAACACATAATTGAAAAACATTCTATAACTCTCGATAAAGCGTCTTGTATCAATAACTTAATTGTGTTGGTTATCGTGGGCCAATTGTAACATAAAGTTACCTTATATATAACATCAGCTATCCACCTGTAACAAATGTTTGAACTTGCTTCGGTGTACCTGCCTCAAAGATTATTCGGAGCACAAAGATTTAAAAATCATCTTCTATCAAAACGTAATGACCATAATACATCATGCATCTGGTAGAAAGCTGTTTGACACTAACTGTGTCCGGTTTCACTTGTGCGAAACTCGTTTTGTAAAAAGATTCCTTTTCTTGACGCCCATTTAAATGGATTAAATCCCTTATGTTACTTCAAGCTAAGCTTGATTTACCTGCGGAAACCGCGTGGTAATCCGTTCATTAGTTTCGAAGGTTAGCGTGAACCTACACGCAGATTCTACTCTTTTATTGTGTTGCCTTTATGTTGCTTCAAGCTGAGCTTGATTTACCCGTGAAGACCGCATGGTAAGCCGTTCATTAGTTTCGAAGGTTAGCGTGAACGAACACGTAGATTCTACTCTTTTATTGTGTTGCCTTTATGTTGCTTCAAGTTAAGCTTGATTTACCTGCGAAAACCGCATGTTAATCCGTTCATTAGTTTCGAAGATTAGCATGTACGGACACGCAGATTCTAATCTAGATAATAATTAGATTCTAATTAGTGTCTATAGATTACAAACAGACACTTCAATATTATTTAACTGCAAAAATGTAGGTAAAACAGAAAATTAATAACGCAGGAAAGTAATTTTATGGTGATTACTGAATCGATGGTTTAGTAAATCAGAGAAATAATACAATACCTAATACTAAAGAAAGGTATAGTTTAAAATTGAATAAGTACACTAAAACACGACATAGAAGACTAAATAAGTCCCGTGAAAAAAAAAATCTCTAAAATAAAGTATAAAATAGAGATACTACCAGGGTTTCTTAACCTTTATAATTCATATGATCTGAATAGGGCGTCATCACCAATGTAGTCGTTGATTGACTAACATTCAATAAAGGTTATGATATATCCATTCGTTGTTTTAATGCATTGACCAAACGTCAATATCGAGGTTTAGAATGTAAACTTACAATAATCGTACATGTTCTAGTATAGATTATTGAAAGCCGCAGGTAGGTACCGAAAAACGCGTGTCGAGTTAATCTTCGTTATTTCAGTCACCTATGTATTTTGAACTCATCTATTTTGTACTCCGAGCTGGTGGTTTTGTAGATAATTAACCGTAACCATGTTTGAGTAGGGATCAGTGTAGTATTATCGTTGGCGTTTCGCCAGAATTGAAGAAAAAGAAGAAAATATTGTCATTTTATGTGCAATAAAGGATTAAATAGTAATAATATTAATAATGATATAGTATAACTTCAGTACACCACTTAGATTCACAACGAGGATTACTTAAACCAAAAAGGACCTACATAATAGTGGATTCCCTAATAGAGTAGTCTGAACTCTCTCAGTTTTTTTTTTTTTTAAATCGCCCAGTGTTCCGTTTTCACTCAATGTAATAAAGGTATTAGAATGTTGTGTTGATGCAAAAGATATCATGTTAGTATCACTTTGCCGAGTCGGCAATGGAAGGCACACTCTTATAAACAATTAATTTGTCAATCATTATAACAGTAATTTCCAGAATAAATCCAAGTATATTCTCATAGTGACAAGAACTAACAGTAAATTGATAATATATATTGTATACTTCAATTACCCATAATATGAATATTGTGGAGGACCAAGTAGACCCCCTGTCTAATAATCACCCTTTTAATATCCATGCTATTCTTCTTCGACTCTTTATACAGCTCTGTTAGAGTATTGCGCTAAGGTGAAGAATATTTGTTTATCATGAAGAATAGTATGGTATTAGTATGGTGTTCAATAAATTACAAACAGAACGAAGAGAGTCCTAACCAATATTTAGTAAACTAGGTACCTATCCTTGAAATATGACAAAATAAGTTATCGGCTTTAGCAATCTTCGACCATATTCCACAACTTTATAGAATATCATGGCATAGATATTAGGGATAATGTTTTAGAGAAACTATTTAAGACAGTAAACAATACTAAAATAAATTCAAAGGACTTTGAGCTTACCCTAGTAAAACTTATCTTCGCAAAGCGTTAATTATCCAAGATAGATAGATACACATCACACCAGTAAGTGACATTAAGATATGTTAAATAAACTGAATGAGACAAAGCCTTGTAATAATGTAATAGATAATACCAAATATAAAATATAAGAGTTGATCAGGGCTTAATTGCATCAGTATGATACCTTGTGTGTTTACGATTTACTAGCAAAATAACGTAGTTGCCCTGTTGAGCACCCTGTATCTTGTAAGGGCCACCCTTAGTGAAAAATTTATAGACATGAACGACTACATAATCTACGATGCCTCTTTGGATAAATCATGTCACTGGATTTCGTAGAAAATCGAAAATCGTAGTATCGTTAGATCTATCTTGACTATCAAAGATATTTTGTATAGCTGTTTTACGGCTAAAACGCATTCCGCTTAGCAGAACGCGAACATAGTCATGTTATGTAACATTAGTAGAAACTAATAGTACCTACAAAGAAGCGTAGAAAAGTAGACTTAAGCAAACGGGTAACTTTGGACCTATTTTCTTCGTAATGGTGACTTTTAGTAAAAAGAAAATACGTCTTCATTATTCAGTCTCATAAGACACAGAGAAAATAGTATGATAACTAGCGACCATGTAGGCGGTGTAGGCACACGGTCGCAACGAAGCAATTACTCTAACTTTCCCGAAACTCCCCTTGCTGGCACTTCGAATGTATTTCCCACAATATTTCCAAAACTGAAATTTTGAAACAGTGACTGGGTAGAAAAGTGACCGAACGGCGGCGTTCTACCTACATTCATTATGCCAGTAAATGTATTTGTGCACTATGGTCTTGTGCACGGGACGGGAGTCACCCGGCGATACTAGTTTTCATCCTAAACTGAGTTGTTGCCTCTTCTATCTATTCTGTGGTAAAAGGTTTGCGGTCAGAATTTAACAACTCTGTCGAGTTATTGAATTGCAATAATAATCCCTTAATATCTGGGTCACCGAGCTTCGCTCGTTGTGTATATAGTGCCATCTGTTTTTAAGTAGAAAAGCAAACACTCATTTTTCATTGTCTGAAAACACGGATGAAGCGACGCTTTCAAAAATGAAACCTAGCTAGATTGATTAATCGCCCCCGAAACTCCCGGCATACTAAATTTCATGAAAATTGTTGGAGCAGTAGTAACAGTAATAAAATGGAAGAGTTTGTTGTTAACAGATTCTTGAAGTACTTTTCACAAGTAGAACTATTTAAGTTATTTAATTTACTGATAGCGTAAATTGAGGCAACGAGCCAATGAACTGGTTTATTTATTTATTTATTTGTTTAAGTACACAAAACAGATTGTAGTCATTACGATTTTTACTTATTGTAGTGTATTATTATATGTTCCGACCACAAACCAGAGATGCATACCTAGAAAGACTAAAAATATCGAGCGAAGTACAAAGTAATATTTAAATTTATTTTGATATTTATGGATCTCAGAAAATATAGAACCACAATTAGCAAGTGCGACGGAGGTAGTCGTTGATATTTTTTAAGTATACCCTAAAATTACAATTAAAAACGTCCACATCTGCACCTTTAGCGACGAGCTCATTATATTGGCGACACATCCGTACAACTGGATTGTAAAAAGATGTGTTGTTAGTGAATATCCGAAGTGAGAAGGTATTGGGACGTCGAGAGCGATAATTGGTGTTGAAATTTAAAAGTGATAGGATGTAAGGGCTACCGATCTGGTGGTGTATTATTTTATGTAGCAGGATCTGGTCTCTACCCTTGCGACGGGTTTCTAAAGAGGATCATACCGAATCTGTTCAACCTGTCCCCGTACGTCTGAAGCAATCTTGTGGAATTTTTATACCTGAAAGTAATTAACTTTAGACAGCGTTTTTGAACTCTTTCAATTCGGTCAATGTGCACCGTGTAGTAAGGAGACCATACAACCGAGTTGTATTCGAGAGTACTTCTGACGAGGGTGCAGTAGAGATAAATGATGCTAGCGGGTCTTTTTTTAAAACCTTTGGTGGATCTGGAGATGAAGCCCAACAGACTGAGGCTTCTATTAATTACATGATCATAATGGTATCTAAATGTAAGTTTTTCGTCAAATATTATACCTAAGTCTTTAGCTAACTGGTATTGCTTTGGAATTTTTCTTGTTGTTTATGGTCAGACCATGGAGCGAGCGTGCTGCCGATGGCTACCTGCTGACACCGCAGTGAGCGTGCTGCCTGAATGTGAAATAATAAACCCCGGAGCGAGCGTGCGTCCATCGATCAGCATTGGAGCGAGCGCGCTACCTATCGTGATGACAGGACGTTGGAGTGGGCAAACGGCAGGTTACAACTTGGTGGTGCAAGATTGTGCTGAAAGAGTCAGACCGGGTCCCTCAGTGGGCAAACGGCAGGCTACATCTTGGTGGTGCAAGATTGTGCTGAAAGAGTCAGACCGTGTCCCTCGGTGGGCAAACGGCAGGCTACAACTTGGTGGTGCAAGAATGTGCCGAAAGAGTCAGACCGTGTCCCTCGGTGGGCAAACGGCAGGCTACAACTCGGTGGTGTAAGATTGTGCTGAAAGAGTCAGACCGTGTCCCTCGGTGGGCAAACGGTAGGCTACAATTTGATGGTGCCAGATTGGGCTTAGAGAGTCAGACCGTGTCCCTCGGTGGGCAAACGGGAGGCTCGGTGGTGTTGTGTAATATTGAATTAAATCCGATTGTGTCCCTCTGCAGGCAAACAAATTTGTGAAGAGGCGAGTCTGATGTATTCACATGATGGAAGAATCTACAAATGCTTACTTTGATGATCTTAGAACAGTTTAAATCAATAAATTATTTATGAATGTAACAACAAAATATGTTTCAGTTAAGTATTATTCTGATGTTTATTTTGTATAGATTTAGTTTTGGATTATGTTTATTTTCAAATTGATTTGTACTTTTGTACTGTTATTAATATTACTTTATTTAAAATGAAAATTTATTATATTGATAATTTTAATTTTGCTTCCAGAAATATTTACTTGCAAATATTCTATTTTCTTTTTAGATAGATATTTTGTTTTCTTTTCTTCAAATCATGAATTAAGTCAAAAAATATAAAATCTTGTATTAACACATACTTTAAGGCTAGTTAATGTACTTAATTAATAATGTTGACATTTAGATATTGTCTTAGTCAACGGATAAATTAGTGTAATTTTGTTACCATTACAATGTTCCTAATAATGTTCTTCATAAAATTACTACTTATTGGAGATGTTGTTTAAAAGAAATTAAGGTATTTGATTGTTTAGTTATAAATTTAATTCTTTGTATGGTAAATTGCCCTTTTGTATGGGGTCATACTTTACTGTAGAATGGCCGAGAGACATTTTTTTAGGAATGGGGACATTCCATTAACAGAATGGCCGTCTGTTAGCGATTCATATTTTGTATAAAGTCTAGAGGAGTGATGGTCACATCACATCCCTCTTGACAGGTGACATAAAACGTCATGTGACGCGTATTTGGGGTGGAAGCCGTCAACGGTGAGTGAGATCGGCATTATCGTTTGTGGAATTGGCGCGAGTGCACGCACTCGCGCATTTACTTTGTGATACAGTAAATAAAACAGTTGCTTAATGTATTAATCGAGTATCATTTCTAACACGTGAAAGCGTAACAACAAACAAACTCATTCTCGCATTCAGCTATAAGAGTAAGGTTTATAATACGTCATCTATACTAATATTATTATAATATAAAGAGGTAAAGTTTGTGAGTCTGAGAGGTTGTAGGGGGCAATCTCTGGACCTACTGAACCAAATTTGAAAATTCTTTTGCCAATAGTATGCTACAGTGTTCCTAAATGTCATAAGATACTACTTATCCCGGTATTCCCGCGAAAACTCCGAAATTACCGCGGGTGAAACCGCGAGAAACAGCAAGTCACTGATATTTTGGTTCTGGTGCATTTGGGATTTTGTTATTGGGACGCGTGTTGTGAGCGAGGAAGGTTGTCGGTCATAGTGAATAAGGATCCTGGTGTGTGAGTAGGTAGGTACGTGCGTCGCCACTCGCATCACATCCCGCTGGGACCAGCGAGCCGACTCCAATGAATACGCTATACGAAACAGCAATTAGCGTGTGAGGTGGAAACATTGCATGGGCGGAGTAGTCGCTAGCTAGAAAACTGTTTTAAAGTTCAGTGAACTGGCACATGCGTGTAACATGGCAAAAAATCTATGCTTATACTAACTGCGCCCCGCGGTTTCACCCGCGTGAGTTTCGGGATTCTCGCAAGAACTTTAGAGTAGCCTAATTTACTTCTGTAACCTTCCCTGAACTTCCACAAATATTCCAAGATTCAAAATTAGCCAAATCGGTTCAGTCATTCTCGAGTTTTAGCGAGACAAACCAACAACAATTGATTTTCATATATCAAAAAAGAAAAAAAAAATAACTTTTTTTGTGTTTGTATGTGTAGGTACATTTAAAAACTGCTATAAATACGATTTTGATAATTCTTTCATTTACAAGAAGCTACAATGTTCCTGCTATAGGGTACTTGTTATCCTGGAATTCTCACAGGACCTCTGTAATTAACACGAGTCAAACGGCGGAGTATCGACTAGTAAGTATAAAGGTTAGTTAAATAGAATTCCATTAAAAATATTAAAGTAAAGAAGTAATAATTCAAACCGATCTAAAGTGGATATTGTGAAGTATCTCTCTGAAGATTAAGTTATCTGAAGATTAAGTATTTTAACTAAGTGCTCAAAATTATACCCATTTTTTATTAAATCTAGCTGTGCCCCACGGTTTCACCCGCGTGAGTTTCGGAGTTTCCGTGGGAATTCCAGGATAAACTATCTATTAGTGAAAACCGCATGAAAATCCATTCAGTATATAATAGTTTTTGAGTTTATTCCGAACAGACAGACAGACGCGGCGGAGGGTTTTGTTTTATGGTATGGATGGATATTTTCCCGAAATAATAATAAAGTATCCTTATGTCTGTCTGTCTGTCTTTTACTTTTCCAAGCCTTACCATCTCAAACGATCATCATGAAATTTTGCATACTCTTTGTCAGGGGTGCAGAAAAGAATACAAGAGTAGGCACTTTATCCCGGAATTCCGTCGGAAGTATGAAATCAACGCGGGCGAAACCGCGGGCAACATGTATAGTTGAGAATCAATTCGCTTGTTTCCCACACATGTACCGAACTTATAACCAGCAATGTAACAACGCTAAACGAAAATTCTCGGTACAAAACCAGCTTGCGTACCGGGAATTTCGCTTCTCGTACCTACATAACAAAGTCAGACTACACGAGAATATAACATGATACTTTCATAACGTATATTAATAAACTTGCATAACAAGGATATGCCCCAGTGTACTATGTACTAGTAAATTCCCCTGGCGGACAAGACATCCTAAGTCAGGAAAGGTTTAAGGATGTTTATGGAATACTCGCAATTATCTACGAGCAATTCTTGTATAAGTATATTTTATAATCTGAATCCCGGAAATGGCTCCGAATATTTTTATGAAATTTGGTAGATATGCAGGGGGTTTCGGGGGCGATTATTCGATCTAGCTAGGTTTCATTTTTAGAAAACATTGTTTTATCCATGTTTTCAGGAAACAATAATGAGTGTTTCTCTGTGCTCCTTTAATGGGGAAATTGGAGAATTCAGTAGCTAAAATGTCAAATAGCCAATATTTACACCATTAAACGTAGTAAAATGTGGTAAATATACTCACAGACAACTAATATAAGTATTTATTTACTAATACTTAGTTTGTGAGTTTGTGAATTTGTGAGTGTGTGACGTTGTAGGGGGTAATCTCTGGATCTACTGAACCAATTTCAAAAATTATTACACTCTTAGAAAGCTATACATTATCCCTGAGTAACATAGGCTATATTTTAATCCGAAATTCCCGCGGGAACTCCGAAATTACCTGCCGTGGATGAAACCGCGGGGGACAGGTAGTATGTAATAAATCTATTGTTGAGTCGTGTTGTTCTATCTGCTTTGATAATGAAGTGAAAGGTCGTCGTCAACAGTGGTAGAATCAGGAGGTACAGAACTATGCTAGACATAACTCCTCGATGCTCAAATACTTCAAATTTTATGAGATGCTGGAATGTCATTTGTGAAGTTGGCATCTCATTTTTTTAATTGCGTTTAAAATTTCTATTTTAATGCCAAATTAACGGAACTATCCTAAAAATCAATCAGGAGGTACAGAACTATGCTAGGCATAACTCCTCGATGCTCAAATACTTCAAATTCAATGAGATGCTGGAATGTCATTTGTGAAGTTGGCATCTCATTCTTTAAATTGCGTTTAAATTGTTAAATCAACAGAACTATTGTTGAAATCTATCAGGAACTGTAGAACTATGCTGGATGCAAGTAAATCTGAAGTTTTTTTTGAGATGCCAATATTTGATAGGACGTTAAAATATCGATACAACACATATAAATCTGATCTTGCCATTCGTCCTCAGTTGCCGCATAGTATCACCGCACTCATACTATTAAAAATTATCAATACTTACATGATATCGCACATCTAAAATTATTGAGTAGTGGGGCGTGTCATTTTAGTTTAGATAAGCTCTAGGACGTATGGAATATGCTGGATATCAAGCAAATGGCATTGGATGATACATTTTTAAAAATCACCCCGCCTAGTATTGATGAGATAGTGAATATTTAAATATGTTATGCCGGGGAAGTTACGTGTGGAAATGGATTCGTGGCAGGTGCAACGCGGAGCGAGCTACCTGAAATTATAATGTGGCTTCATTTTCAGTAGTTTTTCCCTTCAAACTGATTTATTTAAATCTATATAATATACTTTAATACCAAAATTTTACGTAAAATATCATTTATTTATTTAACTAGCTGTTCCCCGCGGTTTCACCTGCGACAGTTTCAGAGTTAAATACATACCCTATGTCCTTTTCCGCACCCCTGAAATCGTGTACATGCCTAATTTTTTTTTAGTCCGTCGTGTAGATTAATAAAAAAATATTGAAATTTATATATTTTTTCACGTAATCAAAAAATAACGGTGATACATCGAGTTGAACTTTCGCATGACGTCACAACCCGGTGCAGTTTTTACCTACGGGGCTTATACCGAATGGTGACGTCACGAGTCCCCCACCCTAAACTTTAATACGCTTTATCTATTTTTATTTTCATTAATTTGAAAAAGCAAAGAATACGTGTCTGTTATTTTTTTTCATTTTCTTACCGACGGATTAATTAGAATTTTGATTTTCATACCCCGGAAAATACCGAATGATCGGTTGAATAGTTAAAGAATAAAAACGTATCAAAAACAAAATTACATTAGCATTTATCAGTAACTAGCTGTTACGCGCGGTTTCACCCGCGATAATTGCGGACTTCCCGCGGAATAGGGATGTTGACGACTTTTGAAAATCCAAATTCTAATAACTGTAGTAGAAAATAAAAAAATAATGGACACGTACTTTTTGCTTTTTGAAATTAATAAAAACATATCTACATAGATATACCGCATAAAAATTTAGGATGGGGGCTCGTGACGTCATTAACTGCTATAAGCCTCCATACAAACTGCACCGGATGTTGACGTGACGCGAAATTTCAACTAAATGTATCGGCGTTATTTTTTGATCACGTAAAAAAATAAAAAATACGTGTACAATATTTTTCATTAATCTACAAACCTGACTAAAAAAAATTTTTGTCAACTATGTAGTTCAGTACAAACTTTGCATTCCCTTTTCACCCCCTTGGGGGTTAAATTTTCTAAAATCCTTTCTTACTGCACACCTAATTCACTTGACAAATATTTGTGCAAAAGATGGTTCTAGACCCAGCGGTCAGCTGTGCGTCGATCGATCAGTCAGTCAGTTTCTACTTTTATATACATAGATATTAAGGATTACAAAAAATTATGAACAATACTAATGAAAACTCATGGGACATAAAAACGTCTCGTTATAAAAACAGCATCATTCCTCTAGAGAGAGATATATTAATAAGCTGAACTAACGAAATTATCAAAGAGCACAGTGGCCACCGTGCAAAGCATTCAGTTGGGACGGGAGTAGAATTTTATATTCCATGCCTGTATAAAAGAGTCTTTTGTACGCCAAAAAAGTGGGTCATTCTATTCCCCGTAGTGCACATGCGTGCAAAATTATTTGCCCAACTTAATTAGGTAGGTAAGTACTGCGCAAAAACATGGGAAACTTTCTTATATGGAATTTTATTTTAACCGTTTCACAGGTGCGAATTTGGTGTTAAAATTTGAAAATTACTTTGTACTAGCTGTTCCCCGAAACTTCACCTGCAATAATTTCCGATTTTCCGCAGGAATTACGATGTAAAAAGTACCCTACCTTCTTCTCTGTACCCCTGACAACGTGTACGTAAAATTTCATAATCATCAGTTGAGTAGTTGAGGCGTGAAAGGAACAAACTGACGAATAAAGTCACATTCGCATTTACTGAGGACTAGCAGCTCCCCGCGTTAGTTTCGGAGATCCCGCGGGTATTCCGAGATGAAAGTACTTACTACCCGATATTTTTTTCTGTAGCTACCTTTGACAACGTTTAGGTAGTATGCAAAATTTAATGTAGTTCCTTCCACGTTAATTTCGGATTTCCCGTCGGAATTCAGTGATATAAAGCAGCCTATGTCCTTCTCTGTACCCCTGACAACGTGAATGCAAAATTTAGTGATGATCGGGTGATTAGGCAAAGCGTGTAAGCGTAACAAACAAACAAACTCACTTTTGCATTTATAATATTAAGTAAGGATTCATGGTAGGTGCAATTTAAAATGTGCACCAGTGTACATGCGACTTGTTGACCATTCGTTTGGCGCTGTCCCGCGTAGTTTTCAATTAGTACGTCGCCGTCGCTTTTGTGCCTTATATCATTGTCACATTACTCTAAAATTCATGTGATACGGAGTTCTCTACAAGAGAGCTTTTTTAATATTCGTTTTAGTTCGATAGGAGCTTTCAGTTTTTAGCGATGGCAAAAGGTTTTCTTTTTCAATTTGATTTTTAATGGATGTTTTCATTTAAAATATTTTTGGTACAGGTACATTGAGCTGCGTTGAAAGTTTTTTTTTTTATATATTTATTATACTTAGGTATATTTTTTTTATTCTTGTCGATTTGGTAGTATGTATCTAGTTGTGATTTTTTTCCCGCAGGAATAGGCTTGTCAACCAAATTTCAATTTTTAGTCTTGTAGATTAATAAAAAATATTGGACACGTATTTTTTTTACGTAGGTAATCAAAAATAACGAAGATACATTAAGTTGAATACATTATTATACATAGATTTATTAAGATCAAACAGCGGCGCGGATAAAATTTGTTGCCATGGTTGCGAAACTGACTCAAAAAGTTTTAACGTCAGTGAATGACCCGTTTTTTCTCAGCGTCGTTAAATTATTATTTATTGAAAGCGCCTCGTAAAAATATACATAGTTAAATTTACTTCTGAAACATTAAAAAAAAATGGAAACTCAATTTTTTATGTATCTACTTCCCTTAGCGTGTTAAAAGTAAAATTTTAGCATCCAACTGAAGTAATGCGCAAACCTATATCAAATTATTCGGAAAAAACAGGCGCTTTTTTAAAGTAGAAAGCAATATTTTATTCATTAGGATTTGTTACAAAATAGATAAGTATGCGTAACCTAACCGCGGTAACCTACACTTTTAAATTCGCAAAATTCCTTTTTAGTTACTAATTAAGTACTAGTTTTTATTCATGTCAAGAATAGGTATAGAAGGTACTGCATACGTAATAAAGTTTACCCCTCTCGGGGAAAGCAAAGGAAACTTAGTCGATACAGCCAATTCAGATGTTTTTTCTTCTTCCAAATCCACCACATTCACACAATATTCACAACGATAAACTGATTTGGAAAATAAAGAAATAAAACTGACGTGACGTCCATTTCTGCTAAAATCTCGCCAAAAATCCCTATGTCAAAGATATTAAAAATTAAAATCACTACTACGTGTCACACACACCACTTTGTTTTTTTTTTTAATATACGTAGCACCAGGAACGTTTTCGTTACAGTTCATAAATGTAAACTTAAGATTTGAAATTCTCTCGATATTATTTCCCATTGGCTGGTCGCAAGTGGATATGTAGCAAGAGTACGATCGTATATAGCTAACTCAGATAACCCGGTGGTCCATGTTATTGGGGCAGTGCTTCGTTTACTAACCACAGCTACTAAACTAAATCTCAACGTAGTATTTATAAATCAAGTTGCTTCCCGCCGTCTGTCTCTCGGAACTTAGATCTTTCAAACTAGGGATTGGATTTTAATACGACTTACATCGATTGATTGAGTGATCCAAGAGAAAGGTTTGTACGTATAGTTTCATATTGTTTAATTTAAGTTTGTTGAAATATGACGATAATAGTTTAGGATGTCTGAAGATTTCTAGCCGAGCTTTCATCGAAAAGCAACTAAATATAATTTTGCTGTAGCCTCCTTAGACATGTTGACAATGATAAATAGGTAATTCTATATAATGGTGGTACAGCTATTGAACCGATTCTGCCTAAAAAAATATTTTACTGGAACCTTGATCGCTATAAAATTTGTCACAAAACAAACAGTTCCTAAAAGAATCTAAAGTATTAATATTTGATACGTATTACGTATACTGAATGGTTAACAAGTAAGGATTTTTCAGCGGCAACGGGAAAAATTTTAACTTGAGTAAGTGCACTAGCCTGTTCAAATGCTGCACTTTACAAGTACCGATATCGGTCCAGATACCGTATCGTGCCCACATAGTGTTCCAGGAGTTAGTTGCTGGAAATTCAGAGCTGGCAAATTATTGCAAATTGCTGAATGTTCGTACCTATAATATAATGTACCTACGTCGATGTATTTTGAATATAAGCGTACCTATAGAAATACATACTATCTAGTTATACGTTTTTATGTTGTTTTTTTTTTATATTCGAGTAATACCTACTATGCGGCAGTATCGAAATACAGCCAAGTTTTTTATTAACCTCTAGTTGTGCCCCGCGGTTTCACCCGCGTTAATTTCAGAGTTCCCGCGGGAATTCCGGTATAAAAAGTACCCTATGTGTTAATCTGATGTATAAGCTATATTATTGTAAAGTTTCATTTAAATCCATCCAGTAGTTTTGCGTGAAAGAATAACAAACATCCATCCATCCATCCATCCGTCCATACATTCTTACAAACTTTCGCGTTTATAATATTAGTAGGATTTTAAAAAAAGGTTGTAACCAATTTTATTACCTATTTACGGAATTAGGGTAATATATTTTTATGAAAACAAACATTAGTATAGATTGAGGATTACAACTTACGAAGCTTATATCAGAGGGGCTACAAGTAACTTTTGTCACTATCATTTTGCGGTTGCAATCAAAAATATTAGCGATTTTGCGATTATTACCATATGCGTGTTTTGACGTCTGCAATATCTAGAAATCAACCAAAAGAAACATACTTGCTGCCTAAACGTGATTAATTAATAAAAAAATCGCTATTTCTCTGATTGAAACTGAAATATGATAGCAACAAAAAAAAAAAAAAAAAAAAAAAAAAAAAAAACAAAACAAAACAAAAGTTACATAATTGCCCCACAGGTGGTAATAAAAGGATGGAATCACCTACTTTTCAGCACATGTATAGAACAATAGTATACAAATAATATATGTAATTAAATGTCAATAATACGTTTCAAATATCCCTGATTAAAAATATTTGACCTGTAGGTATGAAGTATTTAGAAAAAAAATACCCAACTTAAAAACAACCATTTAATTATTAGGTCCATAATCCTTGATTTATAATGAGATCCGTTTTCTGCAAAGTTCTGTTCAACACTTATTTGACTAAAAATTTTAGATATAATTCAATTTTAGATATAATTATGTATTTAAGAATTGAAAAGCATTTCCGCGTCAAACAATACAATATCCTTTCTACAATATCTATAATGTATTTCAGTGGACATTTGTGCGAATTACAAAGCAATTACACGCAACAAAAATCCTATTACGATGCTAATAAGACCTGTAACTGCTTGCACATGCTGTCCCCACAAACCTATGTAGATGCAAATCGCATTGAAGGCAGATGCGCTGTAGTACTATTCTTGTACCTAATACATCACTTCATTTTCATCAAAACCTATCGTGTTTTTCCACATGTGTTTTTTTTATTTCAACACGCAATGTGTGTGTGTGAGTGTGTGTGTGTGTATGTGTATGCGTGTGTGTAAAAAATTGTAGGTAAACTTTGCACGTTTTAAGCATACATAATATAAAATACTTTCAATCCATGTAGGTACCTACCTACATGAAATAGTTCCTGAGGGAATCTTAAAATTCGCGCATGTGAATTTCTTGGCTTCTTTAAGCACGTTTATTATTCAGAATTATGAAACCGGCCTCGGTAAAAAAGCAAGGTATCTATATCAATATTATAAATAAATAAATAAAGAGATAAAGTTAATAAAAATCATTTCACTGATAGGAAATTACGTTATGGCCTAGTGTCATAAGTTACTACTTTAGAGTTCCCGAGGGAGTACCGAAACTCACGGGAGGAGACTGCAAGGGAACAGCCATAACAAAAATTTTGGACTTAAAATTACAACATCAAATGTGCAAAATATCACGCAAAAGGAGCATGAGCACAATCCTGTAAGTTCATTGCGTGAATAACGAAATTCATCGCACAGAATACTGTAGAGGCAATCGAATGTTGAACGCGTTGTACTGTCGTATTGGAATGCGTTTAGAATTGGTGGTACAACTTGATGCCGAAATTGATTGGTAACATGCGAAGTAAACTGTAGGTATGTAGTATGGGAATAGTTTGTATAGAAACCATGGCTATTTGTTTTTAAAATAAGATTATTTTAAGATCACGTTTGTAACGACGCGGCCGCATGCCACTCGCTATGATATCCCGCCTCATTTCTAATATTTGTTATTTATTTTTTAATCTGTTCCTTTTATATTTAAAAAGATACGATTTGAAGAATACAAAAGCTGTAATTTACTAAATTTATCTTTTATTATTTTTATTTGAGCCAGCCGAAGGCCATACTATTTTCGAACCTCACAATTGGCGCCCAACGTGGGGCGCAAAATTAACGCAGAAGAAACTACATTAAATTTTGCATACTTACTACCTACACGTATCTTTTTTTCTGTACCTACCCTTGGTAGGTACAGAAAAAAATATGGGGTAGTACCTTTATCTCAGAATACCCGCGGGAACTCCGAAACTGACGCGGGTAAAAGCGTGGGAAACGGCTAGTTAGGAAATATTTTCTAGTTTTCAAATCAGTAACAATTTATTTGTTTCATACAAAGATAAAAAGAAATCATTGAATATGAAGGAGCACGCAGATATTAATAACTTTTTTTTTTTGGAAAAACCATGGTCGTCGCGATAAGTGCATTTTTGACGTTTCGAATTGACGCCTCAGGGGTTCCCGAAAGTACAGGGGGTCGATTTTTGAATCACTCGAATTACTATTCGCACACGGAATTGCAAGATTCACGCGTGAATGCTTAAAAAATGTATGAGGATTCGCACGTGAATTCGCGATTCCGTGCGTGAAAGTAATTCGAGCGATTCAAAAATCGTCCCCCAGGGCCCTTATTCACTTTGACCAACAACATTCCTTGCCCATAACGCGCGTCCCAAAAACGCATTTCTTTATGCCACAAGAAACGTTGTAAATGTGTTTTTTTGCAGTAAAAGTTCTTTGATTACGAGGACAAGACAGTTTTTGCGGCGTCATAGTGAATAAGGGCCCAATTTAACGTGACCACATGACATAACGACTCATACCTTGTCAACTTGGCTAAGGTGGCAGGGCCCTTTTCACTATGGCCATAACGCGTCGCGTTAAGATAAGGCGCCACTTAAATTGCTTTTCCCTCATGTTCAAAGAAGTTTCACTTAAAAAAAACATATTTTACAACGTTTCTTTTGTTTTTGGGACGCGCGTTATGGGCAAGGAATATTGGTCATAGTGAATAAAGGTCCAGGTGTGTATAATGTCCAGATTGTCCAGGGATGAAGATTATTATTATTATTCAACGCGTCTCTCCCAAGCCACGCCACCTCCCCTGATCTTGTTGAAAGTCTTGTTAAGTGCGACTTGTTTGTTAAATGCTCCGCGCCTTGGCTGACCTCCAACTCAAGCCACAAAGGTCGTCGAATTCAACAGTTCTCATAACGAGCGCCCCGGGAATCAAGTGCAAAAAGTCGTTGAATTTTTTTCAATTCGTTCACATCGATTTATTTGTGCACAATATTAATAGGCACACGCAGAGTTATGAAATTTCAAGAGTGGTGGAAAAAAACAATTAGGGGACGTCAAAGGATCCGTTTTGATGATTTTCGAAATAGGCCATTTACCTTATTTGAATGAAAAAAAACGCTTATATCCTGAGAGTTCCTGACTTCATAGTTAATAAGCTTTTTTCCTGGTGCAACATGGGGTGCAACATTCCTTAGGGAACTCCAAAATGTGTGTATAACCGCGGAGCACAACTAGGCTGTTAATAAGACTATGTCTAAAAGATAAAGATGGCTTTCGATATCTTTTAATATGGGTTTTTGGAACAGGTAGAGATGACGTCTGGAGTCTTTTATTGTTGAAACCAAAGATATTTCTTCCTTTAGAATAGAATAGAATAGAATAGAATAGAATAGAATAGAATAGAATAGAATAGAATAGAATAGAATAGAATAGAATAGAATAGAATAGAATAGAATAGAATAGAATAGAATAGAATAGAATAGAATAGAATAGAATAGAATAGAATAGAATAGAATAGAATAGAATAGAATAGAATAGAATAGAATAGAATAGAATAGAATAGAATAGAATAGAATAGAATAGAATAGAATAGAATAGAATAGAATAGAATAGAATAGAATAGAATAGAATAGAATAGAATAGAATAGAATAGAATAGAATAGAATAGAATAGAATAGAATAGAATAGAATAGAATAGAATAGAATAGAATAGAATAGAATAGAATAGAATAGAATAGAATAGAATAGAATAGAATAGAATAGAATAGAATAGAATAGAATAGAATAGAACAGAACAGAACAGAACAGAACAGAACAGAACAGAACAGAACAGAACAGAACAGAACAGAACAGAACAGAACAGAACAGAACAGAACAGAACAGAACAGAACAGAACAGAACAGAACAGAACAGAACAGAACAGAACAGAACAGAACAGAACAGAACAGAACAGAACAGAACAGAACAGAACAGAACAGAACAGAACAGAACAGAACAGAACAGAACAGAACAGAACAGAACAGAACAGAACAGAACAGAACAGAACAGAACAGAACAGAACAGAACAGAACAGAAGAGAATAGAACAGAACAGAATAGAACAGAATAGAAGAGAATAGAAGAGAATAGAAGAGAATAGAACAGAATAGAACAGAATAGAACAGAATAGAACAGAATAGAACAGAATAGAACAGAATAGAACAGAATAGAACAGAATAGAACAGAATAGAACAGAATAGAACAGAATAGAACAGAATAGAACAGAATAGAACAGAATAGAACAGAATAGAACAGAATAGAATAGAATAGAATAGAATAGAATACACTTTATTGTAGACCAAAATAATTTTACAGTGTGTTTACAAAAACTTTAATACTTCCTTAATAACTCTCTGCATGAATTAGGAAAAAAATAATATACTAAAATACTTTTAACCACAGCTTTGAGGCTTATTAAGTGATCTGTAATCTGACATTTACGGATATTACCTATAATTTGGCTAAAACAAGACTTAATATTTTATTTATTTTTCGCTTTTAAGTGGGTTGGTTTATAATATAAAAAGTGTCAATTTATCTACCCAAATTGTTATAGGTGTGCCTTTAATATTTGAAGACTTCCTTGATTTCTCCATGATCAGATCCAAACTTCTTTACAATGAAAACAACTTGAAAGTATACCCTATTGAACAAAAAAAGAATTTTCCAAATCGGTCCAGCCGTCTTCGAGTAATCACGTAACAAAGATACAAAAAAAAAACATACAGTCGAATTGAGAATCTCCTCCTTTTATTGGAAGTCGGTTAAAAACACCAAGGAACTTACGGATCGTTGTTACTTTTGAAAGTGAACCTGTTAAACTACATATTAAAATATTAACATACTAGCTGTGCCCCAGGAGAAAACCTGCGGTAATTTCGGAGTTCCCGCGGGAATCCCGGGATAAAAAGTGCCCTATGTCCTTTTCTGTGTCCTGACAATGTGCATGCCAAATTTCATCCAAATCCGTTGAGCCGTTTTTACGTGATTGAGTAACAAACATCCAATCTCCTCTTGCTGAAATTTTTTTTTTCTTCTTTCAAACATCCAAACATTTTCACATTTATAACATTAGTAGGATTAAAAACATATTGAAAATTACATATATTATATTAGATACGATTTCTAAGTGAGTATTCATGAGTTACAAATCGTTGCAAGCAAAGCTGAAGACGGGATGAAAGCGATGATAATCTTCGTTCCGGCCACGATGAATAGCAACTCATTAGAGAGAAGCTAACGGATTTGGTTGACTAGAACTTCTGTGTTATAATGAAGTAATGCTTACCGAATATTTGATTGCGATATTGTTTACCCTTTAGTTACACGTCTTAATTGAGCTCTGTTGAAACCAAAGATATTTTCATACCACTTGCTCGACAATATCCAAATACATATCATGAAATCTCGACGTATGCAAGGCATTACATCCCAAGGGAGGTAATGATGTATGAAACTCCCAAGGGATTAAATTGATTTGGATTTGGAGCATTTTTTCTGTTTTATAATCTGCCCGTGGTGGCCAATTCGATTTGCGAATAAACCCTCTTTTACTTTTAACGCGCTTTTAACTAAATAAATGTTTTTATGAAGCCCTGAGTTTTGTTGTCTCACAGTAAGTATGAAAAAGAGTATTAACCAACTCTATCGAAAGTAGATTGCTGTACAAAATGTGATTGTTATGATTGTTGTGATTGTAATTTATCGATTTATCCGTCACCAAGGGTCTCACTCGCATCCATACAGACTTCCTACTTTTCATCCGCCAAAACCTCTTCACAAAGTTTCACATAAAATGAATTGTCATAGAAGGTGGGTTGTAATATTTTATGGTTTAGTTATATTATACATAATTATGTGTCGTGTCAGTAAAGTTTTATTCATTTCAATTTCAATATAACATTATTTACTCCTTTACTAATAAATGCGAATGTGGGTTTATTTGTTTGTTTGTTTGTTACGCTTTAACGACTTGACCGACCATTATGAAATTCTGCATACACGTTGTCGAAGACGTTGGGTATTTCATGCTGCAGTTCCCGTGAGAAATCCGAAATTATCGCGGGTGATACCGCGGGGAATGACTAGGAAGGGATGAGTAAAAAGAGTTCTCAGTAACAATAATATACCTGTAGATATTAACTACTCAAAGCTTCGTTCCACGTCTTCTCAATTACCTGCAAACAGAACAGGTCACATTACGGTTCACAATGCAATTATGGGTGCAGAATTATTCATTATCTAGGCGACGCGGGGCCTCCCGAGGCTAGATAAAGCGACAATCTATGTGGGATTGGTGAAAAAAAAAAAAACTGAATACGCAGGGAAGTTTATGGCACAAAACCAAATCTTCGGGTAGAACTACCTACCTCTCTACTCTACCGTATTTTACATCTATGGAAGGTTCCTTTCCAGGCTAGGTGTGTATAAAATCTTCGACCACAACGTCACTTAACATCAGATTATTATTACGGGCTATTATGTAACTTTTGTTTCTATCATTCTTCGGTTCCAATCAAAAACATGGTGGTTTTGCGATTACAATATGCACATTTTATCACCTACAATATCGAGCAATTAACCAAAATAAACATACAACTTCAAAAGTTGAAGCTGCCTAAACATCATTAATTAACTAAAAATCGCTATTTTTTTGATTGAAACTGAAATATGATAGCAACAAAAGTTACATAACTGCCCTGTAGGTGAGCTGTCGTCAAACGCTTAGCCTGTTAACCCAGAAGGTAAATTTCTAGAAGACTTTTTGTAGAAGTTATGGCACGAAGAGATTAAGCATGGCATTACTACCCTTTTTATGTCCCCATTGCTGAAGCACAGGTTCACCCTTACGCTTACGTTGAAAGAGGGTAATAAGCCCTAGATACTACGAGGGCACAAAATAGTATTTATACCTATTTATGGTAAATATTTTGCAGACGACTTCAAATTCCAACAGTGTGCTTACTAGCAGTCTGTTACGGAAATCATCGCCATTAAAAGTATGGTAGCGCACTTTCCAGTGCCCGGCTGGTCAGCTACCACATTCAAGTTGGAAATCTGTTGTCAAGCACGGTGTGTTCAAGCAGCCTCACTTGAAAAACAGTTTCCATTCCAAGCTTACTCGATTTGCGATCTTCGACTACACTGTTATGAAAAACTAGCTTTTTCTCGCACTTTCACTCGCGTTAATTCCGGCACAAAAATACCCAATATCCATAGCTGGGCACCGTTAATCAAATAGTTAACTTCGTTAATCGTTAATCCGCTACAAAAAAAGTTAGCTTCGTTAAACGTTAAAGCGTTACATTTCGGAAGAATTAACGCAAGTTAACGTTAATCGTTAATCCGTTAAAATTTGTAAAATTGCATTTTTATATCGTTGCGTTAGTGAACTAATATAAACATGTTGGTTTAGGTTCTGGAAGTTAACAGGTTAGGAACAAAATAAAATCTCAACTGTGGCCATGGATTCTCATTAAGACCGCTGAAATCCGATTCCAAGTCTTCCATGATATGGTTTTACTACCTACACTCACAGACGAATAAGAGAACATCCTACACTGCACAGTACACTTTTTCTACCTAACAAAATTACACTGCACTCTTCTTTAACAACACGCAAATGATCACTGACAGTAATTTATATTTATAATAACAAACGAAACACTCGTCATTTGAAGCCGGCGCTAAAAGTACTGGAATGATTGAAGTTTGAACGAAACTCAAACTCATCTCTTCGCAATTCATTTCTCACTCACACGCGCCGGCAAAATATATCAAGTTTTGTTTTTGTTTCACTCGCTGGCACGCGCCACCCGGCGGCCGGCACTTGTCGTTTCATATTCATACTAAACTTGTCTGAACCTGTTTTTCACGCCACGCCGCGGTGCTGTGCGGTAAATAGTTGGCATTGGATTAACGATTAACGGACTTCTGTATGTTAACGGAAGTTAACGTGTCCGTTAACATTTTTAAAAGTTAACTTAAAAGTTAATCCGTTAATCAAAATGTTAACTTCGTTAATTAACGATTAACGGATTAACGAGTTAATGCCCAGCTATGCCAATATCCATTTCAGGAAAATACGGTATATGCATATTTCATGATGATCGGTCTTGCTGTTAGGGCTTCAAAGCGGAACAAACAAAAAAATAAACCCACTTTCGTATTAATAATGGTAAAGGATAAGGATCAACTTAACTTAATTAGCCACAATATTTTATAACGTCACACATTAACAACACAATACGTAGCCGTAAACACAAACAGAGCACGTACAACTTTTACGGCGTAAGTCCTGCCCTGGCTGCCTGGTAGGGCAGCGCAGTATAAAGCGTTAAGTGCGTTTTACGCTAAGCCGGAAACTACGGGCGATCAGTTATAAGCGTCTTAAAACAGCCCGGCTCGACCGACGTACGTGGAAGTTGAGATTTACCATTAAACTATGCTCAATGTAACCCATTAAGATGTACTGGTAATTTTGTTTGCCTGGCATTCCTGCTGTAAAACATCGGTTTGGTAGATTTGGATATTCTCGGAAAAACACTCTTCTCTTACTCTTACTCTTCTTTTTTCACCCTTTTCAATTGTTGTCAAAAATATTCAATGTACAGACACGCGGATTGTACTCTTTTATAAAAGTGTAGATAATAGGCTTGCCAACCAAATTTTAGTTTTTAGTCCGTCTTGTAGATCAATTAAAAATATTGGAGCTGATTTTTTTTATTTTTTACGTAATGAAAAAGTAACGGAGATACATTAAGTCGAAATCTCGCGTGACGTCACGCTGTGCCACAGTTTTATAGCACGTTATGTTCTCAAGAACTCCTAAACTTTAATGCGTTTTATCTTAGAATTTTTTCAAAAAATTTAAAAAGCAAAAACACGCGTCTATTATTTTTTTATTTTCTAACTGACGGACTAATTAGAATTTTGATTTTCATACCCTGGAGAATACCCAATTATACAAATGAATAATATTGTTTATCTCGTAATTGAGAAATAACTGTTTGTGTAACCGGCTCTAGCGAACGATAAAACTTTATGATCCGCATTGTACTCTATGAGAGCAGAAATAATAATATCATTGCGTAGTAAAGTTTTGGGGGAGTTCCTTTTTTTTTTTCTTTTTCATTTGAAAATGTACCACCCGCAGTCTAAGTGGTCTTAGCATTTTCACGGCCTATTTATTATGAATTTCTGTTCAAATTATTTTATATGTTCTGACAACTTAACGAAAGGTAAGTGCTTGATTTGAAGTAGACAGGTACAATGTTTTATTTATTAAAAGTTGTTCCCCGCGTTAATTTCGAAGATCCCGCGGGAATTCCGGGATAGAAGTATCTTGAAACCTTTTCTGTACCCCAAAAATATGTACCTATTGTGTATGCAAAATTTCATGATGATCATTACGGAATCACTTCGGTTACTGCTAATATAGCTATGAACTATCAACAACTAGTTTGCTCGCCGAGCAAACAAGCTGTAGACAGAGCAGCAAGTACTTTTATGTAAAGATTTTTTCATTTGTGTAATGTTTTATTGAAAACCATTAGAAGTTTTTGTCAACATTGATTTTTATTTTTGTTGTAAAGTTTAATTCTTGGAGAAATTCAAGATTTCTCATCAAATATTTTCTGGGGAATATAGGTCGATAATTTTTGGGTTAGTAAAAAATAATATTTTTCTTTACACGTTGTATTTCGTAATTCTACAACAAATAGAATGCTTTAGAAAATTATTGCAATCGGACATACCTAGATGTTTACAACCAATAAAACGGTCCCGGATCGATTAATCGCGCCCGCAAAAGATCTCATTCCAATCAAGGAAACTTCCGAATAACGAACTCTCGAATTCTTATTAATCGACAATCGAAATTGGAATCGATTACTGGTGCGGCCGAGTGTAAAGCAAATTGAATAAGTTTGAATGGGCACCCGCTGTGATTTTAGATGTTAAGATTTGATTACGGACATTAAAGGTCCGATCCAATCGGATCCGGAATCCCAGATTCGAGATACTCGCAATATTCAGACATCTTGGCAAGGCATAGTTATAGCATTACTTAGTTAATTTCAAAGCCAGATGGTATGTTTGAATCTTGTATAATTCCAATCTATCTAAAATCTGCTGATATTACGTGTTTTGTTATATCTTTATAATAAAGAGTTAAGTTTAAAAGTGTTCTGATTACGTTTTGTGCGAAAAATTGTTATTGATTCTCCTATGTTTTTTTCATGATGTAAATAAAGAGAGTATATTGGAATAATAAGGGTAGGTAAGCATTAAAGAATGTAGAAAGGAATAGGGGAAGGATTTTTATAAATCTCAAAATATGTTCCTAAAAAATAAAAAAATAAAAAAATTACGTGTTAATAAATCATTTAATTTTTCTTTGTCCACAGAAAAACTGGCAGAGGTTCTGTAACGGGCAGCCTCTTCTTAAGTTTTTCTTTCTTTAAATATCAAGTAATATTATATTATGAATTATTGTTACGCCATATCTACTAAACTACTAGGTAACTCTATCCAGAGAAATGTAGGTAACCTACCTACTGTTCCCGAGCAATAGAAAATTGACTGACAAAATCTGCATAAACGTGAGCGAAGCCGCGGGAAAAAACTAGTTTCAATACTACTAAAATTGCAACTATATTTTCATTTCAGTATTCATGATTTAATTTCGCAAAGCATCACAACACAATAATTTTCGTTCGCTACTTGACAAAAAAATTTTTTTAGTCCATCGTGTAGATTAGTAAAAAATATTGGACACGTATTTTTTCTTTTTTTTACGTAATCAAAAAATAACAGAGATACATTGAGTTGAAATTTCGCGTGACGTCACAACTCATTGCGGTTTGTATGGCGCTTATAATGAATATTGACGTCACGAGCCTCCCACCCTAAACTTTAATGCGCTTTATCTATGTTCATTTTCATTAAATTGAAAAAGCAAAAAATACGTGTCTATTATTTTTTTATTTTCTAACTGACGAACTAATTAGAATTTAGATTTTCATACCTTGGAGAATACCCAAATAGAATTCCGGGGAAAAATTACAAATCCCTGCTTACTATATACAACTTCATTATCCTTCCCATCGCAAATTGGTAAATAATATAAAGGTAACATATCGAAAACATATTTTGCTTTCGTATTATATTATGTAATGTATCGACAATTAATATTTTTCAGCTGAAAACGGTCCGTGTTCGAACATCCCGCATTGTTCCACGGAATGCCGGAGATTGGTTCCCAAATTACCGGGCCAGATGGACGGGCCGGTTTTATAGCGGTTTTTATATACGGAAAGCTTGATTGATGACTCTCTGTGGATAACGTGTATTGGTTTGAAGAAAAAAAAAGCAGGACCAAGTGCACAGTCTCTATAAAATATACCTAGCAGGATTCCGTGCAAAAAAATATATTGTCTTGTACAATTTTATTATTAAACTAGCTGTCCCGCGCGGTTTCACCCGTGATAATTCCGGATTACAATATAGCCTATGTTACTCAGGGATAATGTAGCTTTCTAATGGTGACAGAACTTTTGAAATCGGTCCAGTAGTTTTTGAGTTAAATCGTAAGAAACAGACAAACAAAAAATGAAATCTTTCATCTTTATAATATTAGTATAGAAAATATTTAATGGAAATGCTTGGACAATGCTTGCCTAATCTAAACCGATAGGCGTTATACCATTGCATGTTCTTACCAAGGCATTTTTTTACTTTGAAAGAAACACTCGGAGTTTTTGGCGGGAATCAAAGATTACGATTTCGTATTTTGGTCTCGATTAAAAAATATTAAAAGTGGAAACTGTGTTTTATGGTGCTGTATGAGACAGTAATTTTCGCATTGGCGGTTTCCTATGTGCTCAAGAAGAGGTATTAATTGCGTATTATGAACTTTCGAGCTAATTACTTGGGTGTCTCCTAGAGCTCCGATTTTAAACTGTACCTACACTGTATACAACGATATTAAAAGCTAATTATAAATACAGCAAATACATTCATGTTGTTTTACTTTAAAAGAAATTAAATGCATTATATGCAAAAGTTCATAAGAAGATAAAGAAGGAAGCAGTAGATTCCTGCCCATCTCTGATTTAGTTTTGTGATCCGTCACTCGAGAAAGCTTTCGATAGGCTTCGAATGAACATATTGTGGTAAGCGTTGTTTACATGAGGAGACTAACCTAATTTATTACTTGACAAAAGTAGGAGTTTTCATTCAATTCATTCAATTCACCTATCTATTTAAGAAGGCCAGCAGAACAATTAAAACCAGCCCCTCGGTGACACTCCATACAAATGAGCTGATTCAAGTACTTTCCCACAAGTAAAAACCGCCGGCTTGTATTATATACGTGTTCTGCGTGTGCGTATCGTAAGATTGACAGCGAGCTCACAGAAACTGTCAGCTGTCATTGAAAAATTGTCACATGTAGATTCTTCTATTATTTGAGTAAAAATAAACAAATAGCTAGTAACAGGTCTTCATATGTAGAGTCAAATAATTACAATAACAAAAGCAGCAATTGCACTGTATTGAAAGCTTTTATACTCACCTACATAGGTACCTAGTAAAAGCAATAGACTGAAATTCATCGCAGCGGATTTTAATACGGATTTCACTATCATTCACAGAATTCCTTCTCAATTCTTCTTCTGCTCAAAAAAATGGACAATGTGCTGTGTAGTGCTGTATTGGACAATAATTTTCACAGTGACGGTTTTTTATGTGCTCAAGAAGATATTATATGACATTTCGAGCGGATTTCTTCGGTTTCCTCTAAGAGCTCCGAGAAAGTTCTTGCAAGCCATAGCACGTGGCTTGCAATTTCAAATAGTACAACGAAGCATTAATAGAAAATACATTGATCTAATTATTTTACTTGTAACTGGCTAAATGCATTACATGCGAAAGTTCACAAAAAAGAAGAAAGAAAGAAAGATGGGTAGTGCTTTTGTATTACTTATCTCTAGGCACTAGTCCATCCTAGTCAATTTAGAGTTCCAGTTTAAATTCCGGGATTAAAAATACTCTGTCACTCAAACTATCTAGTCCTGACTTTCTATAAGTGAAATAATTATTAAAATCGGTTAAGTAGTTTCTGAGATTATACATTATAAACAAGCAAACATATAAAAATCAAATCTTTTCTCTTTAAAATATTATGTAGGTTTAAGTCTATTAGATTAAAGATTATATTATACGTACGTACCTACCTACCTATTGCACGTGTTAGCAAAAAATATCAATTTTAGTACTCTTTGCTATACCTATACCTACAGAAGATAAAAAAAAGAAAAAAAAAACAGAAAACGAATAGTCGAAGATTTCGAGCCATTCATTCCTGACCCGATCTATCTTCAATCACATTTGCATGGGGATGGCCAGATATATATTATGTAAAGTGAAGGCCGGAATAAAGTGAACTTATGTGGCATTTAGAAATAGCACATACATTGTCAATGTTGAGCTTTTTCGGGTTTGCGTAGCTGAATGGCAAAAATAGAGCTTTTCAACCATATAGGGTTTGAAATAAAAAAAAAGAGTTTTACAATCAATGAACCATTTTTGGACAACACTGGAGAAATTTGAGTGAATTGTGTTTTAAAATTATAACGCCACTTTGTGGTAATATTTTTTATGTTTAAATTTGTCGATATTTAAACAATGTAATGAGGTGCACACAAAATAAAAATAAAAACTTTCTATAACTCTCAATAAAGCGTTATGTATCAAAAATTTTATTTATTGGGTTAACATGTTATTGCTTAGCGGCGTTCTTTTGTCTTTTGCTGTTTTTTTTTTCTTCTTGTTCCATTGTAAGCAAAGCTTGTTTTACTATGGGTGCTACACATATGTATTATTACATACAAACATACAAACACCCAAGCTGTTGACCTCGATTTAGGGATTGAACCTCCTGGGGTTAGAATAACAAGACAGTAAAGCAAACTATACACAATAGTTATTATGCCATTATTTTATAGTCTACTTCCATATATTATTTGGTAGCGTTCTATCCGTCAAACGAATGTCAAATCACTTCATCTATTTTCGAATCTGACTTTAGTCGTGGAAGTTGAAAGTGCGGTCAAAACAAATTGCCAACTTCTAAACGCGTTTCCTTTCACCAATCTCACTCCAGTGTTGCTCGCAAATTACATACATACGGGATACGGATCCGAATGTTGCCCGCCAAAATGCTCCACCAATACCAACTTAACATTTGCCGGTCTGTATCAAACATTTTACAACTTTTAACTTTATCTCAAAGCAGGAAAGTAGGAGATTAAACAAAGCTTGTTTTGTGGCTACATTTTATGATGTGGTAGTGTCTAAGGGATGTTCCAATTCAGTCAGTGTAAGGACGCTTCGCCGATCGAGTGGTCGCGGCCATCTTGTCTTTTTCATGAGAAGAAGTTTTTTCGCGCGTATACGAAATATACTTCGAGAAAATTATGACTATTTCCGTCGGTGTTTAAATTTTATTTTTATATGTAACTCAAATAGAGTTTTGTATGAAACTTTTGGCATCGATTAAATTGACAGTGGATTTTTGTTTACTATTAGTGTAAAATGACTATGGATTCTATATAAGTGTTTAGGATTATTAGATTCGGGTAAGTTTTTTGTAATTGTTGCTTTTTTCATTAATAAACGTAGGTAAATTAATATAGAATTGTTAGTTTATGTATTAATTTTGTATAATCTTTTTCAACGAGTATTCACATGATGATCGGTTGAGTAGTTAAGGTGTGAGAGCGTATAGATAACAAACCAACGCACATTTCCAATTATACCTACATTAGAATAACAAATTACATCTTCAACTCTTGAATTCAATTATTTTTAATTGGGTATAATTTATGGAAATTTATCCTTAAAAACAATAGGGTAATAGGTACTGAGTAATTGTAGGGTAATAAGTTGGTGACCCTTTCGGCAGAGCGTACAAGAGATATTATGTCTTCTTTAGATTTGGCACTGTTTTGTTTATGTTTGTCTCTTTTTCTTGTGTTCTTGTTGTGCTGAAATAAATGTAGTTTCTTTCTTCTTCTTCTTTTTTCTAATTAGGCATTATATAAACGGATTCTTTTATGAGGCTCTACATAATAAATATTTAAGTCATTTGGAAAGGGAATTCTAAAAATAATATAGGTAAATCTATTTATGATTAGCCTAATATTTTGTGATTATGTTCAATTGTCTTTTGAAACTACTGAAATGATTTTAAAAAATCCTTCACAGAAATTTTTCGTTACAGTATCCCGGAGGGCCAAGATATTTTTCATCCAGTTAAAAAGAGTTCCCGAGGGAAATCCGAAAATAAACGAGGGAAACCGCGGAGCGTTGGCTATAACCTTTTAAATAGTGTGAAACGAAACAAAGTCGCTATCCGCGTCTATCTTATCTGTGTGTTCGCTTAGTTCTAAACTTCGATTTGGTTTTTATTCATTCATCGGTTACAGATTTTTTCCAAAATGTTTCTACTATGTACGAGTATAATAGAAGTTCCCGAGAGAAACCTAAAACTAAGGCGATAAAAAGAAAAAGAAGAAGGAAAGAGAGGGAGAGAATTTTATAAAGCTTAATATAAAATACTAGTCGATTGCCCACGATTTCACCCGTGTTAATTTAGGTGTTTCCATTCCAAGACAAGAATTATCCCGTATAGGTAGAAACCAATCAGAAATACTGCAGCTTCCTATAGTGAAAGAATTTTAAAATCGTTCCAGTAGTTTTTGATAACTACTATCCGTAACAAACATACATACAAATATTAGTATAGAAGTATTTATAAGCCAGTGCAGAGGTACGTTCGGTCGGATTAGTCCTAACTACGACATCGTTAATGTGAACTTAATTTCCACCAGATTTGAATGATTTATAACTATCCCAAAAAACCTCGAAGGGAACGAGGAAAATCGGATAAAATAACGTACACACCACAATTAAGCCGGCAACATCTGGTATCATCAAAGACCTTAATTAGTAGGAAAACTGCGCGCTTTCCCAGCATCATCCACCGTAGGTTTTAGATTAAACGCTGCAAAATCTCCAATTCAAATCGTACGACGAAATTCAAATGAACCGAACGCTTTACCAATGGTACTCACATGATTAAACAGATTCGAGTTCGAGATGCGATCCTGTTGAAGAACAAGTAAACTAAAAAAAATTAAAGAATGAGACGGAGAACCTCCTTCTATTTTGAAGTCGGTCGAAAAGGCATTTATTTATTTGGGAATAGAGACTCAACGATTTCACCCGCGTTAACTTCAGAGTTCCCGCGGGAATTCTGGGGTAAAAAGTACCCATGTCCTTCTCTGTAGGTACCCCTTGAGAACGTGTATACACATTTCATGGTGAGGTTAAGGATGTTAAGGTATAAGGCGTGAAAGAGTAACAAAGTACTTTTTCCGACACTTCCAACAATTACCATTATATATTATCAACTAAATTACCCAAAACCTCTACAAATTATATACCTTCCTAAATCACTTTATCTATTGTTGAAAACCGCATGAAAATCTGTCAATAGACGCTGTCGCTAGAAGACAGACGGATGCGGCGGAGGACTTTGTTTTATAAATAAAAATAAATGTAGTGATAATAGAATTAATTACACATCTAATTGGTGAAATTGTGAAGTCGGTTTTACATTGTGGCTGATACCGGATGTTTTGGACTCGGACTCAACTCGTTCACATCTCGACTTCTTGTCTGCAAGTAGTAGTGGTACAGATTCGTTTTCGAATTGCGGAGTAGAATTTTAAACAAAGACTCCGTGTGAATCGCCAAGAACACAATTTGTCAGGATTCATTTAAGTTTTTCTGCATTTACCAACCGTTTGTAATTTCATGCCCGCATCGCGGTCGTTCGTGGGGAAACGAGAATGATAATAGACTGAGGGGAAACAGACAAAGAGCTTATAAACCGTGCGATCTTGCGTTTATGAGTTTACTTAGCTTTTCTCGAGCTTACAGACTAAAAGCCACACTCATTAACCAAATATGGTATAGCCGAGGGAAGCTGTGGGATTGTTTGTTAAAGGGCTTTTTAAAATATATTGGGTACTAGCTGTGCCCCGCAGTTTCACCCGCGTGAGTTTTGGCATCAGGAACCTTTGCGGACGCAGGCAGAACAACCCGCCAAAGTTTCATCACAATCGGACCAATGTTTCGAAACGTAAGGGGACAGATATACAAACATTCATTTTTATTTATAAAGAAGAAGATGTGCGGGTACATGTGTATCAAATTTATGGATCTAGTTGTGGTTCTAACACAGAGAAGTTTTCTGAAAATTCCTGGTGGAATTTTGAATTTCAATGATGATAACACAGTCATTTAATTTTAATGTTTTCCCAAAAATATTTGCGTACGAGTACGAGTATTGTCTTAAGCGCTTAGTGCTCTAAATCGGATACAATTTAGACCCAATTTAGACAAATTGGTACCAATTTAGGGACCAATTTAGGGTCGGTGAGTGAGAGAGAGAGCGAGTGATCACACTACATTAAAATGTACCCTACAGCAGTCGATTTAGGGTACAACTTAGTGTAGTGTGATTACTCGCCATCTCTCTCTCACTCACCGACCCTAAATTGTATCCGATTTTGAGCACTAAATTGGTGCTCTGAAATTGCAAAGTGTAATAAGCGTTTTAAGGAAAATAGGTTTTAATTTCTGTAAAAGTTAAAAAACCTGTTGGCATTTTGGGACTACTAGATGTTCCCTGTGGTTTCACGCGAGTTAGTTTCAATATTTTATTATTAGGTATATCCCTTTCTGTACCCCTGATAACGTGCATGCAAAATTTCACGATTATCGGTTGAGTAGATAAGGCGTAAAGCGTAATAAACAAACAAACTCACATTCATAGGGCACTAACTTTGAAACTAAACTTGTATAGGTACTTATTGAAAGAAGTAATATAAATTTGGTATATAATATTGTACCTAATAAGTACCTATATAGTTTTGTTTTTGATAAGATTTTGCTCGATCTATATTGCTTCCGTAATCGTATAAAAAACAAAGCAACAAAAGTCGTAATAGATACAAAAAAATACTGAATTGTTTTCCAAACGACGGTACTTCCGATAAACTTTTATTTCGTTTTATTTTTTCGTTTGAATGCTAACGAGACAAAATAAACGAACCGGCTTGTAGCTACAAAACACGCTCATATTATAATGATCTGGGTAAAAGTATACTGAATACTTTTAAAGACGGTTATTATAAAAGAGTATCAAAGCCGGTAATACTTGTCGTTAATCCATACAGACTTAGGAAAAAATAGACAGCTAAAGTGTCAGTTACGAGGTTACATCCGCATTTTTTGGTAAGAAAACGCAAAAGTTACAAGTAGTAGTCAAAAGTAAATAAATAGTATAAATGATCAAGAGATTTCCACTGCCGGACAACAACCTCCGTCAATAGGGAATTTTAGTGTTTAGTTTTATTATTGTTTTATAAACCTTTATGTATTAGTAGTATACTCGTAATAGCATTATTCTTTTACAAATATCTTTTGTACTTTCAGAGATATGACTGTTTAAAAGTTCAAGTTAGACAAGGAAAGCGCTACAGTCTACTCGGCTTGTAGAGTCCTACAACCGGCATACAAAATTCCGTTTTAGAAAGAGACAGACATAGTCAAAATTAAACACTATTCTATTTTTTAAACAAGTCTTTTGATTTTTTCGCTTATGTTATGCTTATCCATGATATTTTCGAGTGTATATCAACATTTCAACAACAGTGAAATAGCCTATTATAAAATAAAAAAAAAAAACAAATTCATACCTGTGAAATTGTGATAGTTAACTGACTTCGAATTTTATATTTTTACTAACCATTTACCTTTTTTCATTCTGTCTTACCTTATTTAATAGTTTTAATTAAAATATAACCAGATTATTTTAGGTTAAAACAGTGATCACAACTCGGATTAACTTTTTTTTCATGCTGGAGCACAATATGTTTCATGTCGTCGGCATTTTACAAAAGGCCAACCGTTAGGAAATAGACGAATTGTACAATATCTCTGCGACATATACCTACCTGCCTGCAAAAGTTTGCGGTGTCTATCCTTTCTATGTATCTGTGGTAATCCATTCCTAGTAGGTAAGTACATAGTTGTGCAACTTTAGCAATTAATACTTCGCGTCGGTGGAAAGCTCGGAGTTTGCTCGGCCCTGAGTTGGGGAACTTCCGAAAAGCGTCCGCCAAGACTACATCAGTAAGTTAAACAACGCGAAATATCTAAGCACATAAGTTTGTTTATTGAATATCACGGTATTGGGATGTTTTGAATAATTTTCAAATGAAGAATGTTTTCTTCATTCAAGCAACAAAAAAAAAGTAAGGAATAACTTTTTTGATGGGAGCTTCTTGCGGGAGTCGAAGGTTTTTTGGGTCCGTCATTTATTTTTGTATCAAATTTCAAATTTCAAAATATCTTTATTACTTAGGATCGGTACAATCGCTTATAATCGTCAGCAAGTAGTTCTTAAAATTAAATTGAAATAGGGTACTTGCATGAAATTTATAATAAGAAATTGTGTCAATATTTCAAAAATAGAGCCTTAGAAAAGCGTTATCGTGAAAGATTTACTAAAAAAATTTTAACAGTTTCCAAAATATTCAACTTTTAATTTTGTGAAACGGAACGTTGCAATGAAACACCAATCACAGCCAAGCTTAACACATGACGTCACTTTTATTTTTTTAGGAAATATTTACCTCTTTCATAGAAGGCAAAAGAAACTAAGTGCATACAGTCAACGCATATTTTCCATTTTCTGAAGTTTTTTACTTTAAAATGCATCGGTAAGATGCATTTCGATTCTTTACTGGAACTTTTGGAAGTAAATCGACACAGTTCAACCTTAATTTCGCTTTTGGATATTGAAGTTATCTGTCTGTCAGTGTCACATGACGCTGTCAATACGACAGTGACATTTCTATCACAGATTAATAAGGCGTAATTTTGAACAAGTGACGTCATTCCGCGATTCGGCGGTAAGGTCTAAAGTAGGAACTTTGAAACGCTCTATTTAATTAATTTATGCATATATTTTTTTTCTTTTTCTTGCTTTGTTTAAGTAGGCCTGCAAGTACCCTATTACCGTCAGCTCGGAACGCGCGCTCTACTGAGAAGAACTGACAAATAATAATACAGACTTTGCGAGATGTTTTCTTCTGGTTCGAGAAAGATTATCCGAACTACAACACGATGACTTGCAATTTGGAGCCTTGTGTGTTATATACGTAGGTATAATAAATGCGAAAGTATGTTTGTTTGTTTTTTTGTTACACCTTCATTCGTGAACTCCGAATGAACACGTGTGAAACCGCGGGGGTTCAGAGAAGGACGAAGGGCGAAGGAAGGAAGGGTGCTTTTTATTTTGAAATTCCTGCGGGATCTCTGAAATTAACGCAGATGTATCCACGGGGAACAGCTAGTACTAGTATAGCTAAACTAGCTTTCCCCCACGGTTTCACCCACGGTAATTTCGGATTTCCCGCGGGAATTCCAGGATAAAATATAAATATAAACCTTTCTCATGAATTACTCTATCTATTGGTGGAAACCGCATGAAAATCCGTTGCGTAGTTTTAAAGATCTAAGCATACATAGGGACAGACTTTGTTTCCATGCATTATATATGGACATAGATAAGCAATAGTGTGTTAACCCACACTGGAGAAATTTTGAGTAAATCGTGTTTTAAAAGTAAAAGCGCCATTTTGTATCAACATTTTTTTTGTTCAATATTTAGTTACATATTTAAGCAATGTAATAAGGTAAACACATAATTAAAAAACGTTCCCTAACTCTCAATAAATCGTTCTGAATCAATAACTTAATTTTGTGGGTTAACATGTTATTGCTTGTCTACGTCTATATATACGAAAGTCCAAATGAAACAAAAATTTTTTTCACGTATTCTGTATTACAATGTATATTAAACTAAATACCTACCAACGGTTATAATTTTTTTTTTCATGAATTGAGTTTTGCGGGTGCTTTGTGTCTGACATTGTGACAGCTGATTTGGGTCAATTTCGGGTGCTCGGGTTATCTCCCCGCTTCAAGTCGGGTGGGTATTATTCTGAAACCGAGGTCCTAACCTATCTAAGTGGAAACAATAATACATTTATTTTGATTCAGAATTTTAAGGATACGAAAATTGAATATCCCGATTTTCATTTTATCATCGAAACTGACTCTTATATAGCTGTGTAGAATAGCATAGAATCATTTATCTCAAATTATCAATTTTATAATACCTAACTAGCTGACCCGCGCGATTTATGTATACATATAGATAACTTGCTGTTTCCTGCGGTTTCACCCGCGTTAATTTCGAAGTTTTCGCGGGAGGTCCGGGATGAAACAACCCTATGTCTTTCTTTGTACCCCTGATAACGTGCATGCAAAATTTCAGGATGAGCTGTTAACAAATACAAACAAACAAATAATCAAACAAACAAACTCACTTTCGCATTTGTAATAGTAAGGATTACCTACGTAAATTAACAAAGATTTTTTTTTAATAATGTAACATTATTAAATAGTCTAGAATAATTCAGATATCGTTAAAAACTTAGAAATGGGTTCCCCAGCACTGCCAAATGATGGTAATGTAGGCTCGTTAAAACTTGACTTCCAAACTTGTCCTCGACCTTTTATTGAGCTGGGATTTCTGAATGACACGTCTGATGGAGGGAAACTCCCAGCGTGGCTCATAATAATAATGGAGGGACAGCAAAAGAGGCAAACTAAAAGCGACTTATAACAATGTTAAATCGCTATTGAATGGTATTTGAACATAACATAAGAAGATTTATACTTACTTATAAATTCGAATGTGAGTTTATTTGTTTGTTACACATTCACGCCTTAACTAGTCAACCGATCATCATCGAATTTTGCATACGCACTGTCAGAGGTACAGAGAAGGACATTGGGTACTTTTTATCCCCGAATTCACGCGGGAACTCCGAAATGAACGCGGGTGAAACCGCGGGGAACAGTAGTAAATAAATAATCAAATGAGGAAAAGATAGTAAATAACATCATTTACATTATTTACTAGCTGTGCCCCGCGGATTCAACCGCATTAATTTCAGAGACCTCGCGGGAATTTTGGAATAAAAAGTAATCTATGTTACTCCTTATAACATCAGCTATCTGCCAGTGAAAGTCCCGTTAAAATCGGTCTCAGCCATTTCAGAGATTAACCGGAACAAATAGACAGACAGACAGAGAAAAATTAAAAAAATTGACTTTTTGATGTACCTAAGTACCTACCGTATATACTTTCGCATGCATTTAGTGAAAAGCTGTTAATTTGGGATTACAAACAGACATTTCAATTTTATTTATAAGTCTAGATAATACAACTGCGTGCGACCAAAAGGCATCCGTAGTTCTGTCGCAGGCGATGAAATAAAGCAAAAGATTAATACAAAAATAAATTAAATTAAATTAAGTGGAATTCTAAATTTGTTAATATTTAGTTAAAAATATCGATCGCTAGTGTTTCATTTTAATTTTTGAAAAAAAAATTTGACAAAAAAATTTTTGGTGAAAATCTCAAAATCAATGATCAAAATCAACAACTTCCGTAAAAAAAAATTTAAACTCATGGTAGGTATTCCTTGTCACTCCTTTTCCGACTAACTCTGAACAAATATATAAGTTTCAACTGTTATTTTGTGCAAATATGCTTCGTAATATCATATTTACTCTGAGGTAATATGAATGCATTTTCAAACCACAAACTTTATTTTCAACTAGGTTTGATAAAAACTAAAAAGCAAACACGTCTAGGTAACGAGAAATCTTTCTATTTTCATTAGACTGTTAGCAAACTTTTTGGTCTTGGACTCGCAATTTCTCACATTTCACTTCACACTTCACTTTTGTAGATAAACTTCTTTGCAAAGATATAGGATTTTATTGCGGTGCGGTTTTTTGATGATTTTGTTAAAGTATTGAAAAAAAGTTCCAAACAAAATATTTTTACATTGTATTATTTTACATGGATAAATGAGATACTTAGGTATATCTGTCTTGTCTTGTCTTGTTTATCTATACATATAAAATGCTTTATCCTGAATGACTGATGGATCAACGCATCGATGGATCAATGGTGGAAAGGGGTTGCAAAGTTTGTATGGAACAATTCCGCGAGAACTTCGAATTTATCGCATGTGAAACCGCGTGGAACAGCTAGTAACTCTATATATTTCTATGGATGTTTCACTTCTTAAGCATCTATGAGATGCACCTTTTTTACATATAGAAGTAAAACTTCTTTGTACGGAGGACTGTGTGTCTAGTATAAGTACACAAAATTTGAGTGGTTTGTTAGTAACGTAATATTACGTGTCTGGCGCCAGGAGCTCGTCTTTTGTAGATCGTGACATTACGCGGATGGTGGTGAAAGTATTAAGTACCTATAAATTAGTTATTCTGACTCGCACTTGGCTGGTTTATCTACACTAATAGAGCTAAAGTTTGTGACGTTGTAGCGGGTAATCTCTGGATCTACTGAACCGATTTTGAAAATTCTTTCACATATAGGAAGCTACGGTAGTCCTCAGTGACATAGGGTACTTTTTATCCCGAAATTCGCGCGGGAACTGGAAACCGCGGGAGTCAGCTAGTTTTTAATACGTTTAAATATAACGAACACGATAGTTGCAGCCCTATTCGATATACGTACGTGAAATTTCACGCACATTTCACTTGCAAATCACCCGTTGGATCTCCAGTTTCCAACTAGCTAACTTCCAGCTAACTCATTACCGCTCTAATATCTCGTTCGTGCGGCGACACCGTGCAACTTTACTAATTAACTGGCCTTCCAATTTTATACACCTAATTACGTTTACCCCATGTTATTATGAACATTGCGTGTATTTTAATACTTGAGCTGGGTGGTTATTTGGTAATTTGACTCTAATTAGTTTTAACGGTGAGATTTAACGGTCATGAACGTATTACATATAGGTACTCGGTTTCGTAATCCGGAAGCGGAAACCCTTTCTGTCCACCCAGTTAAAGTTTAAATTGAACCTGAGAGTTAAATTATGGCGTGATGCTTCGACTCCTTAACATTGGTTATCTAAATTAAAATGACACGCCCCACTACTCAATAAGCAGTTTTAGATGTGCGATATCATGTATTGATAATATCTTTTTAGTGGGTGAATGCGGCGACTTAAAAACTGTAAAATTTACCAAAAAAAAATACCGACATACTGGTGATATAACTGAATACCGTTATCCAGGTGCTCCATGTTATCCATGTTAAAAAGAATTTTTACAAATGACACAAATAAAATAAAATTCCCAGTTACCATAATACAGGCAGAAAAAGGCTTAAAAATTTCAATAAGCAAACACACATTCATTAGAACGAAAATCAACCCTTTCCATTTGCTGACGTTTGAGCAAGATTAATTGCGAGTGCCATCAATAACCAGACGTCGTTCCTGTATTAGGTGATTAGGGACCTTATGGGTAGATCGAAAAAACATCGACGAAACTTTTTTTAAACTGGATAATTAATGAGGTTATCAATAAAAAGCTGTTATAACTTTATATTGGAGCAGATAAAGCATAGAACCCTAGTCTAAATGATATAAGTAATGTATAATTTAAGTTTTTAACGAATTTTAATTACTCAAAGATTGTAAGTACCTTGAATACAATACAGTAAGTAGAAAAGCATCAGTAAAAACTAATATTAGGTGTCGTGTCGTGTTTTTACATCACTATTAGTAAAATATAGAAAAGAAATTGTTAAATTTACAAAAAAATAAGTTTTTTTATTCATAGTCATTACTCAGTATAAAACCAATTAAAAAAATGTGTGTTTACGCACGTATACACACGTAAGAAGTTATAGTTTTTTGGGATGAAGAAAAAAACAGGTCACATAAAATAATATTTAAAAAAAACCTGTCGTTATAATAATTCAATACGAAAATACTCTCTGATTTATAATTTCTCCTAACGCGTGTAAATAACTAAAAATTGCCTTGCACCTAACGGTGTGTTTCGGCTGCTCCACTTGAAAGCCAGTCCCCATCCCCATTCCAGGTCGGCAACGCACCTGCATGCCTTCAGCAGAGCTAGGATGCGCAACATGATATGTTTATCGAACGAAAGATAAAATTGTCGACACGACAAATATTTGTGGGCGTCCAAGCAAAAAAGTGCAGTAGTGGGGTATTGATTTAAGACTAAACGGTTAAACATTTTTTACCACTGGTAGACAAAACGATATATTATGTCGACGAGAATCGATAAAATGGCTCGATAAAATTTCATCATGTTGCGCATCCTAGCTCCACTGGTGTTGCAGATGTCCATGGCGGCGGTAATCACTTACCATCACGTCTTCGTTTGCCCTCTATGACATAAAAAAAATAATGAAATTAAATAAAATCAGCCAGAGCCGTTTCAATTTTTAACATTCCCAACATAGGTAGGCACATGGGACTGAAGATCAAAAGGGTTTTTGTGTTATTTAAACAATTTTATTTATTTTTCGTTCAAAGTCAAAGGTATCAAATGAAATTAATTAAAATATTAATTAACAAAGATCGTCATTATAAATAAGGGTATGGGTACTTATTGTGTGTGGTTAAAAACGTTATTGTAAACTCGTTTGATCTTGGTTTTTCATTTAGGCTTTTAACCTATGTTATTTAGGTAACAAGTACCAACAGAAAAATCTATACAAATATCACTACATAGTATAAAACAAAGTCGCTTCCCGCTGTCTGTCTGTTCCTATGTATGCTTAGATCTTTAAAACTACGCAACGGATTTTAATGCGGTTTTTTAATAGATAGAGTGATTCAAGACGAAGGTTTATACGTATAGTTTATCCGGAACTCCGAAATTACCGCAGGTGAAACTATAGCAATATATTTACCTAGGTAATACTGATAGGTTCAATGTTGAAAAGGACTAGGTACTTACCTGATTTATTACTTGACTGCTATTAGCTGTGCCAGCGGTTTCACCCGCGGTAATTTCGGAGTTCCCGCGGGAATTCCGGGATAAAAAGTACCCTATATCTTTCTCTGTACCCCTGACAACGTGCATGCCAAATTTCATCCAGATCCGTTCAGCCGTTTTTGCGTGATTGAGTAACAAACACCCAAACATCCAAGCATCTAAACATCCAAACATCCACACTTTCATATTTATAATATTAGTAGGATTATTCTCTAGATCCATATATATAGATAGCTTAGGCGGGATTTAGGTTAGTTTAAAAAAAAAATTTAAAGCCCGCTCCACATTTACGCGAGAATCTTGCGAGAGCGCGAGAAAACCTCGAGAAACGGTGGAGAATGTTGTGTTTTATCATAAAGGTACATAATTATTCTAATTCCTTACTGATACTACAAATGCGAATGTTTGTTTGTTTTTCGTGGTTTCACGTGTTCATTACCTACTTAACTGGTCATCATGAAATGCAAACACGTTTATTACAAGGTAACGTAAGATAAGATAAGTTTATTAAGATATATAACAGTATCTACCTGCAGAAACCAATTTATCAACACACATTATATCTTAATTAACCTCCAGACTGTATAGCATCGGTAAATTTAATCATGTGCAAATTATTATAAGGTAATATGTGTTCCTTAATTTATATGATAGTGAAAATATTAGCGGTTCCCCGCGGTTTCATCCGCTACTTTTGAAAATCAAAATTCTAATTAGTCCGTCAGTTAGAAACTAAAAGAACAATAGACACGTATTTTTTGCTTTTTCAAATAAATTAAAATATAACTAATAAAGCGCAATAAAGTTTAGGGTGAGGGGGTCGTGACGTCACTAACCACTAAAAAAAAATACGTGTCCAATATTTTTTGATAATCTACAAGACGGACTAAAAAATAAAAATTAGTCAACATGCCCATTGCGAAGTGCCCTCGGGAATTCCGAGATGAAAGTACCCTGTCTTTTACTGTATCCGTGAAAACTTATATGCAAATTTTTTATAGTGATCGGTTTTTATAGTTAGGCGTGAAAAAGTAATAGACAAAACAAACTCACATTCATATCACATACAGTAGGTACAAGTACATATTATAAAACAAAGTCCCCCGCCGCGTCTGTCTGTCCGTCTGTCTCTCAACTCAAAAACTACTGAACGGATTTTCATGTGGTTTTCTTCAATAGATAGAGTGATTCAAGAGGAAGGTTTATTCGTAAAGTTTATCCTGGAATTTCCGCGGGAACTCAAAAATTACTGCGTGTTACTATCATAACATAGACGGCGGTCTTAAACTCTATTTGAAGTTTAATTAATCATTTGTCTCATAGAAGGAACTCTTGAGAACACGAAACTCTATACGATCTGAAGTCTTTGATTGACCTTTCATTTTTCCAATCATTAAGCGAGACGGAAAACATCTTAAAAGCTGAAAAGCTACTCCGAAATGTTTTACTTATTTCCCAACCTTCAAAAGTTAATAAATAAACCAACATTACATTTTAAAGATACCAAAGAATTTGTAAAAAAAAATAATTAACGTGTTCCTAATAGGGATGTGGACGACTTTAGAAAATCAAAATTCTAATTAGTCCGTCAGTTAGAAAATAAAAAAAACAATAGACACGTATTTTTTGCTTTTTCAATGAATGAAATAAACAGAGATAAAGCGCATTAAAGTTTAGGGTGGGGGCTCGTGACGCCACTAACCGCTATACGCCGCCATACAAACTGCACTGGTTAGTGACGTCACGCGAAATTTCAGCTCAATGCATCGCCGTTATTTTTTGATTACGTAAAAAAAGAAAAAATACGTGTCCAATATTTTTTATTAATCTACAAGACGGACGAAACAAAATTTTGTCAACATGCCCATGCCCATTCGAAACATTGCTGAAATCTAAAGAAACTTATTTCAATTGAAAAGTGACTGTATTCCTAAGTTTTTAAAGTCCAGTATATATTGACCGACATAACCTAATGAGAATGAGAAAAGTTATACGAATTAAAATACACCGCGTCATCTCTCGAGTCGTCTTATCTCATTTTAAGAGCTGCCACTTACTAAGTTAGCGCTAAGCTAAGTACCTACATCTTAGGAAAAATTACGTTTTAACTTATTTTGCGGGTCGGCGAAAGTAATAAATAAGCTACATATAGATAGAATGTCTGCTATACTTGCTGTAATACATAACATAGCATGGTGTAATTGGATTAACGCAAAAATCTAGCAGATACTTCAAACGATTTTTGCCGTAATAAATTTATCTATATCGGTAAATAGGTATGTCGATGAAAAAGAAATTGACGTTACTATACGTATAATATTATGTATGAAGTGAAAAGATTTGATTTATTGTGTTTGTTTGTAATGGATAAACACAAAAACGACTTAATCTTCGAATACGCCTAGTAAATTTTTCTGGAATTTTTCCATTGAAATTACGAAAGACAGGAAATAATACGGTTTTTTTTTCCATAAGTTGCACAAGTAATATTTTATTTTAATGTTAATATAAATATCAAATAAGATCCATATTACTCGTTATATTATTATAGTATTTTAGAAAAGGTATGAATGACAAATGTTTTTTTTTTATTTATTCCCTTTAAATTTTGAATTTTGATGCGGTTCATTACCTGGGAGCGTCGATTAGTGTTTTCATAAAATTGTTTTAAAAGCTTTTGATTTCTATTACGATTCTTAACTTTATGATAGTTAGTGCACTGGTTAGTTAAACCTACACTGATTTCCTCACTATACTATTTCCTTATCAGGGTGTACACTCAGACCAAATAAAAACTAAAGACGGAACGCGTAGAACAAACAAGTGAAGCCAGGAAAAAGACACCATCGCCGTGCATGTACACAGAAACACGCACACACTTACAAGAAAAAGAAACCATACCTTGAAATCGTTGTGGCACTTTCCTAAGCACCACATGCATACGCAACCGGCTTCACTTCGTTGTTCGAGACGTTCCGTTTTTAGTTTTTATTTGGTCTGAGGTTGTAAATTGTAAAATCTGCCCTAAGCCGCAACCCAAAACCCTTACGATGTATTAGCAAACCTACCCAAGTTTTACCATAAAAAAGTTTATGTACCTACTAATTTAAGGTTTTTTTTTCACAGATTAAACTACATTATGGCTGTCAAGACGTTTCTTGTGTTCGCATCTATTTCCGCTTTGAATATAGGTAAGTGAAAATTCATAGAGGCCATATATTGTTATGTGAGGGTATATGCTATAAATACATATAGTGCTCTCTTTTTCGTTCTGCATCTGGCTTTTGTGTTTTTGAACCTGGCAACCCTTATCCCGCCTATATATTGGCTCTAGTTATAATATTACTATAGCTATCCCCGCGGTTTCACCTGCAGTATTTCGGAGTTCCCGTGGGAATTTCGGAATAAAAGTACCCTCTGTCACTTAGGACCTATAAAAGAAAAAGACTCAGGACTACCGCAGCGCTAAGTGAAAGTTTCAAAATCGGTTCCGTAGATCCTGAGATTACCCCCTACAACGCGTCACAAACTCACAATTCACAAACTAACTGTTCAGCCACGTTAGTGTCGGAGTTCCTGCGGGAATTCCGGGATAAAAAGTAGTCTAAGATACTCCTTTTAACATAAGCTATCTGCGAGTGAAAGTCCCGTCAAAATCGGTCCAGCCGTTCAAGAGATTAGGAACAAACAGACAGACAGACGGAGAAAAATTTGAAAAGTTGGTTTTTTTATGTGAGTATCGTATATACTTTTATATAAATTTAGTAGAAAGCTGTTTATTTGAAATTACATACTGACACTTCGATTTTATTTATATGTATAGATTATTTTCTCTGTGAAAATAATCGATTGGAACCTATACAAACTTTGAATGCCAGCAGCGATGACATAGGCGGTGTACTTTCACCGCAGCCCCGTTCAAAAGTTATAATTACGAAAAGCAAAATTAATTTAGAATTAAGTTCGCACCGCAAAGTTTCGGCCTTTCACGCAGGTGTAACTCCGATTTTTGTGTGTCTTGAAATGTAAAGATGTGTTAATAAATTAATTAAAATAGGTACCTATATAAGAAGCAGAAGTTAAATTATGTTATTCAATTATGTAAATCTTATCTGAAAATCTGTGCATAATATTCATTTCCTTACCAGGAAAAAATGTCTTCAACTTCTAGCTTGTACTATTTACATATCATTAAATAAATCCTCCGCCCTGTCTGTCTGTTCGCGATTAACTCAAAAACTACTTTACGGATTTTCATGCGGTTTTGCACCAATAGATAGAGGGATTCAAGAGGAGGGTTTATAGGTATAGTTTATTCTGGAATTCCCATGGGAACTTTGAAATTATCACAGGGGGAGGCATGAAACTGCGGGAGGCAGCTAGTTTAAGTTAATCTGAACTTTCACAGATGCAATAATTTTATTATTATAAATGCGAAAGTACTATAAATCTATCTCTCTATCTATAATCTTTTCATAAAAATTGCAAATTCGAAACACAAAAAAACTACTGATAGGTATCAAAAAAAAATGTTTTGTAGACATTTGATTGTATACAAAAAAAAATTGATAAAATATTCAAGAATAAACAACGCACAATACATTTTCACGCGGCATCGGTCAAACAAAAAACGACTTCAAAGGAAACTCGTGCGTACAGCCAAAAATATTTGTGCATTCTATTTTTTTTTTTCTTTTTTTTTCGTTCTTGTACAACATTTGCTCCACGTATTTGCAACGAAATAATATTGTGGATGTCGAAAAAAAGAGATAGAAGCCAGTAGAGTTCTCATTAAAATTTGTACACACCAATGCGTTTTAAGTACTTACGAGCTGAAAACAAAGGAATTTTTGTTTCGTATTGTTTTGTTTCTGCCATCGTTTGTTTATGGTAAAGAATTTGCGTTAAAAATAGGCAACATCCTTTTTTTTGTGCCTATTTATAACTTGAAACGCTTTTGTTTTACTTATAGATTGTTTTGTGTTCAATAAAGATTAATCTACACTTATGTTATAAAGAGGTCAAGTTTTTAAGTTTGTTAGAAGGGGATTATCTCTGGAACTACTAAACTGATTCATAGAAATCTTTCATTAATATCAAGCTACAGTATTCTTGCAATATAGAATACTAGCTGTTCCCCGCGGTTTTCGCGACCATTCAAGGTAATTCATCGAGCATTTTAATGATGAAAGAATTTTTTGAAATCGGTCCTCTAGTTTTCGGGTTACCTACCTAAATTATAACAAACAAACAAACAAAAAATCTAATCTTTGGCCTCTATAATATTAGTTTACATTTTATGTCCCAAAAGTGCTAAAATTCACGCGGATGCAACCTTGGAAAGCAGCTACATATAGCTAAGAGAAACGTATGTCTTGGAATCAGTCATTTTATCCACATAAGAAAAGTTGCTGAAGGAACTCCGAAATAGCAGCTAGCTCGTTTTCGATTAAAAGTTTTGCTGAGTCTGCAGCTCTCCATTTGCAACATAAAACTATTATGCTAAAACTATGCGGCGTATTATTACATACATAATAGTTACGAACGGTACATACAAGTATTATGAATGTATTGTTCATTTCGTTTATCATTACTTAGATCGCACAGCCAGCTTTTGCTGGCCTTTATTCCTATTTAACCGTGATAGGTTATAAATCAAAGCGTTAAAACCCTAGATTTGTTTGCCCCTTTGGAACAGAAGTCACGTAGAGTCTCCGCGAGCGGAATCACAAACATGCTTTATGTGTCAGTTATATTTGGAGTACCGACAAAGATCTATGCACTAGCTGCTCCACGCGGTTTCACCCGCGTTAATTTTGATTTCCCGGTGGGAATTCCGGAATAAGAAGTACCTACCTACCTACCCTGTGCCATAGTGTTGCTTCCTGCGCAAGTGAAATAACTTTTAAAACCGGTTCATTGTTTTTTTGACTTTATCCATAACCAATACACAAACAAACATACAAAATATAATCTTTTCTCTTTATTACATAAGTATTAAGTATAGATAGATACGTGTACCGAGTATAATTTTCGGCATAATATTTAAAATAAAAATATAAATGGAAAATATTAGATATTAAATCAGAGAGATAACCTTAAATAAAACCTTTGGTTTACGCAGGTATCTTTATATCTGATTTGTCGGTGCACCAGGCAGCGGCAACACAAAGGAAAAGGAGCGTTGAATTATCTATGGCGGAAACACACTTACGTGTCGTGTCGTGTCGTGTCGCGACAGAACCTTGTTTGTTTCATACATTTAGTATGGTTAGAAACGCTCCTCAACAGAACGCCCCAAAACACGACAAAACATAAAATAATATGTCTCTAACCATACTAAATGTATGAAACCGATATGCTTCTGTCGCGACACTAGACAGCATCACACATGTGTGTTTTTACCTTTAGGACTTCAACTTGCATGCAAGCTTAATTTTCGTGGATTTCATTTTTTACAATTAAATATTTTTTAAAGCTTTTTTTATGTGTGCGTAATATTTGCGACTAGATACTGAACATTCTCCCACAAGACGTTCCTCGTTTTACCTTGCCTTTCCCATAGTATAAATTAGCTCGGGGACAATTCAATACCTACTAACACTTATCACTTGACATTCTAATCTGAGGCCTTACTCTTGAAAATTATTTGAGGCTGATTTTGATTTTGATTTGACTTCGATTTGATTTCACCTCGATGTCATTTTAGTACTGTATACTTCTGAGATCGAAATCAAATCGTATTTGGAATCGTGTTATTGTCTCAAGATGACGTCCGACAAGTCAATAACACGACTCCTATATTGAAATCGAGAAATTTGACAGATAAATTCGATCCCAAAAGTTAAAATATAGCAAAATTTGATTCCATTTCGATTTCATTTCGATTCGAGTTCGATTAGATCCTAAAACGATTACGTGAAGAGTATGACCCCTACTCGATTGCGTCAACAGTAAGCCGGCTGTAATCTACACAGGTTAAAACCCATATCATGTCACCGGCGGCCCTATGAATCTTTCAGGACGGCTTCCTTTGATGTGTTCGTGATTAATAATTTAATTAAAGCACCGAAACTGCGGCGTTCCTATTGTCTCCGAATACTTTGCGTGCCCTCGGGTCAGGAAAACTAAGCGTATGGTATGAGAGCGTAACAAGCGATGTCTTGGCTTTTCGACCTGGTGATGGTAATCACAAATGGTGAGTGACGTAACTGCCCATGATATGATAATCCTCAATTGAAAAGTTCACTGCAGGAAGGATTTAAACAAAACTAATGATTGCTAGTTTTTATTATGAAATAGCTGCCCACCGCGGTTTCACCCGCGTAAGTTTTGGAATTCCCGCAGGAAGTCCAAAGTAGCCTAATTTACTCCAACATCAGCTAAAGCTGAAGTCCCGTCAAAATCGCGGAGATTCACCCGTGTGAGTTTCGGAATTCTTGTAGGAACTCCAAAGTTCTTTCATATTCTTCTTCTCCTTACAATAACAAACAACAAAAAACAGAATTAGCGAAATTGAGCCAGCCGTTCACGTGCCGTGACCAAGGGAAATTGGGATTCATTTTTATATATATTTTATAAAGCTGTGCCCCGCGGTTTCACTCGCGGTAATTTCGAAGTTCCCGCAGAATTGTTCCATACAAACTTTGCAACCCCTTTTCATCCCCTCAGGGGACGAATTTTCAAAAATCCTTTCTTATCGGATGCCTACGTCATACAAAGAACACACTGCACCTCTAAGTTTCAGGTGTCTACGATCAGCGGTTTAGGCTGTGCGTTGATCCGTCAGTCATTCAGGACGAAGAATTTCATATGTATAGATAGATATAGAAATAGCTTCTTAATTGGACGAAATGCAAGTACCTTTCGTCCTTTATTTATCCACATTATTTCGCACTGCTAATAATAAAATTACTAGACATCGTAGGTATGTAATATAATAACGTGATGGTATCTAATTCAAATAAAAATACGACGTGTCACTCGTCCACATTGATATATTATTCACATTTCTCATATAACATCCAATTCTACCTCGTATTTCTTTAGTCTACCTTGCGTTTTGACAGTGACATATTGCCCGATATATTCCGGTAACACCCTATATTTTTATACGCCTAATCGAATATAAAAACTGGGGATATTGATAGATAATGACACATATATTTTTCGGGTGCCGCGGGATACATTTGAAAAACCTCTGGGTTACCTTTGTGGGCAGCTCAATTCTTGTAATGTAGAAATTGGTGATATACAACGTGTTAATGAATTAACTGAAAACCTGATACACCCCATTTAAAAAAATAAACAATGATATGATTAAAATATATTTTATGTCGAAAAAATGTATACTTTAAAAGTTATTCAACATTAGTTTGGAGGTGACCTATCTACGAAATTCCAAGCGTTACGCCCGCGCCTACCGGTTCGATTTTTTTTTGCTGCGGGCGGCGTACCCGCCAAATATTGTGTTATAATTTAGACATGGGCTAGTAAAAATGAAAAAAATATAACCTATATTAAAACATAGTGCGATCGATTCGCTAGTCGATTCTGAGCAAACTACTTTCTAGTTTTCAGTTAATTCATTAACACGTTGTATAGGTAATAGTCTATTTGTCATTTTTTTTTTATTTACGCAGTTTTTCTTTTTTTAATGCGCTTTATCCAGGTATATTTTCATTAATTTGAAAAAGCAAAAAAATACGTAGATATCCATTATTTTTTTTATTATCTAACTGACGGACTAAATAGAATTTAAAAAAGTAATCAAATAGCCTATATTTGGACGCCGATAAGTAATTTATTTATTTATTGGTTTGCCAGCAGATTTACATTAAGCAATAACATGTTAAACCACAAAATTAAGTTACTGATACAGAACGCTTTATTGAGAGTTATAAAACATTTTTTAAGTATGTTTTTACCATACTACATTGTTTACATCCCAACAAAATGTTGAACATAAAAAAATGTTGACACAAAATGACGCTATAATTTTAAAACAGATTTACTTAAAATATAAGTAGTGTATATATTATACTTACTTTCATATTCATTTAGTGAAAAGCTGTTAATTTGGAATTACAAACGTACACTTCAGTTTTATTTACATATCTATATTGTATAGATAGATAGATTAGTTGAACAGTAAGTAAGTACGTGTATTATTAGGACTTGTATTTTTTTTTCATTTAATTTTATCAATATCGCGGAAAAATCAAAAGAATCCGACTACTAAACTAACCGCCGCACTCAGAGTCGACTTTAATGACTACTTAGTTAAGTATAGATTTTTAAAACAAAACTGCCGCAATCAGACAAGTTTAATAAATTAATGTTAATTGGCATTTAACTAATTAAGTTACATCTCATTAAATGCCAATTAACATTAATTTACTGAACGTCTCTAATTGCGGCAGTTTTGTTTTAAAAATCTATACTTAACTAAGTAATCATTAAAGTCGACTCTGAGTGCGGCGGTACGACACATTTTCAATAGAACTCTCCCAGATGTAATATTATGATATATCAAGATAGTACATATTATATTGTACTTATATTGTAGTAGATATAGATGCGTAGACAGTAGGTACCTACATTACGTATTCTACTTAAAAACTTTCTTTTATAGAACCCTTTTAGTTCTTACTCAAGCCTATTACTCATTTGATCTATAATTCTGTGCCGTGTTTTGTTTCTTTTTTTTTTCATGTGACATACAATTCTAAGTAATTGTCATTTTTATCTGAGAGAAAATGGATTGTTGGTTTCTAGAATTTGGGTTTTTATTTTTATTTTAGTCCGTTTAATGGGCATGTTGACAAATTTTTGTTTTTTAGTCCGTCTTGTAGATTATTAAAAAATACTCGACACGTATTTTTTCTTTTTTTACGTAATCAAAAAATAACGGCGATATATTGAGTTAAAATTTCACGTGACGTCACTATTCTGACAGTTTGTATGGCGGATTTGTGGTTAGTGACGTCACGACCTCCTCATCCTAAACTTTAATGCGCTTTATCTCTGTATATTTTAATTTATTTAAAAAAGCAAAAAATACGTGTCTATTGTTTTTTTATTTTCTAACTGATGGACTAATTAGAATTTTGATTTTCAATAGTAGTCAACATCCTTATTATAAACCAAAAATTGAATAAAAATGATGCAGTTGGTTTTTACCACTTCTACAATAACAATAAATAATTGTCTTGGTTGCCGAAGGAAAAAAAAGACTACAAACATAAAATAGAATAATAATGATTTTCTTAATTTTAATTCCTCTAAGACTAAAGCTTTTTGATGGTTGTGAGTACATGTACATGTACACAATTCTCGTTATGCGTAAATAAAAAAACAATTCGTTTCGAAAAAAAAAAAAATGTCAATTGCTTTGTTTTTCCGTAGAGAAGTTGTTTGGTAGCATTATATTTCACTAGCGTTTTTAATTCCGGTTCATATAATACTTGAGAGAATATTTAATCAACGAACCTGCCTACTTTGGCCGGGACCAGCAAATTAATATCCAATGCTGAATCTTCTACCTTTCGAGTCCATGAAAGGGCTTTAATTCAATATAGCGCTGTAGACTGAAAATACTCACCTAAATTGGTACTAGATGAATTATACACAATTACTAAGCAAATTATTTCAATAATTTTATCCTTTTAAACGGTTTGTTCCAAGATTACCGGGAGTTTTCTGTGTATATATAAGTATATAGGTCAAGGAATACAGATATAAAGGTGTTATTATACAGAGTGTAAGGTTATACAGAGTGTAATGGAAACTCTCGATAAGTAATAGGCTAGTTTCCTAAATTTTCTTTTTTAGTCCGTTTTGTAGATTATTAAAAAATATTGGACACGTATTTTTTTTTTATGTAACCAAAAAATAACGGAGATATATCAAGTCGAAATTTCACATGACGTCACGCCTCGCTACAGTTTGTTGGCACGTTATAGCGAGCTGTGACATCACGAGTCCCCCACCCTAAACTTTAATGCGCTTTATCTATGCATATTTCCATTATTTTAAAAAAGCAAAAAATACGTGTCTTTTATTTTTTTATTATCTAACTGACGGACTAAATAGAATTTTGATTTTTTTACCCAGGAAACTAGCCTATTCATAGATACCTACTTAAATAATAAAAACGGAATAAACACAGGGAAAACCATGACAACGGGGGTAAGGCGGTTGAATGACCTTTATATTTGATTTTTCAGCGCGCTAGCGACATTACAAAGTAAAGGGTCCCTAAGAGTAGGTATGATCGGGTATGATCTGTCGGCGAGGTGGCAATAATATTTTTTACGTCAGAAAATATTTTAATGATTTTTTTTTTCGCTATTTGAAACGGAAATCGAATACTGAATACCCTCCGTCAACACTTCTCTTGTTCAACCTAACACACTGTATATTGCCTGTTTCAAGTCGTCAGGAATAGTACATTGTTATCCTAGGGGTGAAAGTAACTTATTTAGTCCCGAGACGGGGTTTGGCGCCCGAGCTTAGCGAGGGCGCACATAGATCGAGGGACTAAATAAGTCTTTCTCCCGAGGATAACACTGTGCTTTTCATTACGAATGCAAGGAAAGTCAAAATAAAAATAGGAATTAGCTAAAGAAAAAAATGAGTGAATTTTATTTTACATAAATCAAGCATTAGGTGTGCTACTGGCCAGTAAGTATGCCCCCTATGACATAAAAAAAAACTTGAGTTTCTGACGTATCCAGCTGTCAGTTGAAAGCGATTCTCCCTAGGGCTGAAAAGTGTTACTTTCAACCCGCTTCTCAGGCAACTTCAGACCTACTTTCCGAGTATGAGTAATGAAAAATAATTTTCGTTAAAATAACATAAAAAAGCAAAGTTATAGCCAGTTTTGAATGAAATCAAATATCAAACAAGCAATGTTTGTACAAGCTCTAAAAGAGCTGCCATAGACAGAGCATTTTTATTTTTGATTCGTTTAACGAGTCGGCAAACACTGACAAAAACTATTAAAAAAAAACTGACTGCAACTGGGTCACAGACAATTCGAATTAACTAACGCAGTGGAATTCCCCTGAAAACCAGTATGCAAAGTCAGTTGATTATCTAGTTAAAAGCGTGACAGCGTCACAAATTAACAAACAAACCAACGGACGAACAAACAAACGAGCGTTTATACTTGTATCAATATTTTATTTTACAAACTTTTTCATCATGGCAAATCATCAAGTCATCTTGGCAAATTTTCATTCACACATGATGGAAAAAAAATAAGGCGCGTAACGCTTTTTCTGACCATGTCGATTTCTGCTTGATATTATTTGCTACAAAGTTTTCTTGTCTATGAGTATTTTGTAATACATATCTACTGCTCACTTTGTGATTCGCCTTATCTTTGGACTTCTTGTTAGATCCACCATTTGACATTGGCGAAATTATTGTGCCAGTGACAGTAGAAGCGGGAATAAAAAAGTGAAGTCACGATTTCTTTCGTTCCAAAAACAAAACTTGTCCCAAAATCTTGTTTCATCTATAATCACCTCGGTACACTGTCGGAATCCCTCACAGATCCGCTGCGTGATAGTGCGACTAACTCGGAGTGAAACTTTTAGTCTGAAATCCTGATGGTTCATGCATTTTAATGATACCAGGCGGTAGCGTCCGTTGTGAATGCAAACATGGAGCGGCATGTTGCGCATACGTACCTACACGTTCTCAATTTGAAATCTGACAGGTTATTTTTTTTTTTTTTTTCAAATCTGTCGTTTCGTTGCAGTTTTGCTCAGAAAACCTTTTTTAAGTATTAGCTTCACTTGTAGCAAACAATTTAAAATTAAAAAGATCTTAGAAGTCAATTTCAACCTTCTTCTAAGTTCTAACTGTCATATCGAAATGAAACTTTGTACCTAGGTATATAGGTATAGTTGGGATAACATAACTATAATATGGTGTCGTGGAGCTGATTTTAATGATGGAACAAGTAGGTCTACAGTGTAGTGCAGTACTAGTAAATAAAAAACGTGTTTTTTGTTTTTTTTAAATTACATTTTGTAATACTGAAAAACTGATCTAGTTTTAATGGTAAATGTTCTCCCAATTATTAATAAATATATTAAGGTATTATTCTAGAATCATCATAATTAATGTCCCTACATTAGGATCTCTTTTTGAACTTATTTCACTTAACCTCGGTGTCATGAAAAGATAAATAGTTTTACAACGTACAACGTACAATTTGACATCAATGGGCCATAATAATAAAAAAGAACGATCAACTAGCTATCTGCAAATTTTGCTAAAAATTTGTTTATTTTCCAGAATCTGTGCAAAGCATCGGGGCTGGTCTAACATCAGTCGCTGACAGTGAAAGACAACTGGGAGGAACAGTCGATAACTTGTAAGTATTTTGTTTCTTATTACTAGACACACAGAGTCCCATTTCCATATCACCAACAAAAAACTTGTGTCCTTAATATTTTTTTCAACTCCGATATTTACATTTTCAACTCTATCTTAAAAGCATTCAAATACAATGTTCAATGCTATGTCGACAGTTTTAAGAGTGCGTTGAATGTTGAACGTAAAAGCGTTTTTTCCTTTTTTTTGGAGTACACTAAAAGGTGTTATATTTTTTATATATTCTATGTATTCTAAATCTAATGAACGATGTTGCGAACCTAGCGTTGTAGGTTTTTGCATACTTAAAGAAACGGTGTATTTTTTTAGGAATCAAATGATATGATATTGTTTAAACTACGCAAGACTTTTTTTAACTAAGAGCTTCGTTTGTATCTGAAATATACCTAATATATACCTACCCAAACTTTGTTTTTTTTTACATCTAGAACTTTCAGAATTGTGTCATAGGCAAAGAGTGTTTGAATGTCATAGTGAAACAGGACCCTGGCCAATATAGCTAGAAACCAAGCATTCTTCAAAAATCTGATATTGTTTTATAATTTTTACTGAGTGACGCCTGCTTTTTCTTCAATTATACTGCTTATTTATATTTCTAAGAACCTGCTGACGATTAGAAGTGATTGTAACCAATCCTAAGTAATAAAAAGCTTTTGAGTTTTGATTTTTTTTTTTAATTTTATATTTTTTCGTAAAATATTTAAAAAAGATACTACATAAATTTGAAATATTCATTTCATCTTCAAAGTGTTTATTTCATCCAAAAATAAATACTATATCAGCATAAGCCTTTCTTTATCCATAACGAACGAAGTAAACAAATATTCTATCATGTAAACAAACGAGATTCCTATAAATAAATCGGATCACCCATTTAACTCAATAGATTATAGAAACCAGTGCGAGTTATCGCAAAAATCCTTTGCCTTTTTGTTCTTTTGAATAAATAAAACATAAAAGGAAAACGAAAAAGAAACTACGTCTAACAGAAGGTATTGTTGAGCGTGCCAGCAGCTAAGTCGGACTTCGAAAGTCTAGATTCTAGACTTAAGAGGGCGCAAATAGTGAACGTAAGCCGATTGGAAAGAGCTCCCGACTGGACCGACCGTTCTATAATCAGATTTTATTTTGAAGTTTCTCCAATTCTTCTTTGTTTTTTTTAGTTTTTAAATGCATTCTTTTTTTTAAAAAGAATGCGCATCCATTTACATTTTTTTAAATCGTAATTCTTTTTAAGAACCTTTACGTAAAATTAATAATTAATTTATCTATTGAAATAAAAGAACAAACATACCGACTGATTAACTAATTACATATACCTACGACTGATTATAAAATTAATTGACTTGCTATAATAATTATTATAAACGCACGGTCCAAACCACAGAACAGAAAATAACAGATAGAAAGGACATCAACTTACTGACTCACTTTGCAACGGTGACGCACGCCCCGCCTGCATGTCTCTAGTTATAACTTGGTTTGTGGAACAAACAATCAAGTCTAGAACCTTGAAGGTAACAAGAATTCCTTGAATAATGAGGCATGCGCTAAGAAAGGGTTTTCCAAAATTCAACCCTCGAAAGGGAAACAGGATTTCGAAACTTGGATATAAGGATACTTTTTCATGGTAGATACCTCAGTTGTTTATGGAGAGTCTACGTCAGATTATAAAGGATTTTTATCACGGATTTCCCGTGAAAATCCTGACTGATGACGCGGTTAAAACCGCGGGGAACAGTAGTTTTATTATACGTATACATACACATATTGTCAGTAAGCAAAATAGAGATTAGTAAAATATAGTATACACATTACAACAGGTATCAACAAAGTTGCTTCCCGCTGTCTGTCTGTCCCTATGTACCTATGCTTAGATCTTCTTCGATCAGACCACGCAACGGATTTTCATGCGGTTTTCACCAGTAGATGGAGTGATTCATGGGGAAGGTTGATATCTATATTTTATCCTGGAGTTCTCCAAAAAACAAAAGATAAAAAGTTTTATTTGTCAATCAATATGAAAGAGTCTGAATCAAGTGTAAATCATTAGGTACATAGTCTTGATTATTTTATCATTTTTTTTTCAAAAGCATTTTACATAATTATATTTCTTGGTTAGTTGCATGAAAAATGGAAATATTTGGCCTCTGTATTAAGTTTATTAAATAAAAAAAAATATTTATTTTTACTTCGTTATCCGGTAAATTGTACTTATTCTTTATTTTTTCAGATTACGTCATCAAGAAAACGAATACAATGTCAAAGGTAAGAAAGATATTACATGAATTACCGACATATCTGTTCGTTTGTACCTACAGTATACTTAAGTTTAAAAATAAAATTAAATATTCACTAATAATATTATGAATGTGAGTTTGTTCAGTTGTTTGTTTGTTACTCTTTCTCGCCGTAACTTCTCAACCGATCGTCCTGACATTTAAAACTACACGTCAATAAGTACTCATTGACAAAAAACAATTTTCCAAATCGGTCTAGTCGAAACCCGTGAAATACGTATTATTGTTGAGTAGTTCCGATGACCACCTGTGGTCTTCATCATCAGTTCCACTACTTCAAATTTGGCTTTTTGAAAGCAAATGAACGATTTACTATAAAAAATACCCAAATCGCTACAGGTGTGCCTATAATTTTTGAAGAGTTCCCTCGATTTCTCCAAGATAAAAAAAAGGTAAAATAAAGCTAAAACTCTTTGGAATCCGAGTGGAGAAATGGTTTAAAAATCCACTTGATTTCTAAATACGATCGGATTCTAGGTTCCCGCCGCACCTCAATATCTATGCAGATTCCGCTAGCTGCTACGTAAATCCGGTTTTATCCGGCTCTAGGGCGGATTTCGGCAGTATGTAGTTGCTGCGACTTACAGTGGTAAAGCAATCAATTGGGTTTACTTTATATACGTACGTCTACGTAGCTTAGGTACGATAAAACTAAGTGCACTCCGCTGTTTCAGTGAAGTTTTCGGTGTTCCCTCGGGATCTAAGGGATATCTTTTCTCACCTGACGTTTATTCTCTATAAACCACCAAGCTTTTTCTGTAAAGTTGTGTCTTATATATGTAGTACTAGCTGTGCCCCGTGGTTTCACCCGCGGTAATTTCAGAGTTCTCGCGGGAACTCCGGGTTACAATTACTCAGGGGTAATGTAGCATAATGGTGAAAGAATTTCTTAAATTGGTACAGTTGTTTTTGAGTTAAAACATAACAAACAAACTAACAAAACATGAAATCTTTCCCCATCATAATATTAGTTAAGACTAGCTAGCTGTTCCCAGCGGTTTCACCCGCGATAATTTTGGAATTCTCGCGGGGATTCTGGCATAATTTTCATGATAATCGGTTGAGCCGTTTGGGCGTGAAAGCGTAATAACAAACAAGCAAACTCACATTTGCATTTATCATAATTTCGGATTATTTCAACTGATAAATTGTAAGAAAACTACAAAAAATCCATTTTAAGGTTATTGCGATGCAAACTGTAGGTACGCATTTAATAATATGAACAAAAACTTGATATTATTTTGCTTCTAGGCAGGAATTTGTAACAGCGGTCTTAATATGTTTTCCCAGTGATGTCGTAGTTTTATATTATTATATTTTTGGTATAATATAAGCATGTAAGAATATAATAAATACTTCACGCAATACGCATAGTTGAGAAAAGAAAAGCAAATAAAGGAAAAACGTTATATAACAAGAAATTGTTTCGCTACAGTTAGCCTTATTCTAGAGTCGACTGTAAGGCCCGGCGCTCACTAGGGTTTTAGGTGACAAATCTATGTAAGTACTTCGTATATAAAAAAATATTCTGTTCGTTTGTCTCGCTAAAACTCGAGTATGGCTGGACCGATTCGGATAATTTGATCTTGAAATATTTGTGGAAGTTTAAAATGCAAATTAGGCTACTTTGGAGTTCCTGCGAAATTCCGAAACTCACGCGGGTGAAACCGCGGGACACAGCTATAAATAGCAATAAATATTAACTAATTCGCCGTTATTTCTCGACGTTGAAATTTCAATGATTTATTTATATATCTATTTATTTATTTATTTAATTATTACATTTAAAGATAGCTATAAATAGATATAAATTACATGTACCCTGGCAGGGTGTTTTAATATTATAATAATACCAATATTACACCTTAAAATATGTTACAAATAAAATAAAAAGCGATTGATTGAAATGATTATGGTCGTAAGCTTATAGCATACGGCGTTAATTTTGAAGATGCCGCGTTAATTGCGAGGTTCAAAAGCCATGACAAGGTTTATGCAAAATTTCATGACGATCCGTTAAACATTTAATGCGTATTTATTATGCATATATATTCGTATTTATTGGTATTAAAGTTACTAGGATTATTATAAGGTACTAGTCCTAAAAATCTCCTGCCATGGCGTCCTGCCAGTGGCCGTTGCGCCTTAGGCCCCAATTTATGCAGAAATACACAAATCCCAGTTTATCCGCTACTCGGGCCAAGTTTCGCAGATACCCGGCTGATACTGTAGCGATGCAAGTGCTGGCTTAGTAACGGTAATTAGCTATAAAAGAATTATTGCTAAATATACTGAAATGCTATCCACAATAAAACTGGGTTATTTGCGTATATTGATTTTGGGTACTTGATTATCGGTATCCAGAGTTAATATTTTTTTTTACTGATAAAAAAGTTTATTTCTTTTTAAGTTGGTAACCGCCGCACTCAGAGTCGACTTTAATGATTACTTAGTTAAGTATAGATTTTTAAAACCAAACTGCCGCAATCAGACAAGTCTAATAAATTAATGTTAATTTGCAATTAACTAATTAAGTTACATCTCATTAAATGCCAATTAACATTAATTTACTGAACGTCTCTGATTGCGGCAGTTTTGTTTTAAAAATCTGTACTTAACTAAGTAATCATTAAAGTCGACTCTGAGTACGGCCGTAAGTTTTTATGTTCGTGATTTTTTTCAGAAACTCTACGATCAATCCTTAGGTCCTAACTCCTTAGGTATTATCCGATATGAATATTGGGATTTATTTGTTTGTAACGCTCCCACTCCTTAACAGCTTAACCGATCACACACACATTTGCATACACGTTGTAGGTATGTTCATATGGTAATTTTTATACCCGAATTTCTGCGGCAACTCCAAAATTAAAACAAGTGACACCCATATTTTGGTTAAAATCCGAAGACAAACTAAATAAATAAGTTTCAATCGAACTCAATACCGAACAGTTATGAATAGGGAAGGATAAGGAGCTCTTACGGCTGCACGCAGAGTCGTTTTAATGATCACATAATTTTAAGTAGTTAAGGTGAAGATTTTTATAACAAAATTGGCGTAATCACAGACGTTCTTTAAATTAATGTTAGTTAGCATTTGACCATTTAAGTTAGTTAAATGCCAATTAACATTAATTAAAAGAATGTCTCTGATTGCGGCAATTTAGTTTTAAAAATCTTTACTTCAAATTAAATAATCATTAAAACGACTCTGAGTGCAGTCAAATGTATGAACAGAGCGCGTGATAGCGTGTGCAACTTTGCTTGCTGGCGCTACTTTCAGCAAAAATTATGTAAAATAAGAATTTGTGACTAATTTACAATAACTTTAACCAACCTGTGACGACTTAACACATATTTTTAATGCATTTGACGAATTTACTTTCAATGTATGGAGTTTCCAAAATGTGAGGAGTTTACTTTGTGACGAATTAACACTCTAACGGCCGCACTCAGAGTCGACTTTAATGATTACTTAGTTAAGTATAGATTTTTAAAATCAAACTGCCGCAATCAGGGACGTTCAGTAAATTAATGTTAATTGATATTTAATGAGATGTAACTTAATTAGTTAAATGCCAATTAACATTAATTTATTAAACTTGTCTGAATGCGGCAGTTTTGTTTTAAAAATCTATATTTAACTAAGTAATCATTAAAGTCGACTCTGAGTGCGGCGGTAAGTAACTTTCTGTATTATGTGCCATGTTATTTGGATGCGACCGCATTTACTGTTATAAATTACATAGTTGAATCCCGGATATGTCTGGTACAGTCGAGCATTAGGCAAATGCAATCGGCTTTGCCCTGCCAAATCTATGCGATGCAGATGCTCAGGTGTTATTGCACCTATTGTTGGAGCTGAGTAACTCTTCGGAGGGTGGGAGTTCGATCCCAAGCTCGTAACCGTGGGTCTTTACTGATCTCTTTAAAAATGACAAAATAAATACATATTCCGGTACAAAGAGTACCCTATGTCCTTTTCCGTGGCCCTTGACAACTTGTAGTATGAAAAATATCACAATGATCAGTTGACTGTTGAGAGTACCCTGTGTCCTTTTCCGTGGCCCTTGACAACTTGTAGTATGAAAAATATCACAATGATCAGTTGACTGTTGAGAGTACCCTAAGTCCTTTTCCGTGGCCCTTGACAACTTGTAGTTCGAAAAATATCACAATGATCAGTTGACTGTTGAGAGTACCCTATGTCCTTTTCCGTGGCCCTTGACAACTTGTAGTATGAAAAATATCACAATGATCAGTTGACTGTTGAGTAGTAAGTTGTGGGAGCTAAGATAGACAGAGTGCCTTTCACATTTATAATATCAGTATCGTTATTGTCACGACTTACTGTAAAGGGCAGTATGGATCAGGCCTTATTGTACAATACTAACTTGACTAAGTAGGTTCTAAGTTATAAGCAACTATTTGCCAACGTAAATAGGTTAATCTCAGTTTAGATTTCCGGAATTCATCTCTAGTAATTGCGTAATACATGGAGACCCGGTTAATCCCTTAATATATTATTAATTATATTGACAATAACTAATTAAGGATTACCTACGATCAGTATTATATCAATTACAAATATGCAAAGTAGCTCTTACAATGTAATTTATTTATGAAACTAGCTGTGCCCCACGGTTTCACTCACGGTAATTTCGGAGTTCCCGCAGGAATTCCAGGATAAAAAGTACCCTATGTCCTACTCTGTACCCCTGACAACGTGCATGCCAAATTTCATCCAAATCCGTTTAGCCGTTTTTGCGTGATTGAGCAAACGTATGCGAATTCCCGCGGGAACTCCGGAATTAATGCGGGGAACAGCTAATCACCGTAAACTACTTTCGGGGGTACAAAGAACTTTTTCCCCGCAATAGGGATGTTGACTACTATTGAAAATCAAAATTCTAATTAGTCCGTCAGTTAGAAAATAAAAAAACAATAGACACGTATTTTTTGCTTTTTTAAATAAATTAAAATATACAGAGATAAAGCGCATTAAAATTTAGGATGAGGAGGTCGTGACGTCACTAACCACAAAACCGCCATACAAACTGTCAGAATAGTGACGTCACGCGAAATTTTAACTCAATATATCGCCGTTATTTTTTGATTACGTAAAAAAAGAAAAAATACGTGTCCAATATTTTTAATAATCTACAAGACGGGCCAAAAAAATAAAAATTAGTCAACATGCCCATTCCCGCGGGAACTCCGAAATTACCGCGGACGAAATCGCGGGGGACAGCTAGTAAAGTATAAAATATTATATTATTTACTTTACATAAGAAAATAAAGACGTAAGTACATTTCTCTTCGCGCCCCTCTCTGTGGAAATGTCAACCGAAAGTCAGAGTTCCGACAAAACTTCCAGTTATCTTTGTTCGGTCGACACGATCACCGTTCACGGCGAATTGAACTTTATTTACATGCGAACAATAACGTTTTCGAGCGCGTTTTGTTTGCACGTCAACTGCCTACCCTTATTTGTGATTCCGCGGAGCGTCTCCGGCAAATAGGTTTGTTTTGTCGCGTAATGTTGTATGAAATTGTGATTTTTCAACCGACACCGCCCGAAAAAAGGTGTTTTTATTTTCGCTAGCCGCTTCTGTGTACTTAGGTTGGAGCTCATTTTAATTAGAACGTCGTCGCACGAAATTAATTTGTTCTTTCGTCATTAAAGGGAGGCTTGTTGAATAACAATTAATGCTTAAGTAATTAATTTTGTATGACTTAGAAAAAAAATACAACACTCCTTATAGCTAGTTTGCATTGTCAAATAATTAATATAAGCAAGAATTAAATGACGATTCACAAAAACTTACTAAAATGATATATTATCTAGTTATTAAATACTAGCTATGACCCGCGGTTTCACCCGCGTGAGATTCGGAATTCCCGCAGGAACTCCGAACTTCTCACCGTTTAAACCTTCCCTGAACTTCCACAAGTCTTTCAAGATCAAAATTAGTCAAATCAGCCCAGCCGTTCTCGAGTTTTAGTGAGACTAACGAACAGCAATTCATTTTATATATAACTAGCTGTGCCCCGCGGTTTCACCCGCGTGAGTTTCGGAATTCCCGCATGAACAGGGAGTTCATGCGGGAATTCTAAATAGGGGGAATAGGGGGATGAAAAATAGATAGTAGCCGATTCTGAGGCTTACTGAATAAGCCGTTTCGGAGGAGTATGGGAACGAACATTGTGACACGAGAATTTTATATATTAGACTAGAAGATAAATAATTACATACCTACGTGTGCCTATAAAATAAACAGACTTGACTCTATGTTATATATTGTAAATTAGATTAGAATAATAGAGAGAGAGAGTTTGATCCGTCAACATGTCTAGGCAAGTTGCGCGCTAAATTATCACGATTTGTTTCTGTGTCTAAAGTTGAAATAATAAAGCACCACAGTCTGTAGAAATAACTAAAATAACTTATAAAAACAGCAAAGTTTTAAGTGGCGCCAAAGCGCAGCCTTGTAGCGATCTCTGCCATTAGGCAGGGTATAGAAATATTTATGACAGCAAAAACAGTATGTAGAAGAGAAATGCCTATATATACTATAGACGAGACGAGAATCGAATATTGAACACCCTTCTTCAATACATCCCTCTTTTAACATAACATCCTGTATATCATGACTAGCTGTTCCCTGCGGTTTTACCCGCATTAATTTCTGAGTTCCCGCGGAAATTCCGGGATAAAAAGTACCTTAAATGGACATAGATAAGCAATAGTGTGTTAACCCACACTGGAGAAATTTTGAGTAAATCGTGTTTTAAAAGTAGGAGCGCCATTTTGTGTCAACATTTTTACAAAATTTAAAAACGTTCCATAGCTCTCAATAAATTGTTCTGAATCAATAACTTAATTTTGTGGCTTAACATGTTATTGCTTATCTGCGTTCAAATATCCTCTAGCCCTGATAAAGCGTGATGAGCGGTTGAGCCGAGAAAGCGTAACAAACAAACAAACAAACAAACAAACAAACAAACTCACTATCGCATTTATAATAGTAAGGATTAGGAAACTCCACAAATGGAATAGTAAACGAGCTAGACGGTTGATGGTATTGCACAGTAAGTGAGTGTACCGTATTAATTAAGATTGATGAGAAGAAATTATTAGACGCGAACAAACATAGGTAATCCTCATTCTATCTGCGTCTGATATCAAATAAGACTAATTACTTTTATTGCATTCATTCCTTTTGTACATACCATACGTTAAGGCTCGTGGTGTCGCCAACGACCTTGGGCGTTGAGGCGTGGCCTCATTTTGTCGCCCCCGCTACCCGCACCCAAACATCGCGCGATAATGTACGTAGGGTCAGTGGAACAGTTATCGGCACTCCATCAAATCTATCATTATTTTAATTGATATTACATTGAGTCATGCAAATATTTTTATATTGTATTTTTTATGTTTTATTTTAATACTTTAATAATGAAGGTAAATAATTATTGATGTTTATTTTTATTGTATTGTAATTTTACTATAAAGGATTAATGATATCAAATTCGTAGTTAAATAGGTAGTTAAATTAATTTATTATTTTACAATTTAGTACTTATTTAGTACAATTTAGTACCTATACACAAATTGATTTTTTTCTTTTCACATATTTAGTAGGTACCTATTTGGTACCTTTAGGTACCGAATTTATTTTTAATTTATATCGTCCCAGAAAAAAGTAGTAGACTAATCAAAATTTTCGCCGTAAGAAAACATATTTGCTGTAAGTAACAAAACACCAACTTTTCACCAGAAACATTTTTTTTATAAAATTGAAAATAAAGCAACTTTTTAACAAGAACTGACAGAATTATGATTTTTTTTGTACATAGTTTTGTTAAGTTAAGGGTGCGCTCCGCCAGATTATGCAGCTCTTATCCGATAGAGGCCGCGGACGGCGCCATAAAAGAGTTTTCTCAATTTACAGAGAATCACAAGGTTAAAAAATAGATTTTGATGATGGCTGCGAGAGGATGAGTGTTTAATACATCTTTAATTTAAAATTTTTATATGGCTTTACGCGCATTATTATCCTTTAACTACACGAAAATATCGAATAACTGGCCGAAACGTAGTCACACACACATGCAAATCGATTAATACTAGACGATTAGGATTCGTAATTTGGCTACCTCAACAAGAGTCTCGGTGGTGTGCGTCTTTTTTTGTAAACTATGAATCGTGAAAATCTTGTGTTCAAACCTTAGATTTCGATTCCACTTTTTGACCACGTGATCACATAGATATGACGAAAACATGAAGTTTGAGTACCAACACGATGGGTCTGTAACTTGTAGTTTCCGAGATACAGGCTATCGAAGATTTGATCTCGTGATCACATAGATATCACGAAAACATGAAGTTTGAGTACCAACACGATGGGTCTGTAACTTGTAGTTTCCGAGATATAGCCTATCGAATATTTGACCACGTGATCACATAGATATGACGAAAACATGAAGTTCGAGTACCAACACGACGGGTCTGTAACTTGTATTTTCCGAGATATAGGCTATCTAACATTAGATCACGTGATCACATAGATATGACGAAAACATGAAGTTTGAGTACCAACACGATGGGTCTGTAACTTGTAGTTTCCGAGATATAGGCTATCGAAAATTTGACCACGTGATCACATAGATATCACGAAAACATGAAGTTTGAGTACCAACACGATGGGTCTGTAACTTGTAGTTTCCGAGATATAGCCTATCGAATATTTGACCACGTGATCACATAGATATGACGAAAACATGAAGTTTGAGTACCAACACGATGGGTTTGTAACTTGTAGTTTCCGAGATATAGGCTATCGAAAATTTGACCACGTGATCACATAGATATGACGAAAACATGAAGTTTGAGTACCAACACGATGGGTCTGTAACTTGTAGTTTCCGAGATACAGGCTATCGAAGATTTGATCACGTGATCACATAGATATCACGAAAACATGAAGTTTGAGTACCAACACGATGGGTCTGTAACTTGTAGTTTCCGAGATATAGCCTATCGAATATTTGACCACGTGATCACATAGATATGACGAAAACATGAAGTTCGAGTACCAACACGACGGGTCTGTAACTTGTATTTTCCGAGATATAGGCTATCTAACATTTGATCACGTGATCACATAGATATGACGAAAACATGAAGTTTCAGTACCAACACGATGGGTCTGTAACTTGTAGTTTCCGAGATATAGGCTATCGAAAATTTGACCACGTGATCACATAGATATGACGAAAACATGAAGTTTGAGTACCAACACGATGGGTCTGTAACTTGTAGTTTCCGAGATACAGGCTATCGAAAATTTGACCACGTGATCACATAGATATCACGAAAACATGAAGTTTGAGTACCAACACGATGGGTCTGTAACTTGTAGTTTCCGAGATATAGCCTATCGAATATTTGACCACGTGATCACATAGATATCACGAAAACATGAAGTTTGAGTACCAACACGATGGGTCTGTAACTTGTAGTTTCCGAGATATAGCCTATCGAATATTTGACCACGTGATCACATAGATATGACGAAAACATGAAGTTTGAGTACCAACACGATGGGTCTGTAACTTGTAGTTTCCGAGATATAGCCTATCGAATATTTGACCACGTGATCACATAGATATGACGAAAACATGAAGTTTGAGTACCAACACGATGGGTTTGTAACATGTAGTTTCCGAGATATAGGCTATCGAAAATTTGACCACGTGATCACATAGATATGACGAAAACATGAAGTTTGAGGACCAACACGATGGGTCTGTAACTTGTAGTTTCCGAGATACAGGCTATCGAAGATTTGATCACGTGATCACATAGATATCACGAAAACATGAAGTTTGAGTACCAACACGATGGGTCTGTAACTTGTAGTTTCCGAGATATAGCTTGTTGAAAATTTGACCATGTGATCACATAGATATCACGAAAACATGAAGTTTGAGTACCAACACGATGGGTCTGTAACTTGTAGTTTCCGAGATATAGGTTATTGGAAATTTGACCACGTGATCACATAGATATCACGAAAACATGACGTTTGAGTACCAACACGATGGGTCTGTAACTTGTAGTTCCGAGACTATATCTCGGAACCTTCAATTTTTTTTTTTTGTAAAGCCTATAGCTTTACAAAAAAAAAATTGAAGGTATGAAAAAATTGCATCACGTGGTCACATAAGACACAATAAAAATATTATTTTCATTGCATCGGAGAATTTGGAGATAAACGCTGAATTTTATCACCCCAGGCCGAGATACAACCTTTCGAAAATATGGTCTCTCTCTTTTACTCATCGTGAAAACAAGAAAGAGATAGCAAGAATTTATTCAACACAAAAATATAAAATACTTTTAACCGTAAGTTACGTTATACCTCATCGTACGTGACGCAGAACCAAAACGTCTTTTCCAACTTTCCACAAGTTATTTGTATTCGCTTCGGCTACTAATAGGTACCTACTACATCAGTAATAGGTATATTTTCAAATACAATTCTAAATTATCTTGGTAGGCAAAATTGTCAAAACTCACGGCACAACGCCGCGCCACCTTGTGATCCTTTTGGAATTCACTACAAACTACTGCATTTGGGGGACTTGTCAGTCTACAGCCTAACTACAGCTGTTTATAGACCGGGCCGCCATTTTCGTACACTTATAAGTGTATTCGTTCTCTCACACAAGCAAAGGTTCGACCGAAATTTAATTCATTTTGAAATGATTGTAATTATGTTATTTCTTCACTATAATATGCAAAGATTTTGGGCTGTACGTTATCGTAACAAGTAGTAGTATTTTATTAAATGAAGTCTAATAAATAAAAACAGGCGGAATGCCTTTAATATAGCTACGGCAGTTTGTATGAAAACTAGACCTTTAGACCCACCTTAATGTTAGTTGCAATTAAAATATTTTCACTAAAGTTACAAGGAAACAGGTTTTACTACTTACAGCATTCTTCGATTTGTATGCAGATAGAAAATTGCTGTATATTTTCCGATATCTAAAATGCTGTAGCTGTATATTTTTATTTTTATTAATTTATTGATTAATTTAGTAAAAGAAAGTAATAAAACAAAAATGTGTTTATAAAATTGCCTTTTGTTACAAAAAAATACAATGAACCAATAATTAAAATTCAGTGAAGTCCAGTTGCCCAACTTTTTGCAGCTTTTTTTTTCGTGGCATTTTTGATGTCGCTACCTTATTTTGCTCACAAAATTAATTTGGCGTAACCAAGCGGATTGCGACAGCGCGACGCACAGCCTACCCGTTTGAATGCCAGCGCCAGACTGACTCCCGTCGCCCGCGCACGGACCCGCTCGTGACCATTTGTAGTGAATGTGGTATAAAAAACATTTCGTCAAAACTATGTATTATTTTGGAACGATAAATGCTCAGTTTTAAGTTAAACAAGTTAGCAATCTTTTCCTGAAAGAATCGTGAAATTATCACTTGTAGTTTAGAAGCAGTAGCGTATTTCAAGTTGAAAACAGCTTCATTTCAATGTTTTTTTTTGAATAGTATTTTGTAGACTACAATTTATTTAAATGCTCAGATTGAAGTTCATATATCAATCTTTAATATATGTTAATTCTGGAATCGTCAGTAGGCTAATTTATGAGCTTTAGGGCCTCAAAAATGATCGTTTCACGACTCCATGCGCCTTAAATTACTTATTCTTTGGTACCTCCATAATTCAGTATCAAAGCAAACATAGGTATATGATATGGTGTAAGTGAACGAGTGGAAGCGATTTCGCAATGCACGCAGGTGCCAAAGGGAAGTATTGTAGATACGCTATAGTTTTGTGGGTGTATATTTGAAATAATAATAATATTTTGTTTATAAAAAAAACGTAACGATCAAACTCAATCCAATCTTTTAGCAATTTCGGATTAGACTTTTTGTTGTTATGTCAAAATATGTGGGCGTCCACGTAAAAAGGTAGGTACCAGTAGTGGGGTATTGAGTTCGGTATCTAGAATAGTCAATTGATAGTAAGGATTGAAAAAATTAAATAAAAATACCATTAGAAAAAACCACCAAAAATACCAAGAAAAAACCATTTATTGCAAAAAACTATTTATATGTAATTATGTATGTAGGTATGTATAATGTAGATACATAGATAATGTTATAGACAGCGGTGCGTTATATTTTCCAATTATTTAGTTACTAGCTGGTGCCCGCGGTTTCACCCGCGTGAATTTTCGACCCTTGCAATGACAGTAATGAAGTTATATTTTCTCACTCTTTTAAAACGTAGTGGTTAACATACTCTTTAGTCTCAAAGAAAATTTAATCACATCATCTGTCTCTCCAAATTATAAAACTGTCACTTCCCAAAAAATCAATTCAAAAGAAAAAAAATGCATATCTCTAAAAAGATTTTATCTACACTAATGTTGTAACATTCTACTTATGTTTCCAATACTTAACTTATTATTACTACTGTTATAGCGCAGACAACAAAACACTCAATTTAAGCAATTTCACATGATGGTATAATATCCACATCGATATCGTAAAATCTCATTATAACATCAATAAAACGCGACCAACTTGATTTCAGGGCCAATCAGGTTGGTCGCGTTTTATTGATGCACGCAGCTGCGCTCTCATTGGTTAGATTTTAATGGCGGCAAAATCACTGTGACAATACACGTACGCGTGAATTTAATTTAATGCTTTTACTCTTGTTGTTTGATTAATTGCATTAGTGAAGATAAAGTAGTGTATGCAACTGCATATAACACGGGTATTAAAACACTCGTTACTATTATGAAACTCGCTGCACTCGTTTCATAAACTCACACTCGTGTTTTAATACCCTTCATTATATGACAGTTGCATAAACTACTATTATCATGTTAGTTATGTAAAATAATATCGAAGCTTTCAACCATTGTATTGCGCTGAAATCTTAACTGATGATAACTTTTTTCCCCTATGTCCTATTTCGATGAAACAAAGCCTATATATTGCTCCAGATTTAGCTTAATCTACTACTGAAAACTGCATGGCAACCCGTTCAGTAGATGTGGAAATTATCGCGAACAGACAGACAGACAGACAGAAAAGAATTTTAAAAACTTTTTTTTTTGTGCTGGGTTACTCTTTTTTTATCACCCCTCTCAATTTTAGGTAAAAATATTCAATGCACAGAATCGCTGATTCTACTCTTTTATTATAGTATAGATTGGTAGTCGTTTCATAAAATCGATTCGCTTGTAGGACATCAAAGAGTTTCACATCTCGTATTGTTGTTCAAAACGGAATAACAGAACAGCATCGCGCCTTCAATAAAACAACACTGGGACCTAATCTCTTACGCCTCGCGCCACATTCTAATACATAATTTACGTCCAAGGCGTGTGCCTTCTAATGTATTAGGCTGGCTGCTAAATATTAATACGGAACGTCCAATCTGCTAATGAATTTTAGGATACAGCCTTACCATTGTCGGTCGGTTTCTCTACGTGGTAGGTACACTCACCGACAAAAGTTTCTGAATAACATTTTAGTAAACCTACACAAATTTTACAGGATGTAAGGTAAAATGGAGACCGTTTTGAAAATAAAATATAACATCTTTACAGATGAAATTTATATATTTATTTATTTATTTATTTAACAATTAATGCACACAAGGACAACAAAAAAAGGAAAAAAAGCATAAAAGTAATCATGTACAAGGGTCATGCTTATTCCATGTGGAATTTCTTCCAGCAGACCCAGACAGATTTAGGTAATTTTTCAAAAAACTTAGCTTTTTTTGGTAGTAGTTTTTTTTTTTCAATATATGTTAAAGCAAATATTTGAGAAAAACTAAAAAATGGGTTGGCATGGGTTAGTTTTTAGTGTAACTTAAAAGATATGCTATTCTCTGGTATAAGAATAAAATAGTTCAAAAACTACAAAATCGCCAACAAGGCAACAATAATAATAGTCAGAAAGAAGGAATTGGCTATTTGACTAATTTTTTTTTAGTCCGTCGTGTAGATTAGTAAAAAATATTGGACACGTTTCTTTTTTTACGTAATCAAAAACAACGGCGATACATTGACATAATATTTCGCGTGACGTCACAACCCGGTACATTTTGTAGGTACGGGGCTTATACTGAATAATGACGTCACGAGTCCCCCCAACCTAAACTTTAATGCTGTAATCTATGTTTACTTTCATTAATTTGAAAAACTAAAAATACGTGTCTATTAGTTTTTTATTTTCTAACTGATGGACTAATGAGAATTATGATTTTTGTACCTTGGCAAATATCCAATCGCGTAGTAATTGCTGCGATACCAAACTGGGCTGATGCCAGTCAAGCTATGTATTTTATTAGCTCACAGTACAACGGCATGTCTCGTTATCACTGAAAGAATATTATATTACCGACGAGCTCTTTGAGTATACCTATGTGATATGCACCGTTATTATGAACATTAGGGATATGTGTTGTTTGGTCGTATTAATTAAGTTCGGTTACCATTTTATCCGGATTTAAGGGGAGTTGTAATTTTTTCGGAAGGACTGTTCTGATAATTTAAATTAATTTACTTCGAATTCAAACAAAAAGTTATTTATTTGTGGAAATTTATTGATATAAAATTGCATATTTTAGGTAGGTAGGTATATAACGTTATGATCGTAGAATAATGACGGTTTTGAGAAGAAAAATAAAGCTAGTGGTTTTTTCTAGAAAATTGTATTATGGTTATTTAATATTTTTATCCTGTTTAAAAACTTTTTTTACTTGTGAGTATATCAAGTTTCATAATTAGGTACATATTCAGATGTAAAAATGTAATAAATGTTGCAAAAATTTATACAATTATTTGAAATGACTGCCCTGTAAAGTTTAAGAGTATTTTTATTTCCTGTCTTGAATTATCTGTCGCTAGCTATTTTAAAGTAGGTAGCATCCCACTCGTGAAGTGCGAGAAAATACCTACTTATGGAAGTTTCTTCTTCTTTATTTTTCTGCGCTGATTTTTGTAACGGTGGTATCGAAAAAACTTTAGTAGGTTATAATTTAGGTAGGCATCCTTAATATCATAAATACGAATGTGAGTATTTGTTTTTCGCTTTCACTCTATTTTTAACCGACTTCAAAAAAGGAGGAGGTTCTCAATTCGACTGTATTTTTTTTTTAGACGTGTAACAGTGCCTAGCAGGAAGCATGATAAATAATTAAGAAAATTGTTTTGTGTTAATTTTTTTTGTTATACGTAAACAAATTAGACCTCACAAAAAAAAGAAATACGTAAATGGGCGAACTTAATTCTAAAACGAGTTTTAGACAGAGACATAATCTTTATTTGGCAAAACAACAAGTATTGACTTAACAGTAAATGCAAGAATCTTAACCATCCAGTCAACCCAATAGGCATGTTGACAACTTTTGAAAATCAAAATTCTAATTAGTCCGTCAGTTAGAAATTTAAAAATCATTAGACACGTATTTTTTATTTTTCAAATAAATGAAAATACCCAGAGATAAAGTTAAAGTTTAAAATATTAAAGTATTAAAGTTTGGGGTGGGGGCTCTTGACGTCACTAACCGCTACAAGCCGCCATACAATGGTTGGCACTGGTTAGTGACGTCACGCGAAATTTTAACTCAATGTATCGTCGTTATTTTTTGATCACGTAAAAAAAGAAAAAACACGCGTCCAATATTTTTTGTTAATCTACAAGACGGACTAAAAAAATTTGTCAAATAGCTTATTTGTTACGTTTGTGACGTCGCTATTATTATTTGCAGCCACCCACCGTTATTACAACAACCTTCATTGCATTCAGTAATAATATTTCCTTTATCTTTCAGCCATCAGATATTTCTTGGGACATGATAAGTCCATTCTCCACTCAGAGCTGTCACGTTAGATCCATCGAGTCATATGTCAAAAGAATGTGATACGGTCCCTGTATTCGGCGAATTATTATCAATACTTCTCTATTTTTCTTTGATCCTTTATATGTACCTGCGATCCGATATTAATGTACCTAGTGTTCTATCATTCACTAGCTGTGCCCCGCGGTTTCACCCGCGGTAATTTCGAAGTTCAAAGTAGGTACCTTATGTCACTCAGTATCACTTTAGCTTCCCATAAGTGAAAGATTTTTTAAAATTGGTTCAGTAGATACAGAGATTACAACTTCGCGAACTCCGGAGTTCCCGCGGGAATTCCGGAATTAAAAGTTCCCTATGTGCTTCTGTGTACCACTGACGTATATATACAAACTAACAAACCAACAAATTCACTCTCGCAGAAAAGAAAAGATTTTTGATTTGTAATACTATTCATCTTCTTGAAGGTTAGTAAGATAGGGGGGTATCGATTCAAAAGGCTATAAAAGTAACCAAAATCGAATAATAACTTTGACTCATAGTTTTTTTTTCGAAAATTCCAAGAATGGTTTCGATTTTGTTTTCTCTTATATCACCAAGTTGTGAGCTTGTATTTACGTACTGTAGGGTTAAGACGACTTAACCCTAAAGTGACCTCAAACGTAAATACACTGTAGGGTTAAGTCTTCTAGCGGTGGTGTGTGTGTGTGCGTGCGTGCGTGCATGCGTGCGTGCGTGCGTGCGTGCCTGCGTGCGTGCGTGCCTGCGTGCGTGCGTGCGTGGGTGGGTGGGTGGGTGGGTGGGTGTGTGAGTGTGTGTGTGCATGTGTGTGTGTGTTTGTCAGTGTATGTGCGTAGGTAGGTTCGTAGGTGAGTGAGAATAGTAGGTAGGTAAATCCAAGAAACATATTTAAAGAAAATTACAAATCTGCATCCAAAAAAGTCCCATAAAAAGCGTCTTCCCAAGACATGTATGGTACATTATGTACACTTCCGTCCAAAAAGGTACTAAGGCGAGTAATTGCGAAGGCACAAAAGCTCCCAGCGCAGACGGGTCGCCGCTGGATCGTTGACTGTTTGTATACATCCCAAATAACTTGTGATGCAAATATTTGTACGGATATAGCCTCGTTTATGAGCTACATACGCCGTAACGCACGTCGTTACCCCATACGCTATTGATCAGTCAAAGCTTTATCCTCTACGGATGAGGATAATAATAATGATTGGGGATAGACAAAAATTTATTATCTTGTTGTTATTTTCACCTTCAATCCGCCCTTTTGTAAGACAAAAGTATGTATTTTTAATCCAACTTTAGGATACTAAAGTAGGTATTGCGAATACTAAAGTATTTTATACTAGAAGTTTCTTCAATTTTGGACTGATATTTATATGATAACTAGCTGTCCCCCGCGATTTCATCCGCGGTAATTTCGGAGTTCCCGCGGGAATTCCGGGAAAAAAGTGCTGTAGTTTACGGTGATAAGCAGTTCCCCGCATTAATTCCGGAGTTCTCGCGGGAATTCCGGGATAAAAACTATCCTATTAAATGTTTACAAAATTTTATCAAAATCCGTTCAGTAGTTTCGGGAGTCCATCGCGGACAAACAACGTGACACGTGATTTATATATATTTAATTTTTATGTAATTATTTATAGAAATTTTTATTATTAGATAAACAATTATAATTAAAAAAATGGATAAAAATAAGATGGTCTCGTAGTTTGGCTTTTTATACGTCGGAAATTTTGCATTATCATAATATATATAAAATATAAATAAAAAAGAAAGTTCAAAAATTGAGTCCGTTACAGTGTGCTATATGTAATATTAAATCTATAATGAAATTTAAATAAAACTCAACATCGAGCACTTTAAAAAAAATATGAACTCAAAAATGAACAGTAAATAATGTAGCAAAAACAAATCCCACCGCAAATTTTCAACATATTAAATTCGTAGATGCCACGTAGCACTCTAGTGGTGCTTTCGTAGCAACCGCTACACACGTTAGGTTCTACAGAATAAGCATGCATACGTACATAATACATAGCTAACTTTTTAGAGAGCTCGTAAAATATTGCACAGCGTTGAATTGAGCTTTAATATTAAAATAAGCTTTTCCCCGCGGTTTCACTCGCGGTAATTTCTTAGTTCCCGCAGGAATTCCGGGATAAAAAGTACCCTATATCCTTCTGTGTACCCCTGACAACGTGTATGGAAAATTTAATGGTGATCGGTTCAGCCGTTCACGCGTGATGCCGTGACCAAGGGAAATTGGGATTCTAAGGAATCCCAATTCTTATATTATTTATAGATATACAACGTGTTAATGAATTAACTGAAAACCTGATACACCCCATTTAAAAAAATAAACAATAATATGATTGAAATATATTTTATGTCGAAAAAATTTATACTTTAAAAGTTATTCAACCTTAGTTTGGAGGTAAAACCAAACCTATCTATGAAATTCCAAGCGCTACGCGCGCGCCTACTGGTTCGAATTTTTTTGCTGTGGGCGGCGTACGCGTCAAACATTGTATTATAAATAATTTAGACATGGGCTAGTAAAAATTTATTTATTTATTTATTTATTTATTTCAAAAATATAACCTATATCAAAACATAGTGCGATCGATTCGCTTGTCGATTCTGAGTAAACTACTTTATAGTTTTCAGTTAATTGATTAACACGTTGTAGATGTAGATTTAAACAAAAAATTTACAAACGTTTTGGTAAGAAAAATATAGTTTAAATGTTATATTTATTTATTCTTATCCATAAATATTTCCCTTTTTTCCAGGCACTATTTGGACAAAGCAAGGGATTGAAGAAAAAGATGTACCTATAGACAAGTAAGTAATAAAAAATACTTACTATCACATTTCTTAGAAAGTGTAGTATCTAGCATAAACCATCCAGAGTATCTAAAAAATAGAAAAGGGATGTGGACTACTTTTGAAAATCAAAATTCTAATTAGTCCGTCAGTTAGAAAATAAAAAAACAATAGACACGTATTTTTTGCTTTCTTAAATAAATTAAAATATTCAGAGATAAAGCGCATTAAAGTTTAGGATGAGGAGGTCGTGACGTCACTAACCGCAAAACAGGCATACAAACTGTCAGAATAGTGACGAGACGCGAAATTTCAACTCAATATATCGCCGTTATTTTTTGATTACGTAAAAAAAGAAAAAATACGTGTCCAATAATTTTTAATAATCTACAAGATGGACTAAAAAATAAAAATTAGTCAACATGTCCAATACTCTATATCAGGAACCTTCACGATTGTACACAGAACAACTCGTCCAAGTTTCATCACAATCGGATCAATGGTTAGAGAACTCATACAGGTCAAACATACAAACATTTATTATTAGTAGGCAAATAACTGCTTCGTTCTTTGATATAACTCTTTACTAATAAAAAGACCTTATTTTAATATCGCCTAACGAAATTTTATTATGAGCTAGATATTCTCTTAGATAAGAGAGACAGTAATGCAACAGCCGCTTGACAAACTCTCGTGTGGCGGGAACCACTCAAGGATATTGCTTTTAGCTAGAACCCGTGTTATGTACAGTCACTCACAGAATAACTTTAATCTAAGATAGATAAGCAATAGTGTGTTAACCCACATTGGAGAAATTTTGAGTAAATCGTGTTTTAAAAGTATAGCGCCATTTTTTGTCAACATTTTTATGTTCAATATTTAGTTACATATTTAAGCAGTGTAATAAGGCAAACACATAATTAAAAAACGTTCCCTAACTCTCAATAAATCGTTCTGAATCAATAACTTAATTTCGTGGGTAATCGTGAGCCAAACAAAGCACGAAAAATTAAGATAGCTATCGTAAATTGAATTAGTTTTATTTCCCTAAACACTCTCTCGCCGACTGTACTCAGCTTACTGACAGTGAAAGCAATCCTCTTTGAGGTTACTTCCTGTTCAAACAATACTGCTTGTACCCATTGCTCTAGTTTCCCACGCGTGAAACGACTTTGTGGAGGATGTTGGGCAAAAGCTGTGGGTCTCGGTTCGCTGTTGGCTTTCTCAAGTTCGCTCATAATAATTAAAGTTTAGATACGACCGTTAGTTTTTTTAGATGATTTGATGTCATGTCATGCATAAGCTCTCTGTACTCAAAAGGAATTATTGAACACCTATATACTTAAGTCGCGCGTCGTGTGTAACTTGCGCTGAATCTCTTTACTTTGCCTATATTTCATTATATTCCTTCTTCTCTCTGGAAACGTGAAATTCAGGCGCAATAAACTGTTATATTATTTTTAGTATTACTACCTGTTTTCCGCGGTTCCACCCGTAGCAATTCCGGGATAAAAGTACTCTGTGTCCCTTTTCTGTAGGTACCACTGACAACGTGTATGCAAAGTCAGACAGAGTTACTTTTGCAGTTATAACGGCAGGTAAGGATTAAAAATTGTCTGATTATTTTGGTTCTGAGAAACCTCCTTGCCTATGTTTGCCGCCTAGTAGCCTGTAGCCTAGTAGCAAAGACAAGACATGTTTGAATCTTGTAGGTACGATTCCATCGTCTACTGGTTACGATAGTGTTCAATGCCGTTTTCGGATCAGCTGGCAGACGCGCTACGTCGTCGCCTTCTATCTACCAGGCAGCCAGAATTCCGAAGTGGTAGCAGCACGGGCTCACGTGGTTCGCCTAGAATATTTCGAATTGTACCATCTTCTCGCATTCTATGTGTGCCGCGGCCCGCGGGCCAACTAATTCAGTAAAGCGAAATTATAAATGCGAATGTCAGTCTGTTCGCTTGTTTCTTTGGTTGTTACGCTTTCACGTTTTAACTACTGAACCGATCATCGTGAACTTTTTCACTTACGTTGTCAAGGCTATACAAAAAAGGACACTAGGTAAATTAAAGAGACCATATCTACTTTTGTCCCGGAATTCTCACGGGTAAAACTGAGAAAAACAACTAGTTACAAGAAATTTAATATATTTTTATACGTACTTATTTATTCGAATAATATAAGTCTGGGAACAATTGGCCATTTCGCTTCATTCACATGGGTATAAGGTGAAAGATTTTTTTTAATACAGTTGCTCAAAAAGTGGCGTATTGCAGGGACGTTTAGCGTTCGGGATGTGGGCTATTACATACTCGAGCTTTTTGTTTACCTTTCCCGAACTCGTGCGTTCTCTTTGCCAACTGTCAAAAATGGCGACACGACTTTGACACACTTTTTGCATTACGAAACGTAGGTTTCGCATTACTAATACGACTAGCGCCATCTCTTGATCACAGTTGGAACTTAGTTGAGTTTGTTGTGTTTTTGATATTTTATTAAATTGCTTAATTTTTTCGTAACTGTATTAAAAATAGTTGTTCAGTACACGTGCGGAACCGTCATTGCAACTAGTTCCGACTGTCAACCCTCACCTTCGGCTGCGCCTCGGCTCGGGTAGACATTTGTCGGAACTCTTTGCAATGACAGGCTTTCCGCACTTATAATGAAATATACTATTCCCTGTTCATTACTTTTCTGTTATACAATAGTTCTAGTTCTAGTAATATTAAAAGCCACATATTTTGACTAAGGTGTAGAGTTTGTGAAGTTAGGTCTTGTTGAGTTAGAAGTTTGGCTCTACATGAGATCTGATAACTTTTTGACAGTGCCCGTCATACGGTCTCGTCTTGGCATCATTTTACATGAAAATGTTTTTAGTGGGATCTATATTATTCAAGTTCAAGCAAAAGCAATAAAGGAATCCATTGATGCAAACGTAATTTTGAACTTTTTATTTGTGCAAGGGAAAATTAATAAAACATGAGTAGCGGATACAAATATTTGGACATAAATCTGAATAATATATCGTTCCGATCTACATTTAATATACGTTATTTTATATTAAAATCTAGGGATGATACATATATTACGTTCAATATTGAATTTATGTGTTTTTACATTGAAAGAAAAGGATGGCTGACTGTTACACCGTTCTTTGATACGTTATTAATATATTTTTCTCAATGGTAGTAAAGTACCTACTTTTTTACCACTGATTTTTTGTTGTATTCTAGTTCTTCTTCTAGTTTCTTCTAGTTCTTCTTCTTTAATCCAAAAAAATATTCGTGCTAAATTTCATACAAATCGAAACAGTTGAATGCGTGATCAAACAAAGATCCGAACGTCTTCAAAATAATGTCTTACATTCATTACATTAACTAGCTGTTCTCCGCGTTTTCACCCGCGTCAATTTTGGATCGCGGCAATTCCGGCACAAAAAGTATCCTATACCATCCCTGTACCCTTAGAAAGTGTGCACATGTCCGTTAAGGCGTGAAAACGTACCAGACAGACAGACAGACAGACAGACAGAAAGTCAGAGTTACTTTCGCATTTATAATATTAGTAGGGATTGTAAGGATTTAAAAACAACGAATACAATAATGACAGTATGAAAAACTTTTAAAATTCAAATTAGATTTACCAAACAATTGATGGAAAATTAAGAGGCTGAAACTGAGGATACGGATATAGTACTTTACGCACCTGCGTATATAAAAATGTTTCGATTGGGATATTTGAATATAGCTGAACGTCAATGACAGATTGAAATACAGAACAAAAAAACCGCATCAAACAATGAAATTAATTTGGTTATGAAACTTTGTTATCTCTTTACAAAGAGCTTCTGGCGTCTGATGTAGAATAAACCTGTGTTTCAGAAGCCAGAAATACAGCACAATTACTGCCAGTATTAAAATTTATAAAACAAAATAAAATGAAATAAAATTATATTATATAATCAAAATTATATCGCATAAAACCAAGAATACAAACGGAACGTTGATATGAATAAATACGAATACTCTTTTTTATTTTCTTTCTTTCTTCTTTTTTAAGGAATTTCGCATATAATTCATTTAGCCAGTTTCAGTAAATTAATTAAATCAATCTAATTTTTAAAAATGCTTCGTTGTACGTACGGTTTGAAACTACTATGGCTTGCAAGAATATTTTCGGAGCTCTTGGAAGAAACCGAAGAAATCAGCTCGAAATGTCATATAATCTTCGGCTCATAAAAACCGTCATTGTGAAAATTATTGTCCAATACAGCACCTTCCATTTTTAACCATTTTTATCGACATGAAAATAAATGATCGAACCGCCGTCTTTAAATTTCCGCCATCTTTCCGCCAAAAGACTCTACGAATACTCTTATTTTTAACTTTAACTAGTGATACTAGAATTACAAATATGAGGTAAAAATTTGAAAAATGGAAAAGTATGTTCTTTTTCGTGCCAGAATATTCTACATTATAAAAAAACGCACTCACTCTTTTATATTCCATTACATAGATGTATGTACGCTCGTTCGTCGCCACAAAAAAAAAAATACCAAACTTTTACTTTAAAAAGTTACTTAGGCAAAGTGGTAAAATTTATTTAGTCTGAATGGAGGGATAATATTTGGAATATTTTAAACGATGCGCTCAAACATAGAAAATACAATGTTATTACACAACGGTGTGACGCTAGGCCTATTATGAGAATACCTCGCGAGAATATTGTGGAGTATAAGTAGGTACTAAACGTTGGGACCGTCGTAAATTTTCTGTGTCTTGTGGTGTTAGGGAGATGTTAAAAATGCTTGAAACACCTGCTCAGCAAATACATTGTCTAGGTGTACAGTAAAATTGGGTCAAAATTTTATATGTTTAATACCATTATAATATCATAATTTAGTAAACACATAGGTAGACAACTGGACAATTTTAATTGAATTTTATCAAATATCCGTTTTTGCCCCGAAATATCCGTTTTATCAAATATCCGTTTTTGCCTCTCTAGGCAGCCTTATCGGATACAAGCTGTTCCCTCAGTTTCACCCGCCATAATTTCGTAATTCTCGCGGAAATTTCGGGATAAAAAGTACCTATTCTTTGTCCTTTTCGGTATGCATTTCATGATGATCAATTGAGTAAGTACTTACTAACACACAGAATTCTTTTTTATTTATCTATAATATTAGTATGGATAATTTTTTTTGTGACAGAAATTATAAAAACGAGGTTTCGTTTAAATACTTGATAAGTATGTTTTTACAATAAAAAAGTAGGTATGTAAGATGACTGGTACCAATACCTAGTACAAGCTTTGCTTAGTTTGGGACTAGATGGCGTTGTGTGCTTATATCCAAGAATTATTAGAACGAAGTTCTTTATCGCACGGTACGGATGTAGGATTTCATGCGTGAAATAAATTTTCCGTCACGGGCGGCGTCACAGCGCGCTTATTGGTTAATGGTTTTTGGAACGATTAGCTATTTATTGGTTGCTTATTGATGTTTTCTTTCTCGGAAATTACGAGGCGCAGAAACTTCGTTCTGTCCGAGTGTTCCACGACATTCAAGTATTTTCCATTTAAATTTTTCATTTATTAAAGTAAATCTGATATTAAGATATTTTAAATATATTTTTTTATTGTTTTTACTCTATTATTAAATATATCCGCAAAAACTTGCAATGTGTTTCCCAAATTTGCGTGAAACTTTTACTTTAAAACTACCATATATTTCCATTGACGTACATATCCCGAGTATATGCGGGACGTCAACCTTTGCCGACCTAACACGGAATCTCACTTAGCTCTTTGCATAAATTATTAAAAAGGAAAACATATTAAATCTCCACAAGTTTTCGAGGAAAATACTTTAGACGGAAAACATAAGGAAGCATACGCCCTAGTGTTCGCTGCCGCACGATTCACGTTTTTCTAAGATTTAATGTTTAAAAAAGTCTGTTCTTGGTAACTTCAGAAATTAAACTTTAAAAAACAGTAATAATATTTTCAACTCGATTTCCGAATATTGAACGTATTATTTATAGTTTAAATTCTGACTATTATAAGTCTTAAACTAGTATACTTGGTACCAAAATGGCTGCCACTCAGCATTATGCCTTGGCACCAAGTTCCACTGCGCTGATTTTCAGTGGTGACCGTAGAAGGGAGATGGCCCAAATGACACTATCTATAAACTAATGTCTCTATTAAACCTTATACTCTCCTCCGAAACTCCAGTACTCCGAAATTATAGCAGGTATAACCGCATGGCATACACGTTATGGGGGTACAGAAAACCCACCACCCATAGACCCACCTTTTACCCTGGAACTATTGCAGGAATTACAGAGTTAACACGGGTGTAAATAAGCAAAAGAGAATATCTATAATGTATATTTTGTGTTCTTCACGCCCATTTACCAAACGGTTCTTCTGGCACCGACTCTTCTGCCACAGTCGCAGTCGACGCCGTGTGAACGCCGCCTTACGTTTCAAAGTGTAGTCAAGAAGGAACGCTCCCGGAATACGTTTGATCTCCTTATTCCATTTCCGACTATCCGATGACTTTCCCTTTTGCTGGCGAACCCGAGGGAATGCTTTGCCCGGACGTATACTCGTATACACTACGGTACTTATGTAAAACCATTTTGATGTAGTTGGAAGTAAAAATAAGAAAATTTTCAACATTTTAAACGTAGCCTATGGCGCAATAACGTATCGATTGGTATCATATTCACGATAATCGGATCAGTAGTCACCAAAACACTACAAGTAGTCTGCTTAAAACATAATTACCTATTTTTCTTTTAGATTAGCGGGTATAATTTCAGAGTTCCCGCGGGAATTGATTTTACTTATTTTAATATTTCTTATCTGAATATCTAATCTCCCTAATGATTTTCAAACATATATTTCTATATACTAAATTTACAGAAAAAAAAGATGAGATGTTGTCAGAAAGGAATTTTTCCATATTTTACAATTTTTTTCTTGTTTTCAGATTCAGCATGCGGATTGAAAGAGATCTAAACGGTGAGTTGTTTACTAAAGTTTATTGTTTGATACTTACACACACAGTCATATTTAAATAATTTCAGGTAGCTAAAGCTGTTTACAAAATTAACTCCATCATCACCCATAGTTATTAATCATCCATACCAGTAGTTTTTTTACATTTTAAAACCTGATTTGAAGTTATTAAGAAGAAATCAAAATTTCATAATTATCGGAATTACTGTGACACCTAGTATCTACGACATAGAGACTAAGTACTTACTAACTAGCAATTAGGAACATAAATTCGGTCCATTTACCAAATAATATTATACCGTTTTCAAGGTTTTCAAGCAGACTTGCGGCCACACTCAGAGTTGTTTTAATTTAATTTAACTAATCAATTAGTTAATTTCCAATTAAAATTAATTTAAGTATCGTATCTGAGCGCGGCAGTTTTGTTTTTAAAATCTTTATTTAAAACTAAGTAGTCATTAAAACTACTCTGAGTACAGTCGTTAGTAAGTAGAGATAAACGTGCTGACTTTGAAAATGGCTTCAGTTTATTCAGTACCTTGCACGGCAAGTTAGAGAGCCTGTCTAAGTTTAGAGAAAGAGGAGCGATGAGCATTACGTGAAAGTTGGTGACACACGGCTAGCAAGGATAAATAATCTATTTAGTCCGTCTTTTAGATTATTAAAAATATTAGACACATATTTTTTCATTTTTACGTAATCAAAAACTAACGGATATACATAAAGTCGAAATGTCGCGTGACGTCACAACATGCTTTCAAATCTGGCATGGCGTGACATCACACGACATTTCGACTTAATGTATCTTCCGAAAACAGAACCTCTTTTTTGGGAGTCGGTTGAAAAGAAAACGCGTTGTGTTGTGTGCTCGCACATCGGATATCGCAGATATCGGGTATATCGATACTGTTATCTACTTACTTTGTGGTGGTCACAGTTTAAACCTAACCTAATCTAGCGTGTGGGACGCGCAAATGCAAAAACAGCGGCGTTTTTATTGGCTGCGATTATAAATGCGAAAGTGAGTTTGTTTTTACGCTTACCGATCATCATGAAGTTTTGCATACACGTTGTCAGGGATACAGAAAAGGATATAGGGTACTTTCGTCCCGGAATTCTCGCGGGAACTCCGGAATAAGCGTGGATGAAACCGCAGGGCACAGCTAGTATATAGTTGTTACTTGTAAGGCAGTATGTCCCGGACATGTTGCCCGGAACGGTTGATGCGTTTGTTTTTCCAACTTGTTTGAGCGACACGACGGCAGCGACGAGCGAGCGAGTGGACACGTTCTGTTTCACTCGGAGTGCACTTACACTTCAAAATGCGGGACGATTTAGAGTTTTGTGAAACGGAACGTGAATTGTTTTCACATCGACTCTAATATATGGAGGCATTATTTTTTTTTTAAACCCCTATACCATCGCTCTAAAGCAGTGGTTCGAAACCTGGGGGTAATTACCCCCGCGGGGGTAAATCAGCTTTTTTGTGGGGGTAACGAAGAACCTAATAAATTAAGACCTGAGCAATGAGCAACACCAACCATCACACTATTTTTGCTTAATTAACTGTTTAAATATATAAAATACCTACTTTGAAATGTATTTTTGAGTGACTTTTTTTTTGTCGTAAATTGAAATTGATAAATTATTATTTGTAAATTTGTATTTGTAATTATATTTTGTAACGAAATAAATTAATAAATTAAAACTTTGAAATTTTAAGACTGATATCCAGTATTTATTATATTGATAACATTTTAAGATCGGGGTAGAATCGGTTTTCCTAATAGTTCACAGGGGTAAAAATATTGAAAAGTTTAGGAGCCACTGCTCTAAAGGATGTTGACAACTTATGAAAATCAAAATTCTAATTAATTAGTCCGTCAGTTAGAAAATCAAAAAATAATAGACACGTATTTTTTGCTTTTCAAATTAATGAAAATATACATAGCTAAAGCGCATTAAATTTTAGGGTGGGGGGGCTCGTGACGTCATTATTCGGCATAAGCCCCGCAAACACTGCATCGAGTATTGACATCATGCGGAATTTCAACTCAATGTATCGCCGTTATATTTTTTTGATCACGTAAAAAAACTTATTTTACTTATATCTATACGGCGGACTAAAAAAAAATTGTTAATTAGCCCTTTGGTATGCATGGTGTAGCATTGCGCTACTGGCTTAAACCTCCTTTTTAATTTATTGGTTTTAAAAGTCATTGGATTTTTTTAAAAGTAACGGATGGGAAAAGAGGTTGCAAAATTAAAAGAGGCACATCTAACTGAACGCCATGAATATGTATCTCAGAAGAATCTTCTGAGATATGTATAGATACTTACCTATTTTTTGTCAAGTTCGCGTACCTACCTACTGCTGTACCAACGGTTCGGTCAGTTATTCAATACTTTCAATTTTTATACTACGTAATCCTAACTAATATTATAAATGCGAAAGTGAGAGTGTTTTTTGTTTGTTTGTTACGCTTTCACGCCTAACGGCTCAATCGATCATCATGAAATTTTGCACACGTATTGTCAAGGGTACAGAGAAGGTTATAGGGTATTTTTTGTCCCGGAATTCCCGCGGGAACTCCGAAATTATCGCGGGGAACAGCTAGTAATTAAATATTTCTATAGAAACAAATTTTTGTTTTCCAAATAAATCCTACTAATTTTATCAATGTGAAAGTGTGGATGTTTGGATGTTTGTTACTCAATCACGCAAAAACGGCTGGACGGATTTGGATGAAATTTGGCATGCACATTGTCAGGAGTGCAGAGAAGGACATAGGGTACTTTTTATCCCGGAATTCCCGCGGGAACTTTGAAATTACCGCGGGTGAAACCGCGGGGTACAGCTAGTATAAAAATAAGAATCACGCGTATCGAAATTAGAACTCTTCAATTCAAATGGAGAACCAAACAGGTTTGGTAGTTAAGATTCAAACGCGTGAAAATCGAGTGAAACCGCGAAGCGAACTTATCGAATTCGAATTACGTATTATATTATATATACGTATTATATAGGTATAAGTACTTAATAATTATTAAGACCTTACATGCACCACCAAACACACTTTCTGCAGATCTTGAAGGTTGACTGGCAGAGAATGCCACAAGGGCATTAAGTCCGCCTTTTGTACCACATTGTGCAAAAAGTTTAAATCCTACTAATATTATAAATGTGAAAGTGTGGATGTTTGGATGTTTGTTACTCAATCACGCAAAAAAGACTGAACGGATTTGGACGAAATATGGCATGCACATTGTCAGAGGTACAGAGAAGGACATAGGGTACTTTTTGTCCCGGAATTCCCGCGGGAACTCCGAAATTACCGCGGGTGGAACCCAGACACAGAATAAAACTTACCTAGGTAAGTTCAAACAAAATATCTTTTCCCATTTGTTTCGTACATCCCAGTCAATTTGGTAGTTCAAACTTACGTTATTTCCCTTAGGATGAGTTCGCTTACGAACAGGCGCCGAAAGAAAATTGATTCCCAGAGAAGAGAAACAAGAAAGTAGCACCTATTCTATGAAACATTACTTTCAGGGAAGATTGTGATTTTATAAATCAGATATCAACAACGATAAAAAGTCACGGCATAAAAGTTTTCTTTTGTTATATGGATACTGGTCCTTTAGCTGGATAATTTCTTCCTTGTAACATGATAAGAAGGACAAAATAACTATCTATCCTTAGTATCCTTATTCCTTACTAATATAAATGCGAAAGTGAGTTTGTTTGTTCGTTACGCTTTCACGCCTTAACGGCTCAACCGATCATCATGAAATTTCGCATACCTACCCGTTGTCACGTTGTCAGGGGAAGGACGTAGGGTACTTTTTATCCCGGAATTCTCTCGAGAACTCCGAACTTATCGTTTCGGTGGGAAATAGCTAGTATTTTAATTACTTTTTTGTCCGTCTATTTACCCAATGATTCTAGAATATATCTAGTATCTGCTAAATTCTGTTCTCTATATAAAATCATTGGCTGAAAGCTACGCGGGTGAAATAGTGTAATCTTGAAACCTAAAATTATTAAATGGTTTTGTGGCTGGCTGTTGTTGTCCTAAATAAACGAAAATAAAATAAAATAAATAAAATATATCTATTGAATTTTTTCTACCGCACACTTAAACTACATACAACAACATCTACTGTTCTACATTACAATTAGCTAAAGAAGCTTTTCAGATATTACGTACCTACAAAGAACTAAGAATAGGTGTTTCATTTTTAATTATAAGTATACGATAATTATGTACGACTACGAGAAGTTTTATATACAGAAACCAACATTCAAAATAGCGTCTATTATTGCAGAATGTTTGTTAGTTTCATTTAATTGTTGTTTGTAGAAATTCGAGACTTGATTAATTATATAGGTAGGTACCTATTGATGTTGAAAAAGCTAGAATTTCACTTCGTTAAATACTCGTATGCCATGGCAAAAACCTTGGCAAAAACAAACATTGTGATTATACAATTAAGTTTATTTTTTGCATCGCTTTCTCATATTTTTACCATCCGCAATGTAAAATTATATCTATACACAATATACATCTATAAATCTATAATAATCTATACATCCATAATATTTATATACAATGTACATCTATAATCTATATCTATAATGAAAATAATAATATAAATAAAATTGGAGTGTGTATTTGTAATTTCAAATTAGCAGCTTTTCACTAAATGCATAATGATAGTACAAAAAAAAATATTTTTTAAGTTTTTATCTGTCTGTCTGTTTGTTCCGGCTAATCTCTGAAACGGCTGGACCTATTTTAACAGGCCTTCACTGGCATATAACTGATGTTATATACCTATGGAGTAACTTAGGCTACTTTTATTTTGGAAAAAAATAGTTCCTGCGGGAATTCCGAAAGCTACGCGGGTGAAATCGCGCGGGACAGCACTAGTTATATCATATTTTTATCATAATACTAGCTTTGCCCCGCGGTTTAACCCGCGGTAATTTCGGAGTTCCCGCGGGAATTCCGGATAAAAAGTACCCTATGTCCTTCTCGGTACCCCTGACAACGTGCATGCCAAATTTCATCCAAATCCGTTCAGCCGTTTTTGCGTGATTGAGTAACAAACCTCCAAACATCCATACTTTCACATTTGTATTAAGTAGGAAGTTGGATCTATCATATTTTTCTTACATCAATAGCTATCGTAAAAATGAATATTATAAAATAGATCACAAAGGTATATGACGTACCCATATCATGACTCGTCTATGTATACTTACATATACATATATATAGTGACATTAATTAACAGAAGCGAGATGAGAGCGGTATGCAGCGAAGTTTTAATTGCTGAAGTTTCGGCAGAAACGGTCACTCGCGCCGGCGCGAAGGGCGAGGTAGGGGAGTGTTTGCGGGCCGCGGGGTAGTAAAATGGCGGTGGGTTGGTTTGCGAGTTGAATACTTGTTGTACTAAGCTGGACATTTTATCACTAATTACTTGTCATTTACAGTTGGCTGTCTAGCACAAGCTATACAACGTGCTAATGAATTAACTGAAAACCTGATACACCCCATTTAAAAAAATAAACAATAATATGATTAAATTATATTTTATGTAAAAAAAAGTTAATAGTTTAAAAGTTATTCAACATTACTTTGGAGGTGACATATCTACGAAATTCCAAGCGCTACGCCCGCACCTACCGGTTCGAATTTTTTTGCTGCGGGCGGCTTACGCGCCAAATAGGTATTGTATTATAAATAATTTAGACCAGCGGAGCTAGGATGCGCAACATGATATGTTTATCGAACGAAAGATAAAATTGTCGACACGACAAATATTTGTGGGCGTCCAAGCAAAAAAGTGCAGTAGTGGGGTATTGAGTTAAGACTAGATTCGGTTAAACATTTTTTATCACTGGTAGACAAAATAATTTTAGGTTATGTTAAGTTTAGATTAATAATTATTACTTAAATCTTACATAATTTTATAAAGTTATGTTTATTAAACGATATATTATGTCGACGAGAATCGATAAAATGGCTCGATAAAATTTTATCATGTTGCGCATCCTAGCTCCGATGGGCACATAAAAGTGAAAAAATATAATAACCTATATTAAAACATAGTGCAATCGATTCGCTAGTTGATTCTGAGCAAACTACTTTCTAGTTTTCAGTTAGTTCATTAACACGATGTATATATTGTGCTGTGATCGGAAGGCCAATTTTTCTTGCGCTAACAAAACGCTTTCATGCCATAACGACTCGACCGTTCATCATGAAATTTTGCGTACACGTTGTCAGTGGTACAGGGAAGGACATAGGGTACTTTTTATCCGGGAATTCCCGCGGTAACTCCGAACTTATCGCGGGTGCAATCGCGGGGAACAGCTGGGTAGTTCAAGCAAATAAACGAACGTTTGTCGTAAAGCCTTTTGCACATTATAAGAAATTTTCTCGCGTCTTATAAGAAATTTCTGATAAGACACCCAGTCGCTTTGGTTGTTTTAAGGGACCGAGCATATTACAAGAAATGTCGGATAAGACGCGCAAAGTAATTTTTGTCGGATGCATGTAAGACACAAGAAAATTTCTCATAATGTGCAAAAGGCCTAATTAATAAAGTTTATTTCATTTCATTTCCTTTCATTTACTATCTCCGTACATTTAAGAGTCTCTTTGCTGAGGGCCGTTTTAAATGCAGAAGATCGTTTGCTCACAGGTACGTAGGTATTATTTAGATAATACAGGAAAAAAGGTAACGAAATCTTCTCGTTCCATTTCTCAGTCCTCCAGCCGAGCCCTTCGCTGAGCGAAGCGATTCGAATGGAAAAATAGAAAGAAAAACAATAAAATCGGATTTAATCTTAAACACCAAAACTTCGGGGTGAAGACTGCTCATTAGCGTTTTGAAGGGCTTTCATAAAAAAGATTTTTTTTTTTTAAGATTGTAATTCTAAAAAGTATAGGTACATACAGCTGAATGCAGAACCTCCTCCTTTTTGTAAGTCGGTTAAAAATTAGTATAGTGACACAGTCAGCACTTTTATCTTTTACAGAGTTAGGTGTATAACTATTGTTCCCGCAATTTTATTCAAGTTAATTTTGGAGTTTCCGCTTGAATTTCGTTGTTCCCGCGGGAACTCTTTGTTTCGAGGTAAAAATATCCTGTAACTTTCAGGGATAGCTATTGTAGCTTCCTATGAAAAATAAACAAATATTAGATTAGTAGAATAACTTATTGAAATCTGTCTATTGCATTCTGATGTAAAGGTAGGTACAGCAAATACATATTTTATTACAGCCAAAACAAATTGGCTTCAGATTCCTATCGCAACCAAAGCAAATCAATATTTATATGGGCACTTATCCCTATGGGCTACAAACCTTCCAAATTATACGTCTGAAAAAGGTAAACTAAGTAAATCAAGTATGCCACATGGGATGTTGGGTATATAGAAAATAAACAAATGTCCCGACTAAAATTGGATTTGTTAAGAACGAAGTTCTTTATCGCACGGTTCGGATTGGAGTAAAAATTCATTTTCTGTCACGGCGTCATACGTCTGCTCTACGGAAAAACAAATCAACTGTACCTATTTGTTTTTATTTATTTATTTAATCCTTTATTGCACATAAAATAACAATGATACAGTACCTAAAGAAAAAGGAGAAAGCAAATGGCGGTCTTATCGCATAGTTGCGATCTCTTCCAGACAACCAATTATACGAAAGGACAAACAAAAATACATAGACACGGGTGGTTGGGTAAAGCATTTCCAACATTATACTATACATATCATATACCATAATAAATATATACTATGTACTATACAAATACATCAACTACACAATACATGACAATATCTACTCAAATATACATATAAAATCATTACATACCAACTACCTATACTCATGCAGCACATACATTGACATATACATAATTAAATATTATAACATATTACTAATTATATATACTTAACCAATGTGTAAATATTAAGATAAGAAGGATTAAAAATATATAAAATCGAATTTTTTTTCGAAATGAGTTTTTTTTTTGCCTCTTTTCACGCATAACGAACTCAGTTTGATATGGGAAAAACTTCGTTCTAATCACTCACGTATTTTTTATTTGCATCTGTCAACTGCGGGGTCGCTTGAAAGGTATTTGAACGCGCTAATATTAAGTAATTTGAACCCTTAGATAGATATTACTCTATGCTTTCAATTTTAAATTGTCATAATTACCTATCTACGTTTACCAACTCATGGTCTACCAACATACCAATATTAAAAAAAAAAATTAAAAATTAAAAACCATGCTCGAGCAATATTAGTAAAGAGAATTGGAATACAGTCGAACAAAGACAGAAAGAAATTTTATTTGGCATTACCTAAAAATAATAATAAAATGGACAAACAAAAAAGAAATTAATAGATTTATATTAGAGATAAATACAATTATATAATGCGATTAAGCATACACATACGCATACACATATTATTATTTTAAGTTTTCTTTTTTTTGTAAGTAGGTAGACAGTTTTTTGGCAATAATTTCTTTTTTATTTATTTTATTTTATTTATTTATATTTAAATTTTAATTAAATAGATTTTCAATAAAATATTCATCAGAATCATCAACCATCGCCATTTTTTTATTAGGTATGTAAGTACATAAAATAGTATCATTGTTATTTTATGTGCAATAAAGGATTAAATAAATAAATAAATAAATAACAATAGGTTTTTTTTATGTCGTAGAGGGCAAACGGGCAAGTGGTACACCTGATGGTAACTGACCACCGCCCATAGACATCTGCAACACCAGAAGGCTTGCAGGTGCGTTGCCGACCTGGAATGGGGATGGGAACTGGCTTTCAAGAGGGGCTGCCGGAACACACCGTTAGGTGCTTGGCGACAGATTTGCAACTTGAAGGTGGTAGCTAGCCAGCCGGGCACTAGACAGTGCCCTAGCACCATGCTATGGTTTCCCCACGATGTTTTCCTTCACCGACAGCTCAAGCTCATTGTTGGGGTTTGAACCTACGCCTTGCGGCGTTTGATCCGAACGCACCAACCACTGAGCTATCATCGCTGTAAAAATCCAATTCACCGATCCAATTAGTCCGATATTTTTAATAATAGGTATAGGTACATTACACGGACTAAAAACTAAAATAAAGTATAGGTATATAGGCTACCCTATATTGTTGCCGTATTATTTAAAGGACTTGTATTTAGAAATCTGTACGAAGCTACAAAATATGTTTTACATCACAATATCCCCCTCAAAACTCTATCGACCGATATTTTCGCTACGTGACCTTTGAAGCACCTCTTCAGCACGTTTTCGCATTATGCGTGACCTTAATGAATTTTGACAAACACGCCCTAATTACATTGTAATCACGCTCTTGGAAGATTATAATATTATTCCTTTATTCTTGATTTTTTTTAGCTTTACTTTACACAGCAAGGTATCAGGATTTTTTTATACATACCGTCCATAACACTGGGGGTTGACAGTCGACATTGCAAGCGACTTCACACGTTTCCGAATAGGGATGTGGACTACTTTTGAAAATCAAAATTCTAATTAGTCCGTCAGTTAGAAAACAGAAAATAAAAAAACAATAGACACGTATTTTTTGCTTTTTCAAATAAATTAAAATATACAGAGATAAAGCGCAACAAAGTTTAGGATGAGGTCGTGACGTCACTAACAGCTAAAACCGCCATACAAACTGTCATAATAGTGACGTCACGCGAAATTTCAACTCAATATATCGCCGTTATTTTTTGATTACGTAAAAAAAGAAAAAATACGTGTCCAATATTTTTTAATAATCTACAAGACGGACTAAAAAATAAAAAATAGTCAACATGCCCATTATTTCTAAATAAGTACCTACTTGTTGTAGGTACGGACTTCTTCAGGACGTTTTTCATCAAATTAACCTATACCCACCTTATATTATTACAAACGCGAATGTTTGTAGGTATATATTGACGATCTGATTGGCGCAGAAGTCACCATGCCTGCCCGCTAAACAAGGGGTTCCAGGTTCGATTCCCGGTGGGGGTGGACTTTGTGTGATGAACACAGGGTTCCATTTTCCAGTCTGGGTGTGTTTATATATCTATAGTATAATATATAAGTAATTCTATGTAGTATATACCACGTTTGCTTGGTTTCCACGACACAAGCTCATAGCTTACTGTGAGATCAAGTAGATCTGTGTGTTGTGGTGTGGATTATTATTATTATTATTTTTATATATGGATTTATGAATGTATAGATATTTATAACCTACTCTTCCACGCAAAAACTACTGAATGGATTTTTATGAATCTTTACAATTATATGGCTTATACATCAGAACGCATAGGGTACTGTTTATCCCGGAATTCCCGCGGGATCTACGAAATTAACGCGGGTGAAACCGTGGGGAACAGCTAGTATTAGTTTACAGAGGTTTTCAAATTGGACGTAACGGATAATTTCTATATAATAGGTACCTTTGTAGAAAACCGATCCTAAAAATTCTTTCACTGACACTTACTTTTCAATACCTGAGTGTTACAGTTTTTAGAATTCTTAGGGGAGTTCCGAAATTATCGAGTGACACCGCAGGCGATAACAACTAGTGAAGTAGGTATAATCCTCAAGTTTGTTGGTTTGTTACTCTTTCACGCCTTATCGGCTCAACCGATCATCATGAAATTATGCATACCTACACGTTGCCAGGGGTACAGAAAAGATCATAGGGTACTTTCTATCCCGAAATTTTCGCGAAAATCCGGAATTAACGCGGATGAAACCGCGGGGAACAGCTAGTCTAGCCATTGTAAATGCAAATGTGAATTTTTTGTTCGTTTGTTACGCTTTCACGCTTTAACTACTCAACTGTTTATGAAATTTTGCATGTAGGTACTACATTTATTTATTTACTAGCTGTGCCCCGCGGTTTCACCCACGGTAATTTCGGAGTTCCCGCGGGAATTCCAGGATAAAAAGTACCCTATATCCTTCTCTGTACCCCTGACAACGTGTATGCAAAATTTTCAGCCGTTTTTGCGTGATTGAGTAACAAATATCCAAACATCCAAATATCCAAACATCCACACTCACATTTGGACGCACATAAGCAATAACATGTTAACCCACAAAATTAAGTTATTGATTCAGAACGATTTATTGAGAGTTAGGGAACGTTTTTTAATTATGTGTTTACCTTATTACATTGCTTAAATATGCAACTAAATATTTAATATAAAAAGTGTTGACACAAAATGGCGCTATACTTTTAAAACACGATTTACTCAAAATTTCTCCAGTGTGGGTTAACACACTATTGCTTATCTATGTCCATTTATAATATTAGTAGGGTATAGTAGGATTTAACAATTAATGCACACAAGGACCACCAATGAAACATTGTTAAAGGTGCAAAAAAGGATATGGGGTAATGCGGGTAAAACCGCAGGACACAGCTATAAACCGCGTAAAAAGGTGACAAAAGGACATAGATAAGCAATAGTGTGTTAACCCACACTGGAGAAATTTTGAGTAAATTAAAGTTTTAAAATTGTAACGCCATTTTGTTTCAACATTTTTATGTTCAATATTTAGTTACATATTAAAAAAATGTAATAAGGTAAACACATAATTAAAAAACGTTCTTTAACTCTCAATAAATCGTTCTGAATCAATAACTTCGTTTTGTGGGTTAACATGTTATTGCTTATCTGCGTCCATTAAAGAAGTATCCACTGAAATACTTTATGTTTGTATCTTTTTTCTTAAAACATAGATCAGCCGAAAACTTTCAGATCCGTATCGGTTCGAGTAGGATTATGGTTTCGATTGAGTTCTAGTCGCTTTTGTCGTTAACAGTACGGCCCCTTTTCGGTTTTCCATCAGCTATCAATTCTTTCGAGTAATGGCCGCCATTACGATAGACAGAGCGAAAGGGGCGATGGCTCAAGAGAAACTAATGCTTCCATCTGTGGGAACTTGAATTTTTGCGGTGTGAAAACCATTACAGTTCTATGTCAGTATTAAGAAGTAGTGAACGATTTGTAGATGAATAGATGGATTTAAATACAAAAGACCATAATTATAGTATTATAACATGACAATCACACCATTCGCGGTCGCAGCCTAAAGTTTTATTTATTTATTCTTTATTGCACAGTAAGTACAAATGGCGAACTTAATGCCTTGCGGCATTCTCTACCAGTTAACCATTGGGTGGACAGAGAGATATAGAAGATGGGGTGTGCAAACAAGTTATGGGGGGGTCACTCAACTAAAATTTTGGAGGGGGTCACTGATAATAAAATATGTCGAGTAAATTAGACACTAATGTATTGCACACATTATAAAACAAATGGACTTTGGGGGGGAATGTTCATATCCCCCATGAGCCCCCCTCACGCCTGCAACACTGAACACACAGATCTTCTTGATCCCACACTAAGCTATAAGGTTGTGCCGCGGAACACGTATCATGTGGTATATACTGCATGTAATTACATAAATCCTATACTAGCTTTTCCCCGAAATTAACGCGGGCTAAACCGCGGCGAACAGCTAGTATTAAAATGATATTTTGAGCACGTCATTGCCCAACGCTATGTTTACTTAATAGGGACGTTGACAACTTTTGAAAATCAAAATTTTAATTAGTCCGTCTTTTAGAAAATTAAAAATCATTAGACACATATTTTTTTATTTTTCAAATAAATGAAAATACACAGAGATAAAGCGCATTAAAGTTTAGGATGGGGGCTCGTGACGTCACTTACCGCTACAAGCCGCCATACAAACTGCACTAATTAGTAACGTCACGCGAAATTTCAACTCAATGTATCTCTGTTATTTTTTGATTACGTAAAAAAACGAAAAAAAATTTTTTATTAATCTACAAGACGGACTAAAAAAAGAAAATTAGTCAAATAGCTTATTATGACTATTCGATTCCTACTTACAAGATATTATCGATTAACCTTGAATCGAAATTCAACGAACGTCAGAATCTAACTTAGAATCTACTTTAAGTGCCTGCGCACACTGTGCGACTCGTCGTCGCGTCTTGTCGCAACGAAAGCTTTTTGTGAGTGAAAGAATTTTCAAAATCGGTTCAGTGTAGATCCAAAGATTACCCTCTACAATGTCACAACTTACAAACTCGCAAACTTTGCCTCTTTATAATTTTTGATACACTAGTAATAAATAAATAACCATCGTTTAGAAATAATAATAATAATAATACTTTATAAATAATTCAAAATTAATAATTTTTAAGAAAGTCACGTGACCACGGATATAATTATAACTATTTGCCTTTGTAGTGGTCACAGTAAATCTATACTAATATTATAAAGAGGAAAGATTTGTTTTTTGTTTGTTTGTTACGATTTAACTCAAAAATTACTGGACCGATTTCAAAAATTCTTTCATCATTAGAAAGCTATTATCCATGAGTAACATAGGCTATATTGTAATCCGGAATTCCAGCGGGAACTCTGAAATTATCACGGATGAAATCGCGCGGGATAGCTAGTACCTTATATAAACAAGCATGTCAGAATAGGGTTTCAAACCGATGATTAAAGCCCTACGCCGCGTCTGTCTGTCTGTCCGTTCGCGATAAACTCAAAAACTACTGAACGGATTTTCTTACGGAACGGTTACTCCTTATAACATCAACTATCTGCCAGTGAAAGTCCCGGTAAAATTGGTCCAGCCGTTTCAGAGATTAACCGGGACAGACAGACAGACAGACAAAAATTAAAAAAAACATGTTTTTTTTTACGTAAGTACCGTATATAGGTACCTACTTTCATATTATGCATTTAATGAAAAGCTGTTATTTCGGAATTACAAACAGACACTTCAATTTTATTTGTATGTTTAGATGTTTAGATTAGGTAACTCATTACAATACCAATGTCATCATCAGCGCAAAAACGTGTTTCTTTGTGTGTACTGTGTCCTTCTTTCACATAGCAAGAGAACTATGATTTGGACAGAGACAACTACATTTTTGAAGCTGGCTGTAAACTGATCATTGAAATATTTATCTTACACTAATAAATAATCCTTACTAGTATAAATGCGAAAGTGAGTTTGTTTGTTTGTTACGCTTTCACGTCCTAACGGCTCGACTGATCATCATAAAATTTTGCATACACGTTTTCAGGGGTACAAAGAAACACATATGGTACTTTTTATCCCGAATTTTTCACAGGAACTCCGAAATTAACGCGGATGAAACTGCATAAAATAAGACTGCATTCTATGCAGTATAAGGTACCCTTATTCCGGAATTCCCGCGGGATCTCCGTAATTGACGCGGGTGAAACCGCGGGGAACAGCTAGTAAATGGTATTATAAGTATTCATTGCCTAAATATGATAAGTCCAGTTTTTGTTAGCTAACCATAGATATCAACGTCTCGAGGTCATAGTCTGACAAAAAATACGCAAATGAGTTTTAAAAATAAAATAGTAATTATCACGGGCGGTGGTTCCGGTATTGGTGCCGGTATAGCACTACAGTTTGTTAAAGAAGGTGCCAAAGTTGCAATAGTGGGAAGAAATGAAGCGAAACTACTTAAAGTCGCTGCAGAGTGTGAGAAATTTGGTGAGAGGCCTCTGGTAATTGTAGCCGATATAACGAAGGATGACGACGCAGAGCGAGTGGTGAAGAAAACGATCGAAGAATACGAAAACATCGATGTACTCGTCAACAACGCAGGGTTGGGCAAAGAAGGAGGCTTACTGGACGGAAAAGTGATGGAAGCGTTCGACGTGGTCATACCCACTAATCTACGCGCCGCTGTGAAACTCTCATCACTATCCGCTCCGTATTTGGTGAAAACGAAAGGGAATATCATCAATATCGGCAGCATACTTAGTGAGAGAACGGTGAATTCTTCGTTGTACTTCTGTTACAGTATATCCAAAGCTGGCTTGGATCAGTTCACTCGTTGCGCCGCTTTGGAACTGGCGTCAGCGGGCGTCAGGGTGAACAGCGTCAACCCAGGTCCTGTCAAAACTGATGTTTACCTGAACGCGGGCTTGAGCGAAGAGCAATCCGAACACGTTTGGGAAGAGTTCAAAAAGCGAACGGCCCTCAACAAGCTAGCCACTGTGGAGGAAATAGCCGACCATGTTTTATTTCTAGCCAGTGATAAAGCTAGAAGTGTGACCGGTTCTATTGTAGTGGTGGATAACGGTGCGTTGTTAAAAATATAAATTATTTCTGAATAATATTTCACTTTTACTTAAGTTATAGTTATTAGGTAAGTATTCCAAAAATTATCTATATGTTAAAATTTTAAAATTTTAAAATGAATGAATGAAATGAATGAAAATCACTTTATTGAACACCACAAACAGTACAATAAAAAAAATATTTAGAAACAGAAAGTATTAACTGACTCCAAATGACGGCTTTATCACTATAAAGCGATCTCTTCCAGGCTACCGGGCGGAGTATGGAGATATTTGTTACAGTAAAGATAGTAGGTAGGTGGTGCAGCATTACAGCAAATGAATTTACTTATAGGAATTTCCTGAGTGACAAAATGTACTTTTATCCCGGAATTCGGAAGGAAACAGGGAAATCGTGGGGATCGACTAGTATAAAATATATAGCTCGTTTAGGGAGGGACACATTGAAGTTGATAGGTATTGTCCGACACACACAGCAGGCTCACCACACACCGTTTCCACCTCTAGACTCGCCGCTACGTCGTGGCGGGGTGCGGAGAAGCACAAAACTGGCGGGGGAGGGGGGCAGAGTCGCTTCTTTACGTAGTTGGTAGTTGGTATTGTTTGTCAGAAGCACTTAATGTACCAAATGGGATGGAGCTTCCTCTCAAACGAACGAGACGAGAAGCGAGCAAGGCAAATTTCCGATTGCCACGCCATCCACCGCCGGAGGAAACAAATGGTTTCCGGGGTTCGTGATTCCGCAAAGATGGAACGAGATGGATCTACTGTCGGCACTATTCTCTATTCAGCAATGAAAGTAATGGGGATGTGGACTACTTTTGAAAATCAAAATTCTAATTAGTCCGTCAGGTAGAAAATAAAAAAGCAATAGACACGTATTTTTTGCTTTTTCAAATAAATTAAAATATACAGAGATAAAGCGCATTAAAGTTTAGGGTGAGGGGGTCGTGACGTCACTAACCGCTAAAACCGCCATACAAACTGTCAGAATAGTGACGTCACGCGAAATTTCAACTCAATATATCGCCGTTATTTTTTGATTACGTAAAAAAAGAAAAAATACGTGTCCAATATTTTTTAATAATCTACTAGACGGACTAAAGAATAAAAATTGGTCAACATGCCTATTAGGTAGGTACATAAAAAAGGCGCATGCAATCCAGTGCACGTGACATTTTGTAACACTATCTATACAACGCTCTGGGTAGCAAAAAAACAAATATCCTACTATATAATATTATAAACACGAAAGTTTGTAATTGTAAGCATGTATGGATGGATGGATGGATGGATGGATGGATGGATGTTTGTTACTCTTTCACGCGAAAACTACTGGATGGATTTAAATGAAACTTTACAATATTATAGCTTATACATCAGATTAACACATAGGGTACTTTTTATCCCGGAATTCCCGCGGGAACTCTGAAATTAACGCGGGTGAAACCGCGGAGCACAACTAGTTAAACATAAATTAATATCATATACTAGCTGTCCCCCATGGTTTCACCCGCTTTAAAAATTATCCTCTGTCGTTTTCTGCACCTCTGACAACGTGTACATGCAAAATTTCATACTGGGCCCTTATTCACTATGACCATAACACGGCGCGTTAAGATAACGCGCCACGAAAATTGTCTTTCCTTCGTAATCAAAGAAGTTTCACTTCAATACAACATATTTACAACATTTCTTATGTCATGCAGAATGTTACTTTTTTTTACATTTTGACACCCGGAGCGTACGGGGTTGTATTTTTGGGACGCGTGTTTTGGGCAAGGAATGTTGTTGGTCATATTGAATAAGGACCCTGATCGGTTGAGTGGTTATGGCGTGAAAGCGTAACAAACTTTTTGTTTTTTTTTTGACCTGGCATGCCTTGATTACTCAACTGATCATCATGAAATTTTGCATACACGTTATCAGGGGTACAGAGAAAGAAGGGACTTTTTATTCCTGAATTCTTGTGGGAACTCCAAAACTGACCTCGGTCTATTTTTTTTTATTATAAACACTCTCAAATCTACCTACTTTGCTAGGTTACATCCCACAAGATCTTATTTGGATTTAAAAACAAATTATCTATTGAGACTCCAACTCTCGCACAACCTCTAAGGTCGGCTCTCAGAAGATTAATCAAAAATTCATTTAATTTTAATATCAACTTTGCTACCTTTAAGACGCTATTGCGCAATCAAATCTTAGCTGTTTTGAACAACATCAACAGACGTCTATATAATATACAGGGTGTAAAGTTAAGCGAAGGACTTAATCTAGTTCTCGATTGTATATGATTCCATGTGTATACCTATGTTAGTATGTATTATAGAGAGAAAATATTTATTTTTGTATAGTCTGTTTGTAATGGGTAAAATCAAAAACTACTCAACCAATTTTTAAAATTCTTTCTCTTATAGGAAGCCACACTATTACCGGGTAACAAAGGATACTTTTTATCCCGGAATACCTACGTAAACTAAGAAATTAAAGCAAGTGATATAAGGGTTTTTTAATACATCAATGATCTGTACACATAAATGAAATTTAAGTGTCTGTTTGTTATTTAGATTAACAACTTTTTACGAAATGCATATAAAATATATACTGTGCTAACATAAAAATCTTTTATTTTTTTGTCTGTCTTTCTGTTTGTTCCGGCTAATCTCTAAAGACCGATCTGGTACTACAATTTTTAAGGACATCAAAAACTAATGTTTTTTTTTCGATATTTGAGACGACAATCCTTAAAAATGCGAAAGTGAGTTTTTTTTGTAACGCTTTTACGCTTCAATTACTCAACCGATCATCAGGAAATTTTCCATTCGTGTTATCAGGGGTACAGAAAAGGAAATAAGGTGCTTGTTATCCCGGAATTCCCGCGGAAATCCGAAATTAACGCGGGCGAAACCATGAGGAACATCTAGTCGAATATGATTCAATACTCTTCTTAAATACGTCCCTCGTTTAGCCTTACACCCTGTATAATATGAGGTACTACAATATAGATATATACATTTGAAGCAAGCAACAAACTTTTGAAGCAAGTTTCTGTCGAGTTGATAATTGCCAAAGTTTCAAAGCCACCGCCTCAGACCACAAAACTTAGTTTGCGTTCATCTGTTATTAATCCTACTGTTGCGACGTATTATTGCTTTTAGGGAAGGAAAAATAACGGCTTCTTTCTGCTGCTGCGATGCGTTCAAACGCTTTGCTATTTTGAGAATGCTATCTTCATAAATAACTATGCTATTTTTCGTTGAGAAACATTCTTATTCGATTACCATGGTATTAAAATAAAGAAATTCATAATTTTATGCTTAATAAATTAATTCTCGTTTTTGTATCATCGATAAATGTATATAGATAATTATAGCTATTTCTCGTGTCACGACTTTCAGATTTCCCTCGCGAACTCCCTATTATATCCCTCACATGACCACAAACCTAACTGATAAATTTCAACTCAATCGTTTCTATAATTTCGGAATTCATGAATTTAATACATAATTATTCTAATATATTTCTAATCTAATTATTATATAAGCATGATATCTAGGTATGCTATTAGATAAAAATAATTATCAGTATGGTTTTACGCATTTTAATTTCACCAGATAATGTAGGTACACTATCGTATTCAAAACTATCGTGTATTGATAACTTTAACTGATAAGCTAACTAAAAAAACAGTTGGGTTGTCTGCGTGTTTACGTAGGTCGTCGCGTCGCAGCGATTTCATCTATTTTTAAAGAACGTGCTATTTAATTTTTAATAAAACGTCCGTAGAGCAGACGTTTTATTATATTTTAAATAGCTCACGCATAGTTTTTTCTTGACAGAACTTAGAGTCTGCATTTAACTATGTATGTCGTATTGTAGAATATTATTAATTTTTGCGAATAAAAATTTAAAAATTTCCTGCTTTACACAATAACTATAGCGGTAGCTGTGTTTCGCCCACGTTAATTTCAGTGTTCCCGCGGGAATCCCGGCATAAAAGTCCCCTATATCCTTCTCTGTACCCCTAAAAACGTGCATGCATAAATTTACGTTTCCCGGTTGAGTAGTTAAGGCGTTAAAGCGTAACAAACCAACAAACTCTCATTCGCATTTATAAAATTAGTTGGGACATCGCTCAATTATTTAGTTACTTTCCTACATTTTCAGTAATCGAGTACTAACTTAAAACAGGTGTGTGAAGAAACGATTCCCTTTTGAGCCACAGATGTAGCATTTGATTCACCCTTCGTTTAACTTCAAACGACTCTGAAAGATTGAACACACTCTAATGAGGGATATCAAACGAGTCATTACTAGCCCCCTCTAGAATAGTATAAGTATTTATACCTACTTTGTTCTCGCGTAGGTACCTATGGATCTCAAATTGTACGGCGACGTGATTGCCGCAGAGAGAGCAGTCGGTATACCCACAGAGCGAATAAATTAACTAGAGAGGACATGCAGGCGGGGCAGGCGCGCTAACGTTGCAAAGAAGTTAGAGCAAACGCTCTAACTTGCCCAAAACAACATTTGCTGCCATTCCAAGTATATTTACCACAGTATTCTCATAACTGTGAATTTTGAAAACAGTGTCTAAGTAAAAAAATAACCATGAAGAGTGCGTGATGAATAGTTTTGTGTGCGAAAATCACCCGGCGACACTGGTTTTCATCTGTTTTCATACTAAACTAAGTTGATGTCCCCTCTGTCTATTATTTTTTGTTCTGTGGGTATACCGATGAGTCTATCTTCACTTGAGTGATGATTTCTACGAATTCCTCTCTACACGACCAGCGGGGCTAAGATGCGCAACACGATAAAATTTTATAGAGCCATTTTATCGATTCTCGTCGACATATTGTATGGCTTTGTCGACGAGAATCGATAAAATGGCTCGATACAATTTTATCGTGTTGCGCATCTTAGCCCGGCTGGTTCCTCAATCCCTTTCAATTTGACCTGTCCTTTCCCAATCGGCGCACCATTATCACTTTATGTAATTTTATAGAAAATAGTAACATCAAACTGTAAGCTTATCATCTTTTTATTCTTTTGCATTATCCTCATTGTTTATTAATTCGTATCTTCTTTCCTGCTCCTTCTGTTTTGCAATGTAGTTTATAACTTCTTTCTATTTTCAATTTTTCCTTTTTCTTATTTTAGAATAGAATAGAAAAAAGTTTATTTGATACCGTGTCTTAAACTAGAACTTTGTACCTTTTAAATGGGGACATGGGGGAATTTTCTTTCTTCTTTCTTTCTTTCTAAGTCCAGTAGGTATGTCCTCTTCCTAAGGATTATGACAACAATTTTTCTGATCATATTCTGACTTAAGAAATAAATTTCATAGTTCTAGACCCAGCGGTTGAAGCTGTGCGTTGATCGATCAGTCAGTCAGTTTCTGCTTTTAATAGATTATCACAGAGTCATTAAACGCTTTACAAACACACACACACACCCGACATTCTTCAAACAATACACGGCATAAGGAAACTTATTATCGTAAAAAATATCCTAAACCTCCCTAGATGCTTAAAATGAAAGGTCATTGTGTTCTTCTCTAATGAATAGGGAGCAACCACGAGCCGACTGTTGAAGCATTTTTTAATGAGTTCAACCCACATGTGCTTGTGAGCTTTACTACCTCCGCATTTTTCAGCCGGTGAAACTGACTTCGCATAAGCAGCTTTTGATGGGTATCTTTTGCTTATATTTACATACAATCGATATAAGATTGAAAGATTGTTTTAATAATAGTAGGAGTATATTTGCTACTCGCCGCTAGATGGTGCTTAAACTAATAGGCTTGGTCCAATGAAAATCACAGTGAAAATCGAAATTATTTTACTCCTTCTGTTAGACGCAGGTATTAATAAAGTGCATTAAGGTTGGGTGGGGGGACTTGTTGTTGTAACATCATAATAATAATAATAAAAAAGTTTATTTTGGTAAAAATCTTAGTACTAGTTAACATTTTTTTTATACATTAATTTATACCAAAAAAGGTCTCCGCTCAGCATTGTTGTGGCGCAAACCACAACGCTGGTCTTCCGCGGATACAAAAATTAAATTAATAATCTTAACTAAAACTCATCACTTCAGTGGTAACAAACAAAAAGAAAACAACAATAATCTAAAAATTTAAAAAATAGTAAAAAAAATCTAAAAAATAAATAAATAATATTCTTTGTAAATAAAATGTAGGAAATACTGAGTGAATGCGTGAGATATTGGTGGAACTTGGTACTAGTGAACTATAAAAAAAAAATGATAAAAACTGCGACTCATAGTATCTCTAAGTAGTTTGTGCTGCGACTCTATAACTTTTGCTTATCTAAAATGTACTTTTTTAAATTTATTTTGCACATAATACACACACTTGTTTATATTTATTTCACCTGCCTATTAAGTAATATTATTTATTTATCAGTGATTATTTATTATTGAAAGCCCAGGAAATGATATAGACTGTCGTGCTGAGATAATAGTAGAGTCAAAAGTACCCCTTATAATGTAAACAGAACGATATACTGTAACTTCCCGGGGGCGGGAACGTTAAAAATATACTGTAACTAGCTGTTCTCCGCGATTTCACCCGCGTTAATTTCGGAAATCCCGCGGATATTCCGAGGTAAAAGTACTACTCTATATTTTTTTCTGTACCTACCTTTTACCACGTGTAGTATGCAAAATTTTATACAGTTTCACCCGAGTTATTTTCAGAGTTTCCGCGGGAATTCCGGGATAAAAACTACGACGTTTTCTAAAAACGAAACCTAGCTAGATCGATTAATCCCCCCAAAACCCATTTCATCAAAATCGATGGAGCCGTTTCCGAGATTCAGATTGCTCGTTTAAAAATAGATCACTGTATAATTTTATGTATACCTATTACTGAATTATTTGTAAAGTGAAATAAATAAATCTAATCTAAATCTAATCTTATGTGTATTTCCAACTAGCTGTGCCCCGCGGTTTCACCGGTGCTAAAATCGGAGTTTCTGCGGGAATTCCGGGATAAAAAGTACCCTATTTGTTAATCTGATGTATAAGCTATATTATTGTAAAGTTACATTTAAATCCATTCAGTAGTTTTTGCGTGAAAGAGTAACAAACATCCATCCGTCCATACATCCATCCATCCATACTTACAAACTTTCGCATTTATAATATTAGTAGGATCAGTGTGGACATAGCTATTGACTCCAGAAGCATTCAACAGTAGTTACCTCTGAAGTCCCTGAATGGAAATATAACGCTCATTATGAAATACCATCAGCCAGAATGCAACATGGCGGCCACTAGCGTTGATAATGTTGATCGTATTCAATTTCCGTCCCATTTCCGTTGGCTCGTTCATTTTTCCATGCGCTTTATGACAAACGTTATTATTTTTATTGTCACTAACTTATGTATTTATTTATGTAATAGATATATTATGTATTTAAAAAGAGACACTCAACGGTTGATAAGGCGGAAGAATTAATTTTGATGAGAAATTTTTTGGCCACGAAAATTTGTTTTTTTAATGATGGTTTCTTTATTTTCTTTTTATACAATGTGGAATATTAAACGAGAGACTTATTAAAACACTCGATAGTACATGCGCTCATGTCATGTAACTAATAAATAATAATTATAGACAAATAAGAAACATTTAGGTATATACATCAAACGGAGAATCTGTAATTAAAAACGTGGGTTTAGGCGGGTGAATTACGAATACGTATACCTTTAGGTACATTTGATTTATCGGCGCGCCCGCGGAAATACAAAAGAAAAGTGTGATGAATGTCCCTAAAAGTATCGATTTTGTAAAACATTTCTTTTTTTTTTCAAGTCTTTTTTTATTGAAACAAGAATAGAACACAGAACCCACCTTTCAATACGTCGCTCGTTTAACCTTACATCCTGTATTAATTTTCCGTTAGTGCACTCTGATTGTCTGATAGCATCTGATAACATCTTTATAGTACTAACCTAACTTTATAGTACTGGGAGAACAAGAAATACTAAGATATACCTAGGTGACATGAAAACTTGTCTCGGATTTTTTCGTCCTGAGAATTTCCGCTTGTTTTATAGCTCTCGCGTGTTAGATACATCGAACAAATTGTCACTCGGTGCAGATTGTAACACCTTAACAAGCCCATTGTAGTGGCGAGCAAAGAAAGTGCTTACGTGATACGTTATTTTAATACTTACCTAAATCGTATATCGGGTTATTGGAGTCAGTATGATCTTTTTCTTCAGTTATAGCATCTTTGTGTAAAGAAAAGAAATCCTCTAGTTAACTATACTTTTATTCTCAATATTATAGGTATTATAGGTATTATAGGTATTATAAACGCGAAAGTAAAGTTTGTATGGATGGATGGATGGATGGATGGATGGATGGATGTTTGTTACTCTTTCACGAAAAAACTACTGAATGGATTTAAATGAACTTTACAATAATATAGCTTATACATCAGATTAACACATAGGGTACTTTTTATCCCGGAATTTCCGCGGCAACTCTGAAATTAACGTGGGTGAAACCGCGGGGCACAACTAGTATACTATGTATACAATAGAACACTTATTATGACCACTTAAGTCGAGCAGAGTAACTAGAATGAATCTCTTCTGTGCTGACACTAGTATTTATACCCACAACCCCACCAACAATTGTGGACGTACACTACTTTAATTTATCAAATGGGAATGAGGGTACCGACTAAATAACAGTGTTGCCATGACATAATGCTAGAATTCCCTGAAATAAGGAACGACTTAATAGAAAACATGACATAATTTACGTTTGTTTCAGTAATTAAAATAATTTATTCTATACTTTTATAATTATGGCGAAACGTCAGTGACGATGTTATTACAAATGGTTCCCCGAGACAAAAAGAAAATCTTTCTCATACACTAGTTTCTTTCTTTAAAAACAAAATGGCTGCTGAAAGGTAATTGAAATATCGAATCCCATCAAAAACAAACTTGTAAAAAAGTCCCAAGTCTCGCAACTCAGTTCTTCTATAGTAAAAAGTTGTGAGATCAATGTAATACCAAGTCGGTGAATTTATTCAGTGCCTACTTAAGGGTCCTTCTGTCTAAAGTTATCATGTTATAAGCTAATCTAATAACATTTTATAGTGACCATATCAAATTAAAAAATCTTTTATGTTTTAAATAGATTGATTGGCTTGACGATCACGTGAAAACACAATATATCTCACATGTAATACATAATTATGGTTCTAAACAATCTAATTTAATTATAATATGTATTACTTGTGAGATACATTGTGTTTTCATATGATCGCCAAGCCAATCAATCTATTTAAAACATAAAAGATTTTTAAATTTGATATGGTCACTATAAAATGTTATTAAATTAGCTTATAACATGATAACTTTAGACAGAAGGACCCTTAAGTAGGCACTGAATAAATTAACCGACTTGGTATTACATTGATCTCACAACTTTTTACTATAGAAGAACTGAGTTGCGAGACTTGGGACTTTTTTACAAGTTTGTTTTTGACGGGATCTCATTTCTTTTTGTAAATTAGGGTAATTTTATCTCGGAATTCCCGAAGGATCTCCGAAATTAACGCTGGTGAAATCTCATGAAATTTTGCATGCACGTTGTCAGGGGTAAAGAAAACCTAGGGATATACGGTACTAACTACTTTGCACCTCTGAATTCCCGCGGGATCTCCGAAATTAACGCGGGTGAAACCGCGGGTAACAGCTAGTCTCATATATTTATATGGGATTACAAAGTTATTTGTGCAGTTGGTACATATAACTGCATATGTAACTTTGTAATTCCATACATTTATATGGGATTACAAAGTTATTTATGCAGTTGGTGTATCTAGAAAACTGGACCGAAATTGCAAAATATTTCAATTTTTCCTTGATTTATACAATAAACACCAATTGTATTCTAAATTTCAAACTTCTATGTCTGCTAGAAGTGCCTTAGAGTTTTGATGATCGGTCAGTGAGTGAGTGAGTGAGTGAGTGAGGGAGTGAGTGAGTGAGTGAGTGACCTACAAAATTAAGAAACTTTGACTAGTTATAATTCTTAAACTACTGATTCAAATCGAATGAAATTTAAATTATACCGTCTTTATACAATACCTGCTTGTTTACTAAAAATTCAGGCTTCTAGTTTTATCCACAACGAAGTTATAGGGGGTCGAAAATGGCCTGAATTGCTTCGAGAAAAGGATAGTACGGCCGTGCCGCTTTTGTTGCTCGACTTGGCGGGGGCACTGCCGTGCCCCCAGATAACGTGACCGGCTGGCACTCGCTACTTACTTAAGTACCTATGGTCGAAAAGTAGTGTATCTATAAAATGACATTTCTCGTAGCGCTTAAATTTCGTAGATAGGTCACTTCCAAACGAATGTTGAATAACTTTTAGACTATTAATTTTTTCTATATAATTTATATTTTAATCATATTATTGTCTATTTTTTTTTAATATCATGTTGTATTATCTGTGGCGACACTAAGAAATGAAACTAGTACAGTAGGTATCGCTATCTGACAAAGAAATAAAACAGTTCAAGAAACAGCAGCTATTTGTTATATCGTTATGAGTAATTTTATCTTGGCATAGCCTCACATAGCAGAGACACTAAAATGAAGAGTTCCTGCAGAAGTTTCGAAGTTGACGTTAGAGTACACAGCTAGAAGTTATACGTATGTAAATATAGAGTTGTACCTATCATTCGTGCATCACCTGGGTACCCAATTGCATTGTCCCGACGTACATAAGTCTTATAATATCAAGGGTCTTGCAAACAAGAGCTCCCGTTTTTCTATAGGGGACTCAATTTAGAGATCCTCTGTTTCAACCGTGCCCCACTATTTGAACGTTTATACAAAGATAAGGGTCTTTTGTTCAACACGGCAAGGGGAAATAAATGTTAGCATCGCGTGATATCGATAGTATGTACTTTCGTGTGTTTGTCGAACAAAAACTCGTTTCCATTGTTGGAATTTTTTCTTACGAGAGAAGCTTGAAACGAATCAAGGTGGCCTACCATCATTTCTTATAGCCACATGAAACTTATATCGATATTTTGTTGGTTAAGTTACACTCATCTTCTGTACATATGAAATGCTTTTTCCTGAATCACTGACTGACGGATCAACGCACAGCCTCAACCGCTGATCGTAGAGACCTGAAACTTAGAGGGTGTGTTTTTTGTATAAGGTAAGCATTAGATAAGAAAGGATTTTTGAAAATTCTACCCTTAAAAAATTTACGAGTCATTTAGGTCGAAGAATAGGAGAGAACGGGTAAAACTGTGGGCATCAGCTAGTAAAATAGAAGATAACACGCGAACAGACGCCATGAGTAAGTAGAACGTGTCGAATAAAAATCTGTCTTTTGCTTTTTCCGACGAAGCTCACACTGCTCGCGCTATCGCCTCTAGCATGGAGTTGGTGGAGGGCGAAGAGTGTCGCTTCTATAATAACAGAATTAAATGTAATATTTTCCCTGAGTCTGGGTGTAGTATCAATACTGTTATCTGTTGGGCATTAGATATGTAAACACGAAATCACTCGACAAAACCTTTCCCTCGTTAAGTACTTTTTTTTTCTTGAGAAAAAAAATTGAATTTGCAAATTCGAACTCCCAATCTCGCCCGCCATCTTGAAGACGGATTGACTTAAATTATATCGAATTTGGTCAGGACCCTTGTGCCTTGTATTTTACCGAACGCCAGTATAACGAGATCCGTTAAACAGATTTCTGCCGTGCAATTTCCCACTTTATTTCCTCTGTGTTAGAGTGTTTTGATCTGTTTTGTAAAATAGTATTTCTAAGGATTATTTCGATAAGTTTTTTGAGAAATATCGTTAGAGTTACGTCGTCTTATAAATAATGAAAATCTTGTTAACGGCACATTAAGTGTAGTGATTCCTGATGAAACTACCACTATACTATAATAGACTAGCTGTTCCCTGCGGTTTCACTCGCGGTAATTTCGGAGTTCCTGCAGCAATTCCGAGTTACAATATAGCCTATGTCGTAACGTGCCACAAATAACGTGGTTTTCTAGTGGTAAAAGGAATTTTCAAAATTGGTTCCGTAGATCCAGAGCTATTAGCCCCTGCATCCTCAAAAACTGACAAACTCATAAACACACAAACTTTACCTCTTTACAATATTAGTAAGACTAGCCGATCCGTTGTGGGTTTACCCTCGTCAATTTCCGAATGGCCGCCGGAATCCTTTGTTTCGACATAATCAAGAATCATTGTAGTTTCCTATCACCGAAACAATTTTTAAAATCGGTTCAGTAGCTCTAGAGATTATCCCTTACATCTTAGAAACATTACCTCTATATTAAAGCCTGACTAATTCTCCAAGCGATGCCTACTTTTATGAATTGCGGAATCGAGGATTTACAGCTAGACCGCAATTTATCAAAACTATCATATTTTATTTTTATTTATTTTTTATTTTTATTCAAAAAGTTTACCTACAATTGTTACAATTCATCATACAATAAAGGAAACAAGATTACTAGTATGCAGTATGCACAATTACTTAACTACAGGTAAACATTACAAAACAAAAAGTATACAACTTAAGATTTATAAACGGTAAAATGAAGTCAAGTTACATAGTCTCTGTAATTGTCACACGCGAATTTAATTATAAAAGTAATACATCCACCAATAGTTATATGAAGATATATCTGATATTATATGAAAAAGAAACCGTTTATTGGGGGTAAACTCTGGAACTACTAAACAGATTCTTAAAATTCTTCCACTGATAAAAGCAGGTAGCAACTTAAAATTTTCCATATAAAAATCTGTCATTATGCTCGAAGACGTGCGAGCGATGGACCATTAATGACTTTTTAATAGGGCAACCCTGAAAAACAAGGCTTTAATTACAGCCTTTGACTGCCAAACGTCAGAGGCGGAACGCCGGCGAAGTTTCCGGACGAAAACATCGATAATATTCCGGATGAAGTTTTTTTTTCTGTAAAAAAGGAACTTGACAGCGAATTTTTTTGTTTTATCTTTCCGAAAACGTGCGAGGGACGTTTTTCGCCTAAGAAGTGAGTATATAAAACAATTTATGTATTTTTTTAAAATAACCTATAGGCAAGATTCTAGATAGGTAATATGTGCTTAGTTTACAATATGGTCATACGGCCGTAATTAATCAGTCCGTTTTTTGCCAGTAATTGTTTAAAACCTAAAAATTGAGGTAAGTTCCAATTTGAATACCATCCCTTTTTCTTATAATATGACCTTGACAACAGCGTTCCGAATCACGCGTCGTACACACAACCTGCATATTCATTGTGATTCAAGAAAAGTCCACCGATCCATCACGAGTTGGTACATTATGTACGCACTATCCTGCCACCGCTCGCGACTGGGGTGCATTTTAAAGGAACCGAAACAGCCCTTTTCCATCGCTATTATGAGCATCTCGAGGGATTACCGGGCGGAAAGAGCTGGCAACATTGTTTTCTACTTTGTAGTTACGTGAACTGTGTTTTAATAAAGCCGTTTCTCTAATAATAACGAAATTGCAACAAAAAAAAAACAAGTTTTTACCCGTGATTGTTTTTCCTTAAGATAATATAAATATAATAGTTAAAAGATTGTGAACAGTTTTGTGAGACATATTATTTTTATGAAGGACCTAATGAAAGTGAAATAAGCACCCGCTATAAATAATAATCAGTAGATTGTCATCGCTACATAGTATAAAACAAGTCGCTTCCCGCTGTCTGTCTGTCCTTATGTATCTTTAGATCTTTAACACCACGCAACGGATTTTCATACGGTTTCACCAATATATAGAGTGATTCATGAGGAAGGTTTATATGCATATTTTATCCTGGAATTCCCGCGGGAACTTTGAAATTATCGCGGCTTATTAAGTCGGATGTGTATTCGTGTTATTAAGACGTGAAAGCGTGACAAACAAACAAACCCGCATTCGCATAAATATACAGTAATATAATAATTATAATAATAATCCACTTCACAACACACAGATCTACTTGATTCCACAGTAAGCTATTATTAGCTTGTGTCGTGGAAACCAAGCAAACGTGATATACAACGTGTTAATGAATTAACTGAAAACTAGAAAGTAGTTGGCTCAGAATCAACTAGCGAATCGATCGCACTATGTTTTAATATAGGTTATATTTTTTTCATTTTATGCAGCCCATGTCTAAATTATTTATATTACAATATTTGGAGCGTACGCCGCCGCCGCAAAAAAAATCGAACCGGTAGGCGCGGGCGTAGCGCTTGGAATTTCGTAGATAAGTCACCTCCAAACTTATGTTGAATAACTTTTAAAATATAAATTTTTTCGACATAAAATATATTTTAATTATATTATTGTATATTTTTTTAAATGGGGTGTGTCAGATTTTCAGTTAATTCATTAACACGTTGTATACTATATAGACTTACTTACTTACTTGTGTTTACTGTTTAAATATTATACTATAGATATATAAACAGTAAACACACCCAGACTGGAAAGTGGAACCGTGTGTTTATCACACAAAGTGCACCCTCACCGGGAATCGAACCCGGAACCTCTTGATTAGCGGGCTGGCATGGTGACCTACTACGCCAATCGGGTACGTACACATATATTGTTATTGAGCATTTAAGATTAATTCTGAACCATAACGTTTTTATTTTATTTTATTTTTCTTTATTTAGGGCAACGTTGATAGTGTTCACATAAAATCACACAACGATACACATAAATTCTTGTTTAGCAAATTCGCGAAACACAATCAAATTTACGGAGTCCCTGTGTCTTAGTGCGGATCCATTAGGCAATTAAAATGGCAGAGCTTGGGGGTGATCTGCTCCCAACTATTCCGGGAGCCAACGTAGGTAGGGAGCGGAGCACTTTACCCGATTGCGAGCTGGTATCTTAGCACGAATATCATTATTTACGTGGTATTTACCATCAGGCAAGATTAGGGACAAACTGACCAATCGGTTTAAAAAAAAAAACAATGGACCGAAACGTTAAAAATGCTTGAAATATAAAAGTCTGTATTTTGATAGTCAAAGATATTTGTTTCACAGCTGATCCCTGCGTCTTCATCCGGGTTAATTTTGGAGTTCCCGCTGGAATTCCGGGATAAAAGTGCCCTACGTCCTTTTCTGTACCCCTCGCAACCTGTATTAGGTAGTTATGTAAAATTTCATCATCATCGATTGAATAGTGTAATAAAACAACTCACATTCACAATTATAATATTGTTACTGGTATCAAACTCTTATTCACATTTATTTAATTCTCATATTTTTTAATTTTTTGTGATGCCGAATAAGGATTTGCCTATGTCTGTGTCTGTGTCTGTGTCTGTGTCTGTGTCTGTGTCTGTGTCTTGTCTTGTCTCCTTATGATTATGTGTGAAAACTCCATAATACGTATCTATAGGTAAAGGAATCCCTTCAGTAGTTTTTGACCCATGCGTGCACATACAGACAGACAGACAAAAAATTTACTGATTGCATTTTTGGCATCAGTATCGATCACCATTCATCCTCCAATATTAACCCATTTCCAAACAGTGCAATAAAACGATTCGATAAATCTGCTTCTATACGTCGTAAACTCGTAACATGTAAATTCTTAATTATGATTATGTTCTACTAATATTATAACAATAACCTTTTGTTAATAACATAAAAATAAGCTTGATATATTTGTCGTAAAATTCCTCAGCATCCATGCTAAGCCTTTGACCCCTCTCTCATCTTGGGAATATCCGACTGGAAGGCGCACATGTAATGTGTGATGTTTTCAAAAAGATCTGTTGGGTTTCTTTTTTTTATATTTTTTTTTTATTTATGTGCGGCGAGTCCCCGGCCGGGTCTTCCGATATTCGCTACAGTGTCTTTTTTTTGCTTTTTTTTTTCAAACATTTTTACATGCTTTGAATGAGATAAACATTCGATCAGTTTCCGTTCTGTGATGACTTATTTATTGTTAGACTGGTTGTGCCCCGCGGTTTCACCCGCACGAGTTACGGAATTCCCGCAGGAGCTATTTTTTTTTCTAAAAATAAAAGTATCCTAAGTTACTCCTTATAACATAAGGTGTCTGCCAGTGAAAGTCCCGTTAAAATCGCTCCAGCTGTTTCAGAGATTAGCCTGAACAAACAGACAGACTCACAGACTGCCAGACAAAAAGAAAAACTGATTTTCTTATGTAAGTAGCGTACATACCTACTTTCAAATGTATTTAGTGAAAAATTGTTAACTTGGTATTACAAACAGACACTTCAATTTTATTTATATGTATAAATGTATAGGTAGATAAATAATTATTATAGTTTAAACGATTATGTTCTTTTCCAACCGCGTGTAGTCAATAGTAAATAGTAAAATCATTTTTTAATACAGTTGCTCAAAAAGTGGCGTATTTCAGGGACGTTTAGCGTTCGGGATGTGGGCTATTACATACTCGAGCTTTTTGTTTACCTTTCCCGAACTCGTGCGTTCTCTTTGCCAACTGTCAAAAATGGCGACACGACTTTGACACACTTTTTGCATAGCGCCATCTCTTGATCACAATTGGAACTTAGTTGAGTTTGTTGTGTTTTTGATATTTTATTAAATTGCTTAATTTTTTCGTAACTGTATTAAAAATAGTTGTTCAGTACACGTGCGGAACCGTCATTGCAACTAGTTCCGACTGTCAACCCTCACCTTCGGCTGCGCCTCGGCTCGGGTAGACATTTGTCGGAACTCTTTGCAATGACAGGCTTTCCGCACTTATAATGAAATATACTATATTCAAATAAGGCCCCTAATGTTCTTTTTGACGTCAATAAAATTACAGTTTACAGTAGACGGCACTCATAAAATACTCGTATCCACCCTTCACAGCGTCCTAGTGCTGTAGAGAAGAAGCTACGCAACACTCTTCAGTAGCACGCTGTCAGTTTAAAGTTATAATATGTATCTATAATACAATTAGTTGTAACTAGTTACAAATTCACATAAAATATTTTGCCTCTACGTAATATGTGCTGTATGGTGTGTAGTATTGATATAAATATCTCACAATAAGTCTCGTCTCTTGTCATTGTAGCTCTGCACCACATCTGACTGCTATTATTATAAATGGATACTGTTTAAAGGATAAGACCTGTAATTGGCCTTGCACTTGTGTTTTGTATTGTATTGTAATCTGTGTTACGTGTTGATTTTATGAATAAAATAAAATAAAACCCAACTTGCAACTAAGTATGTGTGAACAATGAGCCGTAATCAGCAATAAACTACCAAAGTACTAATCCTACTAATATTATAAACGCGAAAGTTTGTAAGTATGTATGGATGGATGGATGGATGTTTGTTACGCTTTCACGCAAAAACTACTGAATTCAGCAAAACCATGAAATTTTAAAATAACATAGCTTATACATCAGATTAACACATAGGGTACTTTTTATCCCGGAATTCTCGCGGGAACTCGGAAATTAACGCGGGTGAAACCGCGGGGCACAACTAGTAAGTACATATAGTAAGTAGGTAAACATATAATAAATAAAACTGAGGTCGGCGGGGCTCGATGTCTGCACGTCTTGTGGAGTGTTGAAAAATTCAGACGCCTTGAGTGGTTCGCCTGAAATTTTAAAATTCCGTTTTTTTTTTTTAAACATTTACAAAATTCACGAAGGCCAAGACGTTTCGTGAAAGTTCCCACTTTATATTTAACGCCGATGACTTTTAGCGTCGTTGGTACTTAATATTTATGGATGTAATATACACTAAGTGATTTTAAAGGAGGGATAGTACATAATACAAGCTCTGGGTAAGTCATGGTTTAGTATAAAATGGTTTAGGATAAAAATATATTATTACTATAGCTGTCCCCCGCGATTTCATCCGCGGTAATTTCGGAGTTCCCGCGGAGGTTGCGGGAAAAAAGTACTCTATGTACTTCCCGAGGGAATTCCGGGATAAAAACTATCCTATCTTTAAGTTGGACCATATTATAAACGGTTACAAAATTTTATCAAGATCCGTTCAGTAATTTCGGAGTCCATCGCGGACAAACAACGTGACACGTGATTTATATATATTAGATTATACTAGCTGTTTATAATATTAAGTATAGATACTAAAACAGAATAAAATTAATATTTAATTAATAAATATTTTATTTCTCCCATACAACAGACATGATTTTTTGGCAGTTGTTTTAGAAATGGTACGGAACCCTTCGTGCCGCGAGTCCGACTCGCACTTGGCTGGTTTTTTTTTTTTATTTGTATTCTCATTGCGTAGTCGAAAAACTTTTTGTCGTCCGCCCGGGGCTGTTGCTAGGTCGCTAGAGTTGAGCTGTGACAAGAAACTTTTTAATTTTTCATTCGACTTCCCGCCCTCAGGCAAAGGGACTGGAGTCACTGGACAGTTTCGTTATTGCGCTCGAATCCTTGATTAATCTAAATAGAAAAATATGGTGATGAGTACAGCTAGCAAAATAATTATTTTTGTATTAACAGTAGGTATAAGTATTGTGAACTGTTTGAATAATTAGATATAGATACAGCGATACAAATAATTAGAGATATTATAAGAGCAAAGATATGAATCCTAACTATTATAAATCCGGAAGTGAGTTTGCTTGTTTGTTATGCTTTCACACCTTAACAGCTCAACCGATCACCACGAAATTACGTACGTTGCCAGGAGTACAAAGAAGGACATAGGGTACTTTTTATTCCGCAATTAACGCGGGTGAAACCGCGGAGAACAGCTAGTAACAGATATTTGGAAGAGCCGAGTAATGTTATAACATGCATAGTTGTTATTTGTTACATGTCTGACCGCCGCACTCAGAGTCGACTTTAATGATTACTTAGTTAAGTATAGATTTTTAAAACAAAACTGCCGCAATCAGAGAAGTTCAGTAAATTAATGTTAATTGGCATCCAACTAAGTTACATCTCATTAAATGCCAAATAACATTAATTTACTGAACGTCTCTGATTGCGGCAGTTTCGTTTTAAAAATCTATACTTAACTAAGTAATCATTAAAGTCGACTCTGAGTGCGGCCGTTACCTATAGTTGAATATCGAAATACACTTCGATACGGCTGCGAAAATCCGATAACAAAGAATATAGAAGATAATAAAGGAATATAACAAAACAAAATTTTTATTAATTTATCATTATAAGTCTCTTCAGCTTTAACACGCTAATCTTAATAGGTACCTACAATGGCAGGCTTAGGTATATCCTTCGCAAGATTTCTTCCAGTCAATTAAATTATTGTTATTGTTTAAAGACTGCGGTATTTCATAAGGATCCTTATCTCCTAACATTACCAAAACAAAACCGTCCTAATGACAAAATATTAAAATAATATTTTCAGTGCGTTTCGTATTATCGCGTGTTAATTTAAAGGGGTCGATTCAACTCTAATTTAGGAGATAACTGGCTTTTGCCCCGGTGTCACCCGCTCTAATTTCGGAGTTCCCGCCGGAAATTCTGAATAAAAAGTCCTAAACTTCCAACAATGATTTTAACGAATTTACTCAAAACCTTGACCAATTATATACTATATAGGTACCTAAACCTTCCTCAATGAATACATATCTATCTATTGGTGAAGACTGCATAAAAAACCGGTCAGTAGTTTTTGAGTTTACCTATCGCAAACAGACAGAGAGTTTGTTTTCTAATATGTAATGATATTGGTTAACCTTTGACCGACCTTTTTTAAGGGTTTTTTGGTAATACCTTACTTTGACAGCGTCGTTACGCCGGGTGTTGTAGGTTCGATCTTTTACCTAACTTTTATTTGACCAAAAATGTTGTCTTACTCTGAGTCTAGGTGCATAGTATGTATTATAAGTACCTATGTGTTGACGAAAAAGTACAAGACGTATAAAATTACTAGCTGTTCCCCACGGTTTTATGTATTTTCATCCGCGTTAATTTCGGTGTTCCCGCGGGAATACCGGGATAAAAAGTACTCTACGTCCTTCTCTGTACCCCTGAAAACGTGTCTGCAAAATTCCATCATAACCGGTTGAGCCGCGAAGCCGTGAAATCATAACCAACAAACAAACGCACTTTCGCATTTATAATAGTAAGGATATCAGTTGTATAGTGCCTAGTGGATCTGTATAGTACCCGGTGCTGTATTAAACCTGATAAAAGCCTGCCATTTTTGGGTATAAACCCGATAAAATACCGGAAAAGGCTGGCTTTTATCAGGTTTAAACTCAAGCAGCGGGTTGATTGCCAATCTATAAAAGTAGATGCCCATAGTACAAGCTCTATAGGTATAAATTAAGTAGTTTGGGACCAGGTGGCTCTGTGTGTATCTATGTCATTATTTGTAAAACCTTTTATTTTCTCAGGTGATATTTCCGACTGTACTTCACGTTAAAACCCTTATATTTCTAACTGCTGTTTAATGTTTCTTGTTAACTCCTATCAAGTTGGATGTCTTGCCGATGGTACCTAATTAATATTATTTTCTTTGTTCAATGACTTGCGATTAAGAAGTCGAAAAATTTATCATACAACTTTTAATTTTAAGGGATCATTTTTTTTTATTAAAACATAGATTCAAATTAAAAAAAAAATGTTTATGAGAACTTTTTAGTGTTTGTTTTAAAAGCGAGAAGAAACTAGATGAAAATGTATACGCCAATCTTTTTACTTTTTTCTCGTGGTAAGTCCTTCCTAATAACCAAACATTCAAACACGCACATTCATAATTACTTCATTATAGGTATATACATAGTATCGAAATAATAAAATGCTAGGATAGCTTCCGCACGGCGCACATCTCAGCGGGGAAATTAAGATAAAATCTCGCGTGTTAACGTCGACACGTTACAAGCGGGAGTCGTTATGTGTTGGTGTCGAATACAAGCGACCGACTGTAGAACATTTATTTTGGCTTTCCCAGGCCACTTTCATCTCCATTTTTGGTTTACTATGACTACGTAAAGAAGCTACTCTACCCGCCCCCGCCAACTTCTTACTTCCCCACGCCCCGCCACGACGTGACGGCGAGTCTAGAAATGATAGCGGTGTGGGCTGTGTGTGCGCCGCGCCTCGACATGAGCCGTGGGCGTGAGCCCTACGCCCACACGCGCACACACTAATAAATTGAAGCGTTAAAAATAAACGCTTTGTTAAACGCGTAATCCTAAACGCCCTTCGTTCCGGTCTATACCCGTATCTGTCTCCACTTTTTTTAAAATTCGCTACCTCTCCTAGCTTACACTAGCCCTTAACGACGCCTCATTCGCCCCCGATTCCCAGAACAAATGATGCAGCAACCCAAATGAGCAATGTTTCTCGGATGACATGTTCAACTTCAGAAGCATAAGTGTGATATTCCAAGATGGCCGCCAGAGGTTTTGATGCAGCTGATAACACCTGAGCGTTTCTTTGTCGAAATATTCCTATCACAGTTGAATGCTGGCTTTCTAATTATCATGAGACTTTGCAGATGCTCTGAAACATTACCAAGCTCGTCTGCTATTTTTAATGTTTTCATTACAGTTTTCATGCATTTCACTCGCTTTTCACCCCAGGAGTTTAATTAATAGAAGACCTGAAAAATGCATTTCTTTTTTTGAAAAAAAATTAGAACCCAAATACCGAAATCCATGACTCTAACTTAAAAATTTTCTTTTTTTTTGTACAAAATTACCAACGGAAGTCTTGCACGAAAATTCATTTTTTTCAAAGCCGGTGTTTTGGACTATGCTTTAATTAATGTCAACTTTTTGTTTTCCTATGGCAGCTCAAATTAGTAGATAATTTATCAAGAGTAGGTACAATTCAGCTAAAGGATTTCTCAGGGTTCCGCAGGAACTCCCAAATGAAACCGCAGAGGACAAGTATTACATAATTATTATTTCGGTGTAACCAAAAGTTTTTGGACATCAATATTTACCCTGACACGGGAATCGAACCCGGGACACCTGGCGTGGCAGTCAGTTTGGCTAAACACCAGATCAACAGTGGTGCTGGAGTATAGAAAACGTCCAAATCGACCGTTGAAAAGTCAATTAGTGACCGTTTAACTTTGTACATAATTGAATATTAATTTATTGTTTTCTAATAAATCTCAACAAAAACTTTTTTTTTCACGACCCCTGGGATAGAATTAGACTCGCTTTATTTTACAGACTACTACTACCCTTAGGAACATAATGTACTATGTCTACAATCTACATCCTGGGCAGCACTTGGTCCACTCTTCATACAAAGATTTTCATTTCCTAGAAGAATACTTCTAAGTAATTATCAGTATTAAATAGTTTATAAGAGTTTACAGAGAATTGAAAATTTCCGTTTCAAATTACGAAATGAAAGCAAACACTCTGAAGTCTTGAATATTTAAACAGTAGCACAGGAAAAATAAATAGTTGGTGTTTTATACTTTCCTCATAATATTTTGGCAAAGAGCAAAGAAGCCGTTGTAATAGATGTAATCCATGATATAGGTAAAACTTTATTCTGCACCGTTATTTTTTCGCAAATGAAAATCTTGTGAACGAAATTCAATAGATCGCTCGCGATGCGAGATAAGTATTTTTCAAAACAATATTCCGGCAATTTTCGTGAAAGAAATCGCTTCCTTTATTTAGATATTTATATATTATATTATTTATTTCTGCAATAATATTTGAACGTATTTTTTTATCTGTAATGTATCTATTTCTGTATTCAGACAATAATTTTCTGTTCATTATTTGTATTGACTAGGTATTTTTTAAACTGGGAGTTTCGGAATTCACAAGGTTTTATAGGTACATTATTTGGCTCGGTATACTTACGTAAACCTATTAAAATATCTCTACAATATGTACTAATCCTATTTTAAAAAGTCGTAATTTTGATACTGATAAAATCTTTGTTTTTTTATTTTATTCAAAAAAACGTGCAAATAAATCTTAAGGGTATTCATTTCGGCGTTTTAATTTTATCGTTTACGAACCGATTGCAATCGGTTTTGACGTAATTCCATATTAAAATGGGAAAGATTACGCCGCGCCGCGCCGTGCTGGCGCACGTACGGACAGCAAAACCAGTTATCTAAACATTACCTTTACACTTTAAATTAAATAGGAAAAACCTAATTTGCGATGGTTCCGTCTGAAGCCATCATTTATTTATTTGTGTAAAAAAATATCCTGTTTTGTGGTGCTGTAAGTTTCACAGTTTAGTGAGTTTAGTTCACTGTGGTCTGTGAGTTATTTTATGACATTTTCAGCTGATTCTTTTGGTAACCACCGAGAGCTCTAAGAAACATTTTGTAGGTAACGTATAAAACTGATGAAGCAGTTTATAAACTAACGATTTCTACGATTTTTTGAACAAATAATACACATAGAACCAGTATCTTCCGTTGTAATTTTTTGGTTTAATACTTGCCTATATAAATATCTAATAATGGATTGTATATCTGACCAGATTACATAACATCTGCATGCGATTCGAGTGATAATAACCCAGCTGTAATTTAAAACTAGTTTTATAAAGAAAGAACCAATAAGCAGGTGGGAAAGTGAAGCCGTCGGTAACTTCAGTCACAGGCGTTTGTGACTGAAGTTACCGACCAGCCGCCATTTTGTACTCTTTGTAGCAATTGAACTGAATAACAAAAAAACTACATTATTAATGTTAAATACCTCTGTGAACGTTTAAATAAAGAATTTATGAAAATAGTAGGTGGCTGAAATAATTTGCCTTAATATACCTACCTGTTTTTCTGTCCATACCTACCTACATGAGAACCGTTTATTCGTAGCAATTTTCCACTCCAGTGAGCCATGTAATGTTATTTATCTACTCAAAATGACAGAATTCCCCGATAAATAAACAAATAATTTCGGATTCTAGGTAGGTTCTGTTTGAACCGTAAATCCTCACTAATCGATACATTTAGATGATAAAAGGCCGTTGTTTGTTTGTTGTAACATGTATCACGCAAAGGATTCAGGACTAATTTCAACGGGACATTGTACCTTGATAATATTATACATTTAAGTAGGTCAGAGAACGAAGATATGTAGGTGTTCGCGCTATAGAAAATGACCCAAAGTATAATAAATGGACATAGATAAGCAATAGCGTCTTAACCCACAATGGATAAATTTTGAGTAAATCGTTTTTAAAATTATAGCGCCCATTTTCTGTCAACATTTTTTATGTTTAATATTTAGTTACATACTTAAACAATGTAATAAGGTAAACACATAATTAAAAAATGTTCCCTGACTCTCAATAAATCGTTCTGAATAGGTAACTTAATTTTGTGGGTTAACATGTTATTGCTTATCTGCGTCCAAATATCTATTGTATCCAGTTAAACTCGACCAAGTTTAGTACCTACATCAAACTTAATCTTTGAAGAATATGAACTGTTAGCACTATGTATAAATGCACAAACCTTCCTTTTATAAAGTAGGTAAACTATAAGATTTTTTTGACTCAAAATTCCATTAAATGCAAAACTGTAAAATACTATATATTTGAAGAGTTCCCTCGATTACTCCAAGGTCCCATCATGCACGGAGAGTAATCAATCAGACCGAAGAGGTTTCTATCGTTCTCCGTTGCCCGGAGGATATGTTGGCGACACAATATCAGTGACCAGCAGGCACAGTGACCGACCCCGCGCGGTGTCAATAATTTGTAAACTATGGTAGAGTAGACTGAACAGATATGGCGCCCACCCGAACACCGGTAGCAGAAATACTGATGACTTCTTCTTCTTCGATGGGAAACTTTTCGGTCGCGAATTTTACCGAACAAGCCCCTATTTTTCTCTCAGGGTGAGAGATGGGGGAGTATAGGCAGGAAAGAGTAGAGTAATAATAAGGTAAGTATACCTTTTCAAACAAAAAAAGTTTTTTTCAGATCGGTCCAGTCTTCGAATAATCGCGTTACAATCATACAAAAACAAAACAATCAATCAATCAATCAATCAAATATTCTTTATTGTCACCAAAAACATAAATATAAAAAAATAAATGGTGGGAAATACAGGCAACAAAGGGCGGCCTTATTACTTAAAAGCAATTTCTTCCAGGCAACCTGTACCTATATTAGTAACATAATATAGATACAGGTACTTAACTAGAAAGATAAAAAAATGAAAGTCACTACTAATATAGTAAAGTGAAATTAAAAATATAAATAGCTTACTATAAGGATGGGTGGTAATATGTACAGTGGAATTGAGAACCTGCTCATTTTTTGGAAGTCGGTTACTTAAAAAGGAATAAAACGCAGATGAAACCGTAGAAAACAACTAGTTTTGTTATTACACGTGTCGATCGTAGCTTTGCTCTCGTCGTTTTATGTTAAGCCGAGTTTTCCTTGTGGTTATTTCTTGAAGGATACTCTGGATACTTTAAAAATAGTCTCTTTTATGTTAGTTGATGGTTCATTAAATTTGTTAATGGTTTTTAGAAAGAAATAAAGAAAGAAAAGGAGGAGATTATTGGTCCCCAACAAAAAGGTACAAAAAAGAATGAGCATTTGAAAAAAAAATACAAATTGTGAAGGAGAAACAAGGCTGTCTGGCCAATCGGTTAGGAAGAAAGTGCACTAAGTTTTGTGTACCATACACGTTGTCAGGGGAACAGAGAAGGACATAGCGTACTTTTTGTCCTGGATTCCCCGCGGGAATTCCACAATTAGCGAAAATTAGCCAAAATTAGGAATAGATAGTGTTGTATATACAATAATAATTTAAAAGCTTAGTTATGATTCAATCCAAATTTAATCAGATCACAGCAAAACGAAACGCAACGATGACCGAGCACAATTCACATCTCGCTAGTCTATACCTACATAACTGATTGACAATGATTTACTGCCTCGTTATTTAATACTTAGGTTACGATGAACTGATTGCTAACATGGAATGTGAAACAATGGATTTATCATCATAAATCACCGGTTGTTTGGAAAGCGTTATATGATACGGCAACGATTGAGCTGCGTCATTTCAATAAATTAACGAACGTTGTATAGGTACGTTATTCGATGTAAAATAACCGTGCCCCGCTGGTACTTTCCGTGAATTTCAAAAGTAATTTCTGTTGTAGTCTATCACCTCTGAATTCTGGCCACCTGGTGGTCGTGTCAAAGAAAACTAACTATAACCTGTTAACACAAGGCGCGAGCCCTACGCCACACGCACACCGTCCGGTGCGCGGCGTCCGTTAGGTGTGGATCATGGCACGACTGCTCCGCGGCATACATAAGCGAGGAGGTGGTATTGTCTTAAACGGACTGAGCAACTATTGCGACCACCACTGAATCCTATATGCCTGGTAGTCGCATGACACCGCGCAGTCCTTACGCCGCTCCGGCATGGTACGCACTGCCATGTGCGTCCCTGCGTGCGAGCCTGCAATCGCAGCAAGCTATGGCACTGCGTGCCGTCGCCGGAGTTCCTCGATACGTGAGGAACTCTGTTATCCAGAGGGACCTGAGAATCGAGCCACTGGACGATTTCGTCCAACGGCAATCCTCTCGGATGTTTGAGCGGGCTGATGCGTCAGACCACGAACACATTCGTGGCCTGGCGCCCCTCCACGCCCGTCCACCCGAGGGGAAAAGATACCCGCGCGAGCTGATCACTTACGATGACAAGCCAACGCAGCCCACCTAGCTTGGCTGACGGAGCCTAGATGCGGCCTAGTTCCTGTCCGTATTGGCGGACAGCGCAGGATTTCCCACTGCAGGGGCCTCTGCCCCGAAGCAGTTACCTCTGCTGCTTGCTTTGGGGAGGCAGCAAGAGAAGGCTTCAGTGTCTTCAGTGACCGCGCAGTCGCTCCTAGGTCTCCACGGCCCTTATTCACTATGACCAACACATTCCTTGTTCATAACACGCGTCCCAAAACATTGTTAAAGTGTTTTTTTGAAATGAAACTTCTTTGAGCCCGAAAGAAAATCAATTTTTGTGGCGGGTTTTATGGTCATAGTGAATAAGGGCCCTGGCTGCCTGGTAGTTAGTTCTTCAGGCCAGTCGCGTTATTTCAAAATGCATCTACCAAAACAACACCACAGCCACGGTAAAAATAAGTAAGCAGTATTCCAACTTCATACAAACGGATGAAGCGCGAGCTATACCTACGCGCCTCGATCTCTGCGTGCGCTCCGGATGCAGACAGTCGCAACTGTGCCGCGTGGCCGGAGTGACGAACGGACGGTGTTTTGTTTTTTTAACAATAACCGCTTGATTTTGCACTAAAAATAATTTCAAGTATATATTTAGTATGACGAGTAGGATATATTGTGCTTAAATCTACCAATCAAAAAACAACACGCATTTTTTTTATTGAACACTTCCTATTCAATTCACAAAGTATTTTATTTTTTTATATAAAAAAAACAAGTATATTTACAATCACAAAACTAAATGGAAACACAATGTAGGCAAATGTAATTAATATGCTGGAGGCGGACAGCCCTATCGCATGTTTACGTATCGCGCGGGTGTAGGCATTTATTTCAAAGACACGGCCGAGTTATAATACTGCTTACTTATTTTTACCGTGCCACAGCCTTACATGTCTGTATTGCTCTAATTAGTATAACAATTCGTATCGCATATTTCAAAAAATGCATGAAATAACAAACTTGAACGTTTCACTGCAGGAACATGACATCGCGCTCGGTTCAGAAAAATTGTGCGATACGACCTTTGTAATATCCAAAACAAAAAAAAAATTTAAACACATCCAAGACCAATAAGCGAGGAGCTTGTACTCTACCAAGCAACCCACGCCTTTCAGCCACTTTTAAAATAGGAGAACTTTGATGATATTTGAGAATACAATAGGCTAGTTTCCTGGGATTTAGTCCGTCAGTTAGATAATAAAAAAATAAAAGACACGTATTTTTTGCTTTTTTAAAATAATGGAAATATGCATAGATAAAGCGCATTAAAGTTTAGGGTGGGGGACTCGTGATGTCACAGCTCGCTATAACGTGCGAACAAACTGTAGCGAGGCGTGACGTCATGTGAAATTTCGACTTGATATATCTCCGTTATTTTTTGGTTACATAAAAAATAAAAAAAATACGTGTCCAATATTTTTTAATAATCTACAAAACGGACTATAAAAAAAAAATTAGGAAACTAGCCTATTCCGTAAATTCTATACTTACTAATTATGATAAAAAAAAAATTAAAATATTGGAATTATGTTACAAAATACCAACAATAAGCGAATGGAACTCTATCCGAATGGAAACTTGCCTTGGGCTAAAGTAAATTGTACCTTCAACGTAAATTACATTTACGTTCTTAGTGTATAATAATCCTACTAATATTATAAATGTGAAAGTGTGGATGTTTGGATGTTTGTTACTCAATCACGCAAAAACGGCTGAACGGATTTGGATGAAATTTGGGAGAAACGTTTTCAGGGGTACAGAGAAGGACATAGGGTACTTTTTATCCCGGGATTGCCGCGAGAACTCCAAAATTACCGCGGGTGAAACCACGGGGCACAGCTAGTCTTCTATATATTATGTTTATAGAAGCTAATTAAATTGTCAACGCCCATCCCAAATTACTGAGCTAGAAACGTGAAATTAGAACACTTTTTTACATTATAAAACTCTCAAAGAAAGACCGGAAAAAATAAAAATCCATTAATACCTACATAGACGAATCCATAAGCAAAAGTGGGTATTAAATATTAATAAAATCTATACTATAGTAAAACGGTTGAATCCACGTGTCTGTACATTTAATATTTTTACAAAAAATTGAAAGGAAAAGTTTTTTTTTTGTTGGTTTTTCTGTCGCTCTATATGTTTGTCTGTTCACACTAATCTCCGAAACTACTCAACAGATTTTTACGCGGTTTTCACTGGTTAATCAAGGATGACTTGTAGCAACAAAACCGGACGTCGAGAAAAAGTTATTGTCATTTAAAAGCGTAATTGCAAGAGTCGAGAACTAAGACGCAGGTATTTTTATCCCGGAACTGAGAAAATCCAGAAACTTACACGGCTGAAACCGCGGGAACCAGCTAGTTTATCATAAAACCGCCTACATATTCTGTTATCTCTAAGTATAATTTAACACAAACATGATAAAATAAGCTTCCGAGGGTGGAAGCTTTAAGCTACTTTTACAACGGATGCTTAATTTTGTGTTATTTCAAATGGGTTTACGCAAACATAATGTGGTTAGATCTTATGCTTCGTACACTACTTCGTTCGTTAAAACTCCTCATTCGTTATTACAAATTATATGCCCCAAATCCAATACCGGGAGTAAAGTCATTTTGATAAAGGTAAGACAATGCTCGTTCAGAAACGTTTTCATGCGTACTTAATTTTGATCAGATATTTTGCTGTCACCTGAGTTGAAGTGAGAAAATTAATGAAGTAGGTGTAACCAGCGCCGGTCCTAGCCACCGACGCGCCCGTGTGCAATTTGCACCCAGGCGCCCTCCCCCATATCACGGATGTAATAAAATGCCTGCGAACCCCCAATGTGGACTACTTTTGAAAATCAAAATTCTAATTAGTCCGTCAGTTAGAAAATAAAAAAAACTATAGACACGTATTTTTTGCTTTTTCAAATAAATTAAAATATACAGAGATAAAGCGCATTAAAGTTTAGGGTGTGGGGGTCGTGACGTCACTAACCGCTAAAACCGCCATACAAACTGTACGTCAAGTGACGTCACGCGAAATTTCAACTCAATGTATCGCCGTTATTTTTTGATTACATAAAAAAATAAAAAATACGTGTCCAATATTTTTACTAATCTACACGACGGACTAAAAAGAATTTCGTCAAGTAACCAATTGCCCTCCGAATGACATGGTTGGTTCCAATCGACATTGATGAATCATGAACCTATAATAAAGTGTAACGCTGAGCTTGATTCACAGTTCCATACAAAATTCTATAATACTATTCCCAAGGGATAGAAATTGATTGACAAAATCTACACTAACACGCGAGGCCGCGGGCAGAAGCTATTATAGTTATGGAATAAAGTTTTATAATATTTAGCTGTAACATGATATTTCGATTAATTATGTGAGAGCCAAATGCCATAACTGTTACAAATGATGATGATTTATTATATCTATCTATCTAAATATGTGTATGCTTTAAGTTTGTAATAATTATTTATTTATTAAGGATGTTACGGAGCTTCGACTCCGACGCCGGTAAGTCGGAACTTCCAAATATTACTCTTCCGATTCCGACTTAGACTCCGAGACGTTTATCGGAGATTTTAGTAGGAGGTTTATCACGCGGGGAACCCGCCCCTCCCCTCATGCTTTCTATAGTCGATTATTCTTTCATTATACGCAATACGGATAATTTAGAAAGTAAGAAGAAAGAAAAGGAGTTTATTAGTCCCCACAATAAAAGGTACAAAATAAGAGACAGAAAAAATAGAAACTTAACAAATATTATGAAGGAGATAGAAGGGTGTACTGTGTGGGGGCCAATCAGTCACTACGTTACATACATTACATTTACATATTATCTCTCTTCTGCCACCACCTCTGACTGCAACTCCGATGCTAGTTCCGATTCCGACAAACCAAATTTTAAAAACTCCGACTCCGACTTCGGTTCCGTTAAAACTATCTCCGCAGCATCCCTAGTTTGTATGTTGGTAGGACATACGAGATAATATATGTATAGTTTTATTCGCGCTGCGATGTTTCCAGTTGCTATTTGTAATGCATTATACATTCTGTCTACAGCAACTAGGTAGGTGGTATAGGTACTGTGCGATGCGACTAAAATATTCTGTCAGTTTTTTGGTCTTTGAAACTACTTTAAAGTGACCGCTTTTTTTGTATATACGATGTTTATTTGCTTTACGGATGTTACTATATACCACCCTAATAATGTTAAATTAAAAAAAAAAAATAGCCTTTACTCTAGCAAAATTTAAATATTTTATCTCATTACATTCATTAATTAAATATTTCAATAATTTTTCATCATTAGTGTATTTATAGATACAACATGCATTGCCTAGGTACTAAATTTTATTATAATTAATATATTTATCTATTTATTATAATGATGATAGTCATTATCACACAGTACTACCAAGCCGAGCTTGTACTATGAGCAGACAACTAAAAATCCTTAGTATAGGTGAACTCTCTGTACTACTTGAAGGTTGACTGGCAGAGAAGGCCACTGTGGCAGTAAGTCCACCTTTGTACCGTGATGTGCATAAAGTTTAAATAAATAAATATAGGCTAGTAAACCTAATTTTAGTATCTACTTCGTCATGTAGATAAATAAAAAATATTGGACACGTATTTTTTCAGTAAGTCGAAATGTTGCGTGACGTCATAACGTGCTATAAACTGTAGCACGACGAACTAAAAACTAAAATTGGTGAAACCAACCCATTGTGTCAAAATCGTCTGACGATGTTTTAAAGTTTGATTCATTTAAAACGCCACAAACCCACAAATTATATCTACAGCCTTATTACATTTTCCGACCGTATCGTCCAGACAGACTGTAACAGGGTTGCCAAACCTATTATAAACATAATGTAGTACCTATCCTTCTATATTGAAAATCTAAATCTACTAATATTCCTATAAATAAAGATGTAAAGTTTGTAAGTTTTGATATAAATTGTAGGGGATAATCTCTGGAACTTCTGAACAAATTCGAAAAACTCTTTCATTGTGAGGAAGCGACAGTCTCCCTGAATGATATAGAATACTTTTTAGAGTTCCCGACGGAGGGAGAAAAAGAAAAACTCTGAAAATACCTACTCCATATAACAACAATAACATGATAAACAGCTAAGTATGGTAAATTATTAAGAATGGTCTGTCATGTTTCGAACTCTCCAGAAGTCTTGCAACAAAAATAAAATTAAACAAATAAAACATAAATTTAATTTAATTCGTTATCTACGATTTCAGCTATTGTAGCCTCAAAAATATTTGAATTCTTTTTAAGTTGGCAACCCTTGCCTGTAACAATGTCAAAACGCATTTATTCCACAAACAAACTCGGCACAATTTCACGTCGCTACAGTTATTCTTATTAGGTATAACGGGCTGGCGCTTTGATGTCTGAAAATGTTTAAAATAAAAATTTAATTGTAAGTTAAAATATCACAACATATGTAGTATAAAACAAAGTCGCTTTCTCTGTCCCTATATCCCTATGTATGCTTAAATCTTGAAAACTACGCAACGGATTTTGATGCGGTTTTCACCAATAGATAGAGTGATTCATGACGAAGGTTTATAACAATACTTTATCCTGGAATTCCCGCGGGAACTCCGAAATTACCGCGGGTAAAACCGCGCTTGTCAGCTAGTATATAACACAATAATGAGCTTGAACTCTGCTCAGCTGTTGGTGGCACACCAGATTAAGGTTTTTTATAATATTAGCAATTTTTTTCTTTAAATTTAAAATTGTAAAAAACTTTTTAAGATACCTAACTATATTTAAATATATCAACTAAATATCTAACAGTTTTAAAAAATCGATTATGCCGTCATATCTCAGTAGTTTCATACAAAAAGCAATAATGTTGAGCTGCTTGTCGTTTAACTAGAAAATTGATATCGTTGCTAAACTAGCAGGAAACATTTATAATCTCGTATCTAATAAGGTTAAGTAAGGCTCGCATAAAACGATAACACCTAAATGAAACTGAGCAAAACGAACAAAACCAATTTACGAATGTATGCCTGTTTGTTTATTACGTTTTCACGCTTGAACTACTCAACCGATCGACATGAAATTTAGCACGTTCTCAGGGGTACAGAGAAGGATATAAGGTACTTTTCTCCATCTGCCACGTGATAGCATGTAAAATACAAACCGAGTAAAGTTTTTTGTATTGTCATGGATATTTTGATGGTCTTTCTATTTGATACCCCCTTCCGTAGCATTTTATAAACATCTGGAATTATTTTTTATCCAGTACCACAAACGTGCCGTCGCGTCGTCTCGACGTTAGCTGAGTCTGCTTCTGACGCAGCTTTGTTCCGTTTTGCATAAATATTGGACTGTTGGTACCTACAGATGCGGAAAATGTCCAAGCGAACTCTTCCGACCAGTTATCTTATTTCTGTCGCAGATTTTATTTACCATTGTAATGATTTAATTCTGCTCGAAAATTATACAATCATTCTATTTGCTAATTTTACACTAATATTAAAAAGTGGTAAAGTACCTACTTCTAGTACCTGACAGCCGATTTTTGGTCAAAACTTTTAAGTTTTTTTTTTGGTTATTTACTTCCGGCAGACACCGAGCTCTCGCGCATTTAAAGTCTTAAATCTTAAAATTTAAGTGTTCGCTAAAAACATTCGGCATAGGCCCAAACTTTGGCCTATGTCGGCCGAAGGTGGTATTTTTGACCGAAGGTGGCCGAAGCTGAAGGTTTGGTAATCCACTAAAAGTTGAACTTTCTTCATCGATTTCTCTTCTAAGGATAAATCAGCTGAATATATGACTTAGGTATTTATTTGGCTATTAGTTAACAACTTTTTTTTAGTCCGTCTGGTAGATAAATAAAAAATATTGGACACGTATTTTTCTTTGTTTACGTATACCTATGACTTCGCGTGACGTCACTACTCGGTGCAGTGTGTACGTTTATACCGAATAATGATCTTAGATCTAATGATTCGATTTTTATAAGTCGTCTAACACCCAATCCATTTGCATACTCCATACTCCCAAAAATTACCTCCTAAGGGCAAAGGCGCACCTAGTTTGTGTCAGTGATGTGTCAAATATCCAACCTTTGCCAGGATGTGCAGCTGGTGTTGCCAGCGCGGAAAATGAATTATTAATGAACACAGCACTCAGGTGTTGAATTTACGAACATAGACGTGATAAGAAAAGGTGCTTTGCTTACAAAGGCTGACTTTACTTCATAAAGTTACTAGGAGCTTTTGTATCACAACATAGTATAAAACAAAGTCGCTTTACATAGGGACAGCCCTATATCCCTATGTATGTAATCTTTAAAACTACGCAACGGATTTTGATGCGGTTTTCGCCAATAGATAGAATGATTCATGAGGATGGTTTATAACTATATTTTATCCTGGAATTCCCGCAGAAACTCCGAAATTACCTTGGGTGAAACCGTGCGGGTCAGCTTATTTATAATTTTTAATTTAAGAAAACCTAGTTTGACTTTCAATGTTAGTGTCGATTTAATTAAAATTAAAGTACGTCTATATACCTACTTTATTTGAAGCTATATCTGTTCCCCGCGGTTTCACCCGCGTTAATTTCGGAGATTCCGCGGGAATTCCGGAACAAAAAGTACCCTTTGTCCTTCTCTGTACCTCTGACGATGTGTATGCAAAATTTAGTAATGATCGGTTGAGCCGTTAAGGCGTGAAAGCGTAACAGACAGACAGACAGACAGATAGACAGACAGAAAGACAGACAAACAGAGTTACTTTCGCATTCATAATATTATTAGTAATTAAAGCCTTTTTATGTCTATGTAGATGATGTACCTTTCGACTCGAATAGGTTTGATGTTAAGATTATTTTCGACTTCATTCAACGTTAAAACTATCGATATTTAAGAAATTCAATAATAATCAACACTCCACAATACACAGATCTACTTGATTTCCACACTTAACTAGCTTGTGTCGTGGTAACCAAGCCTATATACCTGCTACTCACTGCAAAATGGAACCCCGTATTCGTCACAGAGTGTCCACCCCCACCGGGAATCGAACTTGGCCCCGATATTAACGCGGGTAAAAAGCTAGTTACTTACAAACTCTATTTATGTACCTACCTATTAATTTCCACTAAACTTTTACAAAATTAAGACTTCACAGTGCACAATAATAATGTTCGCGTGGAAGCGTCACAGTTCCGTTGTTTTCCGCTCCGCTGGCGCCACAGTGCCATGGGGCGCGCACAGATGGCATCACTGTCGGGCGCACTCGGGCCGTCTCGCACATCCCCCCCAATTCCCCCACTCGGCCCCCCAACACGAGCGCTCTCAGCGTTTTCCGCATCGCTAGGTCGGCGCAATGACGTCACTGCTCCTAATATCTGATGCGATTGGAATGATTTTTGACTTTAATTGTACGTATATTTAATACAAGCGATTCGATTTCGGAATTTTGTCAGGGAGGTTTCGGGAATTCAAAGTGGCACTTTTTGTTTATTTACACTACCTATCTGTTCCCCGCGGTTTCACCCGCGATAAGTTGGGAGTTCCCGCGGGAATTGTGTGACAAAACGTACCCTATGTCCTTCTGTGTACTCCTGACGACGTGTATGCAAAATTGAGTCAAGCAGGCCCAAGTGGGCAGAACAATCTCACTTGGGTTGTTCTGCCCACTTGGGCCACCAGCGGGCTTGTCACCGAATTCAAACCGATCAGTGGTAGCACAAACCAATAATAATATTACGTGTGTTTTTGTCTTTTAGATTAAATCGCTATTATGTTATTTTTAGCTTTTTATTACATAATATTTTACGATCGTGGATAGTAAAAGTCTTTGTAATATTTTTGGCTGTGCTTTTGTTTTACTTAGACGGTTAAATGCGGGACAAATTGAAGGTTCAGTACGCGATTCTCGTTTTAATATAATAGAAGAATATGACGTAAACAATATTCATGAAAATTTATCGCACTAGTTGCCGTCCCTTTTACATATTTGTTTACAAAACAAATGTTAGGGTCATTCACCCGCGTAAATCCACGCTTTTATAAATAAATAACTATTTCCCGTGGTTTCACCCGCGGTATTTTCGGAGTTCCCACGGAAACTCCGGGATAAAAAGTAACCTATGTCCTTCTCTGCTGTGCTGCACCCCTGACTAACGTGTATCCAAAATTTAATGATGATCGGTGGAGCCGTTAAGTCGTGAAAACGTAACAAACAAACTCTATTTCGCATTTATAATATTAGTACGGATTTTTATTAAATGTATTTTTCTTTATAATTCTCAGTGATTTTTTATTTTTTATTTCACTTCATTGGATACAATATAAGCGTTATCTATCCAGGGTTCGAGTAACACCCTCGTTGTAATTTACATCCTGTGTAGGACGTAGGTACAGATTTAATAAACCGCAGGTAAAAACAAGATAGAAAGATAGAAAAAAAATCACGTTTTTCTTATCACCGACTTAGTTGAAATAAGCAGTAGTTTGTATCCCAAGAGGACTGTTCTATTAGAGACGACTTTGTGTTGAAATTACGAAGCCGGTCTCGGTAAGTTTATTTGTGACAAAACGTGAAAACTAACTTTATCATTGGATTTTAACCAAACTAAAACTCTGAATAACATCATAATCTACAGTTACCGTCAAAAATAATAATGTAAATACCTACTTTGCTAACTTTATCATTAACTAGTTGTGCCCCGCGGTTTCATCCGCTTTAATTTCAGAGTTCCCGCGGGAATTTCGGGATAAATAGTACCATATGTGTTAATCTGATGTATAAGCTATATTATTGTAAAGTTTCATTTAAATTCATTCAGTAGTTTTTGCGTGAAAGAGTAACAAACATCCATCTATCCATCCATACATTCTTACAAACTTTCGCGTTTATAATATTAGTAGGATACACTAAGATTAGTAGATTATTCAAATGATACAAACGTTTAGAAATTCATTGCTCTAGATATTCAATACCCTTTTTTTTTTGTAATCCTATTTTATAATTAAAATCATAGAAAAAGACCCCTGTTGAATTTCCTGTCAGTTCTTCTCAGTAGAGAGCGCGTTCCAAATTGACAGTTATTTTAACTTAATTTTAAGAAAGCTGACGATTACCTATAACCGATCCTAAGTAATATATTGACGTCAAAAAAGGCCGCTTTGTTTGCCAACTTTGAATAAAATTATTTGACGTTGACTTAACATTTCCGATGCTGACTCTACATTAATTTATAGAAGTGCATAATGTTTTCAATTTTGGATGTACCTACTTAGGTGACAACCTCGGGAACAAACGAACCGATTCTAAAACTCCTCTCACTGATAGGAAGCTATACAGTACTCCTGAGTGAATTAGAAATAAGAGTTCCCAGAGGAGTTCCGAAAGCCGATGGGTGATGGGGGATAAGATAAGATTGATAAAGTTAGTGCGTGTGCGCATCTACGTCTATGTACTTACCTAACTTATTGTTACCAATATATAATTATGTAAGTCTATAAGTTAAAAGGTAATGTTACTTAGGTCCTATAATTGGGTGAGAAAAAAAATATGCCGGAAAAATATACCAGCGGGGTTAGCCAAGTTGACATTCTACAATCGTAAACGCATAGAAAACATAAGAAACGAATCGTCATGTCACTTGGTCAGCCAATAAAAACTCTACTTTTCAAGTGGTCACGTAAAGCTAGAGTTTTGATTGGCTGACCAAAGTTTTCTATTCTAGTTTTCTATGCGTCAACGATTGTAGAATGTCAACTTGGCTAACCCCGCAGTTCTCGAAGCTTCTACGAAATTCAAACAGATAAAATGTCTGGAACAGCAAGTTTTAAATAAAAATAAAACGATAGGTACGCGTTGAGTTTTTAAAGCACCAACATTTAAAATATAAAATTAAAAATGTACATTTCAATTTGGTTGTCATTATAAATTACTGCATCATTTGACGTTACTTGATATTCTATGGACATAAGCCCAGAACTTGGTTCGAATGAACATCAATAAATAATTTATCAAAAGAGAAATTGGAATTTTAAAATATCCGAATAAACAGACCCACTTTTTCAGCTACAGTAAGTACGTACAAAAAATAAAATATAAAGTAAATATAAAAAAACAACCTAAAAAAGCGATATGTCCAATACGAAAAGTTTCCGCTCCACTGGTCCAGAAGCACTCGACGTATCCGTGGTGAATGGCGAATGTACCTACTCGTATGGGATCCGTGTTATAAAACTACGTAACTTCGATTTTAATTAAAAATAGTGTTTTTAATCGATACATCGCTGAAAGGTACAGATATGATTTTTGAAGTGAAACTTCTTCGAGCGCGATGGGAATTGTTTTATTTTACTTTCACATTTAAGTTTTTCGTATTAATTTCACGTTTGTATGACCTGGCTTTAAGAACTTTTTTGCTTTCTTAATAATTATGTTTCACATCTTAAGCGTGTACAATCGGAATATAAAAAATAACACAAATTATAATAGGTACTTCATTAATTTTGGCACATAATAGCTATGTTCTTATAGATGGATATATTATAGTCGTCGTTAATTGTAATTTTCGCTAAATTTATTGAAAAAAATGTATGTAATTTTGTAAAAATATTAATGAAGGACAGTAAATTTTTTTGTCAAAACTCTTTTCAGATGCACAAAAATAAACCGTAGTTTTGATATTTTATAAACAGTAGAGCATATCTTTAGAATCGATGCACGAGCAAAAAACTACGAAACACACAGTTCGCAAGACAACCTATTTCAAATATTATTAATCACCCATACATTTGTAATGGGCTTATTACACTATTTCCAAATTAAAGAATCTAAATCGTATACAATTTAGGGTCAGTGAGTGAGAGAGAGAGAGAGCGAGTGATCACACTACACTAAATTGCACCCTAAATCGACTACTATAGGCTACATTTTAATGTAGTGTAATCACTCGCTCTCTCTCTCACTCACTGATCCCAAATCGGAACCAACTGTTCTAACTTCGATTGCACCTTCCAATTTCCTAGATTGGTGTCTGACAAATTTTAAAGTGTAATAAATACTTTTAACGGAAACGCGTCTCAGAAATTGCAAAATTGAACTTACGCGGTTTCAGCTAGCGACCTCCGCGCGCTATCCGCTCGCTATCTAACATGTTGTATAAACCTGAAGATGTGGCGGATTATGAATTATTCAAGCGAGCCCGCGACACCCTCGGGTATTTGTGACCTTACGGAGTCGCTGCTGGAATGCTTGAGAGCACCCGAGACGCTTTCATAAGTTTTGAGAGCTTAAATAACGTTGATACTAGCAATAGCACGAGTAGGCAAGCTTACACGGCGTGTTTTTATTTCGTTTCACTAGAAAGCAGAAGTAGATTGGTGTAGATTACGCAAGTTCATCAAATCTTAGGCTTGGGAAATGAACGTGCCACATTTTTTAAGTAGATTTAGGCAACGGAAGTCACGCGCGTGAAGTTGAAAAGGACGCTTTTTGTCTCGCTCATTGCGCTGGAAAATAATAAAGACGAAGTTATAAAATATGAGAGTGGATCACGCTTGGGTTGTGTTTATTGATTCGCAGTTAAAGCGACAAATGAGAGCATTGATCAAGTTTTGTGCACGCAATCAAAATCGAGACGGCCCGTGTCTCTATCCTCATCTATGTCTGTGCATATAACCGAAACGTGTAAATAACTATAACGAATAACGATGTAGGTATTATTATTTTATTCATATTATATAATAATATATAATATATCAATATTTTTATAATAATATATTTATATCTATAAAAATATTTACACCCATAGGTAAGTTTTTTGGTGGGAACCGATGGTATCGAATAAATATATATATTTTTTTTATTAATACTGTTTCTTGCAATTTCATCCGCGTTAATTTCGGAGTTTCCGCGGGAATTCCGAGATAAAAACTACCCTATGTCATTTTCTGTATGTACCTACGCAAAATTTATGATGATTAATTACCCTATCGGTTACGGCGTGAAAGCGAAAAAAACAAACAAACACATTCGCATTTATAATAATAACGATTTTATATAAGGACTAACCGTCCCACGCGGTTTCACCCGCGATAATTTCGAAGTTCCCGCGGATTGTTCCATACAAACTTTTCAACCCCTTTTCATCGCCTTAGGGGTTGAATTTTCAAAAATTCTTTCTTATCGGATGCCTACGTCATACAAAGAACACACCCTCCAAGTTTCAGGTCTCTACGATCAGCGGTTTGGGCTGTGCGTTGATCCATCAGTCACTCAGGACAAAGCATTTTATTTTACCAAGTGTAGGTACACTCAGATAACACACCGTTATCTTTCTTTCTTCTTCTTATTGGCTTTCGCATATAATGCATTTAGCCAGTTTCAAGTAACATAAGTTACCTATTTAAATGCACAAATTATTGTTTAGCATCGTTGTACGGTTTGAACTTTATTTATTTATTTATTTAACTTGTAGGCCATGGTACTGAATAGACTACAAGAACTTTCTCGGAGCTCTTGGAAAATACCGAAGAAATCAGCTCGAAATGTCATATACCTTCTTGAGCACACAAAAAACTATCACTGTGAAAATTATAACAATTTTTTATTGTCACGAAAATAAATGACTGAACCGCCATCTTCGATGCGCGCCCAAAACTCCAACCGTTATCTTTTTTACTTCTTCTTCTTCTTTATTAATGGAGTCTATAATTATAATTTGCCAATGACAATAAAAATGTCTTCATCTACTTCTTCAATTATGGCGAAACGCCAATGACAATGTTAGATTGTTCCCCAAGTTAAAACATGGCTCTCTTGAAAGCCAGTTTCCTGCTCAGGGTCCAAAATAGATGCTGAAAAGTGACTGAAATAACGAATATAAACGTGACACGCGTGTTTTCGATACGGCTTTCAAAGCGTTAATTTCGTCACGTTGTTGTATTAGACACGGGCGTTTTATATTGACACATAAAGCAATAACAAAGTTACCGACACACATCATCACATGGCACAATCATCTGGAAACGTTGAATTTCACAGCGGTTTTTGAAAGCACATAATACTAAAGTAGGTATAAAGAAAAACCGGCCAAGTTCGCGTCTGACCACAAACAGTGAAGGGTTCCGTTGTGTTTTCACGTTCAGTGTTAAAATTCAAAGTTTTATAAAGGTTATTTTACTCGAAAGTGTCTTTTATTACTTATTACAAAAATAAGACAAAATTTTTATTCACACCAGTTTTATTACCTATATCTATGCTACCATCCTTACCTATATTGAAAAACAAGTCCTCCGCGGCGTCTGTCTGTCTGTCTGTCTGTCTGTTGGCGATAAACTCAAAAACTACTGAACAGATTTTCATGCGGTTTGTACCAATAGATAGAGTGATTCCAGAGGATTCCTGGCTTTCCCGCAGGAACTTCGAAATTACCGCTGGTGGAACCGCGAGGCACAGCTAGTTACAATATAAAAAGAAAACATTTTGTATGTTTGTTTGTTTGAATTGATAAACTCAAAAACTACGCAGTTTATTTTAAAACTTCTTTCATTTTAGTGTGACATAATACGGTGTCTCCAAAATTAACTCGAGTTTCCACTATGTAGTTATCGTAAAACTACACCATCTTATCACGGTTAATAGTAGTATATAATTATGTAGTGTTAATAAGTTACCAAATGGAATGACCAATGGTCAGACAGATGGACCTAGCGAAATAAAAAAAAAACTGTTTTCATCATTTGCCAAGGAACCCTAAAAACACATCAGTATTCAAAACAAGACTGTTAAAGGTCATTTAAAACAATACTTTGCCATCAGACTGTAAAAAATATTATGACACTAACTTTCGGTATGGCCGCTTTAACTTGACCTCCGTCGGAAACAACAATTCCTCTTCTCCAACCTCCAAATACAAAAACCGTGAGCGACGAAGTAGTTCATTGTTGAATGGTCATTTGATTTTATATGTTTCCCTTTACCAGCTTAACATGGACTGGATTATTTGTTTTTAGCACTTAAATGTAGATGAGCGAAAGGGCTCTTTATAATGGTGAGTTTTTCGCTTTGACTCTACCCAGTACGGTGACCCGAAACGGTATATTTACCCGTAGCTCTTTCGTTCAATATTGTATTTTGATACTTGCTTTGCTCACTTTGCTTGCTCACGTTGAAATGACATATGCCTTCAAATCTCGCTAGTTAGAGGGACATCGGTCATTCAGAGTCAAAATAAGTCAGAAAGTCCAGTCAGTGAAGAAGTTATAGTTATTTCATATCTAATGATTGATAATTTATTTATTTAATTATGTATTGAATAATAACACTTGGACATTATCACTCAACGCCATCTGGTTTGAATCTAGGTATGCTTGTAAGGGAAACCCTATCTATACTAATATTATAAAGAGGTAAAGTTTGTGAGTTTGTGAGGTTGTAAGGGGTAATCTCTGAATCTACTGAACCGATTTTGAAAATTCTTTCACCAATAAAAAGCCACGTTATTTGTGAGTGTCATAGGCTATATTGTAAACCAAAATTCCAGCGGGAACTCCAAAATTATCGCGGGTGAAACCGCGGGGCAACAGACACATGTCTATAATGATTCCCAATTTCCCTTGGTCACGGCATCACGTGTCAACGGCTGGACTAATTTCGTTAATTCTTTTTTTGTAGTATTTGTTATTGTAAGGAGAACAAGAATAAAAGAACGTTGGTGTTCCTGCGGGAATTCCGAAATTCACGCGGGTTATTCACCGAAATGGTTGGACCGATTTTGACGGGACTTTCACTGCCAATTAGCTGCAGGTGTTATAAGGAGTAAATTAGGCTACTTTGGAGTTGCTGCGGGAATTTCGGAACTCACGTGGGTGAAACCGTGGGGCACAGCTAGTATGATATAAAAATACTTGTTCTACTGAGTGCTTTATAATCCTGTATAAAGCGAAAAGGTCACTGACTCACTGATTTGTTAATGAATTAACTGAAAACTAATAAGTAGTTTGTTTATAATCGACTGCCGAATCGATCGCACCATATTTTATTACAGGTTATATTTTTTCATTTTTACTAGCCCATGTCTAAATGATTTTTAATACAATATTTGGCGCGTACGCCGCCCGCAGCAAGAAAAACGAATCGGTCATTGACACGTAGGCGCGGGCGTATCGCTTGAAACTTCGTAGATCTAGGTAACCTCCAAACTAATGTTGAAAAACTTTTAAACTATTAATTTTTTCGACATAATTTATATTTTAGTCACATTATTTATTTATTTTTAAATGGGGTGTGTATAAGGTTTTTGGTTAATTCATTAACACACATGTATACACTCCAAACATTTTGTTTCGTTTGAATCTATTCCATTCTCTAATTCCCTAAGTAATAACAGTTTCGAAAAAAAAAACTTTGAGATGAATCAATTTTCTCTTGAAATTTTCACCCTTTTTTGACCCTTGTCAAAAAAATTTTCATCGCGTGCCTACCTTAATTCTTAATTTAAATTTGAAATTCTTATTTCCGAGAGGGAAAAAGTTAGTAGTCAATGAATTTATGATGTGAAATAACAATATTTTGTCAGGGGAGCGATAAAGTTTAGCTCTTCTCGCAAATTTGCTAGCAGCGAAGAGTTGAATGAGATTTCTTGAGACAGTGGGGCGATTCTATACGTCTCTTTCGAACCGTACCTACCTATCTAGTATCTATATTTCTACTAATATTATAAATGTCAAAGTGTGGATGTTTTTGACTCAATCACGCAAAAACGGCTGAACGGATTAGGATGAAATTTGGCATGCACGTTTTCAGGGGTACAGAATAGGGTACTTTTTATCCCGGAATTCCCGCGGGAACTTCAAAATTACCGTGGGTGAAACCGCGGGGCACAGCTAGTAAGAAATAACTTCGTACATCAGTACCTACTTACTTAAAATCATATTTTTTTAAGTTAGTGTTTATCCTTTTCTACAATTCGTAGGTAGATTTATTTTTAAATGACGCTATAAATAATAAAAACCGGGCAAGCGCGAGTCGGACTCGCCCACCGAGGGTTCCGCACATGACCGCGCGTACGATGATTTATTACGTGCTTTAAATAATGACTAAATAAATTGAATGACTAAGTAAATTTTTTTTATGAAGAGTTCCCTCGATTTCTCCAAGATCCCATCATCAGATCCCGACTTGTTCGCAATGGGACCAACTTGGAAGTTCCCGTTTCAAACAAAAAAAGAATTTTCCAAACCGGTCCAATCGTCTTCGAGTAATCGGTGAACACACGTAAAATAAAAACATACATACAACCAAATGCTCCTCCTTTTTGGAAGTCAGTTAGTGGTTTAATAACAAAAGTGTACATATTATAGTATTTCAGATTTTCCCTGTACTTAAGTATAAGTCGATATTAACTGCCTTTCATAGTTCTAGGTACCGAAAGTACCCTATAAATTTTGATTCCCTTGAAAGAGTCTAAATATAGAGATAAGTAGGTTTTTTGCAAGTTTAATTTTTTCACAGCTTGAAGGGACTGTAGACCTGCGTAGACACCTATATGGTTTTAATTTCAGCTCGATACCTCCACATATTCTCGAGATAAAGGGTCTTGACGGACAGACACCACACATTGAGAACCTCCTCCTTTTTGGGAAGTCTGTTAAAAAATTAGAGACGGAATCACCCCTGTTATTGATTTTTGTCGCAACCTTTTTGAACGATTACCAGATCACAGAGGCACTCGAAAATTACTTTTGACAAAAAAGACAACTTCCAAAGGACGTCCAGAAATCTTTTTTTTTTAATCAAAGGTGGACTTTGTCGTTGCCCTTTGGAACAAACAATCCATTGTCAGTCTGAGTATACCCGTAATCAGAGTATATAGAATGCCAATTTCTTTGAGTTTCTTTATCAGTATGAAAAAAATAAAAAAATATACGAATGTGTATTGTAGGTAGGTACCTGCAAGAAATAAAACTTTGACTGTTTTTTTACGCGTAATTCTAGTTTTATTCTGGTTTAAATCTTTGTTAACGAAAGAAAGAAATAAATATTTTTTTTTGGCATAAAAGTAAAATAATTATGCAAAAAAGAAAATTACATAAAAACTAAAAAAATTCGTAAGTTTTCTAATTTTCAAACTCAAAAAAACTCTTATGCCAAAGTGGTGCCCAGCTCAGTATATTGCTTGGCACGGAGCCGTAGCGCTAATTTCAGCTGATCCCTGAATTAAAGAATAAACGCTATGAAAACCCTAAAGTTCAGCCCTTCCTCATAGTTCAACTGTTTTAACTGATTGGACCACGAGACAAGGTCTCCTTTGAGGTCAAACTAGTCAAATAATCCTCCCTGTATCATTGTCAAGTTCAAATATGCACAGTTGTCTTGACTAAAATAATAATCTTGATTAGGCTTATGAAAGGACTGTTACAAAAAATAAATTAATTAAGAGCAAATGAGTGGTTATCAAAGAATACCTACTCAAAATAATTTATCCGTGAAAACTTGTCATTACATTAGATTTTTTAAAATCGAATTCTCAACTACTACCCTGAGACCTGAGTGTATTTAATTCTCAACACAAACAGACATAGAGCACAGGCGAGTGGAAAAACCGAAAGGTATTCTATTTATTCCTACGGTTACACCGAAGTATCCTGAGGACCAGTCCTGCTTCCACAAAAGGCAAAACTGCACCACTTTCCACGTTTTATGATAATAATAGTCCACTTTACAACAATTGTGCCCATAACATGTACCTACCCATCTTTTAGAACAATACTTTATGCAAATAAATATTTTTTTATTATTATCAACAAACAGATCTACTTGATCCCACACTAAGCTATAAGCTTGTGTCGTGAAAACCAAGCAACCGTGGTATATACTACATATTATTACATAGTATAATTATATATTATAATATATAAAGCTCGATTACCACTCACTCATTGACATAATTGTTCTCCCAGAAGGAGCATCTCTAGGTTGATATAATGTATGGAACATGTAGAGGGGACGTTTCGGTGATTATGGGAAAACCTCGACATCTTCGATTCCTGCTTCTCATCAGGTAGCGAGTCGACTGCCCGCCGAAACTATCCATCGAAAGTGAAAACGTTTCTAACTAAATTTCATCCACACCTTGGGCAAATTTCAATAGTGTAACTTTTTTTTCAAAATGGCGGAAAAAAACATGGCCGCCGAACAAAATTCAAACTCGATTATCTCCGAAACTAAAAGAGTCAGGTAGGGGGTGCTCAAACAAATGTCATAGAGGTCAATGGGGGGCAACCGCCTGGCGTGGTAAAAATCCAAAATGGCGGATTCAAAATGGCGGCCGAAAAAAAAGTTGATCCGATCCGGGTGAGGTTCGGCGTCCGGGGGTTTTTGGGGTCGCTGATGCCGAATATCGAATCAGTTTTTCGATTGCGTCATTTTTCAAGATGGCCGCCGAACATTAGTTGTTTGTATGGGGAAATTGTTTCGGCCCTGGCTCGGAAACTATCGGCCGTGGGTATTGAAAAAAAATTTGTACAGTTGGTGGTGCACTATCTTCTTCTATCGGGATATAAATAATTCCAAGATGGCGGACGGATTCGAAATGGCTGGCGAAAAAAGTTAAGCATAATTGTTCTCCCAGAAGGAGCATCTCTAGGTCGATATAATGTATTTAAAATGTGGAAAAGAGGTTTCTGTGATTGTGGGAAAACCTTGACATCTTCGATTCCTGCTCCTCATCAGGTAGTGAGTTGACTGCCCGCCGAAACTATCCATCAAAAGTAAAACTGTTACTTACAAAGTTTGATCCACACCTTGGGCAAATTTCAATAGTGTAACTTTTTTTCAAAATGGCGGAAAAAAACATGGCCGCCGAACAAAATTCAAACTCGATTATCTCCGAAACTATAGGAGTCTGATGGGGGGTGCTCAAACAAATGTCATAGAGGTCAATGGGGGGCAACCGCCTGGCGTAGTAAAAATCCAAAATGGCGGATTCAAAATGGCGGCCGAAAAAAAAGTTGATCCGATCCGGGTGAGGTTCGGCGTCCGGGGGTTTTTGGGGTCGCTGATGCCGAATATCGAATCAGTTTTTCGATTGCGTAATTTTTCAAGATGGCCGCCGAACATAAGTTGTTTGTATGGGGAAATTGTTTCGGCCCTGGCTCGGAAACTATCGGCCGTGGGTATTGAAAAAAAAATTGTACAGTTGATGGTGCACTATCTTCTTCTATCGGGATATAAATAATTCCAAGATGGCGGACGGATTCGAAATGGCTGGCGATAAAAAGTTAAGCATAATTGTTCTCCCAGAAGGAGCATCTCTAGGTCGATATAATGTATTTAAGATGTGGAAAGGAGGTTTCTGTGATTGTGGGAAAACCTTGACATCTTCGATTCCTGCTCCTCATCAGGTAGTGAGTTGACTACCCGCCGAAACTATCCATCAAAAGTAAAACTGTTACTTACAAAGTTTGATCCACACCTTGGGCAAATTTCAATAGTGAAACTTTTTTTTCAAAATGGCGGAAAAAATCATGGCCGCCGAACAAAATTCAAACTCGATTATCTCCGAAACTAAAAGAGTCAGGTGGGGGGTGCTCGAACAAATAGAGGTCAATGAGGGGCAACCGGGCACAGGGCGACCAAGCCTCGCGAGCTGCGCGCAGCTCGCGCACAGGGCGAATCTAGTTATAATATATAAAGCTGGATTGCCACTCACTCATTGACATAATTGTTCTCCCAGAAGGAGCATCTCTAGGTTGATATAATGTATGGAACATGTAGAGGGGACGTTTCGGTGATTATGGGAAAACCTCGACATCTTCGATTCCTGCTTCTCATCAGGTAGTGAGTCGACTGCCCGCCGAAACTATCCATCGAAAGTGAAAACGTTTCTAACTAAATTTCATCCACACCTTGGGCAAATTTCAATAGTGTAACTTTTTTTTCAAAATGGCGGAAAAAAACATGGCCGCCGAACAAAATTCAAACTCGATTATCTCCGAAACTAAAAGAGTCAGGTAGGGGGTGCTCAAACAAATGTCATAGAGGTCAATAGGGGGCAACCGCCTGGCGTGGTAAAAATCCAAAATGGCGGATTCAAAATGGCGGCTGAAAAAAAAGTTGATCCGATCCGGGTGAGGTTCGGCATCCGGGGGTGTTTGGGGTCGCTGACGCCGAATATCGAATCAGTTTTTCGATTGCGTCATTTTTCAAGATGGCCGCCGAACATTAGTTGTTTGTATGGGGAAATTGTTTCGGCCCTGGCTCGGAAACTATCGGCCGTGGGTGTTGAAAAAAAATTTGTACAGTTGGTGGTGCACTATCTTCTTCTATCGGGATATAAATAATTCCAAGATGGCGGACGGATTCGAAATGGCTGGCGAAAAAAAGTTAAGCATAATTGTTCTCCCAGAAGGAGCATCTCTAGGTCGATATAATGTATTTAAGATGTGGAAAGGAGGTTTCTGTGATTGTGGGAAAACCTTGACATCTTCGATTCCTGCTCCTCATCAGGTAGTGAGTTGACTGCCCGCCGAAACTATCCATCAAAAGTAAAACTGTTACTTACAAAGTTTGATCCACACCTTGGGCAAATTTCAAAAGTGAAACTTTTTTTTCAAAATGGCGGAAAAAATCATGGCCGCCGAACAAAATTCAAACTCGATTATCTCCGAAACTAAAAGAGTCAGGTGGGGGGTGCTCGAACAAATAGAGGTCAATGGGGGGCAACCGGGCACAGGGCGACCAAGCCTCGCGAGCTGCTCGCAGCTCGCGCACAGGGCGAATCTAGTTATAATATATAAAGCTGGATTACCACTCACTCATTGACATAATTGTTCTCCCAGAAGGAGCACCTCTAGGTTGATATAATGTATGGAACATGTAGAGGGGACGTTTCGGTGATTATGAGAAAACCTCGACATCTTCGATTCCTGCTTCTCATCAGGTAGTGAGTCGACTGCCCGCCGAAACTATCCATCGAAAGTGAAAACGTTTCCAACTAAATTTCATCCACACCTTGGGCAAATTTCAATAGTGTAACTTTTTTCAAAATGGCGGAAAAAAACATGGCCGCCGAACAAAATTCAAACTCGATTATCTCCGAAACTAAAAGAGTCAGGTAGGGGGTGCTCAAACAAATGTCATAGAGGTCAATGGGGGGCAACCGCCTGGCGTGGTAAAAATCCAAAATGGCGGATTCAAAATGGCGGCCGAAAAAAAAGTTGATCCGATCCGGGTGAGGTTCGGCATCCAGGGGTTTTTGGGGTCGCTGATGCCGAATATCGAATCAGTTTTTCGATTGCGTCATTTTTCAAGATGGCCGCCGAACATTAGTTGTTTGTATGGGGAAATTGTTTCGGCCCTGGCTCGGAAACTATCGGCCGTGGGTATTGAAAAAAAATTTGTACAGTTGGTGGTGCACTATCTTCTTCTATCGGGATATAAATAATTCCAAGATGGCGGACGGATTCGAAATGGCTGGCGAAAAAAAGTTAAGCATAATTGTTCTCCCAGAAGGAGCATCTCTAGGTCGATATAATGTATTTAAGGTTTCTGTGATTGTGGAAAAACCTTGACATCTTCGATTCCTGCTCCTCATCAGGTAGTGAGTTGACTGCCCGCCGAAACTATCCATCAAAAGTAAAACTGTTACTTACAAAGTTTGATCCACACCTTGGGCAAATTTGAATAATGAAACTTTTTTTTCAAAATGGCGGAAGAAATCATGGCCGCCGAACAAAATTCAAACTCGATTATCTCCGAAACTAAAAGAGTCAGATGGGGGGTGCTCGAACAAATAGAGGTCAATGGGGGGCAACCGGGCACAGGGCGACCAAGCCTCGCGAGCTGCTCGCAGCTCGCGCACAGGGCGAATCTAGTTATACTATAGATATATATTCATGCCCAGACTGGAAAATCGAACCCTGTGTTCATCACAAAAAGTCCACCCCCACCGGGAATCGAACCCGGCATCTCTTGATTGGCGGGTAGGCATCGTGACCTACTGCACCAATCGGGTCTAACCATCGGCACTGTGGAAGAGATCCTTATAGACGTAGAAGCGCTACCGTTTTATATTTTTCCTCAGGAGAATTCGCCTTACGCAAAAATATACCATAATTTAAATAAATATTTAAAAATTCTAAAACGGTTAGGTCTAGGCGCTAATGAATCAGTCAGTAAATAATAATTTAATTGAATTCATAGTACATTCATAGTTTCAAAGTTATTTTTATAGTGTCGGTATGACAAAGCCCCCTTGGACCCCCAGCAACCTTAACCAATTTGACAATCTACAATCGTTAACGTAGATTTTCGTCGAACCAACCATAAGCACAAGTTCAGTTTTGCGTGACCACGTGACATGACGATTCGTACTTTAAGTTTTCTATGACTTAGGGGCATGTCAAATAATTGCACGAGTACTGCTACTCGTAAACAAGTAAAACGGGAGTTTGTTTCGGTGTGATACACGGCCGCGGTCGTGACTGGGCGCAAAATAAAGGCCACTACACACGCTCCGTGTCAGCGCCAGATTATTTATAGCGGTTATTTATTCGCGCCGTCTGTACGTCGACTCGTATTGCCGGCTATCCTAACATGATATATGTGTGTTAAGTTCCAGCTTTTATTTCCCAGTAAAAACGCTCTTAGCGATGCTTTTTGATAATAAATTGGTTTAGAATGGATTTTGTCTGCATTCTCGATATTATGTGCCTTCATCATAGGATACGTACCTACAGTTCTTGAAAATTAAATAAAATGTTCTTATTTTTGAAATTGTAAACGGCTACCTACATTTTTTTTTTTAATAAGATAATATAAGTCACCCTTCGTTGCCCGAAGGATATGTTGGCGACACAATATCAGTGACCAGCAGGCACAGTGACCGACCCCGCGCGGTGTCAATAATGTGCAAACTACACGAGAGTATACTGACCAAATATGGTGCCCGACCGAACACCGGTAGCAGAAATACTGTTGACCAATCTTCGGTAAGGAATTTTTCGGTCGCGAATTTTACCGAACAAACCCATATTTTTCTCTCGGAGTAGTCTAGGGAAATGGCAGAAAAAAAAGACAAACGACTCACCCTCATAATTTAACTACCTAGTACTCGTACCTACATACTAATAAATTGAGGCCACTATATAAGGTGCGAGGGATGACACACTCAAATAGAAACCGAAAAAACTACGGTAGTGTTTAATCTATATATTAACTAGCTGTTCTACGCGATTTCACCTGCATATGTTTAGGAGTTGAAAACGAAAAAAAAATTGAAAATTTAAAAAATTCAAAATTTATTTATTATGATAACACACACCACATAGCAAAATTTCATAATGATCGGTTAAATAATTAATGCGTGAAAACGTCACAAATACATTCGCATTTATTATTTAGCTGGACTTAGCTATCGGAGCGCCCGCGGGAATTCCGGGATAAAAAGTACCTATCATATTATGTCCTTTTTCGTAGCCCTGAGAAGGTGTATGCAAAATTTCATGATGGTCGGTTTAGTAGTTAAGACGTGAACGCGTATCAACCAAAGAAACAAGCGAACAAACTGACATTCGCATTTATAATATTAAGGATGTAATTAATCCTAATTTTCTACCTCGTATAGAATCACCACAGTTATCACCACAGAGAAAATAATGTATTAACTAGAGAGGCAGTGTAGGTGGGGCAGGCACGCCACGGTTGCAAAGCACTGCTCTAACTTTCCCAAAACTTCTTTCGCTGGCATCCCTAGTATATTTTTCACAATATTTCCTAAATCGTTAATTTTAAATACTGTGTAAAAATGTACTTACTAATTAAAAACGTAACTAAATGATCATTTCGTGTTTTTGTTCGTGATGAATAGTTTTGTGGGCGAATATCTCTCTATCTTATATTTCATTATATTTGCAATAGTCTATGTAATCATTAGTATGTATAGTCATTGGTATCTAGTATATAGTTGTATGTAGTAGTATATAGTATTTGTTCATTTTGTTATAAATTTGTCTGCCTGCGTCCGTGACGCCTCCGCAGGGCTCCAGCGGAAGACCAGCGCCGGGTGGTCCTTACAACCACCCGACTTATGCTGAGCTGGCCGCCTTTTTGTCACAACACGGTGTCTAATCACAATGTGCAAATAAGCGTCTCCATTATTTTAAGTAGGTGTCCGTTTCTCAGCCGTCGGATGGAGTCCGCCCACAGATCTTCGGCTGGCGGCGTCCGACCGTCGGTTGAGAATCTAACCCTCAATACTTGTTATATATATGTTTAGTTGTTGTATACGTATGCTGTAAATCTTTGTGTTGTGTCAAATAAAGTTTATCAATTCAATTCAATTCAATTGTTTTCTTACTTAACTGAGTTGACTATGCCCCTTCTATACAACGTGATAATGAATTAACTAAAAACCTGGAGACCTATAATACAGGTTATCCTAGATTAGGCTCCAGATCTCCTACTTTTCTTGATTAAAACACTTAAAAAACACTATTTAAAAAAATAAACAATAATATAATTAAAATGTATTTTATGGCGAAAAAATTTATACTTTAAAAGTTATTCAACATTAGTTTGGAGGTGACCTATCTACGAAATTCCAAGCGCTACGCCCGCGCCTACCACTTCGAATTTTTTTGCTGCGGGCGGCGTACGTGCCTAATATTGTATTATATATATTTTAGACATGGGCTAGTAAAAATGAAAAAATATAACCAATATTAAAACATCGGTGCAATCGGTTCGCTAGTGGATTCACTTTCTAGTTTTCAGTTAATTCATGATCACGTTGTACATGTTTTGTGTTTATAACGCTTAGGATATATTATGTACTAAGTACACTTGCCAATTGCATGATGCAGTATGAGATTGCTTTGCGTTCCGGTATAATTATGTTTCGAGAGGGATTGCTTCCCTGTACCGTATAGAGGGGCGCGTTCCGGTAATGGCACGTGAACGCCCCGGGCCGGTTGTCCCGCTGATTGCAGGATTGGAACGTACCCTGCCCAACGATGACCAGATGATTAACAATTACAGCGGTTTTGGGTTCAGGGTTTTGATCATAGAACAGAAAATAAGAGATAGAAGGGACATCAACTTAGTTTAGTATGAAAACAGATAAAAACCCGTGTCGCCGAGTGATTTTCGCACATAAAACTATACATTAGGCACTAAAACATTCATTAACGTAAAGAAATGTATTAAACAATTGATGGTTATGTTTTTAATTAGTCACTGTTTTCAAATTTCTCCATTTTGGGAATATTGTGATAAATATACTTGGGATAGCAGCAAAAGAAGTTTTGGGCAAGTTAGAGCATTTGCTTTAACTTCCTTTGCAACGGTGGTGCGCCTGCCCCACCTACATGTCCTCTCTAATTAATTTATGTGCTCTGTGGGTTTGATCTCAAAGGGCTGACGGTATTGGTGTGAAAACTTATTATGAAGAGTACCTATAGGTATTACTGTAATGAAAGTACCGGGAGTCGAGGGGAAATCGATGACATAAAAAGTCCGATTGTCATCTTTTTTGTTGCTAGCTTGGTGCAAAACTGTCCTCTATACTGGCGAGAAGCTTGAACGCCATTAAATTTGTCCTTTTTTGTACCTACACGAGTAATTTTAAGGATGTTGACGGGTGAAAGCCGTACCCAACACACGTCTCTTCGTTATTTCAACCACCTTTCAGCATCTACTTTGAACCCTGGGCAGGAAACTGGTTTTTGAGATAACCAAGTTTTAAGCTGGGGTTTAATCTAATATTGTCATTCGCCATAGTTTAAGAAGTACTTAGATGAAGAGATTTTTATCATAGACGCCATCATTAAAAAAGAAAAAGAAGAAGAAGAATTTTAAATAGATTTTCACATGGCATCTTTTTACGTAGTGATTATCTATACTACAAGCTGTCCCGCGCGGTTTCACCCGCGATAATTTCTAAGTGTCCGAGTAATTGTTCCATACAAACTTTGCAACCCCTTTTCACCCCCTTAGGGGTGGAATTTTCAAAAATTCTAGCTTACTGCACACCTAAGTAACTTAAGGAATATTAGTGCCTTTCATGGTTCTAGACCCAGTGGTTTCAGTTGTGCGTTGATCGATCAGTCAGTTTCTGCTTTTATATATATAGATTTATAACTGTTTCAAATTGTTGTCTCAATCTAGAAGACAACCCAAATAGTTTCAGAGGTGACCTAACACGTTACACGTTCGTCAAAGCGTTAAGTGCACTAATTAATTAAAGCTTTTACGGTCCACCGAATTGCGACGGCCCTGTCAGATTGTCGACACCCAGAGCACTAGCATCCAGCCAAGTGGCATAATTGAGTTATCTTAAGTGACATTGGAATTAATATACGATAGCTATTACTAAATGGGACTAAATGGGAATTCCATAAATAGGATATTACTAAAATATGATCACACTAAGGGACAGTTTTAATACAAATTTTAATGGAAAATCAAATCAAAACAAAGCTATTTTTAATATTACTATTTTAAAGGCTAACATTATAAAAATATTCGATATTATTGTCCATATTCTAATTTCTTCTCCAACACCATTACTGAGTAGTACCTAAGTACCCTACCGTACTCGACCTGAAGTTCGACTGGCAAAGAATGCCACTAAGATATTAGGCCGCCTTCCGTATCATGTCGTGCACGAGCTTATATATATAAATCGCGAGATAGAACTACAGTTGATACAATATTGTTAATGTAAAACAGAAGCTTAGGTCACTGAATCCTGCTAATATTATAAACGTGAAAGTTTGTAAGTATATGGATGGATGGATGGATGGATGGATTGATGTTTGTTACTCTTTTACGCAAAAACTATTGAATGGATTTAAATGAAACTTTACAATAATATAGCTTATACATCAGATTAACACATAGGGTAATTTTATCCCGGAATTCCCGCGGGAACTCTGAAATTAACGCGGGTGAAACCGCGGGGCACAATTAGTACCATGTAATAACAGGCATTGAACGGCATTTAGCACATGAAGAGTCGAAGGAACTGAAAGTGTGGTGGAAACAAATGAGTTCACATGAATACATCTTCGCCGTTCCACGCATATTATATTGTTTTTATGTTTAAATTTCGAATTTCATAACATGTCTATGTTTTTAGGTTATATGTATAAAAACATAAGCTTTGGTTAGATTGATTTAAGCTTTATAGGTGTCGTTTTCTTTCTTCAGGTCTGGACCGAAGAAAAAAGCGCGACAGGAGCTTATCCGACGCCCGAGTTCTGATCACCCAACACTTCACCGAGAGAACTGTCACTCCTACCGGCGATGTAAGTACTAGTGGCCCGTATTAAAAAACGCTTATAAAACCAGATTCAATTTGTTAAAAAAGTTTATTCTGAAATATATTATGTATATACATCCGACATAATGTTTAGGATTAGTATAAATAATGGAAAGGATAAATAATAAAAATAATAATAATAATAACGACCGCATCCGGCTCTACTGGGACCGGTCCATTATCACTGACAGGACTCTACCCTCGAATAAACCTGACATAGTGATGATGGACCGGGAGCAATCGAAAGTGTTTTTGGTGGATATCACCATTCCGCATGACGGGAACCCCGTCAAAGCCGAACGAGATAAATTCGTCAAATATCTCGAACTGGCAGATGAGGTAACCGAAATGTGGCGGGTGGAATCCACTGAAATCATCCCGATTGTCGTATCGACGAACGGGTTGGTTCCAATCGGCCTGCAACGACACCTGCGGCGGTTGGATGTCCGTGCTGGACCGGTTACGGCGGCAATTCAGAAGGCGGTCTTGCTTGACAAAGCCCGAATTGTCGATCGGTTTCTCAATCTACCGACCTAATAACCCTCAGCGTTTTTTCTGGCCGCGCTGAGGAGTCATCCTACGCCGTCTTCTCGTTCGTGAAAAAACGGGCAGTAGTGAGCTTCAAAAATAGTAATAATAAAACTTTCTTTCTTTGATTACTTTCTCGTAGTGATAAGAACTTCAAAGGAGAATATTGTGATTTCAGATCAGTATGCAATGCGCTGCAACTGGTGACAGACCACCCCAGTTCATTTGGGAGAGGGACGGAATTCCCGTCACAAGCAATACCGATCCAAGGTTCGCTTATGTATTTTCACGTCTCAAAAAGTCTGCTTAATAACAAAAAGTACTTAATTCATTTAGTAAAACAGGATCTTTTAGCTAAAGACACTCTTTTACTAAGAAACTTAAATATAGTTAGTAATAAGAACAATTTACTCCAGAAAGTCCGAACCTAGATTAGAGCCTTGGGGCGCTCCGTCATAGTTTTCATAATTAGTAGACCAAATATTTTGTAATTGTAGTTGGTTTCCGATAATTATTTATTGCATCGGTTTGACACTCAGATGAACGTGTTTCGGATTTTGCAATGGCACTGTGCTAAGTGCTCATTGATATTTAAAACCTTTTGTAAAATCTCCAACGGTCGTGTGTAGATATTCTACGTGGTTCTGGTTTAAAACATCCGACCGACTTATCAGTCCCATTCTTGTATTTATTCGACAATTCAATTAACAATTTCTTTTACAAGCTTGTTCTATTTAATTTCTTTAAAGTTGTACTAGGTAGTTACTGTATTAAATGTTTCATTATTAAAAAGATGATAATTTGACACCAATGGGAGCATCAATATTGAAATCATCATTTATAATCCAGGAAAATATTCATTAAAAAAACTAAAAGTAAATTCTTTGATACTTTCAGGTATGCAATAGGACAATTGATGTCATCGGACAATTCTGTGATAGCTCAGCTGAATATAACCAGGGTGAGAGTTGAGGATGGTGGTCTGTACGCCTGCATAGCGAGAGAGGGTGACCATGTTGCCAGTCACGAGAACAGGCTCGATGTTTATGGTAAGGCATTTGATAACAAATAACAGTTAATGGGAGGTATTGCTCGTAAAATTTACGTCTTTTTGGGTAGAAATGATGTTGAGTGGCGATCTTGTGCCAACAGATGCTATATAGACCGACAAGTTAATGTCTTCGATGTTACCGGACAGTAAAAATGTGCAGGATACGAGTCCGTTATATTTATTGATGATTTGATAACATGGTAGAAAAGAACAAATTTATAATAGTAGTACCTACTTCTAATTTGTGTTTAGATACCTTCTTTAGAAAAGTAAAGGAAATAAGAAGCTTTTAAAGAAACACTTTGATATTTTTAAATTTTAAGCTTAATTGCAATCTAGTGACAGAAAAATTCACTGGATATTATCAAAATAGAACTTCACTGTATTTTTGCAGGACCGCCCTATATTAGAGCGCTACCTCCAATAAAGATCCAAAGCTCGGAATCTATAAACTTGAGGTGCCCGTACTACGGATATCCAATCAAGTAATTCAACAAATCGTATTATATTTTAATGATTAAGATAAAATATATAACATTCCGAAATTACGAATAGGTACAATACCCTTATATCCATAACATAATGTCATTAATATTTGCGAATGTGAATTTGTTTGTTTATTACGCTTTCACGCTTTAACTGCTCAACTGATCGTCATCAAATTTTTCATACACCTTGTCAGGGTTACGGAAAAGGACATAGGGTACTTTTTATTCCGGAATTCCTTCAGGAACTCTGAAATTAACGCAGGTGGAACCACGAAAATTTAAATACTTATGGATTATTTTAATGAAACAATAATAGGACGTAGTTGTTAATGTAATATTTAAACCGTGTAATTTTTCAGCAAAATCGATTGGGAACACAAAGGAAAAATAATAACATCGAATAATCCATTTCAAACTCGTTACAAACGAAGTTCTTATCACACAAAACGCAAAACCAGAAGAAACGCCCCAATAGTTAATATTAACGGTGTACTAACTATACCCGAAGTTAACAAAGAACATAATGGTGCCGTGTACACTTGCATAGTAACCAGTCCATCAGGGGAAATGGCTAGACGAGCATTCGAGATCCAAGTCATAGAAGCACCGATACTAGAAGATTTGCTTTTAGGCAACAACCTACAAGAGGGACAAATTGTAAATATATATTGCAATGTTCGGAGCGGTGATTTGCCAATACACTTTGAATGGTTGAAGGATGGAAAAAGGATACCCAGTAACTTGAAGGTAATGTATTCTAAATGTCTTAAACTTTGACCAGACTAGAACTAACTCATTTGAGACGCTTTGGTCAAAATCAATTTAATATAAAATGTTTAAAATTTAGAGTTATTTATAACTCTAGAGATAGTAACATGTTTCAGCTGCATCAATCTTTGGGTTTTCCATAGGAACTTCCTGTAACCCTATGTCTGATTTCAAGACATAAATTATTGCATAAGTTTCGGTGCTCCCTTGTTTACACTTTGTTTTCCTATGAAGAGAACGTACCTACGTAACTTATGTGCTACTAAGGGATATATATATAAGCTTTCTGTAGTTGCAAAACAGTTTTTTTAAAAGATTCTCTAGGCTCAGTGACTATCCCGCTACAAACAAATAAACTTTGTCTTTTATAAAATCGGTGTTATTATCTCTTATTAACTAATAGGTTATTTACGTAAAAAACAAGTAGGTACTTATTAAGGTCACTCTGTCCGTTTCCACAGAGTGAGTAGGTAACGAGTGAAAAAATCTACAGACTAGGTAAATAGCACAATGCCTAGATATAAAACTCAGTATAGACTAGCTGTTCAGCGCGGTTTCACCCGCGTTAATTTCAGAGATTTTGCGGGAATTCCGGGATAAAAAATAGCCTTAGTTACTCCTTATAACATCAGATATCTGCCAGTGGAAGTCCTGTTAAAATCGGACCAGCCGTTTCAGAGATTACCCGAATATAAGTATATAAAAGCAGAAACTGACTGACTGATCGATCAACGAACAGCCGAAACCGTTGGGTCTAGATCTAGAACCATGAGATTTTGCACAAGTGTGCAAAGGAAGGATTTTTGAAAATTTGGTGAAAGGGGTTGCAAAGTTTTTATGGAACAATTCAGCGAGAGCTCCGAAATTATCGCGGGTGAAACCGCGCGGGACAGCTAGTAGAAAAAAAATTTAAAGAAGTATTGATTACTTCTTATTACATCATTTTGGAATGACGTAGTTTACCCATTAGCAGGAGAAAAACAAAATTATAGTGTTATGACATATTCTATAACTAATTACCTGCCTACCATTAGTGACAAAATATGATATCGTAATACGAATTATACTTGTTTTGTTACCTTGTTTTTCGTCATTACTGAACTGTGGTCAGCTATTATTTAACTTTTATTTCTATAAGTTTTCGGTTGCAATCGAAAATATGGCAGTTTTGTGATAACAATATGCACGTTTTGACACCTGCAATATAAATAAATAAATAAAAGAAATTTTTATTTACCAGCACACAATTACAGTAAAAGTTACAGAATCAATTGATATAAATAAATAAATTAATTAATTAATAATCAATTAATCAGTAGCAATCAACCAAAATAAACACAGGTAGGTACTTCAAAATTTGCAACTGTCTAAACATGAATCACAAAATCGCAATTTTTCTGATTTAAACTGAAATGTAATAGCAACAAAAGTGACATAACAGCACTGCTGAACACAAATACTTTTGACGCCCGGTTTGCTGCAAGTGGTCACCATATTATAATGATTGTTCACTATCATTATCATCCTACGACAGTTCAATCGGCCAATTTAATGTCTCCCAAACTTTTCAAAGTTCCAACTCGTAGCTTATATGGCCGTGATCTGCATAGGTTTTTTTTTTAATAATTATTTAACATACGGCTATAGTCTATATTAAAAATAGGTAAGTTTGGATCTAGAGTGGATCTAGAGGACAATTTCTGGAACTAAAGAAGCGATTCTAAAAGTTCTCTAAAAAAATCATCGTGAAATAAAGAGTCCTGAGTGACATAGGATACTTTTTGCAGTTGCTAAGGGAGTTCAAAAATTCACACTTGCATATAAGTATCATAGGATCGAAAAAGACCTTATTTCTTTAACTTTTCAGTCAAAATGACGCTAGCAGTTTGTATACAAAAGCGGTTTCCATAATTCTCTTCGTCGCTGGTTAAAAAACTGGACTGGTTACCGGTTCAGTACAATTTACAATATCATTCATCCCTTTCAGGTGGTAGAACGAAGTTCAGAACTCTTCAGTGCTCTTGTTATCAAGAAGGTATCGTTGGAGCATTGTGGGACATACACATGTGTTGCTTCGAACCACGTGGCTAAAGTCAACCGGTCCACGGAGCTCTATATAAAAGGTAGTTAAACAATTCTCAACTATAGAACCACATAATCATAAATGTACCATAATAGGGTGTTAAAGAAAAGTATAATCGATGAAGTATGCGTTCTTTAGCAAAATACCAGTGTTAAGTTACTGTATAAGGTTACAGAACGCGGTCTTCAGATATAATAATACGACTTCATTTTTCGTTACACTTTGTTCGAGGCGAATAAAATTAATGACCAAGTCTTAGATTAGAATCTGGTAGCTCCGTTTGAAGCGGTAGTTATCTAATTTTAATACTGTTTTAACTAGTAACTCTGTCTGTCTGTTACGCTTTCACGTTCTTAACGACTCGACCGATCACCATGAAATTTTGCATACGCGTTGCCAGGGGTACAGAAAAGGACATAAGGTACTTTTTATACCGGAATAGGCTAGTTTCCTAATTTTTTTTTTAGTCCGTTTTGTAGATTATTAAAAAATACGTATTTTTTTTTTTTATGTAACCAAAAAATAACGGAGATATATCAAGTCGAAATTTCACATGACGTCACGCCTCGCTACAGTTTGTTCGCACGTTATAGCGAGCGGTAACGTCACGAGTCCCCCACCCTAAACTTTAATGCGCTTTATCTATGCATATTTCCATTATTTTAAAAAAGCAAAAAATACGTGTCTTTTATTTTTTTATTATCTAACTGACGGACTAAATAGAATTTTGATTTTTTTACCCAGGAAACTAGCCTATTCCTGCGGTAACTATGAAGTTAACGTGGGTAAAACCGCGGGGAACAGCTAGTTTATAATATGCTATAGTAGTTCTCGGTTTTGAAGATAGGCGTGTCTATAAAGTTGAAAACTAAAAGAAATTAAAGAAAAACAGTTCAAAATGAACATAAAAATCAACACGATCATTTCACAGTTGCTCCGAAATGGCTCGAAGAGCCAACGAACTCCTCGCTTCTGCTCGGCAGGCGAGGATCGGTGTCTTGCAGCGCCAGTGGATATCCGCAACCGCAGGTGCATTGGATGAAGAAAGATGGTGAGTTATTCTATACAGGGTCAATTGGAAAGGGCCTCTCAAGTCAAAAGGGACTCAAATCACGGAGAGAATTCAATCAGACCGAAGAGGTTTCGGTCGCCCTTCGTTGCCCGAAGGATATGTTGGCGACACAATATCAGTGACCAGCAGGCCCAGTGACCGACCCCGCGCGGTGTCAATAATGTGCAAACTACGGGAGAGTATGCTGACCAAATATGGTGCCCAACCGAACACCGGTAGCAGGAATACTGTTGACCAATCTTCGGTGGGGAACTTTTCGGTCGCGAACTTTACCGAACAAGCCTCTATTTTTCTCTCAGGGATATGGTATCAGGAAGAACGTTTGATTACAATTTATGTCAAAAGAAGAAGAAAAAGTCCTTAAGAAAATCCGTGACTTGGGAATTCCCAAGGCAACTCTCTGTTTCGGAACGAAACTATCCTGTTACTAAGTAATTTCTAAGGTTTCTACCAGTGAAAGAATCCTTAGAATCGGTTCAATAGCAAGTAGCATACCTGAATAGTAGATAAAGTTTTAGATTTCTGTAAGTTCTTTCCTCGCATTAGTGATGATAATATGTAAGAGTGTTCAACTTTGGTTTGGTAAATAAGTGATTTAATTTACACCCTTAAAAACATAATTTTATAGAGTAACTGAGGTATAAGGAAGGTGTCCCTTCCACAACCGTATACTTTAGTCATCTATATTGCTGTGAGAATTTCATGTCGTTAGAAGTCGTTTGAAGGCTATTTGACATTTATTTTTTATTTTTAGCCTGTCGCGTCATGTGGATTCATAAAAAAATATTAGACACGTATGTTTTCTTTTTTCACGTAAGCAAAAAATAACGGTGATACGTTGAGTCGAAATGTCGCATGACGTCACACACAAGCAGGCGCAGTTTTTAGCTGCGTATCGTTACGAGCCCCCACTCCCAAACTTTAATACGCTTTATTCAGGTATATTTTCATTAATTTGAAAAAGCAAAAAATACGTGTCTATTATTTTTTTATTATCTAATTGACGGATATTAAATAGGATTTAGAAGAAAAAAAGTAGTCAAATAGCCTACAATTTTACAAAAAAATTTACTTTACTTACTTAAGCATTTACAAAAAAATTGGTACAAAGTATTTTTTTAATGATAAAATCAACTTTAATGAGTGTATTAACCCTTAACTGGTATCGTGGGGTCCATTTGGACCCCAACGCACATATTTAGTGCTACAATATTTATATTTTTTAAGATACGCACCCGCGCATCCATGTAATCTCATTACGTAACGTGCTGCAGCGGGTGCCAGACGTACGGCACTCAAAAATTATCAGAAGCGAAGGTACAGCTGCCTTGGGGTCCAAATGGACCCTCGATACCAAATTCGTATTTTTTTTTGTTTGTCTCTATATACTTTTTCCATAGTGCGAAGCAAATATGTCTCGACCATTAACTGAAGATGCCATACGACAACTTTTAGAAGGTGATCATGACGCTGAGATCGATGATGCACCATATAGAAGTAAAATTTATGATGATGACGTCATTAGTGATAGAGAAGAAGCGGAAAATTTTAGTTGTACAGAGGATAGTGTATTATAACCGAAGATGAATCATCCAGCAGTAGTAGCTCTAGCAAAGAAGAAGATAATGCTGCGTATTCAAGATATTTTAAAGGCAAGAAAGCTTCTAATTTGAAAAAACGTATAAAGCGCAATCAATACATAAAGAAAATTAGCATAGATTTGGTGACACCACTTGTAAAAGAAAGGCAGATTGAATACTCAAAATTTTCTGTTGATTTGAAAAAAAAAATAGAAAACTTTTTAGAGCACACAGAAAATTCTGAAAATCAAACAAGCAGCCAATCTGAAAATGTGCGTCGCTGGATCATCCGGGCGCAAAAGAGGACGTTGCTATTTATGTGACCGAAAAAAACACCAAAACAATGTCACTGTGAACCTAGCATCTCAAATGTTGGCATCTCGAAAAAAAACTTCAGATTTACTTGCATCCAGCATAGTTCTACAGTTCCTGATAGATTTCAACAATAGTTCTGTTGATTTACGAATTTAAACGCAATTTAAAGAATGAGATGCCAACTTCACAAATGACATTCCAGCATCTCATTAAATTTGAAGTATTTGAGCATCGAGGAGTTATGTCTAGCATAGTTCTGCACCTCCTGATTGATTTTTAGGATAGTTCCGTTAATTTGGCATTAAAATAGAAATTTTAACGCAATTTAAAAAATGAGATGCTAACTTCACAAATGACATTCCAGCATCTCATAAAATTTGAAGTATTTGAGCATCGAAGAGTTATGTCTAGCATAGTTCTGTACCTCCTGATTGATTTTTAGGATAGTTCCGTTAATTTGGCATTAAAATAGAAATTTTAACGCAATTTAAAAAATGAGATGCTAACTTCACAAATGACATTCCAGCATCTCATAAAATTTGAAGTATTTGAGAATCAAGGAGTTATGTCTAGGATAGTTCTGTACCTGCTGATTGATTTTTAGGATAGTTCCGTTAGTTTGGCATTAAAATTGAAATTTTAAACGCAATTTAAAGAATGAGATGCCAACTTCACGAATGAAATTTCAGCATCTCATTAAATTTGAAGTATTTCAGCATCGAGAAGTTATGTCTAGCATAGTTCTGTTTATCCTAATTGATTTTAAGGATAGTTCCGTTGATTCGGTCTTATAATAACAATTTAAGGGTGAGATTACGATACGATTTTCTTAAATTTCAAATATACAACTGTGAGATGCTGACATTTTAATGTCAGTTCTGGCCTCAGTAGGGGGTGTAATCGACAGATTTAGTTATCTTGCTTACTATCGAAAAGAGTTCCCATCTCTGACTGTATTCAATAAAAAAATACGATTTTTTTTAATTTCAAATATACAACTGTGAGATGCTGACATTTTTATGTCAGTTCTGACCTCAGTAGGTGGTGTATTCGACAGATTTAGTTATCCTGCTTACTATCGAAAAGAGTTCCCATATCTGACTGTATTCAATAAAAAAATACGATTTTTTTAAATTTCAAATATACAACTGTGAGATGCTGACATTTTAATGTCAGTTCTGGCCTCAGCAGAGGGTATAGTCGACAGATTTAGTAATTTTGCTTACTATTGAAAAGAGTTCCCATCTCTGACTCTATTCAATAAAAAAATACGATTTTTTTTAATTTCAAATATACAACTGTGAGATGCTGACATTTTAATGTCAGTTCTGGCCTCAGTAGGGGGTGTAATCGACAGATTTAGTTATCTTGCTTACTATTGAAAAGAGTTCCCATCTCTGACTGTATTCGATAAAAAAATACGATTTTTTTAAATTTCAAATATACAACTGTGAGATGCTGACATTTTTATGTCAGTTCTGGCCTCAGTAGGTGGTGTATTCGACAGATTTAGTTATCCTGCTTACTATCGAAAAGAGTTCCCATCTCTGACTGTATTCAATAAAAAAATACGATTTTTTTTAATTTCAAATATACAACTGTGAGATGCTGACATTTTTATGTCAGTTCTGGCCTCAGTAGGTGGTGTATTCGACAGATTTAGTCATCCTGCTTACTATTGAAAAGAGTTCCCATCTCTGACTGTATTCGATAAAAAAATACGATTTTTTTAAATTTCAAATATACAACTGTGAGATGCTGACATTTTTATGTCAGTTCTGGCCTCAGTAGGTGGTGTATTCGACAGATTTAGTTATCCTGCTTACTATCGAAAAGAGTTCCCATCTCTGACTGTATTCAATAAAAAAATACGATTTTTTTTACTTTCAAATATACAACTGTGAGATGCTGACATTTTTATGTCAGTTCTGGCCTCAGTAGGTGGTGTATTCGACAGATTTAGTCATCCTGCTTACTATTGAAAAGAGTTCCCATCTCTGACTGTATTCAATAAAAAAATACGATTTTTTTAAATTTCAAATATACAACTGTGAGATGCTGACATTTTTATGTCAGTTCTGGCCTCAGTAGGTGGTGTATTCGACAGATTTAGTTATCCTGCTTACTATCGAAAAGAGTTCCCATCTCTGACTGTATTCAATAAAAAAATACGATTTTTTTAAATTTCAAATATACAACTGTGAGATGCTGACATTTTAATGTCAGTTCTGGCCTCAGTAGGTGGTGTATTCGACAGATTTAGTTATCTTGCTTACTATCGAAAAGAGTTCCCATCTCTGACTGTATTCAATAAAAAAATACGATTTTTTAATTTCAAATATACAACTGTGAGATGCTGACATTTTTATGTCAGTTCTGGCCTCAGTAGGTGGTGTATTCGACAGATTTAGTTATTCTGCTTATTATCAAAAAGAGTTCCCATCTCTGACTGTATTCAATAAAAAAATACGATTTTTTTAAATTTCAAATATACAACTGTGAGATGCTGACATTTTTATGTCAGTTCTGGCCTCAGTAGGTGGTGTATTCGACAGATTTAGTCATCCTGCTTACTATTGAAAAGAGTTCCCATCTCTGACTGTATTCAATAAAAAAATACGATTTTTTTAAATTTCAAATATACAACTGTGAGATGCTGACATTTTTATGTCAGTTCTGGCCTCAGTAGGTGGTGTATTCGACAGATTTAGTCATCCTGCTTACTATTGAAAAGAGTTCCCATCTCTGACTGTATTCAATAAAAAAATACGATTTTTTTAAATTTCAAATATACAACTGTGAGATGCTGACATTTTTATGTCAGTTCTGGCCTCAGTAGGTGGTGTATTCGACAGATTTAGTTATCCTGCTTACTATCGAAAAGAGTTCCCATCTCTGACTGTATTCAATAAAAAAATACGATTTTTTTAAATTTCAAATATACAACTGTGAGATGCTGACATTTTAATGTCAGTTCTGGCCTCAGCAGAGGGTGTAGTCAACAGATTTAGTAATTTTGCTTACTATTGAAAAGAGTTCCCATCTCTGACTCTATTCAATAAAAAAATACGATTTTTTTTAATTTCAAATATACAACTGTGAGATGCTGACATTTTTATGTCAGTTCTGGCCTCAGTAGGTAGTGTATTCGACAGATTTAGTTACTCTGCTTACTATTGAAAAGAGTTCCCATCTCTGACTGTATTCAATAAAAAAATACGATTTTTTTAAATTTCAAATATACAACTGTGAGATGCTGACATTTTTATGTCAGTTCTGGCCTCAGTAGGTGGTGTATTCGACAGATTTAGTTACTCTGCTTACTATTGAAAAGAGTTCCCATCTCTGACTGTATTCAATAAAAAAATACGATTTTTTTAAATTTCAAATATACAACTGTGAGATGCTGACATTTTTATGTCAGTTCTGGCCTCAGTAGGTGGTGTATTCGACAGATTTAGTCATCCTGCTTACTATTGAAAAGAGTTCCCATCTCTGACTGTATTCAATAAAAAAATACGATTTTTTTAAATTTCAAATATACAACTGTGAGATGCTGACATTTTTATGTCAGTTCTGGCCTCAGTAGGTGGTGTATTCGACAGATTTAGTTATCCTGCTTACTATCGAAAAGAGTTCCCATCTCTGACTGTATTCAATAAAAAAATACGATTTTTTTAAATTTCAAATATACAACTGTGAGATGCTGACATTTTAATGTCAGTTCTGGCCTCAGTAGGTGGTGTATTCGACAGATTTAGTTATCTTGCTTACTATCGAAAAGAGTTCCCATCTCTGACTGTATTCAATAAAAAAATACGATTTTTTAATTTCAAATATACAACTGTGAGATGCTGACATTTTTATGTCAGTTCTGGCCTCAGTAGGTGGTGTATTCGACAGATTTAGTTATTCTGCTTACTATCAAAAAGAGTTCCCATCTCTGACTGTATTCAATAAAAAAATACGATTTTTTTAAATTTCAAATATACAACTGTGAGATGCTGACATTTTTATGTCAGTTCTGGCCTCAGTAGGTGGTGTATTCGACAGATTTAGTTATCCTGCTTACTATCGAAAAGAGTTCCCATCTCTGACTGTATTCAATAAAAAAATACGATTTTTTTAAATTTCAAATATACAACTGTGAGATGCTGACATTTTAATGTCAGTTCTGGCCTCAGCAGAGGGTGTAGTCGACAGATTTAGTAATTTTGCTTACTATTGAAAAGAGTTCCCATCTCTGACTCTATTCAATAAAAAAATACGATTTTTTTTAATTTCAAATATACAACTGTGAGATGCTGACATTTTTATGTCAGTTCTGGCCTCAGTAGGTGGTGTATTCGACAGATTTAGTTACTCTGCTTACTATTGAAAAGAGTTCCCATCTCTGACTGTATTCAATAAAAAAATACGATTTTTTTAAATTTCAAATACACAACTGTGAGATGCTGACATTTTTATGTCAGTTCTGGCCTCAGCAGAGTGTTTAGTCAACAGATTTAGTCATCTTGCTTACTATTGAAAAGAGTTCCCATCTCTGACTGTATTCAATAAAAAAATACGATTTTTTTAAATTTCAAATATACAACTGTGAGATGCTGACATTTTAATGTCAGTTCTGGCCTCAGCAGAGGGTGTAGTCGACAGATTTAGTAATTTTGCTTACTATTGAAAAGAGTTCCCATCTCTGACTCTATTCAATAAAAAAATACGATTTTTTTTAATTTCAAATATACAACTGTGAGATGCTGACATTTTTATGTCAGTTCTGGCCTCAGTAGGTGATGTATTCGACAGATTTAGTTACTCTGCTTACTATTGAAAAGAGTTCCCATCTCTGACTGTATTCAATAAAAAAATACGATTTTTTTAAATTTCAAATATACAACTGTGAGATGCTGACATTTTTATGTCAGTTCTGGCCTCAGTAGGTGGTGTATTCGACAGATTTAGTCATCCTGCTTACTATTGAAAAGAGTTCCCATCTCTGACTGTATTCAATAAAAAAATACGATTTTTTTAAATTTCAAATATACAACTGTGAGATGCTGACATTTTTATGTCAGTTCTGGCCTCAGTAGGTGGTGTATTCGACAGATTTAGTTACTCTGCTTACTATTGAAAAGAGTTCCCATCTCTGACTGTATTCAATAAAAAAATACGATTTTTTTAAATTTCAAATATACAACTGTGAGATGCTGACATTTTTATGTCAGTTCTGGCCTCAGTAGGTGGTGTATTCGACAGATTTAGTTACTCTGCTTACTATTGAAAAGAGTTCCCATCTCTGACTGTATTCAATAAAAAAATACGATTTTTTTAAATTTCAAATATACAACTGTGAGATGCTGACATTTTTATGTCAGTTCTGGCCTCAGTAGGTGGTGTATTCGACAGATTTAGTTATCTTGCTTATTATCGAAAAGAGTTCCCATCTCTGACTGTATTCAATAAAAAAATACGATTTTTTAATTTCAAATATACAACTGTGAGATGCTGACATTTTTATGTCAGTTCTGGCCTCAGTAGGTGGTGTATTCGACAGATTTAGTTATCCTGCTTACTATCGAAAAGAGTTCCCATCTCTGACTGTATTCAATAAAAAAATAAGTTTTTTTTTAATTTCAAATATACAACTGTGAGATGCTGACATTTTTATGTCAGTTCTGGCCTCAGTAGGTGGTGTATTCGACAGATTTAGTTACTCTGCTTACTATTGAAAAGAGTTCCCATCTCTGACTGTATTCAATAAAAAAATACGATTTTTTTAAATTTCAAATATACAACTGTGAGATGCTGACATTTTTATGTCAGTTCTGGCCTCAGTAGGTGGTGTATTCGACAGATTTAGTCATCCTGCTTACTATTGAAAAGAGTTCCCATCTCTGACTGTATTCAATAAAAAAATACGATTTTTTTAAATTTCAAATATACAACTGTGAGATGCTGACATTTTTATATCAGTTCTGGCCTCAGCAGAGTGTGTAGTCGACAGATTTAGTAATTTTGCTTACTATTGAAAAGAGTTCCCATCTCTGACTCTATTCAATAAAAAAATACGATTTTTTTTAATTTCAAATATACAACTGTGAGATGCTGACATTTTTATGTCAGTTCTGGCCTCAGTAGGTGGTGTATTCGACAGATTTAGTTAACCTGCTTACTATCGAAAAGAGTTCCCATCTCTGACTGTATTCAATAAAAAAATAAGATTTTTTTTAATTTCAAATATACAACTGTGAGATGCTGACATTTTTATGTCAGTTCTGGCCTCAGTAGGTGGTGTATTCGACAGATTTAGTCATCCTGCTTACTATTGAAAAGAGTTCCCATCTCTGACTGTATTCAATAAAAAAATACGATTTTTTTAAATTTCAAATATACAACTGTGAGATGCTGACATTTTAATGTCAGTTCTGGCCTCAGCAGAGGGTGTAGTCGACAGATTTAGTAATTTTGCTTACTATTGAAAAGAGTTCCCATCTCTGACTCTATTCAATAAAAAAATACGATTTTTTTTAATTTCAAATATACAACTGTGAGATGCTGACATTTTTATGTCAGTTCTGGCCTCAGTAGGTGGTGTATTCGACAGATTTAGTCATCCTGCTTACTATTGAAAAGAGTTCCCATCTCTGACTGTATTCAATAAAAAAATACGATTTTTTTAAATTTCAAATATACAACTGTGAGATGCTGACATTTTTATGTCAGTTCTGGCCTCAGTAGGTGGTGTATTCGACAGATTTAGTCATCCTGCTTACTATTGAAAAGAGTTCCCATCTCTGACTGTATTCAATAAAAAAATACGATTTTTTTAAATTTCAAATATACAACTGTGAGATGCTGACATTTTTATGTCAGTTCTGGCCTCAGTAGGTGGTGTATTCGACAGATTTAGTTATCCTGCTTACTATCGAAAAGAGATCCCATCTCTGACTGTATTCAATAAAAAAATACGATTTTTTTAAATTTCAAATATACAACTGTGAAATGCTGACATTTTTATGTCAGTTCTGGCCTCAGCAGAGGGTGTAGTCAACAGATTTAGTAATTTTGCTTACTATTGAAAAGAGTTCCCATCTCTGACTCTATTCAATAAAAAAATACGATTTTTTTTAATTTCAAATATACAACTGTGAGATGCTGACATTTTTATGTCAGTTCTGGCCTCAGTAGGTGGATTATTCGACAGATTTAGTTATCCTGCTTACTATCAAAAAGAGTTCCCATCTCTGACTGTATTAAATAAAAAAATACGATTTTTTTAAATTTCAAATATACAACTGTGAGATGCTGACATTTTTATGTCAGTTCTGGCCTCAGTAGGTGGTGTATTCGACAGATTTAGTTACTCTGCTTACTATTGAAAAGAGTTCCCATCTCTGACTGTATTCAATAAAAAAATACGATTTTTTTAAATTTCAAATATACAACTGTGAGATGCTGACATTTTTATGTCAGTTCTGGCCTCAGTAGGTAGTGTATTCGACAGATTTAGTTATCTTGCTTACTATCGAAAAGAGTTCCCATCTCTGACTGTATTCAATAAAAAAAATACGATTTTTTTTAATTTCAAATATACAACTGTGAGATGCTGATATTTTTATGTCAGTTCTGGCCTCAGTAGGTGGTGTATTCGACAGATTTAGTTATCCTGCTTACTATCGAAAAGAGTTCCCATCTCTGACTGTATTCAATAAAAAAATACGATTTTTTTTAATTTCAAATATACAACTGTGAGATGCTGACATTTTTATGTCAGTTCTGGCCTCAGTAGGTGGTGTATTCGACAGATTTAGTTATCCTGCTTACTATCGAAAAGAGTTCCCATCTCTGACTGTATTCAATAAAAAAATAAGATTTTTTTTAATTTCAAATATACAACTGTGAGATGCTGACATTTTTATGTCAGTTCTGGCCTCAGTAGGTGGTGCATTCGACAGATTTAGTTATCTTGCTTACAATCGAAAAGAGTTCCCATCTCTGACTGTATTCAATAAAAAAATACATTTTTAGCAGAATAACTAAACCAGAACCAGAACTGACATAAAAATGTCAGCATCTCACAGTTCTATATTTGAAATTTAAAAAAATCGTATTTTTTTATTGAATACAGTCAGAGATGGGAACTCTTTTCAATAGTAAGCAAGATGACTAAATCTGTTGACTAAACACTCTGCTGAGGCCAGAACTGACATAAAAATGTCAGCATCTCACAGTTGTGTATTTGAAATTTAAAAAAATCGTATTTTTTTATTGAATACAGTCAGAGATGGGAACTCTTTTCGATAGTAAGCAGAATAACTAAATCTGTCAAATACACCACCTACTGAGGCCAGAACTGACATTAAAATGTCAGCATCTCACAGTTGTATATTTGAAATAAAAAAAAATCGTATTTTTTTATTGAATACAGTCAGAGATGGGAACTCTTTTCGATAGTAAGCAGGATAACTAAATCTGTCGAATACACCACCTACTGAGGCCAGAACTGACATAAAAATGTCAGCATCTCACAGTTGTATATTTGAAATAAAAAAAAATCGTATTTTTTTATTGAATACAGTCAGAGATGGGAACTCTTTTCGATAGTAAGCAGGATAACTAAATCTGTCGAATACACCACCTACTGAGGCCAGAACTGACATAAAAATGTCAGCATCTCACAGTTGTATATTTGAAATTTAAAAAAATCGTATTTTTTTATTGAATACAGTCAGAGATGGGAACTCTTTTCAATAGTAAGCAGGATGACTAAATCTGTCGAATACACCACCTACTGAGGCCAGAACTGACATAAAAATGTCAGCATCTCACAGTTGTATATTTGAAATTAAAAAAAATCGTATTTTTTTATTGAATACAGTCAGAGATGGGAACTCTTTTCAATAGTAAGCAAAATTACTAAATCTGTCGACTACACCCTCTGCTGAGGCCAGAACTGACATTAAAATGTCAGCATCTCACAGTTGTATATTTGAAATTTAAAAAAATCGTATTTTTTATTGAATACAGTCAGAGATGGGAACTCTTTTCGATAGTTAGCAGGATAACTAAATCTGTCGAATACACCACCTACTGAGGCCAGAACTGACATAAAAATGTCAGCATCTCACAGTTGTATATTTGAAATTTAAAAAAATCGTATTTTTTTATTGAATACAGTCAGAGATGGGAACTCTTTTCGATAGTAAGCAAGATAACTAAATCTGTCGAATACACCACCTACTGAGGCCAGAACTGACATTAAAATGTCAGCATCTCACAGTTGTATATTTGAAATTAAAAAAAATCGTATTTTTTTATTGAATACAGTCAGAGATGGGAACTCTTTTCAATAGTAAGCAAAATTACTAAATCTGTCGACTACACCCTCTGCTGAGGCCAGAACTGACATTAAAATGTCAGCATCTCACAGTTGTATATTTGAAATTTAAAAAAATCGTATTTTTTATTGAATACAGTCAGAGATGGGAACTCTTTTCGATAGTAAGCAGGATAACTAAATCTGTCGAATACACCACCTACTGAGGCGAGAACTGACATAAAAATGTCAGCATCTCACAGTTGTATATTTGAAATTTAAAAAAATCGTATTTTTTTATTGAATACAGTCAGAGATGGGAACTCTTTTCGATAGTAAGCAAGATAACTAAATCTGTCGAATACACCACCTACTGAGGCCAGAACTGACATTAAAATGTCAGCATCTCACAGTTGTATATTTGAAATTTAAAAAAATCGTATTTTTTTATTGATTACAGTCAGAGATGGGAACTCTTTTCGATAGTAAGCAAGATGACTAAATCTGTCGAATACACCACCTACTGAGGCCAGAACTGACATAAAAATGTCAGCATCTCACAGTTGTATATTTGAAATTAAAAAAAATCTTATTTTTTTATTGAATACAGTCAGAGATGGGAACTCTTTTCGATAGTAAGCAAGATAACTAAATCTGTCGAATACACCACCTACTGAGGCCAGAACTGACATAAAAATGTCAGCATCTCACAGTTGTATATTTGAAATTTAAAAAAATCGTATTTTTTTATTGAATACAGTCAGAGATGGGAACTCTTTTTGATAGTAAGCAGAATAACTAAATCTGTCGAATACACCACCTACTGAGGCCAGAACTGACATAAAAATGTCAGCATCTCACAGTTGTATATTTGAAATTTAAAAAAATCGTATTTTTTTATTGAATACAGTCAGAGATGGGAACTCTTTTCGATAGTAAGCAAGATAACTAAATCTGTCGAATACACCACCTACTGAGGCCAGAACTGACATTAAAATGTCAGCATCTCACAGTTGTATATTTGAAATTTAAAAAAATCGTATTTTTTTATTGAATACAGTCAGAGATGGGAACTCTTTTCAATAGTAAGCAGGATGACTAAATCTGTCGAATACACCACCTACTGAGGCCAGAACTGACATAAAAATGTCAGCATCTCACAGTTGTATATTTGAAATTTAAAAAAATCTTATTTTTTTATTGAATACAGTCAGAGATGGGAACTCTTTTCGATAGTAAGCAGGATAACTAAATCTGTCGAATACACCACCTACTGAGGCCAGAACTGACATAAAAATGTCAGCATCTCACAGTTGTATATTTGAAATTAAAAAAAATCTTATTTTTTTATTGAATACAGTCAGAGATGGGAACTCTTTTCGATAGTAAGCAGGATAACTAAATCTGTCGAATACACCACCTACTGAGGCCAGAACTGACATAAAAATGTCAGCATCTCACAGTTGTATATTTGAAATTTAAAAAAATCGTATTTTTTTATTGAATACAGTCAGAGATGGGAACTCTTTTCGATAGTAAGCAGGATAACTAAATCTGTCGAATACACCACCTACTGAGGCCAGAACTGACATAAAAATGTCAGCATCTCACAATTGTATATTTGAAATTTAAAAAAATCGTATTTTTTTATTGAATACAGTCAGAGATGGGAACTCTTTTCGATAGTAAGCAAGATAACTAAATCTGTCGAATACACCACCTACTGAGGCCAGAACTGACATAAAAATGTCAGCATCTCACAGTTGTTATTTGAAATTTAAAAAAATCGTATTTTTTTATTGAATAGAGTCAGAGATGGGAACTCTTCTCTATAGTAAGCAAAATGACTAAATCTGTCGACTACACCCTCTGCTGAGGCCAGAACTGACATTAAAATATCAGCATCTCACAGTTGTATATTTGAAATTTAAAAAAATCGTATTTTTTTATTGAATACAGTCAGAGATGGGAACTCTTTTCGATAGTAAGCAAGATGACTAAATCTGTCGAATACACCACCTACTGAGGCCAGAACTGACATAAAAATGTCAGTATCTCACAGTTGTATATTTGAAATTTAAAAAAATCGTATTTTTTTTTTATTGAATACAGTCAGAGATGGGAACTCTTTTCGATAGTAAGCAGGATAACTAAATCTGTCGATTACACCCCCTCCTGAGGCCAGAACTGACATTAAAATGTCAGCATCTCACAGTTGTATATTTGAAATTTAAAAAAATTGTATCGTAATCTCACCCTTAAATTGTTATTATAAGGCCGAATCAACGGAACTATCCTTAAAATCAATTAGGATAAACAGAACTATGCTAGACATAACTTCTCGATGCTGAAATACTTCAAATTTAATGAGATGCTGAAATTTCATTCGTGAAGTTGGCATCTCATTCTTTAAATTGCGTTTAAAATTTCAATTTTAATGCCAAACTAACGGAACTATCCTAAAAATCAATCAGCAGGTACAGAACTATCCTAGACATAACTCCTTGATTCTCAAATACTTCAAATTTTATGAGATGCTGGAATGTCATTTGTGAAGTTAGCATCTCATTTTTTAAATTGCGTTAAAATTTCTATTTTAATGCCAAATTAACGGAACTATCCTAAAAATCAATCAGGAGGTACAGAACTATGCTAGACATAACTCTTCGATGCTCAAATACTTCAAATTTTATGAGATGCTGGAATGTCATTTGTGAAGTTAGCATCTCATTTTTTAAATTGCGTTAAAATTTCTATTTTAATGCCAAATTAACGGAACTATCCTAAAAATCAATCAGGAGGTGCAGAACTATGCTAGACATAACTCCTCGATGCTCAAATACTTCAAATTTAATGAGATGCTGGAATGTCATTTGTGAAGTTGGCATCTCATTCTTTAAATTGCGTTTAAATTCGTAAATCAACAGAACTATTGTTGAAATCTATCAGGAACTGTAGAACTATGCTGGATGCAAGTAAATCTGAAGTTTTTTTTTGAGATGCCAACATTTGAGATGCTAGGTTCACAGTGACCAAAACAATCTTCGCAATGTCCAAAATGTTGCAATAGGGTACTTGCATGAAATTTATAATAAGAAATTGTGTCAATATTTCAAAAATAGAGCCTTAGAAAAGCGTTATCGTGAAAGATTTACTAAAAAAAATTCAATAGTTTCCGAAATATTCAATTTTTAATTTTGTGAAACGGAACGTTGCAACGAAACACCAATCACAGTCACGCTTAACACATGACGTCACTTTTATTTTTTTAGGAAAGATTTACCTCTTTCAGAGAAGGCAAAAGAAACTAAGTGCATACAGTCAACACATATTTTCCATTTTCTGAAGTTTTTTACTTTAAAATGCACCGGTAAGATGCATTTCGATTCTTTACTGGAACTTTTGGAAGTAACTCGACACAGTTCAACCTTTATTTAGCTTTTGGATATTGAAGTTATCTATCTGTCAGTGTCATATGACCTTGTCAATACGACAGTGACATTTCTATCACAGATTAATAAGAGGTAATTTTGAACTAGTGACGTCATTCCGCGTTTCGGCGGTAAAGTCTAAAGTAGCAACTTTGAAACGCTCTATTTCATTAATTTATGCATATATTTTTTTTCTTTTTCTTGCTTTGTCTAAGTAGGCCATATATCTTTAAAATAGACTGAAAAAAAAATTTCATGCAAGTACCCTATTATATCTGTAAAAATCATTTAGTAAAGTCTGTAATATGCTCTAAGTGCGTTATGTAAATAGTTTGTAAGGATATTGTTAGAAACTGTTTTTGTTATAGCTAAAATTTTGAAGTAGCGTTATGTATGTCATTTTTTTTTATTCTATTTAATACCAGAAGAAGATCTTGTTTTGTTTAAGTTTAGAGTATAATGAATCTACAAAAAAGGTTTTAGTTACGATTTTTCGTTTTTTAATTTTTTTTTAGATGTCTAAACCACGGACTGAAAAATGCTACCCAAAAACAAAGACTGTTAGTAATAAATGATTTAAAAAATGTTACATTTATAAAAAGTTAGTAAAAGAAATATTTCTACTTTTTGAAAAGGCTATTCTTTTAATATTCACCCACTTTTGCCAAAATTTGTAGATGAAATATGATATATGATGAAAAATGTAGAATGAAAAAATAAAAAAATAAATAATAAAAATAAAAAAAAATAAAACTCGAGTTATATATTTTTTTTTTAATTGGGGTCACTTTGGACCCTCGATACCAACGACATAACAAAAATTATCGATACCAGTAAGGGGTTAATAACCAGAAACAAATTAAACGATTTGTAAATGTTTTAATAGGTAAGTCCTGTACGGGGAATCCCGGCTGTAGTGTCTAGAAAATTTATTATTCATCTTAGTTTCCTTGAATTGATCATTTTAAACACATTTAAAACGTTACTTTAAAACAAACAGAACAAATGTAGATTCTTCCGTGTTAATTTCGGAGTTCCCGTGGTGATTCCGGGATAAAAAATTCTATTTTCTTCTCTATACACTTGACAACGTGTATACAAAATTTCGTGGTGATTGGTTGAGCCGTCAAACTCACTTTCGCATTTAAAATATTATTTATTTATTTATTTATTTATTTATTGTTTTATTTATTATTTATTTATTATTTATTTGTAAAATATTAGTAAGGATTCCGTTTAAAGTTAAAGCACAAGAACAATCGATGTATACGTAAGAGGTGCGAAATTACGTACGAGACGTAATAAGCTTTTCCCCCTAAGTACGTACACTTAAAATGTCATTTTATCCCATTTTTGATGCTCACTGTTCATAGGTATTCGATCGTTAAACTAGATTTTAAACAGAATTAACTTCAATGGCAACACCAAACCACAGATAATATAATACTATACTAACCAAACTATAATTAATTTGACGTAACAGTATAGGAATTCCCACCGCTATAGTAATAATTCGTACAAGGTAAAACACAATGGTTAATGAATTAGATAACTATAGAAACGTCACAATAAATTTTATTGACTAATTTCCTAGATATTTTGTCACTCCAATTATAGGTGTAACATACCTAATCTGTCGACGGCCGGTCCATTTTTAGGGTTCCGTACCTAAAGGATAAAACTCTATTACTAAAACTCCACTGTCCGTCCGTCCGTCTGTCTGTCTGCCCGTCTGCCACCAGGCTGTATCTCATGAACTGTGATAGTTAGACAGTTTAATTTTTTTACAGATGATGTATTTTTGTTGCCGCTTTAACAAGAAATACTAAAAAATAGAATAAAATAAATATTTAAGGGGACTCCCATAGAACAAACGTGATTTTTTTTTTTTGCTGTTTTTTATAGATAATGCTAGTACGGAACCCTTCGTGCGCGAGTCCGACTCGCACCTGGCCGATTTTTTACTGTATTTTATCAAGTAGGTATATACCTACCTACGTGGTCAATTTGCTGTATGTAATCCTAACTTCCCATCATGTGGTACATACACGTTGTCAGCGACATAGGGTACCTACTTTTTATCCCGGAATTCCCGCAAGAACTACGAAATTAATCCAAGTGACACCGTAGCGAACAGCTAGTAATAAAAAAAAAAAACATATATAGGTAGAATGTATATACAGCAAAACACAAAACCTCCGCCTTTTTGGAAGTCGGTTAAAATAAAACTGATAGATTTTCCATACCTATGTTTCAGCACTTTTGGGCACATGGCAGCCGGTGCTGGAGCTGGCTGGTGGCGGAATACTCAGTCTTCCCAATGGGACCCTCGTTATTGACGAAGTATCTCTGACAGATGAAGGCCTGTACTCGTGCAACGTCGAGAACGGTGTCGGGCAGCCGCTCAGCAAGACCGTCTGGATCAGTGTCAATAGTAAGTGCTATAGATAAGTCAGCGGATTGTGTCAGAGATACCAACCACAGAGAAAGGAATATACTCACTAGAGACGCAATGTCGGCAGACAGACAAAAAAAAACTTATGTACCAAGCTGGACGTATTTAGAATATTATGTTGAGATGAAATACGTGCCAAAAGCAAAACCTGTTGCTAAACTTGGCCTTCATTTTGATCTCATTACTCTCATGCTAATGATCTTTTTAGATAGATCCATACTTTATTTCTTTTGTGGAATCTCATTTCTTTCTGCATAGTTTTGATTTTTTTCCTGACAACTTTTAGAGCCGATACATTTTGAGATGTCATCAGCCAACGTGACCTCGCGTCTTGGTCATCCTGTTGCTCTGGATTGTCACCCACTTGGGGACGACCCTATAAGGGTTGTGTGGACCCACGAAGGGAATATTGTTGAGTACAGGAATCAGAGGTAAATAAACATACTGTTAAACTTCATAAACCAGTTATGTTATAGTGGATTAAAAATTTCACCCTCATTGATTTTGATGTTCCTGCAGGAATTCCGGGATAATAATTACCCTTTGTCCTTTTGTGTATCCTAACAATGTGTATGCGAAATTTCATGATGATTGCTTGAGTAGTCAAAGCATGAAAACAAACGCATATTTGCCTTAATAATATTAGTTAGGATTACATCGAAAATTGATTGTCCTATCTGCGATTTTTTTTTCTCATTTCAGGGTAAAACTATCAGAAATCAAGACCAGCCTGGGACTGAAGAGTTCAATAAACCTGCAATACTCAGAGACGAGAGACGCCGGCTTCTATCAGTGCAGAGCTACCAACCCATACGGTTCGGCAACATTCAACATACACCTTACAATACTGGGTAAGAAAATACGAAATAACTAGTTGTGCCCCGCGGTTTCACCCGCGTTAATTTCCGAGTTCCCGCGGGAATTCCGGGATAAAATGTAACCTATGTGTTAATCTGATGTATAAGCTATATAATGTAAAGTTTCATTTAAATCCATCCAGTAGTTTTTGCGTGAAAGAGTAACAAACATCCATCCATCCATCCATCCATACATGCTTACGAACTTTCGCGTTTATAATATTAGTAGGATACTATTCTCATAAAATTTGGAGTGTTTACACGTTTACACGAAAAAATTTAACGTATTTACTGTACGGAGACACGTAATTTTAGACTTTGTGTAAGTAGGTATTCTTTTTACTTACCATTGTAGGTACCTACTAGTGTACACAATGCTATATAAAGTGGCTTTTTGGTTCATCTAAAAAGGTGCTAAAATCATCAAGGTGAATGGACGACCCCTTAGAGGATTTTCCTTTTCATTCTATTCCAGAGCCTCCAACGCCCCCGTCCGATTTGCGCGTGGAGTCGGTCGCGTCGCGCGCCGCGCGCGTGTCGTGGCGCGACACGCTGCGTGCGCACGCGCAGCACTACGCGCTGCAGCACGTGCCCGGCGACTACAGCGTGTGGGAGCAGGCCGCCACCGTCAACGTCACCAGGTAAACCGCTAGTAATAATAGCAACACTGAACACTTTACACACAGGACCGTTATTCACTGCCACAGAGAAAAAAATAACTAGAAATGACATGTAGCCGTAGTTGCTTCAACTTCCTTAGCAACCGTGGCGCGCCTGCCCCACATCCTACATCTGATGTAGGCGGGGCAGGCGCGCCACGGTTGCTAAGGAAGTTGGAGCTAATGCTCTAACTTTCCAAAAACTTCTTTTATTGCCATCCCGAATATGTTTAACTATGTAACTGTGACTTTGTAATATGTGTTTTCTTACTGTGTGCGTGCAATAAATCATATTTGATTTGATTTGATTTGATTTGATTTGATGTTTTCCACAATATTACCGAAACTGTGAAGGCGTTTTATTTCGTTAATGAATGTTTTTGTGTGTGATGAATAGTTTTGTGCACCACAATCACCCGACGACACTGGTTTTTCGTTTATTTTCATACTAAACTGAGTTGATGTCACTTCTATCTGTTCTGTGTTCACTACTGACGACCCGGTTGGCGCAGTAAGTCACCATGCCTACCCGCTAATCGAGAGATTCCGGGTTCGATTCACGGTGGGGGTGGACTTTGTGTGATGAACGCAGGGTTCCACTTTCCAATCTGGGCGTGTACATATCTATAGTGTAATATAGGTATATGTAATAATCTTTAGTATATATACCTACCACGTGTGCTTAGTTTCCACGATACAAGCTCATAGCTTAGTGTGGGATAGAGTATGCAAAATTTAATGATGATCGGTTGAGCCGTTAAGGCGTAAAAGTGTAACAAACAAACAAACCCACTTTCGCAAGTCAAGGTCAAGGATGGCCATCAAGGATGATTATTTCCTCCTCGTTCTCAAAAGAAGTTACATTTAAATCCCATCTCGTGGCAAATAGAATATTAATTTCTAATATTTTGGCATCTGGAAGGAAAGATACGGAAGTACGCCAATCGTTGGAACTCCAGAACTTGAGACCGGCTACAGCATACGGAGTCCGCGTGGCAACGGGAAACCAAGTGGGCATCAGTTTGTTCACAGCACCTATTCATTTCACAACACATGAAGAAGGTAATATACTTACGTGTAAAGAATATTTGGTTGCACCGGTATAGCATCAGTAATCTATTCAGAGTATGACTTTGGAATGGGTATTAGGAGTTCAGAAACTGGAAGAGATTCTAAAGAACCACGTCAATTGATGAAGAACTGAATTTATAGATTTTGAAGGAAATCTAATAATATGATTTATTTTTAACTGTAGACGCACGATATTTTCATTGCAAATGTTATAAATTTGGTTTGGAAAATTACCGGGTCATGAATTTTTTTTTAAACTATGAATATACTTTTTCTCATTTTCAAAACGGCGGAATTATAACTTAAAATAAATTATTATGATTAATTCTCTATCTTCTATAACTTCAAAGCTCACTATGCTGACCCATCTCAAACTCAATGCTACATCTGTATATTTACTTTGGTTTTCTCTTTCAAAAAGCTGTTTAGAATATTAAAAGTTATGAATTAAGATTTTATGTACATTTTCTCAGCGCCATCCTCAGCTCCCATCAACGTACAAGTGGAACAGACAGAAAACCCTGGGGAACTGTATGTGACATGGTTACCACCGCTCAAGGAAACGCACAACGGTGTTGTAGTTGGATACCATGTCAGGGCGGCGCCGCAAAACGTTGGTTCAGGTATGGATACTAATCTATCTAAATATACAAAAGCAAAAGGTTACTGACCACAGAGCAAATAAATTAACTAAAGAGGACATGTAGGCAGGGCAGGCGCACTACCGTTGCAAAGGAAGTTAGAGCAAATGCTCTAACTTGCCGAAAACTTCTTTTGCTGCCATCCCGATTATATTTACCACAATATTGTCGAAACTGTGAATTTAGAAAACAGTGACTAAGTTAAAAACATAAACATAAAGCGTTCAATACATTTCTTTATGTTAATGAATGTTTTAATTCGTGATGAATTATAGTTTTGTGTGCGAAAATCACCCGGCGACACTGGTTTTTATCTGTTTTCATAATAAACTAAGTTGATGTCGGGATCCTATCTGTTATTTTCTGTTCTGTGGCACTGACTAAACACGAAATCACGACACTACTTGATCTATGAAGCTGTGATTCAACAAGTAGATAGTTATAGGTCAGCTTAGAATAGATTTTATGGAATTCCCGCGGTAACTCCCAAATTAACGCGGTGAAACCGCAAGAAACAGCTATAAATATAGAGTAGTAAGGTAAATGTCAGGCGCTTACCTACTACAAAAATAGACCGAGAATGTACAACTCTTTATCCTTATGCTCTTTATGTGTAAATCATTTCTTACTTATATGTAGAGATGCGTAAATATTCGCATGGCCCTAGTTGATTTCGATTCCTGATATTTCTCCATATAAAGACATCGTCGAACCATTAGTTACTTACAATACTTCTTTCAATGATGATATCTGATTATTTCCTCCAGTTTTGGAAGAAAGTGATACAAGAACAGTGAAAGTGACGCAACAATCAGGCAAACAAGAAGCGTTGCTCAGTGGGCTCCTGAAAAATACAAGGTAAGCTTGTAGTTCACTCACATTCTACGATGCTGCTGAAGTTTGATGACAAATAAACATTTTTGCCACAAAGAGTGAATCCGGTAAATTTTCAGAATATTCCGCTGATTTTTCAGATTCACTTTGATAGCTCCCTTTTAAAAAATCCGAATCATCTAAATCAGTTTACTTATGACGAAACATTATAATATTTATTATAAATCAAAATTTTACAAAAAAAAATCCATGTGAAATAACAAGCAAATAAATATTTTAGATATGCAGTATCAGTATCTGCCTTCACCAACGCTGGGTCCGGACCATTTTCACTTCCGATCTTTCAAGATACCAGAGAAGGAGGTAAATATTAAATTTTTCAACATTTTAAATTCCTTTTCAAATATATTATGTTTGTAATATTACTTTGTCTGTTTTATCACTAAATAGGCTACTTTCATCATTTCATTCAATGTAATTTTTAAGATCAAGAGAGTCGTTTCCTTCTCTGGCAGCTCCTGAACAAGCACCATCGTCAGTAGAATGTACGGCCGTATCCCCCACGTCACTAAGGGTGGGTTGGCAGCCTATAGTTTTACCAGGACAAGGCAACTCTCTCATCGGATATAGTGTTTTGTATGCAACTGAAGGTAAATCGTTTTTATTACACTTTTCATATTCTTGAGGTATACACTTATATCTAAACAATAAATAATTTATTATCTTATTTAAAGTTAAATGCTAATTCATGTATAACTTTAAGTAAGACAAGATTAAGTGCACGATTATTAAAGTAATCTTAAAATTCAATTCAAAACAAAATTTTTTGTAACATATACTCATTTCACAACTATTTTCAGAAGGTGCATGGCAAAATCAATCATCCTTACATACAGAGCTATATCTGCAAGCTTTAGTCAAGTACTCTAACTATACAGTGAAGGTTGCCGGTTACTCTAACTATGGCGTTGGACCATATTCGTATCCGATTGTCTGCGCGACACTACAAGACGGTGAGCAGCGTTATAACGATACTTACTGTTATTTTTCTAGTCTCTTGTTTACCTTTTTAACAGTCTGATCTTCATCAACATCTAACATACATAATATCATCTATACCGGCAAATATGTTAAATTGTGAATGTGAAAGTTACCATTTTAATCGGCTGTACAGATTTTCACTAGGTATATTTGATGGGGGTTCAGCACTAGAATACCCCATATTTTTATACCAGAAAACGCACTTTCGAGAACAGCAAATATGTAAATATAAATGCCAGTGTCAGAAAAACTGCTGAAACGGTTCTTATAAAAGTAGGTATTGAGATATATCCCTGAAGAAGAATATAGGCGTATTTTTTTAACATTCTTGACTGGATTCGGAAATTTTCACAGTGGACAGTCTCAAGAATTGATTATTTTTAGATCCAATATCGCTTATGTGTATCTTTTTATGCCTTCAGTACCGGGTCCCCCAGCTGATATAAAAGTTTTGGTGCTGTCTTCAAACTCGTTGCTTATCAGTTGGAAAAGACCCCACCAGCCCAATGGTGAACTTGTGTACTACACAGTTTATATAAAACCTACTTCCAGGTCAGTTATATTTTTGTTATTACCCAGAATCCTTGAATGTTTTCGATCTATTGATTTAACGCATTTGACATTGGCCTGAAAATTTCTGTTTATAGACGACATTGAAACGAGTTTTTCTATTTACCTTTTTTAAAATCCTCTCTTAAACACGGTAAGTTCAATATGAAACTCAAGCCCGAGTTACAAATTGAATATTTTCTCAAGCCTTAGTCAGTCTTTTTCATTTTCCGATGCAATGAGCGAGACGGAAAATATCTCACTTTCAAGCCCCACTCCAGCTTATATGCAAAAATTATCACTACAGTAACAGTCCACCAGAAACATATCGCATCGAGCCAGAGGTTCGCACCACGCATGAAGTGAAAGACCTCACAACGGGCAGGACCTACGAGGTCTGGGTGACGGCCAGCACGGGGGCGGGGGAAGGGGGGGCAACCAGAAGAGTCACACAGACACCTACTAAACGAGGTATAACAATAACATTTACAACGTCCATGATAGTTATCTATCTATAAATATCCTAATTTTTAATATTTATTATTAAAAGTCTGCAAATTTGAAAATTTTAGTCTAACTTTCTTCTAATAAAAGTCATGGTTATTATCATCGGAAGACATGCAGCTGTCCAAATTTTCATTCTTTAAATTACATAATGAGAATTGTTTTATTAAACTCATGGCCGTAACTCTGATTCCATTCCAGTAGTGTTTTCATGATGCATGCAAACAAACGCCTTGGATAAATCACAAAAGTTACTTCATCTCTATAATTCCAGTCGTAGCCGGGGTGGCTTCTCTAGGAGGCACCATATCGGTAGGAGTGGGAAGCTCTCTGCTCCTGGTCTGCCAGTGCGTGGGAGTCCCTCCACCGCGGACAGTGTGGTACCACAAGCACAACATCATCACTCACCACCCGAGGTTCACCAGGAATCATGATGACAGCCTGCTTATTAATAGTAAGAAATCTATTTATACACCATCAGTAAACCGTTAAAAAACTTTATAGTGTCTGATAACCTTATTGGAGTTAAAATAATGTAGGGTAATTATGCTGAGTTGAATAAGATGATCCAAAAACCATAGACTTTTTTAAAATATCATAACAATCTATATGGATGATATCATATTATTATTTAGTAGAAACCATTAAAATGTCGTCAACAAAATAGCTATTAGTAATGATTACCATATAAATTTAATATTTCCTGTTGCTGTAGTCGAAATTATAAAATATAATTATAAAACTATTAGAATTTTCTCCAAGCCCTTTAACAAGTAATAAATAAATAAATAAATAAATAAAAGAAATTTTTATTTACCAGCACAAAATTACAGTAAAAGTTACAGAATAGTATGATATGAATAGTATTTGGTGCGGCAAAAAGGAGATGGGACTCAGCGAATCCGCTGATTTTCAGTCCCCAACCTCTTACAATAGGCTAACCCAACCTCTTACAAAGTACTTACTGAGATAGGCGCTATTTTTTTCTTCTTTCAGATATAGATCAGTCTTTAAGCGGAAACTACACATGCTTAGCAAAGAATCTCTACGGGTCAGATTCAGTGGAATACACCGTAATAGTACTCCCATTACCAGACGCGCCCGTCTTAAGAGCAACGCCTTATAAAGACTCGATATCTGTAGAATGGGAGCAACCTTACTATACTCACAGTAATAGGACTTTAAGTCAAAAGATCAGTAAGTATAATATTAGTATCACTATTCACTAACTAATCCAATCTTTTTCTTTCAGTAATCCATCGATAGGTTTGTGTAGAGTTTATAGCTTAAACTGCTTTAGTAAATTCTTTTGCAATCCAAATTTTCGACACAGTTCCGCCTCTTGAACTAATTTTACATACTTTAGGAAACTGCTTCCAAAAATTTATTTCATATTCATGAATTGAGGATTTCAGCATTGGGGATTTTCTTCTATCACTTTTAATACTTTCCCAGGCTACAGTTTGACTTGGAAGGAAGCTAACGGACCTTGGCAAGAAGCCTGGCCGTCGACAAAACTGCCCAACTTATCGGGGACACAGAAGTACTCGTTGATAGGACTCAAGTGCGGCACCAAGTATTCCCTAAGGATCACAGCTACGAACAAAGTTGGCACTTCCCAGCCAGCGTATATGGACGTCAATACGTTAGGTGGAGGTAATTGCGTGACTTCCATTATTCCACATGTTCCATCACATCATCACATCATCCACGATGACGGTTTGGATTTTTTGAGTTACTTGTGAGTTACTCTTGCTTTGTTATTAGTATTTTATGCTTTCTATGTTATAATTATGTCATCACAGTTGGTGAATTGTAAGTGGTTTGCGAACTAGACTGCTAAGCCAGTTGTCGCAGGAATGATCAGTGACGAGCATGTGTGTTTACCTAGGATCTGGGTGTTTATTATTTATAAAAAAAGTATATTGGTATTATATTTGTTGTCTAGTACCTGTTTGAGTTTGAAATCAGGTGGCATTTTGCTGTAGGGTTCAAGTATTATTTTTACTGTCACAATACATGTTATGTTAAAAACACTACTCGAGTAAACTAGACCTGCATTTTCTTCCAGTTCCAGTAGCGCCTTCATCCAACGAGTGGTTGTGGAGTAACTGCTCGCACATATACGTGCAGCTCGCGGGCTGGGACGATGGTGGATGTGAGATTCGGAGCTGGGAAGTGGACTACAGGCAGTTAGGGACCAAAGAGTGGATACGAGCTCATAATACTATGGTAAGTAGATTCGGCGCAGTTCATGCCGCTCCATAAATCAAACATTATCTATCTAGATGGTTTATGACGTATCATATGTCCTTTTAAGACGACCCTTTCTGGCACAGTTTCTTTATAGTTAGGGGTTGTTCAAGAAATATTACATAAGCAGATTCAGTGAGCTTTGCTTACTTAAACATTAGTACATGTATTTTCATGAAATTCGAAAAATTCCCCCCAAGACCTCCCCCCATCCACTATGACATCAAAAATAAGTGAAACAAAGTACTATCCCGTCCACCTTTAGTGCTTTCGGAATACTTTTATAGACTTACATAAAATGTTCTGTCCTAATTTCAGTAGGATTAAATTCTTTAAATATGAATTGCTCTGACAGAGAAGCCCCGCAGATGTATCGTGGAGTATCCCTCTATACCAAGCGAAGCCAGTGTACCGGAGCAGCTCGTTCGCTATTGCCGATCTGCCTCCTGGCACCTGGTTCCAAGTGCGCGTTTCTGCTAGCAATGAGGCTGGAAGTGTCAGCACCACTTACATTTATGCGACGAGAAATGAGGATGGGAGTGAGTATTTGAACTGGATTCATTACTGTTTCATTCGTGTGAACTATGGGTGACTCTGATATGACACTCAAAGATATTGTAGCTTCCTATCATTGAAATATTTTTTAGAATCAGTTCAATAGTTCCAGAGATTATCACTTACAGCTAACTTCCAAACTTTACCTCTTTATAATATGGTATTAGTGTAGATACATAAGCTCATGTACATCTTCCTTCCATAAGGATAAGCACATTTCTATATAATAGTGTATTGCGTTCTTTACAGTCCTCATAATCAATATTTACGATAGGTACTTCGCTTTCGTGCTCGTTAGTTCCTTTCTTTCTTTCTTTTTTTTCTATACAATTTCATAATCACTCTACTTTCTTCCATATTTTCCAAACAATCGAACTATCGAAGCACACCTTGCTTAATCCTGAATTTTTCCAAAAGTAACGGGGCAGAAAGCCTTTAACTAAACTTAACTAACTCACAATTTTCAGGTGAAGTAGAACCACCTTCGGAGTTCTTTGACCTTAACATGATGGTGATCATCTGCAGCTCTATACTCCTCACCATATGTCTTCTGTGCTGTATCTATATTCTATTCAAGAGACAGAGGTGAGGCTTCTAAATTAATTTCAAACAATTAAGCCACTTGTACGTCAGTAGAACCTGGTGAAGCGATGATAAAAGCTCACAGAAGCCTTATATCGCAAAATTGTACTTGTTGTCTGTTTATCAAATTTAAAACGAATAATTTGAGCATGGTGGTGTTGTAAACATGCAGATGGCTTTATCAACCTACTTACCTGTACTAAATACTGGGAACTTTAATCGCTGCGGTATCATTCGCAAAAGAGTACCTTGGTTTGAAAGGGAGAACCCAAATACCGATTTCTTTGACAAATATCGAAACTTCCAGCCCTGCCCCGGCCAAAATTTCAAGATTCTCGATGCAGCGGGACTGGACTGCGCGTTTATTAATCGATTATTTACCAATCAAGAATATGAATTTGAGTATAGACTGTAGTGTGAAGTAAAAGGATTGTTAACTTTTCATATACTTCTTTTACAGAAGCGGTAACTTACCGGATTACCGCGACTCCATTACCGCCAACAAATCTGACAGCGGTAACCTGACCGCTGACACCTCGCACACAAACCTCGCGAACGTCAAAGAGAACTCCATCAATGCCCAGAATAGGATATACAGCGCACCCATACACATGAGGAACAACAGCAAACATGGTAATGGTGGGAATTCTGACATAAAAAGTATCATGTCCTTCTCTGTAACCCCTAAAAACGTGGATGCCAAATTCCATGATGACCGGTTGAGCCGTTGAAGCGTGAAAGCGTAACAAATAAACAAAGTCACTTTTACAATAGTAGTAAGCAATAGTAGATGACGGACGTCAGTTTTATTTCTTTGTCTTGCAAATTGGTTTATCGTGATTAATATTGTGTGAATGTGGTGAATTTTGCATAAAAGTGATCCAGTAGTAATGAACAGTGTGTGGAAACAGTGAAATAAGATGAAATGGGGCGTTCATCGGGAGCTTGTCGTTTCACTATACAACTTCCCACAGAGCGTCCAATTAAGTTTCGACTGTGACGTGATAGTAGATTGTATCTACTTATAACAACTGTATGTTTCAGAACTATACGAGATAAGTCCGTACGCGCAGTTTGCGGTCGGGTTCCGTACATTCGGACACGTCGACAACCAAGACCTGCCCGGGCGACACTCCAAGCACAGATATGACACAGGTTGGTGATCAAGGCGTAAACCACAGAGAGTATATTACTCGTAGTACAGTAGTCATATTCCTTGTAGGTTCACTTCACACGGAAAATCCATAGAATAAGGTAATGCAATTTTTTTATGATGATTCTGCAGTTCTGCAGTGAAAGAATAGATAGATATGATTATGTATAATTACGGTACTTATAACAAAAGAAAACTCAATTTTTTTGTCTGTCCGTCCATTAACTGATGCCATAAGAAGTAACTTAGGCTACTCGATCAGGGTTCTCTATTATGGTAAATGGAAACTTTAATTACGTTATACGTTTTCGTTATCGCTCCATTCTACTTGTTTTATGACATAGGCGTGCTTCAAAGGAGCTGAGTAGTAGTTACAACTAAATTGACTAATGAATAACGTCGATTACCTATTACCTAATGACTGTGTGATATAATTATGTAAGTATTACACACCTTAACCAGCCCGGTGACGCTCCATACAAATGAACTGATTCAAGTACTTCCCACAAGTAGAGACGGCCGGCTTGTACGTACACGTGTACAGTGTACACGTATTGTGTGGGTGCGCCCATCGTAGGGTTGTCAACGAGCTGACAGTAACTGTCAGCTGCCAGTGAATAATGGGCTTGTCAACCAAATTTTAGTTTTTACTCCGTCTGGTCAATTAATCCTACTAATATTATAAATGAGGAAGTGTGGATGTTTAGATGTTTGGATGTTTAGATATTTGGATGTTTAGATGTTTGGATGTTTAGATGTTTGGATGTTTGGATGTTTAGATGTTTGGATGTTTGGATGTTTGGATGTTTGGATGTTTGGATGTTTGGATGTTTGGATGTTTGGATGTTTGGATGTTTGGATGTTTGGATGTTTGGATGTTTGGATGTTTGGATGTTTGGATGTTTGGATGTTTGGATGTTTGGATGTTTGGATGTTTGGATGTTTGGATGTTTGGATGTTTGGATGTTTGGATGTTTGGATGTTTGGATGTTTGGATGTTTGGATGTTTGGATGTTTGGATGTTTGGATGTTTGGATGTTTGGATGTTTGGATGTTTGGATGTTTGGATGTTTGGATGTTTGGATGTTTGGATGTTTGGATGTTTGGATGTTTGGATGTTTGGATGTTTGGATGTTTGGATGTTTGGATGTTTGGATGTTTGGATGTTTGGATGTTTGGATGTTTGGATGTTTGGATGTTTGGATGTTTGGATGTTTGGATGTTTGGATGTTTGGATGTTTGGATGTTTGGATGTTTGGATGTTTGGATGTTTGGATGTTTGGATGTTTGGATGTTTGGATGTTTGGATGTTTGTTACTCAATCACGCAAAAACGGCTGAACGGATTTGGATGAAGTTTGGCACGCACGCTGTCAAGGTTACAGAGAAAAACATAGGGTACTTTTTATCCCGGAATTCCCGCGGGAACTCCGTTATTACCGCGGGTGAAACCGCGGGGCACAGCTAGTAAAAAATATTGGACACTTTTTTATTTTTTTATTTTCTTACATAGTGAAAAAATAACGGAGATACTTTAAGTCGAAATGTCGCGTGACGTCACGCCGTGCTACAGTTTATAGCACGTTATGACGTGACGAGCCCTCACTCCTAAAGTTTAATGCGTTTTATCATCGTATTTTTTCAATAATTTGAAAAAGCAAAACATATTTGTCTATTATTTTTTTATTATCTAACTGACGGACTAAATTTTTATTTCCATACCTACCCCGAAAACTAGCCTACATAATATGTCTACATATGGACGCAGATAAGCAATAACATGTTAACCCACAAAATTAAGTTATTGATTCAGAACAATTTATTGAGAGTTTTTTAATTATGTGTTTGCTTTATTAACTAAACTGCTTAAATATGTAACTAAATATTGAATATAAAAAATGTTGAAACAAAATGGCGCTATACTTTATAACACGATTAACTCAAAATTTCTCCAATGTGGGTTAATACACTATTGCTTATCTATATCCATATATCTTTCGGTCTTTGCTAAGGTCATTTTCGCGGGGTATGATGACTGATGAGGCATGAAATTGGTGGGAGGCGGAACTGGAGTGTCGCTTCTCTACATAGTAGTAGGTATTCTGCATTCTTTGCCTCTGTTCTCAGAGACCAGTTTCCAGGCGTGTTCGGAGTCCGAAGACAGCGACAGTATTTCCAAATCAACGCTTAAAAGTATACAGAGAAGTAAGTTACTCATTTTCAATCACGCCTGTTTGAAATTACTTATACATATTATATTCACTTCACATGGACCCATTGTATAAAATTCTTACTATAATATTATTATAAATGCGAAAGTAACTCTGTCTGTCTGTTTGTTACGCATTCAAGACTTAAAGGCTCAACCGATCATCATGAAATTGTGCATACACATTGTCAGGGGTACAGAGAAGGACATACGGTACTTTTTGTCCTGAAATTCCCGCGGGAACTCCAAAATTAACGCAGGTGAAACCGCGGGATACAGCTAGTAGTTTATATTTCATTGTAGATCCAAAGCAATGCAATCGAGGAAGCCAAAATTGTCCAAAATAATCTATGCTATGCTAATATTATAAAGAGGATAGTTTCGATTTTTTGTTTGTTGGTTTGTTACGATTTAACTTAAAAACTACTAAATCGATTTCAAAAATTCTTTCACCATTAGAAAGCTACATTATACCTGAGTAACATAGGCTATATTGTAATCCGGAATTCCCGCGGCAACTCCGAAATTAGCGCGTGTAAAACCGCGCGGGACAGCTGGTAATATTAAAAAGGAATAAAATATTAATGCAACAATTAATTAATTTTATTAGCGTAGTAACTACAGAAACTTTTTCTTTCTGCTATAGTTATTAAGACCGGGTGAGTTATCTACTTTTAGACGTCTTCAATAAATCGCCTCCAATTGTTCTTTCTTCTTGTTTGTAAAATATGTTAACGTACCTACCTACGTATTTATTACTTTTATTAATGGCGATCGTCAAGGAGGTATAAAGAAAAAAGACCTTATTTTGTGCCGTAATAATAATAAGTTTTAGCTATCCATGTAATTTATGCAAAAGTATTAAAAAAAATCGAAACCTAACTCCGGAAAAAAATCACAATAACACAAACATAATGGGCATGTTGACTAATTTTTATTTTTTAGTCCGTCTTGTAGATTATTAAAAAATATTGGACACGTATTTTTTCTTTTTTTTACGTAATCAAAAAATAACGGCTATATATTGAATTGAAATTTCACGTGACGTCACTATTCTGACAGTTTGTATGGCGGTTTTAGCGGTTAGTGACGTCACGACCCCCTCACCCTAAACTTTAATGCGCTTTATCTCTGTATATTTTAATTTATTTGAAAAAGCAAAAAATACGTGTCTATTGTTTTTTTTATTTTCTAACTGACGGATTGATTCTAGTCCACATCCCCATTATTATGGCCCTCCTCAAACGTCATAAACTTTCTGGCTCTTCATGAAGAATGTTTGCCCACCACTGTACTAGGCGAACATGAAACCAATGGGTTCTTTCGTATACGCAAGCCGCCTAAAATTACTCTTTCTATTTCAGAAGCCTGCAGAACTCCGCATCATAGGTAACTACGTACGAAGCCAACTTGTTAGGGTAATGTATTTTGTACTTGATACTAGCTGTTGCCGCGGATTCGCGCGCGGTGTTTCAAAGTATACAGACGTCACTATCGCTCGCCCATGTGCTTGAGGTTTCAAACCATAACTCCCCTTTCCGTGAACCAATTGCGATGGAGCAAAGACTATGTTTCAAGTAATTTAGAGTATAAGGAAGGCAATTGTGAAAACCCCGTTAGATTCGGTTCTGTAATGTTGAGGTGATTTTAGCTTGCATTTTTGAACTTATGTAATTTTGGACTAGCTCGGGTTTCTGAAAATTAAAAAAACTGCCCTAAGTTGTAGGTAGGTAGGTATACGTATTTACTAGAATTACAATTATTGAATTGATTAAATAAATTGTTTGTCTCTTATAAAAAAAAAACATAATTTGACTCGTTTGAAAATGTGAATTTCCAAGTTTAGAAGTTAAAATGATAAAAAATATAAAATGTATTATAAATTTTATTTATTACGAAACTGAGATTTCAATTGTTGTTCAGCTTAAACTGAATAACAACCTTACAAAAATTACCAAGCGACCATGGCAAAGCCGAAATAGTATTATTATTATTATTATAGAAAAAATAAAATTTATATAATGGGTGCTATTATTTTTACGTAATGTGTCACATAATGTTCAGTAAAAAAGCCGCGAGCGCATAATGTCAGCATGATCGTTTACTTTTGACTTTAATTAAATTATTAAATTCATATTACACACCAGTTGCGAAAATAAATTGTTTTATTAAATCAATTAAGAATAGGGTTGTAGATACTTAGATAGCTAGATTTCTAAACGTTTTTCACTCATTTTTGTACTACTGTGTTCCTGCAATCCGAAAATACTGTCAAAATAACCAAAACCATTTTTACGTACCTAGTACCTATTGTAATTTAATCACAGACATAGATCAGACTAGATAAAATAAGTTCGTATATAGTTGTATGAATCCAATCGTGCCATAAATTCGTTTAAATGATATGAAAATTCAATGGAATATTGTTTGTTTGATTTTTTTTATTTTCTAAGGATGATTCGTAGGCGGACCTAATTTACAGAGTATTTGACACAATAAAGCTAAAATGTGGCACGTTTGGTAAAGCAATAAGGGTAGTCCACTCCATATAATGTCTAATGCGCGCTCCACATTCGCGCGCGGTTCGCGCGCGAAGCTTGCGCGAAGCCGCGAAACAGCCGCGAACCACCCGCGAACCACCCGCGAAGCCGCGAAACACCCGCGAAACATCCGCGAAACACCCGAGAACCATGTGTTTCGCGGCTTCGCGCGCGAATGTGGAGAGCGCTTTAGGATATCATCATCCAACCAAAGTTCAACTAAACAAGAGGTCAGAAATCTCTTTTGTTTTCGTAAGCTTTAAGTTAATATACCATTGTTTTTCGTTAGATTGGCTATTGTTAATATTACTGCAATATTGTCTATTCTTAAGTTAAATATATTTGTAATGTATATCTACTAAAAGACTGATTATATATTCATCTTAGTGTGTAATTACAATATTATATGTACTTATTTACTGTTTGGTCAATGACACAGTTTTGATCTCAATAAAATTAAAGAAATCCGTATATCAGGATGTAAATGTTAGATAAATGAATCGATGCGTTTAATTTCTTACTCATTACACATTGTTTAGTAGTTGCGAAGATTACAAACACAAACGAGCCAAGCACCTAACGGTGTGTTCCGGCAGCCCCACTTGAAAGCCAGTCCCCATCCCCATTCCAGGTCGGCAACACACCTGCATGCTTTCTGGTGTTGCAGATGTCTATGAGCGGCGGTAATCACTTATAGTACGGACCGCCAAGAGGGGATTTGTGGATTAGCTAAAGCGCGTCAGATGAACATAAGGGGGGTACCTTGCACCATGTTGAGTACCTCCACCAAATATAGGCCCTCTACACTGGTGGGTGCGTCTAGAATAACCGATCAGATTAGTAAAAAAAAATCGATAACTCGAAATACTCGAGCGCGTCAGATTAAGATATGGTGGGTTAATTACATAGTGAGAAGTATGTATATGAATAATCTGACCATTTGAACGTGACGTAAGGGAGTTAGAGGATCACAAACTTGCAAAAAAAAAACGTAACTTCGACATTCTCGAGCGCAGTTGATTTATTTTTTATTTTAAAGTAAATAACTCAAGGATAGCGGGAAAAATATAATCTGCCGATTTTCATAAGCCGAAGAAACAGAAATCGTCTTCGAATCGAACGAGCAGCTGCAGTGAAACATGTACCTATTCATATCTCTGTCTTTCTTTCCCTTTTACTTTTTCTCTATCTCTCACTCTCTCGCACCGTCCTCACACTACTTTCCGTCGCCATAACGTCATCAAAGTATATCACGGCGCTAAACGTGTCAAATTATAACTTTTTTCGGTCGGTTAATTAAAATACATATTAAAATAAGTTAAGGTAAGTATTACATCAAACTATAGGTTCACCTATAACCTTTCACTTTAATGTAATTATATATATATATATATTATATAATAAAGCTCATCACAAAACAACGCGTTCATTTTATTATATGTAAAACGCTCTGGCTTGTTTGTGCTTTAAAGTTAGTTTTGTGAATAATATTTTGTGAGCATTTACATATTTCATAGAAATATAAAGTGTGTTTTTTGTGAACAAGAAATAGCTCATAAATTATTAAACTTACGTCAGAGAGAAAAAAAAATCTTAAAAATAAATCATAATTTTTGTTTCTAGCAGTCAGATTAATAATACCCCTCAAAATTCTTGTCAGATTTTAAGCCAACATAACTTGGACTGCAAGCTGAACCTTCTGTAAAATAATCTGACACGCTCGAGTATTTCAAAATTGAGATTTTTTTTTGCATTTTCAAAAATTCGCTACTACCTTGTGTCACCTCCAAATTGGCAGATTTTCGAAGGGGAGCATTTTTAGGGCTCACTTAACATCCCCTTTGAATATCTGACGCGCTGGAGTAAATGTTTTTTTTTTTCATTTTCTCCACTTCCGGATGGCCACCCCCACCACGCAAATCGGCAGATGAATATATTTTCGATATCAGAGACACCTTGGAGTATCTAAACTACAATATCTGACGCGCTCGAGTATTTCCATTTTAATATTTTTTTTTACATTTTTGAAAGCCTGTAGAAGCTAAACCCACCGGTGAATGAAAAAATATCATATGACCTTATTTTGTTTATATCTCCTAATCTTCAAAACCCAATAGGTCCCAACGACGCTCGAGTCACTCCCGAATTAGCATCGGTATCTCCCGTACTATTACCGTCAGGTGTTTCACTTGCCCGTTTGCCCCTTATGACATTAAAAAAAAAGGAAACCTAGAGGAATTGAATAGAAAAATTATATTTTTGCTATTTGTTTTCTATTGAGATTATAGCATGAGAATTAAAGTAACCGCCACAATGAATTGAATAGCTCAAATGGCAGTGGGCGAGGCACGTTACTCGTAGATCTGTAGAGTTCGTAGAACCGTATAGTTCGTAGAACCGTATAGTTCGCAGAACTAAAGTTCGTAGAACTAAAGTTCGCAGAACTAAAGTTCGTAGAACTAAAGTTCGCAGAACTAAAGTTCGTAGAACTAAAGTTCGTAGAACTAAAGTTTGTAGAACTAAAGTTCGTAGAACCATAGAGTTCGTAGAACTGTGGAGTTTGTAGGACTGTAGAGTTCATAGAACTGCATTTAGAGGTCGTAGAGCCGTTAAAGGGAAAGGCTCTTGATTGGTGATCGCGAGCCGGATATGTTGTGGGCGGTTCTCTCCTCCAGAACCGGCACGACTGTGTGAGGGTAGCGCAGGAGCGGTTCTTATACAGATATTTTTGGGAAGTTTTTGCCTCTCAACCGATCATTTCTTTCAGAAATTCATACAGACTACTTTTATGTCTGATGTTAAATGAACCATAATTTGAGATGTAAATGGGCATGTTGATTTTTTTTTTAGTCCGTCTTGTAGATTAATAAAAAATATTGGACACGTATTTTTTTATTTTTTTACGTAGTCAAAAAATAACGGCGATACATTGAGTTGAAATCGCGTGACGTCACTATTCGGACAGTTTGTATGGCGGTTTTATCGGTTAGTGACGTCACGACCCACTCACCCTAAACTTTAATGCGCTTTATCTCTGTATATTTCAATTTATTTGAAAAAGCAAAAAATACGTGTCCATTGTTTTTTTATTTTCTATTTTGATTTTCAAAAGTAGTCAACATCCCCATTGATTTTATAAAGTATTGTTTTGTGATTTTATAGGCATTAACACCCTTAGTGGAAGAAAATAAATAAAAAATAAAAAACCATGGTTATATAATATAAAAAAAAAACATTTATTGTATAAATTAATACAATAAAATATGTTTTTAGGAACATCAATCATTAATTAATATTTTATGTACAATAGCTACGCCTAGAATAATTTTTTTTTTAATTAAATTTTTTGTACTTACAGTACCTATTATGTTACTTGAATCTCCTAATTTTGTTATTTCCCTAATAATGCAGAATATTTATCAAAGGTTTCGTAAAGTCATAACATTTTCAAGAAAATAAAATAAGTTAAGACAAAATACACATACGTGTAAACGTATTTTTCATTACTCATACTCGGAAAGTAGGCCTGAAGTTGCCTGAGAAGCGGGTTGAAAGTAACCCTTTTCAGCCCTAGGGAGAATCGCTTTCAACTGACAATTGTCAAATTATTAAAAAAAAACTAGGTCTATTTTCACATTTCTATTGAACCATGTTTCAACTTTCTATACAGCCAGCGCGATGTAAAATTGAAATAACGTAAAGTTTAAGTAGGTATTAATTAAAATAAAATTCACGCACTTTTTCTTAAGCTTATTCCTATTTATATTTTTTTATTTTCTTTAATTAATACTTAATAATTAAAGAAAATATTTTTTTTAGGTCGCCACAATGTAAATAAAAAATACTGGCTGAATAGCTAGCCGGCCAAAGAAAAAGAAATAGGTGGGAAAGTGTCAAGCGACTATCCGATCTTCACTCATTTTTTCTTTAGCTAATTCCTATTTTTATTTTGAATTTCCTTGCATTCGTAATGAAAAGCACAGTGTTATCCTCGGGAGAAAGACTTATTTAGTCCCGAGACGGGGTTTGGCGCCCGAGCGTAGCGAGGGCGCCAATAGATCGAGGGACTAAATAAGTTACTTTCACCCCTAGGATAACAATGTACTATAAAATTCGTCTTGAGACGAGAATCGATCCAGCAATCCTCTCAACAATAAAATTTCTTTTTTTCATTATTTTCCTTGTCTATATATTGTTTACCCTACCGACATCTCCAATTCGTTAGGCACCTACCCTAGTTCAGAATCATGTTAATTGCAATTTTTTCATCAATGGAATTGCAACTTAATGATTCGTGTAACATAATGTTGGTCCCAAATTTTCCGCCTTAAATCTGCCGCCCTAGGCTCCAGCCTATTCAGCCTGCTGGTAAATCCGCCACTATTTTTCCAGTGTCTCTTGAATCCAAGTCATGAATTCTGCAACGTTAGTGTACAGACCGGGGGATCCTTTGGATCCACATTGCACTTTGCCCATACTGGTCACCCCCCACAGCTCGACCCTATTCCTTTTAAGCATCAGCGGCCCACCGGAATCGCCGCAGCAAGTATCGATCCCCTCTTCGCCTCCAGCACAGATCACCTTTTCAGGGATATCGTCGTGCTCATAAATGGTCTGACACTCCTCGGGAGTCCAGTATGGCAGCGGTATGAGTTTCTTCACGCGACTGTACGTTCGACTGGTAATTAGTTCGCCCCAACCTGATGACAGGAACTCCACCTTGCCCACAAACTGGGTGGTTGGTAAACATATCGGCCGGATGAAATCTGTGAAATGAAGATTTTGCGTTTAAAAATGCCCCACTTGCGCATAGAATTTACACTATAAAAATACATGTCTTTCGCTTATTTTTCGCTAAAAGCGGGAAAAATAAGCTTCCAAATGATATTTCAATGATTAATTTTGATAAAGACATGGTCTTAGCCCAAAAAAAACACAGATGAGCTATATATATTATAATCACAGCCTACCGTTATACGGAGCAGCATTTTTCAGTTTCAGAATAGCGATGTCGTTGTTGCGACCGTCATAATCGGGGTGCAGGAGCGTTTCAGCCACATCGATGGTCACCACTATATCGTTCGTGACGTCATCGATACTGTCCACTTCAGTAGTTACATCGTATTCGCCAAGTCTCGCCTTTAACCTGGGATATGAAGGAAAAGTTTATGAAATCAGCTGTTCTCCGCACTTTCACCGACGTTAATCTCGGTGTTCCCGCGGGAATTCCGGAATAAAGACTACTCTATGTCTTTTTCTGTATCCCTGACAACATGTATGCATAATTTCATGCTGATCGGTTGAGCCGTTAGTTAGTTCCCGAATTACGGGATAAGAGCAGGTACCTAAACTATTTCTTTTTCTGAAAACCCGACAAGAATGCAAAATTTAATTTAGTTCCCGTAGGAATTCCGGAATAAATAATACCCTACGTCCTTTTCTGTACCTACTCGTGACAAGGTTTTATGGAAAAATTCATGATGATCGGTTGAGCCGTTTAGATGTACGATAATCTTATCTTAATATATATAAATCACATGTTTCATCACATTTTTTTTATTATAAAATAATATTATCTAATAATAAAAATTTCTATAAATAATTACATAAAAATTAAATATATATAAATCACGTGTCACGTTGTTTGTCCGCGATGGACTCTGAAACCACTGAACGGATTTTGATAAAATTTTGTAATCATTTATGTCTAATATGGTCCAACTTAAAAGATAGGATAGTTTTTATCCCGGAATTCCCGCGGGAACTCCGTCACTAATGCGGGGAACAGCTATGATTAGCTAGAAAAGAAACTACTGTAAGGGGTACAAAGAAGGACGTAGAGTAGCAGAACAGCTATGATTAGCTAGAAAAGAAACTACTGTAAGGGGTACAAAGAAGGACGTAGAGTAGCAGTAGTAGGGGGACAGCTAGTTATTATATATTTCTGTTTACCTGTCAAACCTCACTCCCTCGAGGCAGTGGGCCGCAGTGACCACGTGCGAGCTGTCCACGAGTGTGCCCGCGCAACGCACCCCGCTCAACTCGCCGTGCCTCCAGTACTCAATATACACGACCCAGGGGCTGCGATGCAGCAAGTTGTCACTCGCCTCCACACCGCATTCCCCGCCTAGAAACAAACGGAAGCGACATTTTAAACTGAACATGAACATTTTGTGAATTGAACGTAACGTATAGTAACGGCGAAACGTTGAGTTGAAATGTCGCGTGACGCCACAAGTCAGCAGTCAGTACGTATATGGGATTATGACGTGCCCCCCACTCCAAATTGGATACTAATAGGCTACAAAATCGTATTAGGTATTTAGACTTTACAGCTAGGCCGACATCGCGGAACTTCGAACACCGCTGTTAACTCAAACTTGAAGTTTTTAACTCAAATAGGTTCGTCAGTACTCAGTAGGAACTGTATCCGCGAGTGTAGTCACGGATACCCCTAATATGTCGTCGAAATATTAATTCAGCTAAAACAACCTATTGACTATGAACGATCGAGTCAGAGGAGCGATTGAGCGTCATTACTTGTTGAGTAAGATATTATGATAAAAAATGTTTCCAAAAACTAAAAGAAAACTCACCATTCAACGAATCAGCTAGACGAAAACTCCAAGCGCACACGTTAAAACTGACAAAAAACAAAAATTTGATCACTTCCATGACTTATAACGATAATTATCACTTTTTTTTTTTCACGGAAATAGAGTGTAATTTTGAAACCTAACCTTAGAAGGCTTATGGGTATAAAAAGGGTGCGAACCAAAATAGGCAGTGCCTAATTAAATGGCTCGTGCTCACCCGGGGATCTGACCGATATGACTGTGAATGGAATATTGAAATTTTCCTTTTTATACTTGAATATAATCTTTTCCTGTTGTAACAATCCTATGTGAATTAATTAAATTTCCTGTACGCTTCACTTGATGATGTGAAAGTTTGCGGTGTCGGGATAAACGGCTGGCCGGATGTAGGTAGTTGGAACGTAGCCTGTAGGTAATGAATTTTAACCTTAACGTATCCAAGGTTAAAATTCAGAACATTATGAAACAGATGGAGGGTACCTCGAAAGTGCACGTGAACGTGATATCCAATGATGAAAACCAATAGTCCAGTTATTGGGCGGCAAATTGGCAAAGGACTCATTTGTCATTTCGCCGAAATGAAAACACACCAAGAAAGAAAGAAAGAAAAAGGAGTTTATTGGTCCCCACATAAAAATACAAAATAAGAGACGAAAAAAATATAAACTTAACAATTATTATGAAGGAGATAGAAGGGTGTGCTGTGTGGGGACCAACCGGTCACTGTCTCAGCATAAATGCTTCATTATGTCTGTGGGGCAGAACATAATGAAGCGCTGGTCTTCCGACAGGGCCGCAATACAGTCACGTCACAAAATGACACCAATAGAAAAGTGTCTGAAACTAAGCGCAAGCCAGCAGATTTATCCGAGATCGTATCAGATATATTCTTACCGTAAAATTAACATCAAAAGCATGGCCAAAAAGTAATTGCTTCCACAACTTCCTTTGCAAATAATAATAAAGCTCGTTTAGTTCCATAATTAGTATTAATCACAAATCATATTATTCGGAAATGTTAATATGTTAGCTTGCTTTGTACTAATAAGTACATAGCGTATTATTACACTCATATTTATACTCGTTCACAGGGAACTCCGTGAGGCTCCGTGGGCTTTTCCATAACGTAATGGATTGAGTCCATTGAAATAGGTATTAGGTCCCTACTTTTGCTATTTAGTATAATATCTATACTTATAATAAAACTGTAGAGAGGTCAATTCTGTACATTGAATATATATTCAAAATTAATATTGGAGGATGAATGCTGATCGATACTGATGCCAAAAATGCAATCAGTAAATTTTTTGTCTGTCTGTCTGTCTGTATGTGCACGCATGGATCAAAAACTACTGAAGGGATTTTAACCAAACTTGTTACGATTGTAGTCCATACTCTTGGGCAGGTTATAGGCTATATAACATTACGCTAAGACACATAGGAGCCGAGCAATAACGATAAATTTGAAGCAAGTCGGATGAAAATGCGCTTTCGAGCTCTTATCCTCGCATATTTTGATCATACACCAAAAGTATGTATTACAAAGATGACGGTCTTTAAAAGATCTACAAATTCCTGCGGGATCTCCGAAATTTCTGCGGGTGAAACCGCGGGGCACAGCTATCTAATAATAAAATTAATAAAATATATATAGGTATTCAAGTATTTATTGCTCACAACGCGATCTTAAATATTAATGCAATTTTTTTTAATTTTAATAAAAAAAATTCCGGTATTTAACGGGTTTTAAACCCGTAACCGTGACGCTTTTATCAGGTGTAAATCCAAGCACCAGGTTGATTGCCTATATATTAATGTGACTTTGTTTGTTTGATACGCTTTCACGGCTAACTATTCAACCGATCATCATATAGAAAAGCACGTAGATACCTACGGCACTTTTTATCTCTCTTTATACTCACCTACTCCGAAATGGACGCGGATGAAACCGCGGGGTACAACTAGTGAGATAACAAATACCTTCCTGCAGCACAGATAATATAATATCTACTCACTATACTAGTACCTACCTACAGGTACCTTATCGTCAGGTGTAGTTAATTGGGAATTTTGTGGTTTTCGGTTTTCCTGTGATGTAATGAACAAATCGTTACAGTCGTTACACAAGTAGGTAGTTGCGTGTAGCGTTATGAAACGCTACACCTTATTAGTACGCAATATATTTATTACTCTGAGCTTATACTTCACTACTCACTCTTCAAAACAAAGTCGCTTTCTCTGTCCCTATATCCCTATGTATGCTTAAATCTTTAAAACTACGCAACGGATTTTGATGCGGTTTTCACCAATAGATAGAGTGATGCATGAGGAATGTTTATAAGTATATTTTGTCCTAGAATTCCCGTGGGAACTCCGAAATTACCGCGGGTGAAACCGCGCGGGTCAGCTAGTAATATTATAAAGTTTGTAAGTAACTAACAAACTTTACCGATTTATAATATTAGTATAGATAAGTATAGATTATTTATAATATTAGTATAGATTATTCATAATATTAGTATAGATTATTTATAATATTAGTAAAGATTATTTATAATATTAGTATAGATTTTTTATAATATTAGTATAGATTTTTTATAATATTAGTATAGATTATTTAAAATATTAGTATAGATTTTTTATAATATTAGTATACATTATTTATAATATTAGTATAGAGTATATCAGATTATTATAATCAAACCAATGATAGACATGTATCAAACATTTCATTTAACATCATCATCGTAATAAACAACAAAATTTACAAAACCTTTAATATAAACACGAGTATAATATAATTATAGGTACCTACACCTAGGGTTGCCACCCGTACTATATTATATAGTATCGTACTATATTTCAGTCGTTGTACTATACATATATTATAGAAAAATAATATAGTACGAAAAATACCATATTAATTGTATCCCTAATTCAAAAGTAGCGCTTTTTTATTAGATAGTTTCGGCGGGCAGTCGACTCACTACCTACCTACCTGATCGAATCGAAGATGTCGAAGTTTTCCCAAAATCACCGAAACGTCCCCTCTACATGTTCCATACATTATGTCAACCTAGAGATGCTCCTTCTGGGAGAACAATTATGTCAGTGAGTGAGTGGTAATCGAGCTTTATATATTATAATAATTATAGGTACCTACACCTAGGGTAGAATATTATTAGCCACCGTAGTCACCCTTCGTGGTAACTGGTATCTTAATTTGGGGTGGAATAAAACGTCTTGCCTCTTGTTTTTTACTAGCGGTTTTAGCAGTGTTAATTGTGGAGTTCCCGCGGTAATAGGCTAGTTTCCTAAATTTTCTTTTTTAGTCCGTTTTGTAGATTATTAAAAAATATTGGACACGTATTTTTTTATTTTTTATGTAACCAAAAAATAACGAAGATATATCAAGTCGAAATTTCACATGACGTCACGCCTCGCTACAGTTTGTTCGCACGTTATAGCGAGCTGTGACATCACGAGTCCCCCACCCTAAACTTTAATGCGCTTTATCTATGCATATTTCCATTATTTTAAAAAAGCAAAAAATACGTGTCTTTTATTTTTTTATTATCTAACTGACGGACTAAAGAGAATTTTGATTTTTTTACCCAGGAAACTAGCCTATTCCTGTACTATCCTTTCTTGTAGGTACATCTGAAAGCGTGTAGGTATGCATATCATGATCAGTTGACATCGGCTGATGCGGGCATCAAACTGACAACATTTGGCGTTGCAGTTTGTTTAACTGACCACTTCACCAAATTATATAAGCTAGTAAGTAATCATGTTTATAAAGGTACTAGATTGTAATATCGGTGCCAAAACAAAATTTTATATTAATTCTTATTAGGTATACAATAGGTACCAGTTGATCGCCGCGGTTTCACCCGCGATAATTTCGGAATTCACGCGAGAATTCCGGGATAAAAAGTACCTACCTACTCTATGCTTATCTGTATCCCTGACGTGTAGGTAGGTACCTACCTATTATGCATTTAATGCAGTTTCAACCGCAATTTCGGATTTCCAGCGGGAATTCCGGAATAATTTCCCTATGTCCTTCTCTGTACCCTGAAAATGCATTCATGATGATCGCTAAGCCGTTAAGGCATGAAAGCGTAACAAACAAACAAATAAACTCACATTGTAACTCACATGTATTGTCTGATAGCATGGATAGATCGACATTGAATTTTGAAATACAGGTATTATAATAGGTAGGTATACATGACGCAACTCGTCACTACATCTGTGAGGAAGGATAAAAGTTCATTATGTGGTAATGCCATTATGTCGTAATAAAAATTCATTAGCTCCAGTAACGATCGTAATAGGTACCTATACGGTCTACGAGAATTCTATTACGTAGGCATTTAAGTAGTGACGTAATGTGGGACTAGATCAGAGATTCTCAAACTTATTTCTTTACCGCCCTCTTTGAAAACCAATTATTTATCTGCACCGCCAGTTTTTAATACACTCCTGAAGCTTAAAAAACAATTTTACTACCTTAATTTATTTATTTATAGTGTGCAATATTAGTCGGTTCTGGTGTTTAAGCTGACATTATAAACTAGAAATTTTTACCAGTGATAGCAATCAAAACACAACTTTATAATATTAAGAATTTATTGTAATCAAATTAAAAGAAACAATATAGATACTTAGATAGGTAATAGGTAGGTTTTAATTTTAGTGAATTTTAAAATACCTATAAAGTACCTAAATTAAATCACAAATCAACCATCGCCCCTAAACCACGCCAATGCCCCCATTTTTATCTGGGCCTTTAACGCCCCCTGTAGGTGTCCAACGTCCACAGGGGGCGTTATCGTCCACTTTGAGAAAGACTGGACTAAATAATCAAGAAATCCGTTTTTCGGTTAGTCATTATTTGTAACTCCTGAAGTATAAATGCATTTAAGATCAAATGCGGAACACGTTTATTGCAAACAAAATCATAAATACGAATGTAATTCCCCTGTTTTCTGACTGGATAATTTATTGCTATACCTACCTACCTTATTGCCCATTAGGCAGGATGCCGGGGTATGAAAATTTTATTTAGTCTTCCAATCCTACTAATATTATAAATGTGAAAGTGTGGATGTTCAGATGTTTGGATGTTAGTTACTCAATCACGCGAAAATGGCTGAGCGGATTTGGATGAAATTTGGCATGCACGTTGTCTGGGGTACCTACAGAGAAGAACATAGGATCTTTTATCCCGGAATTCCCGCGGGAACTCTGAAATAACCGCGGGTGAAACCGCGGGGCACAGCTAGTTAGGTATAATAAAATAATAATAGACACATATTTTTTTGCTTTTTATTAGGTATAGCGTATTGTAGTGTAGAAGTGGTTTCAGAATGTCATTACCACAGGTCATTTATCCTACAGGATAAATGATCTGTGGTTTATATAAGTATAAACTGAACCAATTCGTGACGTCACGCGTCATTTTGGCTGAATGTGCCTACCTATCGCAGTTATTTTTTGACTAGCTGTTCCCCGGTTTCGCCCGTGGAAATTTCGGAGATCTTGCAGGGATTCCGGGATAAAAGTACCCTACGTCCTTCTCTGTATTGCTGATAACGTGTATAAAAAAATTCATGATGATCGGTTAAGCCGTTACGGCGTGAAAGCGTAACAGACACATAGTTACTTTCGCAATAAGATTTTTTAACTACGCAAAAACAAAAACATATCTACAATTTTTTATTAATCAACATCACTAAAAACCAAAATTTACTCACCAGACAACTGGCCGAAGGCATAGCTAAAATCTCTTCAAAAGCTCATACTCTTCAAATACAAAATATAGTCATTAATTTTATTTCAGTTTTGTCACAAAAAGTGGAAGCCCAGTTCACGCATTCTAGCCAAATGCATAATATGGTACACTGTCCACCGTGGAGGTCACAAATTCTCAAACATACTAGTATATGTTTGAAGAATTTGAGACCTATATATACTAGTATTCTATAAAGTTTGCAAAGAACTTATTTTTATTTATTTTATTTTTTTATTTTATTGTTTTATCAGGCAACATGGGCCCATAGATACTTACTTATATATATACTATACAAACTAACATACATAATATACAAATATAAAAAACATTCTATTTTTGACACTGTGTCGCTCTGGTGGTGGCTGTCGGTATCCTGCCCCTTCGCCTGTAGACACCTTTCGGCCAAAAGTCTTCCTTCATAAAGGTGTCCAATTTGCTTGTCGGGACTTAGGGTATAATATCTGGAACTACTGAACTGATTGCGAAAAACAGTAGTTCCCCAATAGGTAATAAACTCATATTTATCTCTTTATTCAATACATATAAGTAGACAAATTAGTATGGATTTATGTGCTCTTTTGTAGGAAAAAAAATTACTTTACCACGTGTCGTACGAACGTATCAGGAAAAAAGTACATACGAGGAAATAAAACTCCACAATATGAGGTACAATAATTATTTTATTGATTTATTTGCATCGGATAGTTACATGCGAAATCAATGGAATAATGTGTTACAAACTCACCACACACACTCTTAACAGACTGCAATAGAATTTATTATCATTTCATTCAATTAATAATAAATTTTATTATTTATAAGAAAAAAAGTTCTCCATACAAATAAGACAAAATCAACTCCACTTTCATCAACATCTAGTAGTTTCATCCACATATTATAGTAAACTTTCATCCACCATACTAACTAGTTTCATCGACATGCACTAGTAAAAAGTTAATTTTTTTTCATTGGACGTACAATTCGAGTTTTTAATTCTGTTTTCTGGCTTAATTATTCTCTAATAATCAGATTATGTCCTAAACAGATATGTCAAACGGCTAACATATATGACTCTTATCTAACTACAAAATCAAAGATTCATTTATTATATTAAACACACATATTTATTATAAACAATATTCCTTAAACTGTCATTCACTATTGCCCGTTACAATTTTTATAACCAATAATAATTTTATAATTAGAGAGTTTAATTTTGCAAATTATAGTAACATAGGCGTAGCACAGGAACCAGCATTCTTAAAAATTAGAAAAAAAAAGAAAAATAAGCGAACATTAAACCGAAACAATACAAGCATAAATATTCAAGAATTAATTCAAAAGTTTGATTGCATTTCAAAGTGTCCATCAACTTTTATATTTCACAGTATACTTACGACTTCAAAATATTATATAATACACGTTACAATACATTATCCACTATATTATATTTAAACTTTGATTTTTAGTAATATAAAAAAATATAAATTATAAAAAGTCACTACATTTTTTTTATTAACTAACTATAAAACATACACTCCGTAAAAAAAGATCAGGTGATTTTTATGAAGTTAAAATGAAAACTTATCAACTAATTTATAGCTAAAGCCTTATTCCCAATTTCCTAATTATTTTATCATATAACAATAATATAGTAATGTTATTTTCTAATGTATCGTTATATTAATTAATAATCATAATGCGGACTGCGGAGTATTCCTTTACAAAATAAAGATTCACTCCAATTGGCATTCAAGATGGCCGCCTTGCGCTATAGAAATCTTTAAGATGGGTTCATATACGTACGAATTTCAATATCTATTTCGTAATAGCTACACTTTGATAAAATTAGATGCCTCTTACGCAATATTTGGCTTCTGAAAGAGATATGTCGTATCGATATAAGTATTTTAACAAACATTAGTAATTATGAAATCATGGCGAATTCACCTGTGAACATTAAGTTTTAATTACAAATTACGAAGGCTCTATGTATTGAACGTAGGTATGAAAAATATGAGTGTATATAAAAGTTCAAGTAGGTAATAATTTTTTTTTCAGTTTCACCTTTTGCACGTAGACAAAGTGATACCATGGCTTTTATTAACAGCTAGAATAGCATATTATGTGGGATATATCAGAAGTATAACACACACGTGACCCAAAAAGTCCGCCACACACGGCACCTATAATATTAAAATATCAAATAAAAAAATAAAAAATAAAATAAAATAATCGGCGGGGCAATTATGTCACTTTTGTTGCTATCATATTTCAGTTTCTGTCGCAAAAATAGTGATTTTGTGATTAATTTATCATGTTTAGGCAGCTTCGACTTTTGAAGTATGTTTATTGTGGTTGATTGCTAGATATTGTAGGTGTCAAAACGTGCATAATCGCAAAACCGCCATGTTTTTGGATTGCAACTACAAAATGATAGAAACAAAGGTTACTTAGCCCCTCTGATGTACTGTTCTAACGCAGGCAATATCATCTCATTCGAAATGCCTTTTCCACAACAGTAAGAAGATATTATGAGGTCTGTATGTTATTATATTATCTGTGGTTTTATGGAGCAGTATGTATTATATTATCTGTGGTATTATGGAGAAGTAGTCTATAATATCGATACTAATATTTCATAGTTATAGTCGTTTGTTTGTTATGAGGTATCGATAGTAAATCTTTAAACTACTGAACCGATTCTGAAAATTCTTCCACTGATAAAGAAAGCTACAATTTCCTTGAGTGACATTGAATACCTTTTTAACCCGGGACACAAGAAATTCTCGAGAAATTCCTGAAATATGTGTTGGACTAGAATATGAAAGCTTTTCAACAAAAAAAAAAAACATACATACAGCCGAATTCAGAACCTCCAGCTTTTTGGAAGTCCGTTAAAAGACATGAGTTGTCGAAGGTTTTCCTAAATTATATAACCCCGAAGGAACCAGTTACATATAGCTGCTGTGTGTGACGAGCTTTAAATGTACGTAGCTATCTCTTTTTACTTTAATTTAGAGAAATTTGTGCGCACGATCTCTTGATACAAAAATTCACAACTTACACGTAGATTATAATATTGACATCTATTTATAATAATAATAATCCACTTTTTAGATACCTACTTATATATTTTCATAAATGTTGATAAGTTATTTTTTTTAATTAAATATGTACTTACAATATAATATATTAGAAACTGAGTTATTTAGCTGTATTGTCATTATAAATCCGTTGCACAAAATCTATATTCATTTTGACGCTATTGCTCTTATGGGATTGACGGAGTCGCATATTGGACGTATTATAAGATACAAAAGTTTCACATCGATTACAATAACAAAAACACTCATGGTTGATGATGACACGATGACATATTGTCACGCAAATTTCAACTCTAACATCTATCTATACACACGAAGTCAAATTAACGATATAGATCACCAATCACCGTTCAAATGACAATATTTACAGAGGTCGTACTTCGCACTTAGAATATTTATCGTTATCGAATCAAAAGTAATCGTCACTTCGATAGATTTCTTTTTACATCACGACGACTGCTTTTATTTTTTTCTCATACCACAAATAAAAATAATTCAATAAAACTTTTCTTTCTTTCATATAAATTCTGCGTAAATTTTTTCATACAACGTGTCAATGAATTAACCAAAAGCCTGATACACCCCTTTTACAAAAAAAAAACAATAATATGAAAAAAAAAAAGTTATGTCGAAAAAATTAATAGTTTTAAAAGTTATTCAACATTAGTTTGGATGTGACCTGTCTAAGAAATTTCAAGCGCTACGCGCGCGCCTACCAGTCAATGACCGATTCGATTTTTTTGCTGCGGGCGGCGTACGCGCCAAATATTGTATTATAAATAATTTGGACATGAGCTAGTATAATGACAAACTATAACCTATATTAAAATATGGAGCGATCGATTCGGAAGTCGATTTTGAGCAAACTACTTTCTAGTTTTCAGTTAATTCATTAACACGTTGTATATGATTTTTAGCTATGCATTTCCCTAGAATCTAGATAAATGAATAAAATAAGAAATGGTAGGTACTGCTATTGGCGGGATCGGAATAAAGTAATAGTTAATTTGTAAGGTATAAAAAATAAAATGCAGTCGTATGCAAAAAAAGAATGCACCGCGGATGTATTTTAGTTACTCAGTAATATTTAGCTTATTTTACCGCTTTCCTTTTTTTTAATTCAAAAAAGGCAGGAGCTTAAATATTACGAGGACAAGGAAAATAATAAAAAAAATCAACACCTGCAAAGTGGGACAAATTTTCACACATTCTGTTCAAATCATACGAGATATTGCGTCATATCGAAAACAAAACAACTTTTATTAAGCGCTGTACCAACTGAAGCTAATCGCTCGTGGTCATAGACGGGAAATCAACGCTTGGGTTTAAACTCGATAAAAGCCAGCCGGTTACGGTTTAAACCCGAAAACTTTATCTGGCTTTTATCGAATTTAATCCCAATCACCGGGTATATGCCGTTTGCTGTAAGTGCGTAAACATATTATATTATTCATATGGTCTTTACACACCGGCAATTATTTATTTTCACGTACATTCCTCAGCGATAACAATGACAAAAATATAGACAAACATCATACGAATTCATATTTTACTGATCGAATTCTTTTCGTGCTCTCTCTATAATAGTTTTGACTCTGCAGATGAACTCATGGCATTCGTGTAGTCAAGTCCTTTAAAACCTGTCGAGAGCAATAAATGTATTTTAGTTGTACACAAATATTATAAAGAGGTAAAGTTTGCAAGTTTGAATGTAAAGGATAATCTCCGGAACTAAACTACTGAAGCGATTCTAAAAAACCTTTACTGATAGCAAACTACACTATTCCCGAGTGTCAAGTCAAATACATAGACATAGATCAAAATTATTATGTTATCGATTTACTCGAAGACGGTTGAACCGATTTAAAAAAAAATATATGAAAGGGTATGGGATTGAGGGAACTCTTCAAATATCTTATAGGTAGACCTATAGGTTTTTTTAAGAGTAAATCGTTCTTTTGCTTCCTAGATGCAAAAATTAAACGGTGGAAAGTTGAACTAATGATGAGAACCACAAATCAGGCGCGGTCCGGGGAGGGGTCACGGGGGACATGAATACGGGGGGGTATAAAACAAATGGATTATTGGAGGGGGGGGGGCAATAACCTACTTGTTTTATACCTAATGTGTGCAATAAAATTGTGTATTGTTGCAATAAAGTCTAATTTACTCAAAAACTTCAGGTTGCGCCCGCGCCTGCCTCGGCTGGTCATCGGAACTAATCAATGATACGTGTTTCACGGGTGCCGTTTCGATTACTTTAATCTTATGGTTGCTCAGAGAAGTGTAGCTATTCCATTGTGAAGTGCGCGCTACAAATCCAGGGCCCTTATTCACTATGACCATCGCACGTCGTCGCGCTAAGATAAGCCACAGCAAAAACTGTCTTTCCCTCGTAATCAAAGAAGTTTTATTCCAAAAAAATACATTTTCAACGTTTCTTATGGTATAAAGAATAATAATTTCTAATATTATGTTGGCATCTAGAACGTTTAAAAATGCGTTTTTGGGCAAGGAATGTTGTCAGTCATAGTGAATAAGGGCCCAGTGTGGCTAATCCGGCGATGGGCGAGGAATGTTGTCAGTCATAGTGAATAAGGGCCCAGTGTGGCTAATCCGGCGATGGGCAAGGAATGTTGTCAGTCATAGTGAATAAGGGCCCAGTGTGGCTAATCCGGCGATGGGCAAGGAATGTTGTCAGTCATAGTGAATAAGGGCCCAGTGTGGCTAATCCGGCGATGGGCAAGGAATGTTGTCAGTCATAGTGAATAAGGGCCCAGTGTGGCTAATCCGGCGATGGGCGAGGAATGTTGTCAGTCATAGTGAATAAGGGCCCAGTGTGGCTAATCCGGCGATGGGCGAGGAATGTTGTCAGTCATAGTGAATAAGGGCCCAGTGTGGCTAATCCGGCGATGGGCGAGGAATGTTGTCAGTCATAGTGAATAAGGGCCCAGTGTGGCTAATCCGGCGATGGGCGAGGAATGTTGTCAGTCATAGTGAATAAGGGCCCAGTGTGGCTAATCCGGCGATGGGCGAGGAATGTTGTCAGTCATAGTGAATAAGGGCCCAGTGTGGCTAATCCGGCGATGGGCGAGGAATGTTGTCAGTCATAGTGAATAAGGGCCCAGTGTGGCTAATCCGGCGATGGGCGAGGAATGTTGTCAGTCATAGTGAATAAGGGCCCAGTGTGGCTAATCCGGCGATGGGCGAGGAATGTTGTCAGTCATAGTGAATAAGGGCCCAGTGTGGCTAATCCGGCGATGGGCGAGGAATGTTGTCAGTCATAGTGAATAAGGGCCCAGTGTGGCTAATCCGGCGATGGGCGAGGAATGTTGTCAGTCATAGTGAATAAGGGCCCAGTGTGGCTAATCCGGCGATGGGCGAGGAATGTTGTCAGTCATAGTGAATAAGGGCCCAGTGTGGCTAATCCGGCGATGGGCGAGGAATGTTGTCAGTCATAGTGAATAAGGGCCCAGTGTGGCTAATCCGGCGATGGGCGAGGAATGTTGTCAGTCATAGTGAATAAGGGCCCAGTGTGGCTAATCCGGCGATGGGCGAGGAATGTTGTCAGTCATAGTGAATAAGGGCCCAGTGTGGCTAATCCGGCGATGGGCGAGGAATGTTGTCAGTCATAGTGAATAAGGGCCCAGTGTGGCTAATCCGGCGATGGGCGAGGAATGTTGTCAGTCATAGTGAATAAGGGCCCAGTGTGGCTAATCCGGCGATGGGCAAGGAATGTTGTCAGTCATAGTGAATAAGGGCCCAGTGTGGCTAATCCGGCGATGGGCGAGGAATGTTGTCAGTCATAGTGAATAAGGGCCCAGTGTGGCTAATCCGGCGATGGGCGAGGAATGTTGTCAGTCATAGTGAATAAGGGCCCAGTGTGGCTAATCCGGCGATGGGCGAGGAATGTTGTCAGTCATAGTGAATAAGGGCCCAGTGTGGCTAATCCGGCGATGGGCGAGGAATGTTGTCAGTCATAGTGAATAAGGGCCCAGTGTGGCTAATCCGGCGATGGGCGAGGAATGTTGTCAGTCATAGTGAATAAGGGCCCAGTGTGGCTAATCCGGCGATGGGCGAGGAATGTTGTCAGTCATAGTGAATAAGGGCCCAGTGTGGCTAATCCGGCGATGGGCGAGGAATGTTGTCAGTCATAGTGAATAAGGGCCCAGTGTGGCTAATCCGGCGATGGGCGAGGAATGTTGTCAGTCATAGTGAATAAGGGCCCAGTGTGGCTAATCCGGCGATGGGCGAGGAATGTTGTCAGTCATAGTGAATAAGGGCCCAGTGTGGCTAATCCGGCGATGGGCGAGGAATGTTGTCAGTCATAGTGAATAAGGGCCCAGTGTGGCTAATCCGGCGATGGGCGAGGAATGTTGTCAGTCATAGTGAATAAGGGCCCAGTGTGGCTAATCCGGCGATGGGCGAGGAATGTTGTCAGTCATAGTGAATAAGGGCCCAGTGTGGCTAATCCGGCGATGGGCAAGGAATGTTGTCAGTCATAGTGAATAAGGGCCCAGTGTGGCTAATCCGGCGATGGGCGAGGAATGTTGTCAGTCATAGTGAATAAGGGCCCAGTGTGGCTAATCCGGCGATGGGCAAGGAATGTTGTCAGTCATAGTGAATAAGGGCCCAGTGTGGCTAATCCGGCGATGGGCGAGGAATGTTGTCAGTCATAGTGAATAAGGGCCCAGTGTGGCTAATCCGGCGTACTGATCGTGTCACGTGTTGCGTACATACCTACCTACGCGGCGGTCCCGCTCAGCGTATCTTGGGCGCGGAGCGGTCGTTGCAGTGCTTGTTGCGGCGCAGCGTCGCGCCGCGCTTGATCTGCTCCATCAGCGACGTGTGGCACGAGCGCGGGTCCGGCTGCCGGCGCGCACACAACACACATCACACGTCACATGTCACATGTCACAACGGGTAGAACGTTCCGTTATTACGGATGGATAATGTAAATAATTTATTTTATTATATAAGGCGTGGCAAAATTTGCTGCAAATATTTACAGGGCTGAAAGTATACGTTATAACAAATAAGATGAGCGAAAAAATAATTAATAAATGGTAGTTTTACAGCATATGTGGAAAATAATTTCATTGAAAAAACATTGCAACTATATTTACAAGGTACAAAATAAAGGTACGTAGCTCACTAATACGTATACAATACACGCCTCACGCACATAGCGAGCGATGCATCAGCTGGTCAGCTCGATAGAGGTCATTGATCGAAGCAAACGAAACTAGCCAAATCGACATTCTACAATCGTTACCGCATAGAAAACTGAGTAACGAAACTGCATGTACCCGTACTGGCATTCGTCGCATTCAGAATGGTTTAGGCTCACTCACTTTTTTGTCTTTGCATTTTCTATGAGATTACGTGACAGAGAACGCGCTATATTAACTTGTCTCCTTGGACAGTATTAATTGCCTGTGCCGGGTAGAAATTACTAAAAAAAATTATTATTATTTATTTTTTGGACATTTGAAACTTAATTTTTGAAATGAATTTTAATTTAATTTTGAATTGGTTGATCAGAGTAGGTAGGTACCTGCGCGTGCGTGTTGATGATGTCCCGCACGCTGGCGGCGCGCGCCGAGTCCAGCTGCCGGCGCTGCTGCTGCAGCGACGCCGACAGCGCCTCCAGGAAGCCGGGCGCCGCCGCCGCCGGCGTCGGGACTGCGCGAGCGCAGACACAGACAACATCGTCGTATATGTACATATACATAATAATTATGTTATACGATAATTTGATAGTTCCGCAAAAAATATTAATAGGGCTTTTGCGAAAACAAGGACAATTGGCCACTTGACTTAATTTTTTTTAGTCCGCCGTGTACTTAGATTAGTAAAAAAAACATTGCACGAGTATGACATATTTGTTTGTAACGCTTTCACGCCTTAACGGCTCAACAGATCGTCATAAAATTATGTACACACGTTGTCAAGGGTACAGAAGAGGACATAGGGTACTTTTTTATAATAAATGAACACGAGTGAAACCGCGGGGAGTAGCTACTATCTATACTAAAATTGCAAAGAGGTAAAGTTTGTGAGTTTGTGTGGTTGTAGGGGGTAATCTCTGGATATACTGAACTGATTTTGAAAATTATTCTTCTTAGTGTCATAGGGTGCTTCTTAACCCAAAGTTCCCGCGGGAACTCCGAAATGACTGCGGGTGAAACCGTGGGGAACAGCTAGTCTATACTAATATTATAAAGAGGAAAGATTAGATTTTTTGCTTGTTTGTTACGATTTAACTCAAAAACTACTGGCCCGATTTAAAAAACTCTTTCACCATTAGAAAGCTACATTATCCCTGAGTAACATAGGCTATATTTTAAGCCGTAATTCCCGCGGGAACTCCGACATTATTGCGGGTGAAACCGTTGGGAACAGCTAGTAGTAAGTAAATAAATAAATAGATAGATATAACTTATACAAGTACCTTTCCCCTTGGGCGGCGCGTCGCCGGCGCCGATGGTGGCCATGGTGCGGCGCGCCGTGCGCGGGGACAGCTGCGGCGCGAGCTTGGCGCTCAGCGTCGCGATCAGCCCGCCCTCTGCTCGGGGGCAAAATGCAATTATACAAATTAAATATCTTAAATGGACATAGATAAGCAATAGTGTGTTAACCCACACTGGAGAAATTTTGAGTTAATCGTGTTTTAAAAATATTGCGCCATTTTCTGTCAACATTTTTTATGTTCAATATTTAGTTACATACTTAAACAATGTAATAAGGTAAACGCATAATTAAAAAACGTTCCCTAACTCTCAATAAATTGTTCTGAATCAATAACTTAATTTTGTGGGTTAACATGTTATTGCTTATCTGCGTCCAAATATCGTAACGACAGCTGTACAAATTAATTAAAAAAAATAAAAACAATAAACTACGTTCATTTTTAATTTAGATTTGATGGTTGAATGGTTTACATGATAATAAGTTAAGTACGTGTGTGCTTGTTGTGATGAGTGGGTGCGAGTTAGAGTGGGAGTGTGCGCAAGTGAGCGTGGGCGTGGGCGTGGGCCTAGTAAGCGTGGGCGTGTGCGTCGACGTGGTGACCGTGGGCGAAGAGGTGGACGTAAGCGTATGCATATGCGTGTGCGTTTAGTAGGAGTGTGCGTGTACGTTCTCGTGTGCATGGGTGTGTGAAATATGTGTGTGCTTATTTGCACATTTGAGTGTTTAAGAGTGCGTTAATGTGTGTGCTTGTGGGAATATTCGTGCGAGTGTGTGTGTGAGTAAGCGCGGACATGGAGGTAGGCGCATCCGTACACGTGTGCGTGCGAGTCTGTCGTGAATGTTTGAGCGTGTGTGTGTATATGCGTGTGTGAGTCAGTATGTGTGAGTGCACTTATGCGTATGCGTATTTCTGCCTAGCCTGCGTGTGAGCGTTTGAGTCTCTGTGTGGGTGTTTGTGCCTGCGTGTATGCATATGTGTGAGTCTGCGTGTTCATGCCTACGTGTGTTTTTGTGTGAGTGCGCGAGTGTGTGTGTGTGTCTGTGGGTGCGTGGGTGCGTGTGTGTGGGTGCGTGGGTGTGTCTGTGGGTGCGAGGGTGTGTTTGTGGGTTCGTGAGTGTGTCTGTGGGTGCGTGGGTTTTTGTGTGTGGGTGCGTGGGTGTGTCTGTGGGTGCGTGGGTGTGTCTGTGGGTGCATGGGTGTGTTTGTGAGTTCGTGGGTGTGTCTGTGAGTGCGTGGGTTTTTGTGTGTGGGTGCGTGGGTGTGTGTGTGGGTGCGTGGGTGTGTGTGTGGGTGTGTGTGAGTTCGTGGGTGCGTGTGTGGGTGCGTGAGTTTGTGTGTGTGTGTGTGTGTGTGCGTGTGCGCGTGTGCGACTCACGGTCCCGCTGCCGGTCGGCGCTGTGCGAGCGCGCGGCGAGGCTGCGGCGCAGCGCGAGCGGGCTGAGCGTCGCGCCCGCCCCCGCCCCCACCCCGCCCCCCACCCCCGCCAGCCCGGGCATCAGCTGCGACGGCTGCGCGTATATACTGCTGGTGGGGGAGTATTTTTTCTCCTGCTGCAGCTTGAAACCTGGATGGAGTCATCGTCGATTAATAATAATAATTAATTATATACAAGCAATTGAGCGGCGAGCGCCTTCACAGGTTGTTTTCTTTTTGAATGATTTATTTTATTTGAATTTTATTTTTATCTGTTTTTATTTTATGAACATGTTTATAACGGTGTATACTTTCAAGTTTCAACACTTAAACATTTGCAACAAATTTTGGAGCACTATATACATATATAGAGGGTAACCGACTCACCGGTCTGTCCGTAGTGTGACTCGCCGGAGACTCTGGGACCGAAACTGGAAAACGTGCCGTCGCCGTAGCCGGGCGTGGGCGGGCCGGGCCCGAGCGAGCCCTCCCGGCCCTCGCCGTACAGGTCCGAGTTGGAGCTGGTCAAGCTGCTCTTCCTCACGTATATGGAGTTCTGTTCGACGTACGCCATTATCCTGTGACCTGTCGTATACAATAAATAAGTTAACTAGATGGTTTACAAAATTAAAAAAAAAAACTGTACTAAAATTTAATATCTGGAACCAGAGTTTGCGCGCACGCATACAATGCATGCACGATTTATCTAACATATAAAATTCTCGTGTCAGAGTGTTAGTTACCATACTCCTCCGAAACGGCTTGACCGATTTTTATGAAATTTTATATGCATATTCAGTAGGTCTGAGAATCGGCTACTATCTATTTTTCATCCCGGAATCCCCGCGGGAACTCTGAAACTCACGCGGGTGAAACCGCGGGGCACAGCTAGTAATTTTATAAATTAAATTCTCTTCTCTTAAATGTATTACTATCTAATTATTTTTAAGTTAATAAGTTTGAATTAACAAATGGGTTTCTCTTAAATATACTTAAATGCAACTAACTAACTATCTATAGAAGATCGAGGTGTCCTAACACAAGTATTGTTGTTTGTTATACTGAAAAGGGGACCCCAGTCATGTTCTAGTTTACCTTAAAGTATGGAAGAAACTTATTATTATTATTACTAGCTGTGCCCCGCGGTTTCACACGCGGTAATTATGGAGTTCCCGCGGGGATCCCGGGATAAAAGGTACCCTATGTCCTTCTCAGTACCCTTGACAACGTGCATGCCAATTTTCATCCAAATCCGTTCAGCCGTTTTTGCGTGATTGAGTAACAAACATCCACACTTTCACATTTATTAATATAGTTGTGCCCGCGGTTTCACCCGCGTTAATTTCAGAGTTCCCGAGGGAATTTCGGGATAAAAAGTAACAGACATCCATCGATCCATCCACCCATTCTTACAAACTTTCGTGTTTATAATATTATACAAAGTGTTAATGTATTAACTGAAAACCTGATACACCCCATTTAAAAAAATAAACAATAATATGATTAAAGTAAATTTTATGTCGAAAAAAAATTTATACTTCAAAAGTTATTCAACATTAGTTTGGAGGTGACCTGTCTACGAAATTCCAAGCGCTACGCTCGCGCGTACCGTTTCGAATTTTTTTGCTGCGGGCGGCGTACGCGCCAAATATTGTATTATAAATAATTTAGACATGGGCTAATAAAAACGAAAAAATATAACCTATATTAAAACATAGTGCGATCGATTCGCTAGTTGATTCAGAGCAAACTACTTTCTAGTTTTCAGTTAATTCATTAACACGTTGTATATAGTAGGATTAGTAGGATAAATGTTATAATATTACCAGTCTGGCCGTAGATGGGGTTCAGATTGCCAGCGCTGTTCAGGCTCGTGTTCGACGACGAGAAGTTGCTCTTGGCCTGCTGGAAGGTGCTCAGCGACGGTTGCGTCGGGCTCGGCGAGGGCGTCCGGTTTGCGTTCGCGTTTGCGTTCGCGTTTAGGTTTGCGTTCGCGTTCGGGTTAGCGTTAGCGTTAGCGTTGACCGCTCGCCGCACGAGGCCGGGCGAGGCGGGCATGTGTTTCAGCTCGGTCAGCTGTTTCACAGTCTCCGCTACGTTTATGCCTGCCGGGATGAGAGACATGTTATTTGCTTGCTGTTTCGGGATTCCCTCGGGAGCTCCCGATTAAAATTGAATGTGAGTGAACGGTCAATGTGTGATTAACCAGCAACGCGTTGAAAATTATTAATTTACTAATTTACTAATTTAATACTTTGGTCGATTCCTCAAATGAGATGCAAAGCATTGCAAGCTATTGAATGTAATGATCAATTTTAAGCATTCCCAATACTAGGAGAAATAATGCCTAAAAAGTGGCGCTAGAGCAGGCGCGGATCTAGGATTTGGTTGGGGGGCAATTTTGGTTGCACCACAATTTGGTATAATATACAGGGTCAGAAATTTTTTCTAAGGTCCGATTAAAGTACCTAATTTAGTCTTCAGGGGGGGGTCAAGTGCACCCACGCCCGCACGTAGCACCTGCACTGGAGGTAAGTTAAGGCCACCAAAACATAGCGTTAAAGGGTTAATAATCTCGGCATTTATGACACTAAGTTCGCGTGTTTTTTTTTCCTAATGAAAGAAGCTAAACTTACTTGGATTGGTGTCGCTGTCGGGATGCAGCAGGAAAGCCGGCGGCGGTGGCAAGTGGTCCGTGTCGGTGGGTAATATTTGTGGACTTTGCGGGTTGCCCTGGGGAAATACAAGATTCAAGCCCAAAATGTGTCAAAATTTCCATGTTATCTGTTCACTCTGCTTATGATCCGAGGGTATTTTTGTATGAAAACTGGGTCCAGTTTGCCAATATTATTCAACGTGATTAAACCTCTTGCCAAGTTGAAATCAAAAGCGAAAATAGTGTTTTGGTTCTTTATTTTTTCTTAACTTTAGGTATAACTAACTAGCTGACCCGCGCGGTTTCACCCTTGATAATTTCGGAGTTCCCGCGAGAATTCCAGGATAAAATATAGTTATAAACCTTCCTCATGAATCACTATCTATTGGTGAAAATTGCATCAAAATCAGTTGCGTAGTTTTAAAGATTTAAGCATACATAGGGATATAGGGACAGAGAAAGCGACTTTATTTTATATTTATTAATCTGAGATTTTATACTATGTAGTGATGGACAATGTTAGAGGACCCAAAACTACACAATATTCGTATTCGTCGACCAGCTTTTAATATCAAGTGGGGGAAAGCGTCGTCTTGGCAAATATCACGTAATTTTCTTCTTTGGCAAGAAACAGTGTAAAACGGCGAGAAAATTAATTTTAAATTAAGTAAATAAGTAATGCTTTTCCACAAAAATACGACTAAATCATTCATAAAATTTATTGTGGTTTAGTTATATCTCACGCGAGAGACGTAACTAACGGATGCTCCCTCACAACCCACCTGTCCGTATCCTGTCCTCTGCGGTCTGGATATGGAGGACGACCTCCTGACCGGGGGCGGCGGCTTGCCCAGCGAGGTCGACGAGCCCCGCCTCGACCACACCGACGCTGGCGAATAGATAATGCAACAGTTGGATACACCAATATTATAACTTTAAACTGACAGCGTGCTGCTGAAGAGTTTGTTGCGCAGCTTCTTCTCTTCAGCCATAGCACTAGGAAGCTGTGAAGGGTGGGTATTTTATGGGTGCTGTCATAATAAGTGTAATTATCTTGACGTCGAAAAGAGCCACATTATGGGCCAAATTTGAATAAAGGATTTGACTTTGGACAGTCACTGACGAGCATACTACCTCTAATTAAGTTACCAAATGTTTTGTGTGCTGAGTTGTTTTTTTTTTAATAAATATTATCAACTAGCTGTTCCCCGCGGCTTCACCCGCGTTAATTCGGAATCCCCGCGGGAATTCCGGGATAAAAAGTAGCCTGAGTTACTCCTTATAACATTAGCTATCTGCTAAGTGCCGTCAAAATCGGTCCAGCCATTACAGAGATTAGCCGGAACAGACAGACAGAGAAAAATTAAAAAAAAATTTTTTTGATGTATGTAAGTAGGTACTTTCGTATGCATTTAGTGAAAAGCTGTTAATTTGAAATTACAAACAGACACTTTATTTTATTTATTTGTGTAGATGTCTACTTCTTTATGCCGCGGAGCATGAGTACGTAAAGTCAGCGTCAAAAATATATAAATACACTATCGTCAGAATAAGATTTAACGACTGTCAAAAGTGATTAGATAATAATTATGTTACCAAAAGCTAACAGATACAAATTGTTTTTTGTGTACATCTGTACTAGCTTAATTAAACTTTGTGATATATTATTTTACAGTAAGTACACACAAACACAATATAAAAATCGCAACACAAAACGTACACAACACACGATTATTACAGAAGCATGCTTATCTAAACACATCGCACCTAATAGGCGAGCAAATTAAATTGATTACCCTATTTTAAATACACTCCCATAATTTTAAATGAAATATCTTTGAAGCATACAGATTAGAGATATTACACATTGAGCGTTATTTTCATTCTCAATTCCAGCGTGAAATCGGAGCACGACGTGGTAAGGTGGTTCCACTGCCCGTGAAATTGCATCACTAAATAAATGTAATTCTATGCCTTTCATTCTTATGCTTTGAAGACGTAACGACGTTAGAACTAAGTCGCGTCGGATTCATTTCTGTTCCGAGTCCGACGCGATGACTCGGAACTTGACTTGAACTCATCGACCACTTGAACTTGACAACTATAGATGGGCAATCTGTAGCTGATTTTTTTTTTTAGTATTAAAAGCCGATAAACACCTACAAATACCCAGACATCTGAGTGTTTATTTATTGTTTAACCCAAGCACCGGGTTTAAACCCTGTGATTGGGCATTTTGTGTATTAAAACACCGATACACACAATATGTAAACACCAAGAAAACCGGATGTTCGCACGGTGTTTATCCCAAACACGCCGGGTTTTAAACACGGGTTACAGATTAACCCGGTGCTTGGGATGAAACAAGATAAAAGCCTGCCGTTTTCGGATTTTAAACCCGATAAAAGAATATAATAGAATAGAATAGAATAGAAAAAAGTTTATTTGATACCATAAAGATAAAATAAGTACAAGCGTGAGTCTTAAACTAAAACAAAATGGCTAGGTACCACTGATTTTCAGTGGCGACCGTAGAAGGGAGATGGCTTCACACTACCAATAAGACCGTCCACAATCTACATTTCTTAGTTTCAAAGATAATTTAAAAAGTAAAAGTAGAGTATGTTGCGGGGTATGCCTAAGAAGACTAAATATATAATCAGAAATAAAGACCGTAAAAGGCAGGTTTTTATCGTGTTAAAACCCAAGCCTCGGTCGATTGCTCATCTATACCCTCACGCCACTCACCTGCCATGGAGACGGGCCGCCTCTTGGGCACTGCCGGCTTCTTGCCTATGGTCGCGAAGGCGGGCGCCTCGCACGCCTCGTCGAGCGACCTCACCGCCTCCTCGAGGCTGCCGAGGGATACGGAGAAGGACTCCCGCGCGGCCGCCACGGACGCGTCGCTGTCCCGTCGCAGGGTCACTATCTCGGAGTCTACGAGTGCGCACCGACCGAGCGGATTCCAAAGAATACTGAGTAAAGAAACGACACTCTCTTCCCCCCCCCCCCCCCTCTAACTAAGTGCCTTCTCACAAGGGTTGGCCCCCGTACTATATTATATAGTATCGTACTGTATTTCAGTCAATAGGGATGTTGACGACTTATGAAAATCAAAACTCTAATAAGTCCGTCAGTTAGAAAAAAAAAATGGACACGTATTTTTTGCTTTTTCAAATTAACGAAAATATAATATGTACCTACATAGATAAAGCGCATTAAAGTTTAGGGTGGGGGGCATCGTGACGTCATTAACCGGTATAAACCCCGTACAAACTGCATCGAGTAGTGACGTCACGCGAAATTTCAACTCAATGTATCGCCGTTATTTTTTGATTATGTAAAAAAAAGAAAAAATACGTGACCAATATTTTTTATTCATCTACACGACGGACTAAAAGAAATTTAGTCAACTAGCCCATTGTACTATATGAATACCTATAAAAAAAATAGCACGGGTAATTTCAGGACGAAACGCATTCACGACAGCAGAACTTCAACTCTCAAACTGGCAATAATTTGTCGTTGAACACTACCCGAAACATAATAATTGCAAAAGTCTTTTTTTTATTTGAAACAATGTGTACTTTTCCCCCCTGCATTTCCTAAGAGTATTATATTTTTGCAATTTTTTTTTTTCAAAATACTATATTAGTAGACGTAGCGGCGAGCCTAGAGGCAATAGTAGTGTGGGCTTTTTTTGTCCAAACAAAAACGTTGGCTAAATTACTCAATTGAATATCATCTATACGTAATTGGAATTCGCTCGGTATCAGATGTGCTAGCATGCAAGGCGAAATCAGACCAAAAAAAATTAACTTCTATCTATTAATCTAGATTTAATATTAGCAAAATAGAATGAATTTGAAGATTAATTCATTTAAACATTCAACTCATAATTTTCTACAATTTATTATTTTCTACCTTTTTATAATTTTTAACAAAACTTTATTCACTCTATTTTCTCAATAGAATAAAATTCAAATAATAAGTGATCAATAAAGCCATAATTATCTAACACTAAAACAATAAAAAAGACATCAATGATCATACAAACACAAAAATTCATGCTAACAACACTTCAAACAACTTAGCTCGTCATCATTTTAATTAAGCACTGTCTCTTTGTAATTTTTTTTAGTACTTAAGACAATCTCACTAGCGTACTACAACCATAGACAAATTAAACTTTATTTCCATAACAACAAGATTCAAGACTCACCCATTTTTCTATGTAAACTTTTCCGATTCAAAATAGACTATAATACAATAGCAATAAGACTCACCGTCTGGATGAGCCAGCTGGTGTTGATGCGTGTGGTCTTCGGCGGCGAAGGCACCTTGGCTGCCGTAACCGCTCGACGACTCTAGCGACGACTCGCTCGCACTACTTTCAGAACAGACCTGTGGAAGGGAGATGGTTATTATGTTTAATACTCTTCTAAAAAACGACTATTTTTTTTTTCGTATTTAATGGAATTTCGCACGTAATTTAGGCAGTATTCATTAGTTATAATAGTTATAAATTATTAAATAATATGAATTGTCAAATAACCTTTATTAATTTGATCGAGTCCAAGACGAACACTGAAGGAATAAGTTCGAGATACCGCAATGTTTTAAAGGTACAGTCGTAAACAGCTCCGTAACACACAGTAAACTTAAAAAAATTAATAAAGAAAATTTATATTTCATTGAACTTATCACCTAATAGCGGTGGTTGAGTTCCCGCCATTTAATAAACCAGTGAAATTCCCCAAAATAATTCTCTTTATCAACATCTATTTAAAATCACTCATAGAATCTCTTTATTTCAGACAGAACGCAAACCTTACGACCACAAGATAGACCATTGTCGGGTGGAAATGAAAGGACCAAAGGAAGTGTCAGAAAGTTTTGATGAAAATAGTGGCGTAAACTATAAGTTGGCTGTTTTGTTTCGTATGGTGCTGTTATAAATAAATAAAAAATAAAAGATATTTCTATTCACCAACACAGAATCTCACAAGAAGTTGCAGTATTTTGTGTGCACTCGAACTGTGTCGTTCAGAGGCGTCTCTAGCCCATGTAGCGCTCGTGTGCAAACGTAACCCTAGCGCCCCCTAGTAAGTAAATATAAGAAGAACTCCAGATGCTATGCAAAATGTATGCAAAGCGAAGCTCTTTTTACGTTGGTCATTGAAAGCGCCGCAGCCGGCCGCGCTCATCGAAAGCGGCTCCGTAGCGAGCGGTGCTCGGCGCCCCCTAGGACCGCTGCGCCCGTGTGCAACGCACACCCTGCACCATTAGGTAAAGACGCCTCTGGTGTCGTTCGATATCAACCTAAAGCTAGTATGCTAAACTCCAATTTCTGCTAAAGTACCTACAAGCATGGCTCATTAAAATTAAACTTATGACAACTAAATTGACGCTCGAACGCGGTAGCTAAACTCGCTGTGTGCAAAAGCACTACGTATTATAAAACGAAGTCCTCCATCGGGTCTGTCTGTCTGTCTGTTCGCGATAAACTCAAAAACTACTGAACGGATTTTCATAGAGTGGATCACGGGGAAGGTTCAGTTGCAGGTTGAAATATAACGATAGTAATTATTGTAAGTGTCGGAAAAAGTACATTAAATTTTGCATACTAAAAGTTGTCAGGGGTACAGACACTGACATAGGGTACTTTTATCCCGTAATGGGCATGTTGACTAATTTTTATTTTTTAGTCCGTCTTGTAGATTATTAAAAAATATTGGACACGTATTTTTTCTTTTTTTACGTAATCAAAAAATGACGGCGATACATGGAGTTGAAATTTCGCGTGACGTCACTATTCTGACAGTTTGTATGGCGGTTTTAGCAGTTAGTGACGTCACATCCCCCCTCAACCTATACTTTAATGCTCTTTATCTCTGTATATTTTAATTTATTTGAAAAAGCAAAAAATACGTGTCTATTGTTTTTTTATTTTCTAACTGACGGACTTATTAGAATTTTGATTTTCAACAGTAGTCAACATCCCTATTCTCGGGGGAACTCAGAGATTAAAATGAGTGAAACCACGGGGAACAGCTAGTTCCATAAAGGGAACAAGAATCGGTCACGTTGCATTATGAATATTGAGTTATGAGAATTCAGATGATTGGGTCGCTTGGGGTCATTTGATACAATAATCCATTATCCGAACGGTACAATGCTTCGGGCGTTGTACAACAAATAGGTGATAATGTACAAGGAATCGCAAGTTGTGATACTTGCATTTTTACGAAACTGGGTGATGAGAACTGAGAATTTTTCTAAACGAAATGGATTTTATTTACACTTTAGAACTAAAAATTCAAATGAAGTTCTTCATCGCACCGTACGGATGGGAGTAAAAATTAATTTTCCGTCACGGCGTCATAAGACTTGCTCTACGGAAAAACAAAGCAACTGTAATTTTTTTTTTCGAAATGAGTTTAGTTTGTATTTTTGACACTTTTCACGCACAACGGACTCTGTTTGATATGGAAAAAACTTCGTTCTAACCAAGTGTTCCACTCCAACGACACTCACTTTTTTTCTTGAGGAGTATACTAATTTTTTTTTTTTTTTTTTTTATTTATTTACTTCAGAAAAAAACAAATACATTAACAACATTATACAAGACACTTAAGCCCGAAAGGGCTTATTGGTGTATTATTATAAAAAAAAAATCAAGGGTTAGAGCTACAGGTATATACGTATTTCTAATGTTATAAACAGAGAGAAAATTTGTTAAGATCATCGCTTATAACTACCGGACCGAAAGAAGATAACAATTTTTTCTCTAATAGGAAGGCACAGTCTTTCTAACGGCCGCACTCAGAGTCGACTTTAATGATTACTTAGTTAAGTATAGATTTTTAAAACAAAACTGCCGCAATCAGAGACGTTCAGTAAATTAATGTTAATTGGCATTTAATGAGATGTTACTTAATTAGTTAAATGCCGATTAACATTAATTTATTAAACTTGTCGGATTGCGGCAGTTTTGTTTTAAAAATCTATACTTAACTAAGTAATCATTAAAGTCGACTCTGAGTGCGGCGGTAATTGATATAGGATAATCTCGGACCGAAAATTCCCGCGGGAATACCGAATTACACGCAGGTGAAACTGCGCGGGGGGAGGGCCTTTAATTGGTGTAGGTACACGAGTAATTTAGGTCCTGTAATAAAAGATAAAGTACTTTCATCATCACCTGATATAAATAAAGAGTTCCTGATGTGGGAACTTGAAATACTAGTCACGCCTCTACAACTACACTCCCGTTAATTTCGGAGTTCCCATGAAATTTTCGGGATTAGAAGTACAATACTATGTCACTCGGGAACACTGTAGCTTTGTATAAGTGAAAGATTTTTTTTAAATCGGTAGAGTAATTTGTTTTATTTTAATTTATATAGATATTGATTTGATATTGATTTTGACCTATGAACTTGTTTAGTTTAAATGTTTACTGCAACTATTTTAATAATATTTTATTTATTTAATTCAAATTTGACTTATAATTAATATTATTAATAAAAATCTGAACCTGTATCTGTAGTTTTTGAGTTTATTCACGCTCAAAGAGTGCAATCATCAAACGTATCAAGACGAGTCGAGCGCGGTACTTTCATTCTTGCACACGTTATGGATTGGATACTTACAATAAACAAGCCAACGCCGCTTCAGTGTTTTATAGCGCGTAACGAACAAGCGTCGTTGCAGTCGCGCGGTGCACTCGGAATCGTGACGAGTTTTTATTTTTTTATTTGTTCGTTTTGTTATTTTAAACAAATCCTTTCGGTGCAAATAATGCTGTCGAAGGCGATATGTCTTGTACTGTTCAACGCTATGTAAGTGTGGAAATTTTGTGTTGAAGTTAAAAAGAAAATGACATAAGTAATACATTTTACTAGCCGTCCCCCGCGGTTTTGCCCACGTGAATGTTGAGGTTACTTCGGGAACTTAAGAATGAAAAGAAATTTGAATTTATTTCTTGTGTTTGACAACACTGAAACACGCACTTTCATCTTAAATTTGTTCACAGCATTATTAATAAGAAATTCAACAAGTGAGTTTGCAAGTAAATATTATTTATCTAACCGATCGATTGTTACAGAATGGCTATAAACATACGCGCCATGATCGCTGGGTGAGTCCGATAAAATTCTCATAACATTTCAACGGCCTGTGTTTATACATTACTAGGTGTTCCCCGCGGTTTCACCCGCGTTAATTTCGGAGTTTATTTATTTATTTATTCTTCTTGCACAAGAAAGTACAAATGGCGAACTTAATGCCTTGCGGCATTCTCTGACAGTTAACCATTGGGTTGACAGAGAGATATAAGTTATAAGAGAGTTCCAGCGGGAATCCTAGGATAAGAGAGTACCCTATTTCCTTTCCTGTAACGTGTAATATGCAAAATTTAATGCAGTTTCACCCGCGTTAATTTCGGAGTTCGCGCAGGAATTCCGGGACACAAAGTACCCTAAATCCTTCTCTGCACCCCTGACGAAGTGTAAGCAAAATTTCATGACAATCAGTTGAGCCGTTAAGGCGTTAAAGCGTATCAAACGAACAAACAAACTCACTTCTGCATACTCGTAGTTAGAATTTAAAAAATTCCTGCCCTGTGTGCGCTGACCCAAATCCGTCCCATATTCGACCCACCAGCTCCGACCAGGACCCGTTAGCGAGTGCCAAAGCCGAATACAAATCGGGCGAGATCCACGAGGACACGGCGCCGATAACGCTGGACAAGATCAAAGCGAAGCTGAAGGAGAGCGGCATATTCGACTGGCTGGACCCGACGCTGAGCGAGGCGGACGCCAAGCAACTGGCCGGCCTGTTCGACGCCGTCGAGATTATGGTGAGGGTAGCTTCGCGATTGCTTTAGAAAAATACTATAGCTGTTCCCCGCGGTTTCACCCGCGGTAATGTCGGAGTTCCCGCGGGAATTACAGGATAAAAAGTACCCTATGTCCTTCTCTGTACCCCTAACAGCGTGCATTTCATGATGTACGGTTGAGCCGTCAAAGCGTGAAAGCGTAACAAACAAATAAACTCACTTTCGCATTTATAATATTAGCAAGGATATAGTTAAAATAATATAATAACGCGTTCTTCTACGTAAGTTTTTTCCAAAAATATCGAGATGGCGTTAAAATTCAAATTGTGTTTATATTTGTTTGTTTTTTTTTATTAATGAAAACGATAAATGAATAAACTTAAAAATCAAAACTTCATCTAAACACAAAATATTATCAAAATCATCTATCGCATCAAATATACACGAAACAAATTACTTCTAATATCATAATACAAGAATCAAAAATTGCTACTGTTAGATACCTATAGGATGTACACCGTAAGTTTAATACTAGGTGAAGCGCGGGCATCCCAAATTTGACCAATTTCGATGTTCTTTTTGCTCTAGCAAGTGTTTTATTATAGGTAAAATTCTAATTTTTTGTGAATGTCCAATAGGGCAAAAACATGCTGGACTAATGTAATTTTACACCACTGTACACATAATTAATATTGTAACCATTATTAAAGCAAATAAATGAATTGATTAATTGATTGATTGATTGATGAAGTTTGCCGGCTGTCTTTACTTGTGGGAAAGTGCTTGAATCAGATCATTTGTATAGAGTGTCACCGGGCTGGTTCTACGGTCAAATTACGTCGCGGCGGGACGCGGGAAGTGTCGTATCTATACGTATATATCTAGCAAGGACTGTTTGTCTGTACGTCGCAGACGAGCTCGCGCATGCGCCAGCCGGCCAGCGTTCAGAACATGTTCGCGTCGCTGCGCCTCGTCGAGCGCGCGGTGAAGAAGCAGCTCAAGGAGGGGCGGATCTCGGAGTCGCTGGCCGGCAAGTTCAATTGGGACAAGATGTACGTACGTGGGCATGGATTATTATAACTTAAAACACCCTGCGGTTTCACTCGCGTCAATTTCGGAGTTCCCGCGGGAATTCCGCGCTAGTTTAGGTCAGGTTTGAACTGTGACCACAACCGAGTCAATGGGCATGATGACAAGGTATAAAAATCTAAATTCCAATTTCGCCCGTCACGTCAGTTAGATAGTTTTGCTTTTTCAAATAATCGAAAAGGTAATTAGATAAAACGCATGAAAGATTAGCTGAGTGGAGGGTCGCGACGTCATAACTAAGTATAAAGTGTACCTAGGTGTGACGTCACACGGAATTTCAACTCAATGTAACGCCGTTATTTTTTTATTAAGTACGTAAGAAAAGGAAAAATACGGGTCCAATATTTTTTATTAATGACATCAGCTAGCTAAACACCAAATCTCGAAAACTACTTGACCTATGAAGCTGAAATTTGACTTATAAGATAGGAGACGTCAGATAAGAACGCATTTCACGTAATTCCCGCGGGAACTCCCAAATTAACGCTGGTGAAACAGCTATTAGTGACACGTGTAATTTCTATGTTTCAATAACGTTTCTGTTCCAGCTCCAATCGTCACAGACGGCAGAACAAACCTATGTATTATTTGGACAGTGATAAAAACATGCGAGTTTTCTACATTGAGTCGTGATGAAATATTGATATATTTAGTTTTTTAACAATTACGTAATAACTATATAGTCTAGTCTATTTGCTATCAATACAGCACCCTGTATGGTGTTACGGCTGATAATGTTACAAGTGACGAAATTTTATCAATTTTAATCTGTCTTTATTTGGACGCAGATAAGCAATAACATGTTAACCCACAAAATGAAGTTATCGATTCAAAACGATTTATTGATAGGTAGAGAACGTTTTTTAATTATAAGTTTACCTTATGACATTGTTTAAATATGTAACTAAATATTGCGCATAAAAAATGTTGACACAAAATGGCGCTATAATTTTAAAACTTTAATTTACTCCAAATTTCTCCAGTGTGGGTTAACACACTATTGCTTATCTATGTCCATTTATAAGCCAAGCATTATTATAATGGTAGTACTTCCCTGCCCACGGCCTATGGTGAGTGGTAGCCATTTTGGTACGCGTTGTTAATTCTACATTTAGTTTAAGTTAAACCTCTGTATTTGTTTTTATTTTTGGTATCAAATGAAATTTTATTCTATTCTTTTATCCTATATCCTATTAAGATTAAAAAAAAATGTTATCATCAATGGTTATCATGGTGTAACTTCCATAGTTAGTAGGGGTAGTGACAGTGAGTGCAGTTCGGTAAGGGTAGTGGTTACCTTCTCCTGCGGCGGGTGGTCGGGCTGCGGCTGGTGGTGCGCGCGTGAAGCCGCCATCGTCGCCAACTCCGACATGTTCACGTACAGGGCCTGGGGCATATCTGGCGACAACGCAAAATCCTTCCTTACTAATATTATAAACGCGAAAGTTTGTTGTATGGATCTTTATTACTGAACTTTATAATAATATAGCTACAGAATACCATATAAGGTGCTTTTTGGCTCAGAATTTCCACGTTAATAGGCTAGTTTCCTGGGTAAAAAAATCAAAATTCTATTTAGTCCGTCAGTTAGATAATAAAAAAACAATATACACGTATTTTTGCTTTTTCAAATAAATTAAAATATACAGAGATAAAGCGCATTAAAATTTAGGGTGAGAGGGTCGTGACGTCACTAACAGCAAAAACCGCCATACAAACTGTCAGAATAGTGACGTCACGCGAAATTTCAACTCAATATATCGCCGTTATTTTTTGATTACGTAAAAAAAGAAAAAATACGTGTCCAATATTTTTTAATAATCTACAAGACGGACTAAAAAATAAAAATTAGTCAACATGCCCATTGCGTAATACCCGCAGGAATTACTGGATAAAAACTACCCTATATTCTTTTGGAGTCGTCCAAATTTTCGTGACCACGTGGCACGACGGTACGTCCCTTAGTTTTCTGTAGGTACCGATAACGATTGTACCCTATCAACTTGGCTAAGGGGGCAGGTTTACCTTTAGTGAGGTGCGGCGGCAGCGACGACGGCTTGCTCGTCTTGAATTCGGGCTGGCCCGTGTTGGCGTTGGCCGGCTTGTTCGGCACCGACGGCCGCTCCAGGGACGAGCACCGCTGGGGGAGCACACATGTATTGTATATCGATTACACCCGATTGGCGCAATACTTCACCACGTCTACCCGCTAATCAAGAGGTTCCGGGTTCGATTCCCGGTGGGCGGTGGACTTTGCGTCATGAAAGCGGGGTCCCACTTTCCAGTGTGGGTGTGTTGTTATCTATACGATTATGACAATGACCGTTAAAGACATCCGGTTCGCTGATAGAATTCTTATAGTCATTCGCTACAAAGACGTCACAATAAAAAAATAGTGACTTTTGTAAAAGTAAGTTTTTAAGTGTGAGATAAAAAACAACTAACCATTTCTGGATTTTATCACTACAATCATTATAATCAACTATTTAGATTAATGGTCACACGATTAATTTGAATTACTAACAATACTTCATAAGAAATTATGTTGATAACAAAACTGATCCATGTCGGTCAAAATAAATGAAATTTATTATTATTATTTATTTATTTATTCTTTATTACGATTTATTCTTCATTCGGCCCGCCAAGTTTCGGCCCACATAAAAAATTCCTGGTTCGTCCCAAACAATATGCTTTCTTCGTCCCAAAATATAATTTTGATTATTTTATTCTCGCTTCGTCCTATTTTATATTCCTTCTACGGCCCATATTTTTTTGTATATGCCAAACTTGCTTTTTTGTACCATCAGCAAAAAAGAGTTACGTATTATTAAATATTCTAACATCTATCAACCACACATTTAAAACAACCGCTCCTCCCAGTCTTCTCTGCGAGAGAAGATTTACTCCTATTATTATAATAACACTCTTTAGCCACTGAGCGACTTTCACCAATATGCTAAACGTATTTAACGCTCAAAAACAGAATGGGGCCCATGTTGACTAAATTTTTTTTTAGTCCGTCTTGTAAATTAAATTGGACACGCATTTTTTCTTTTTTTACTTATTCAAAAAATAACGGCGATACATTGAGTTGAAATTTCGCGCGACGTCACTAACCGGACAGTTTGTATGGCAGCTTATAGCGGTTAGTGACGTCACGACCCCCCACCCTAAACTTTAATGCGCTTTATCTCTGTATACCTATTTTCATTCATTTGAGGAGTAAAAAATACGTGTCCATTGTTTTTTTTATTTTCTAACTGAGGGACTAATTAGGATTTTGATTTTCAAAAGTAGTCAACATCCCTATTTTAAGTTTAAATGCATCTCACGTCTTTCACCGTTTCTAAACACGTTTAGCGATCTGTCAAAATTAAATGCGCTCTGATGGCTGTTCAACTCGCAGAATAATTGATAGAGTAACCCATTGCTATTGCTTCATTGTACAAAAAGTATATAAAGTATCCTAAAACCAATCAGAAACAACAAGAACTTGCTTTATAGTTGCCTTATAGCTTGCTTGGCTGCTGCTGACCTCTCATTCATTGATGTTGCTCGTTGGCATGGACCTGAACGGCTGCACATGACTCCAATATTTGGGACATTTGCGTTTTGTAGAGTGTTTTTGCAGGGAAAAATCAATGCCAAGTTGTTATTGAGAGATAGCGGGACATGCACAAACAGGGTTTATGATGATACCATTACCTGAAGGTGTGATACTAGATAATAAAGATGATTTATTCCCAAATGTTTAGAATTATTTATTATTAAATTTATCTTAAAAAAATTGGGAATAAGTACTTACTCTTTTTTTTGACTGTACCTTTAAAGTACTTGTAAATTTGGGACGAAGCGAGACATCAATAGTGATATGGGACGAACCAAGAATTTTTTGGAATGTGGGACAAAACTTTGGGACGAACGAAGAATAAACCTTTATTACACAGTGTGTACAAATGGCGAACTTAATGCCTTGCGGCATTCTCTACCAGTTAACCATTGGGTAGACATATTATGATTATGAAATATTTTGTGTGTGATTGAGTGAAATCTCGATGTATACATACAGCACTCACATACAAAGCATCTCTCATTTTGGATGTTATTATGCTACTGCTATGCATCGTAGCTAAGGACTGATCCCATCAATCGGCACTTGGTATGACAGTAGTGTCAGAAAATGTCTGTTCGCCGCCATAGAGTCCATCAGTTAAAATCGATCAATCGAAATGAGCAGCCGCGTGCTCAACTCACGGTGGGCAGCGGCGGCCGCGTGTAGATGCCGTCCCGCTCGCGCTCCCTCGCCGCGCCCGCGCCCACGCCCGCGCCCACGCCCGCGCCCACGCCCACGTCCGCGTCGCCGTGCGCGTGCGCCGGGGCGAACGTGTGCACGCTGAGAGCGGCGCGCGGGTGCCCGCGCTCGTACCCTGGGGGGAAGGAAATCAGCTGTTTTTATTGACACGCTTTTATTAGCTCTACTTGGTGACTAACAATTAACGATTAATGTTATACAATTTTACGAGTCAATTTTTAATATACCTACTTCTAATTACTGTGGTATTTTCAACCCTGTAGGTAAATATTTGCAAATAATTCCGCCACACCTTGTAGTAATAATGTGTAGTATATTTGCTTGGTTTCTGCGACATAAACCTATAGTTTAGTGTGGGATCAAATAGATCTGTGTGTAATGATGACGTGTTCTTTCTTTCTTCTTCTTATTGGCTTTCGCATATAATGCATTTAGTCAGTTTCAAGTAAAATAAGTTAGTTAAATGCACAAATAAGCGTTTAGCATCGTTGTACGGTTTGAACTTGTAAGCCATGGTACTGAATAGACTACAAGAACTTTCTCGGAGCTCTTGGAGGAAACCGAAGAAATCAGCTCGAAATGTCATATATCTTCTAGAGCACATAAAAAACCGTCACTGTGAAAATTATTGTCCAATACGGCACCTTATAACACAACAAAATCGACTTTTAACCATTTTATATCGACATGAAAATAAATGACCGAACCGCCATCTTTGATTGCCGCCAAAAACCCTTAATGATGTCTTCTTATTATCATTATCATATCAATTGTCCGATATCCATCGTAAAGCAAGCTGAGCGTATGTGATGAAGGTGCACTCACCAGCAGATATTGTATGCGGCCTCCCGCCCATGATGGCGGACGCTGCGCGCTCGAACTGCGCTGTGTCCTTTAGATCGGGCCACGTGGCAGACGCTGCAACGATAACAGTCAACGAGGTCATTCATAGTTCTAATCACACAACAAGCGGACCAATGGATAAACTCAAAAATAGGGTACTTGCATGAAATTTATTATAAGAAATTGTGTCAATGTTTAAAAAATAGAGCCTTAGAAAAGCGTTATCGTGAAAGATTTACTAAAAAAAATTCAATAGTTTCCAAAATATTCAACTTTTAATTTTGTGAAACGGAACGTTGCAACCAAACACCAATCAGAGCCAAGCTTAACATGTTACGTCACTTTTATTTTTTTAAGGAAACATTTACCTCCTTCAGGGAAGGCAAAAGAAACTAAGTGCATACAGTCAACACATATTTTCCTTTTTCTGAAGTTTTTTACTTTAAAATGCCTCGTTAGGATGCATTTTGATTCTTTACTGGAACTATTGGAAGTAACCTGACAAAGTTCAAAGTGAACCTTAATTTCGCTTTTGGATATTGAAGTTATCTGTCTGTCAGTGTCACATGACCCTGTCAATACAACAGTGACATCTCTATTACAGATTAATAAGGGGTAATTTTTAAGTAGTGACGTCATTCCGCGTTTCGGCGGTAAAGTCAAAAGTGAGAACTTTGAAACGCTTTATTTAATTAATTTATGCATTTTTTTTTTCTTGCTTTGTTTAACTAGGCTATATATCTTTAAAATAGACTGAAAAAAATTCATGCAAGTACCCTATTCCGGCGGGAACTCCGAAATTAATGAAACCGCGGGGAATCAACTAGTAAACGATCAAAATAAACAACAGTCGTCATTACTGTCTGTCTGTATGTCTGTACGTGTATCGTGTATATTTACCGGCGTTGGCGACAGCGTCGCACACGTCGTCGTCGAGTCTGTCGTCGCCGGCGACACTCTTGGAAGGTGTTACGCAGTCGCTGCTCACGCTCTGGGTGTCCGAACCCTGGAGACATATGGACAAACAAAAAGATTAAAAAAAAATCAAAAAACTCCTAACTACGCTATTGTGAGTTTCTTTGTTACTTTAATGCCTTAACTTATTCGATCATCAAGAAATTTCCCATTCACGGTGTTAGAGTTACAGAAAAAGAGTCATAGGGTTCCTTACAACCAGAAAAAATATTATAAAAAGACAATGAAGAAGACTCTCGGTGACTCTCGGTCTCTATTGAATATTTAATTAGAATTTAAAAACTGAAACTCTGGAATTACACGCGAATATTAAACAAAAATTATACATAAATACGTGTAGCTCTGAAAGTAATAGTGCTATCAGCTCTCAGATTGAAGGTTCTATTAAGCAAGGGCTAATCAATAAGCTGTTAAAAAAAAATTAAAATTTTCATTACACGTTGTATATAAAAAATATTTCGTTATACACCGTGTAATAAAATTATGTAAGTAAAAATAAAAATGTGAAACAAATTACATTGTCAACGTAGAACGAGCGGCGCTGCAGCGCGTCCTGCGAGCGGAAACCCGAGTCGGCGCTGCACACGCTCGCCACGCGGAGCGCGGGCTACGGGGTGGGGGCAGACAAACAAAACAAACGAATAAATAAATAAAAATAAAAGCCTCTCAGAAAAAAAACCAATTTAGAAATCGGTGTGCCACGCGGCAGAGGTGCAAACTTGGACAGCTAAGAGATCTGATTCGCGTCTCGATGTTACCCAATTGTCTGTTTGCCGGACACACTTGCCGGATGCAGCTCGTGGATATGTCTGGTGGATGTGCCCAGTGAATTCACCTGGCGGACGCAGCTGTCAGACGCGCCTGGGGAGAGCACCTGGCGGATGCATCTCGTGGATCTACCTGGTGGATGTGCCCGGTGAATTCACCTGGCGAACGCGTCTATCAGACGCACCTGGTACACTCGCCTGTCGAACCTGGCGAACACACTTGGTAGACTCGCCAACTGGACCCGCCACCCCACTCACACACCCACCTGCGACAGCGCGGGGTGGTCGCCGGGCTGCGCGGGCGCCGCGCCGCCCGACGACGCGGTCGACACCGGCGTCGAGCAGCTCACGGTGGAGCCGGCCGCGCCTGCCGACCACACCATAGTATGAATACATTAGAATACAGACAAACAAATATTATACAGGGTGTAATCATAAACGAAGGAGATATTCAAGCCCAAATTAATGAGAAGTTAAATTACTTTTAGCGTGCTCAATTTTCGTAGGTGTTTTTTTCATGGATAACATTGAACATACATCGAATATACATCGAAATTAACGTTATAATTATTATTTTTGAGGCAAAAATAAAATCAGTACGTTTCTCTGTTTTACATAATACTACTTGTACATATTTTAGACCAAATTGTTAATTTAGATGTAAGTTTATTTATATATTTATATATCCAAAATAAATAAAATAAAAAATCAATTAAATTAAATTAATTTTACACCCTGTATAAATTAGACTAAGCACATTTTTCTTCCCCGGCACTAGAAAGTGCGCTACCACCAAGCTATGGTTTCCTTACGATGCTTTCCTTCAGAGAAAACTCAAACTAATGCGTTTAACTTAATAATGATTAAGGTTTGAACCTACGCCTGCGGCGTTGATCCGAACCCACCAACCACTGAGCTATTGTCGCTATCATAGATATTACCTTGTTGATCGGAGGTCTGACTGTTGAGCGAGGAGATGGACGTGAGAGACGACTTGCGGCTGCCGAGACGGGAGCCGGCGCCCGGCGACTGCGGCGCCGACCCGCCCTCCGCCCAGCCGCTGTAGCACGACTTGATGTCGCATATCACCTGCGGCGTCACGAGATATCAATGCTGGTCAATGACCGTCTAGGTGGGGTCAGTGACCAGCCAAATACGGTCACTGACCACCGAGCTTAATACTTCATGAAACGAAAAGTTTGTTAAAACAACAACACTTTTCAGTGTGGAAAATGAGTCTCTTTTGTCCACCTAAGATCTGAGGATTGTGATAAGAAACAAGTTCGTACCTGAAGACTGGCGGCGGGGAGAGTCCTGGGCTCGGCCGTGTGCCGCACCAGCTGCTCCGCGCCCTCCTGCAGGTGTCCCACCTCCGCTAGCATCGCCACTTCACTCTCCTGGGCGGGACGGAGAGGAGACATGATGTAGAACATAGTGCAATTTTTAAATCGGTTAAAAACGTGAAGGTAAATTTAAAAAAGTTCGGAAGAAAGTCGATTCGACGATAATATTCAAACTACGCCAAACTGAACTGGACAGAAGCGAACCTCTCGATTTGCATGGAGGGGGAACTACGCTGATCCCTGGAGTGACTCATGACGATTTCTACCGGTGAACGCCTACTTACCGCAAGCCGCGTTGATGAACTTCGTTCCAAAAACGTTACTCACCACCACAGGGTTGAGTAACGACACAAAGTGGCAGAAGCGGCTCCTCTCCTCGATCAAAGCCGCCTTCACAGCTTTCTCCTCCATCTCTTCGAGTTGTTCTTTTCGTTCTTGTACATCCTGAAAACATTGGTCACAAAGTTAAGAGGGGCGGTCTTTTTCAAAGTACAGTGGAGTGTGTTTGTAAGCAAAAGTGTAATACACAAGTCCCGTGTAGCAAGAAAGAAAGAAAAAAAATACATTTGTTTCAGAACAACACACAAGAAAAACTAACAAACAATAAATAAGTTCCTAATCTGAATCCACAGGCATGCTTGCATGTTTTGCCCTAACGCTGGTTGTCAGAAAAAAATAAAAACCAAGATGTTACAAGATAAGTCTCTGATATTTTCGTATGTCGGCCGAATTCCTGACAAACGGCTAAAATTGCCGACACGTCAGAAACATACCCTACGTCCGGTATCCTACAGAACAGAAAATAACTGATAGAAGGGAACATCAACTTAGTTTAGAATGAAAACAGGTGAAAACCAGCGTCGCCGGGTGATTTTCGCACACAAAACTATTCATCAAACACTAAAACGTTCAATAACGTAAAGAAATGTATTAAACGTTACGTTTTTACTTAGTCACTGTTTTCAAAATTCACAGTTTTGGCAATTTTGTGGTAAATATACTTGGGATGGCAGCAAAAGAAGTTTTGGGCATGCTCTAACTTTCTTTGCAACGGTAGTACACCTGCCCCGCTTACGTCATGTCCTCTCTAGACGACGGGCGTCTTTATTTTCCCTGTGCGGTAACCCTATCCTCTCCCCCCCTCACCTGCATGGCGACGTCGGCCCGGCGCTTCGCGTCCGGCGGCTGCGGCGCGCGCCTCGCCTTGCGCGCGTGCCGCGCCGCGTCCTGCGCGCGCCGCCGCAGCTCGGCGCGGGCGCGCTTGCAGTCGCGCGCGTGCTCGCGGGAGAGCGCGCCCGCGCCGCCGCCCGCGCCGCCGCTCGCGCCGCCGCTCCCGCCGCCGCACGCGCTGCGCCGCCAGTCGTCCGCGCGCTCCGACAGCGGGGTTATCAGCGTGTCCATTAGCACGCTAACGAAAGCAATAATGAGCACATCGTATCACTCAATCTTCCAGAGCCTTTATCCACTATGACCCTAACACGCGACATTAAGGTAACGCGCCACAAAAATTACTTTTCCCTCGTGCTCAAAAAGTTTAATTTTAAAAAAAATACATCAACCAAACAATATCACGATAATTTCTCAGAAGCTTTTGGGATTATGTTGTTGGGACGCGCGTTATGGATAAGGAATTTTTTTGGTCATTTATGAATAAGGGCCCAGACTACTTGTTACCTACAGTTTCATGATCATAAATAGCTTAAGTTGGGTACTCATTGTTGCAAAAATTTTTGAAATTTCGACTTTACCAACTGGTGCATAAAGTCGAAATTTCAATGGAAGAAATTTTGGAAAAAATTAATGAGATTGTGCTCCGACGATAGAACAGCGTTTTTTATACAAGGCTAGTTTTCTCTTCCCTTAATACAGAACTCTGCTATTAGGGAGAAGTAGGAAGGCATAGACACAGAACGGCAACGTACCCGATAAACGTCTTCATCCTGCTCTCTATGGCTCGGTGACGCAAGCACACTCTCGTCAGAGCTGTGCCGATCTCCTTCGTCGCCCCTATAACAGAAATAAAAAAAAACTGTATAAATAAAGAAAATTTACGGACGCAGAAGAATCAGCTATTGCTGACAGGACCAAATTAAAATCTCATAGCAACAAGTAAATAAGTGTCAAATTGGTATTAACTATAAAAAAATTAACAGGTAACCGTTTGACTTATTGTGATGGGGGGGATGAAAGTCACGTAAAGTCACGAAAAACTATAAGGGTGAGTAGGTAGGTACCATAAAAGTGAGTATGAGATATAATATGAGGGAGGATTTTTTTTAACAAGCTAGGCATTTGAACTCATGTAAAGGTGTCGTGAGGGTTGTAAACACATCTAGCCTGGAATAGGAACTGGCTTTCAAATGAGGCTGCCGGAACACACCGTTAGGTGCTCGGCGACAGATTTTAACTTGAAGGTAAAGGTACTTTTAGCTAGCCAGCCGGGTCATACCATACCATACTACAAAGTGCTATGATTTCCTCACAGTGTTCTTCCTTCACCGACAGCTAAGTTCATTGTTGGAATTTCAACCTAGACGATGAAATGAGTTGGAAGAAGGTGGATGCAGAGGTGAGAGGTTTTTTATCTTGGAATTTCCACGGGAACTCCAAAGTTAACGAGGGTATAACCGCGAGAATCAGCTAGTATTATAATAATGATAAGTTTTTATAGAATTCTACATATACTACAGCTAAAACATAAACAGCAGTGACGCCACACGAACACCTGCGCCATGTCCGCTAGTAAACAGAGCTTTTTAGAGTGACGCAAATGAGTGCAAAAAAAAATCAAGTAAATAAATCATATCCAGCAACAGGAAATATTATAACGAAAAAAATAGTTTTGAGGAGATTATTATTCAGCAACTGACATTACATTTGCTGAGTCGTAAATAAAATTGATAATAATTTTTATATTTAAGTACCTAAATCTGTTTCCACGCGCTTTTTTCCGCCTCAATTTCGAAATTCGTTACCTACTACTTTTTCCTACATATTTCAAGATCTAAATTGCTTACAAGTAAAACTCGGCGACCACGCATCTTGCGTTAAAGAGTCATTTAAATTACGTCACATTTAGGTACTACCGAGTACCGACGTGACTGTTAGGACTTCCCCGGCCCATTGCATTGTTAAGTTAAAAATGGAATTTTACTTAAAATTAGAACAAAATGTGTTTGTTCTATCATCACCACTAATAGTTTAGAAGATTTAATTTGGTAGTATTTAATATCTTCAATTATCACTGGTCATCATCAATTTTTAGTACCAGTTACTTAGAACTGTCATGTCAATTTTTGATGTCTTCCCCGAAAATAATAGCATTTTTTTGCTTAGCATTCAAAAAGAATTATATTTCGATATTTTATTCTTATTATAATTATGTTATGTGTAAAAAAACATAGAGTAAACAACCTCATTAACATAAAAAAGACAAAGTAACCATTTAATATTTATTTAAAAAATTGATACTTTTTTTTAAGAAGCTTTTGTTTAATGGATATTACTCATTGGAAACCAAGCAAACTAGCCTAAATCTACTATTCTACTATTTCTACCATGTTCTACCAGTTACCATCAGGAAGTTTTAGTCACTATATCCCGGCTCCATCATCAGATCATCTCAGTGGTATGATTATAATATTGCATTAGTACATTATCTTTATTAGTGACAACAAGACCAATAATAATTCATGAGAACTGTTACATCCAGTTCATCTTTAAACCGGTCTCGCTACTTATTAATCATAAACTAAATGGCATTCTGAATTAAAATATTCATACAATAACATCAACTCGGACCTTCAGTTACGTCGTAGACGCCGCGTCAATAGCACGTGTGCTTGTAAACTGTTAAAACAATTTTATCTCAATGTTGTGATTAAGTTGACCGAACGTTATGTATTCCATTGTGTTTTTTGCAGCTTTCGTGACATTTCTAAGTTTAGCGCAAGGACGTAAGTATTCGTTTCCTTATCTTTTTTTTGTATTGAATGCATTTACAAACGGGGTTTGTTCGCTTTTGATATATTATTAATAACATAAAAGTTACCTTGTATAAATTTTTTATTATTATTATGATTAAATATTAACTTTATTTTTTCATAAGTTATTCCGTATGTTTGTATAAATAATAATTCTAATCGCCTTGCAATTCGGTTTTGCACCTTTCTAATCCATCATAGGTGTCATTTTTATACCTACGTGTTTTTTCCTCATCAGTTTTTGTATGTATATTACGTCCTGTATGGTCGCAGTACAATTACAAAAACCACTAGCGAAATAATATTAAGATATGTGATTTCGATATCACAATATTTGCAATATAATATTTTAGATTTTTGTTGTTTTGATAAATCATCATCGTCCTCAGAGCAAGACTTCTGATAATATCAGGATATTATATCCTAGTAAAATCTATCCATTTAGAAAAAAACTCGGTTCACATTTCCACATTGCATTGGCCAAATAAACATAACGATCGATCGTGAAACTACGACCCTGGGAGATCGGATAGAAAGAACTGAACATCGGTAGAAACTTATTAAGGAAAATGAGCAAACTAAGATAATTCAAAATGTTAATATATTAGGTAGGTACTCTTTTGAATGCATAAATAAATAAATATAATAAAATAGGTACTTGGAAAATACATTATGTTTGACGTAAAACAAAAAACGATTCCAACTAGAGGCACAGAACCTGCGCTCATTAGTGCATGGAAACTATAAAAAGACAAAGCTAAATTAATCAAGGATACCTACTCCTTTATATTATCTGTGTCCTTACTATCATTTAAAATAAAGTTGATTTGTTTGGAATCCTTGAAGAATTAACTGATGATTCATAGAAACATTCAATCTCCAAAATATTTTATTCAGTTTTTTCAGTTTTTCAGTTTTAATATTCCACAACTGTATTGTACTTCATTCTACTTTTATTCAGTAGGTAACTAGCTGTGCTCCGCGGTTTCACCCGCGCGAGTTTCGGAATTCGCGCAGAAACTCCAAAGTAGCCTAATTTTCTCCTTAGGTATAACACCAGCTAATTAACAGTGAAAGTCCCGTCAAAATTGGTCCAATTGTTTCGAAGATTCATCCGCGTGAGTTTCGGAATTCCCACAGGATCTATTTATATCAGGAACCTTTGCGGACGCAGGCAGAACGACCCGCCAAAGTTTCATCACAATTGAACCAATGGTTTATAAACCCATAGAGGACAAACATACAAACATTCATTTTTATTTATAAAGAAGAAGATTGAGTTTTGCGTAGGTAGGTAGTCATGTCCGCCTTTGCAATATCGTTTTTATACTTATTAGTTGTAAAGCACAGAGACATAAGTCTATATAAATGTAGATATTAATTAACAAGTCTCTGTGTGAAAATATAGGATTTTTCATTATATATGTGAAACTCGATTCCATAATTTCAACTCCGAAGGAGAAGCACACAAAATCGCAAAGTAAAGAAGATGTTGTTATTATAAATATATTTATTTTATTATAAATTATATATAAATAGTAAATAATAATATGATATCTTGAATACTTCAAGTGTATAAAAAAGGTTTTTTAGAGATCAAGAAACAAGTCTCAATAGTGGTAATGACCGACCAAGCTTGACTGGGTTTGAATATAGCGGATCTCTCCAACTGGTTTCTGTAAAGCTTTAAAGCGAACAAATAAATGCATTTTGATACGAGAAACAAGAAACATCTCAATAACAAGTTCGTTTGTTTCGTTTTAAATTAAACTTACCGATACACGATTGACTTGGTTAGTTTTCATTAAGTTGATGATTTCACATTGCATAAAGAGATAATTTTTAACTTCCAAGTCACTGTAGCTTTGTGATCATTGTCTAGAAAAGACCCGGTGTTCATAAGTTTAAACATTAGAAAAACAAATAACATTACAAATTAACAAAACTTAATTAATTAATTAACATTCAAACATCAACAACAACAACAGTCGTTGAGTATTTACCAGAGGGGCTATTATGTAACTTTTGTTTCTATCATTTTCCGGTTGCTATCAAAAACATGGCGGTTTATGCGATTACAATATGCAAGTTTTGACACCTACAATATCTAGCACTCAACCAAAATAAACATACTTCAAAAGTTGAAGTTAATTTATCATGTTAAGGCTAACATGATAAATTAATCACGAAATCACAATTTTTCTGATTGAAACTGAAATATGATAGCAACAAAAGTTACAAAATTGCCTTGCATATTTACTACACTTAAACGTACATATAGCTAAGTACGTATACTCTTTTATCTGCAAAGGCAAAAAGTATGAATCAATGCAACGTGTAATTTATGTCATGTTCAATTAATTACCATTTATATTACTCGATTAGTTATAATTGCGGTATCTTTGGATACCTACTCATATACTTATTTTCAAACAGAAGCACGTGTGAAATACAAACAGATTGCAGTATTGCTTCTGTTTACAATATCAATATCAAACCTTATCTTGTTTGTTACTTCCGTGAGATCTTTTAACTCCGAAAATTGTTAGGATTCAAGTGATCTGATCTACATTTAGACGCAAGAAGGATAGGGCCACGTTTTTAATTTTATTTTTCTCAAAATGAACAGCTTTCAATCACAAAATATTATAAAACTTTGACAAGAAAGAAAAAAAAATACATAAAAAAAACTATGTAGAGACCTACATGGTTCAGAATGCGCAAGGGTCGTGATTGTACAGTGATCTTGGACTCGGCGTAATCGCTCAAAGCAAATTTCAGGTGGGGAAAAAATCACATTGAAACTGAGAAAAAAGTCTCTTCAGGGAAATATTTTTAATAAAATTTCATCAACGTCCTGCTATGTCAAATACTTAAAGACTTGTTCCAAAATAAGCACGGCTTGCATCAATGCAAACACAACAATAACTGAGAGAAATGCACAACAAATATTTCAATAAACTCTGTATATTATTCTATGTTTAAAAAACGTAATAAATTCCAGAATTCTCATCATGCAACACACCATCTGGGGGAAGAGGCGAATGCAAACCCATCTTCGACTGTACAGTTTTAGCTGCTATACTGAGCCAACCGACCAGAACGCCGGAGGATGTTGATCTATTGAAGAGATCGCACTGCGGCTTCGATGGTTCGACGCCAAAGGTAAAAAAAGAAACTTTCAGAAATGGGTAGTCTAAAGGCTAGTCTTATTTCAGAAATAAATGGGTACCTTGCAGAAGGGAAGGATGTGCGCTTCTTTTCATAGCAGAATTAAGAGATTCAGAAAAATCCAAAACAATTCACAGTAGAAACTTATATGGGAACTTCAGATTAATATTATAAATATTAAGGTTTGCGAAAAGATATTTAGATATGATAGATACTATTAAACCAAAGGAATCCCAAAATTTGAAGATTGACCAAGAAATATCTTCTATTCCAGAAAAAGACGAAATGTTTATTTAAGCTTTTTCAAATATCATTCCAGGTATGCTGCCCGGAACCGTGCTACACACCAGACTGGCAGGAGGGTAGTTGCGTCAGCATTTACAAATGTCCCCATCTGGCTAACTTGCTTCAAGCACTTCCAATTCCTAAAGACACTCTGACATACCTGCAGAACTCAAGGTAAATTATATTCTTTAAAACAGCACCGAATACACTTTAATGAATTGACGCCACTCACTAAGAATAACACAATAAACATGTTAGAATCTATTTACCAATCAACAGTCTTTGCCGTCGTTTTGTTTTCGCAAAGAAATAATCCTTATTCCGAATGGCATTGATAAATAAAAATAATAAAATGCTTGAATGCTATGCCACTTGATTCCAAACTACCCAGAGTTACTGCGGGTACTGTGGGTACCAGACAACTTATATAAACTTATGTACTTTTTGTTGTAAATAATTTAGAGCGAACACCCGAACTAGACAAAAGAGCAGGGGCGTCTTTCCCATAGGAGCGCTGGGTGCGGCCGCACCCGGGCGCCAGCCGGGCCGGGCGATCAACATCTGAATGAATCTGGTGGTAGATAGTACCTACCTACGTACTTTCCTTATCCAACTACAATTTCACACCCGGGCGCCGCATATGGTTAAGACGCCCCTGAGAAAGAGAAATGTTCATATCATTACACATTAAAGCTACTGTGATGCGGGAATCGAAAATCGAGCACGCGACACATGGCGTCCCAGTCAAGTTCACTCACCACTGCACCAACAGTGCTATTTATTTAATTAAGATAACAAATATTGCAGGTGCGAGAGTCCAGAGCAATATAGTGTTTGCTGCGGTCCCGGTCTTCCGTCATCCACACCACCTAGGAAAATTAAAAAATGCACCGCTTCTGCGACCCCGCCCGATCCGAGAACGGAGTGCTGTGGCCTCGACGGAACCAATGACAGGATCTTTGGTAATATCCTCTTTTTTTTTATATAACTACACTTTTAAGGTTTCTTAACCAAAATGCGAAGGGTGTTTCTCATTTGTAGCCCGAAGATACTCTCAAATCAAAGAATACTAATTATCCTTGATATTTTAAACGCAAATGTCAGTTTATTTGCTTGTTAGTTACGCTTTCATGGCCTAACTATACTTGTCCAATCATCATGAAATGTTGCATATAAGTTGTCACGGGTACAGAAAAAGACAATAGGATACTTTGTATCCCGGAAGTCCCGCGAGAACTCCGAAAATAACGCGGGTGAAAGCGTGAGGGACAGCTACTAGATGTATAAGAATTAAAAAAAATTGCAATCTCTTGCAGGTGGTAAAGCGACGAGCGTCGACCAGTATCCCTGGCTGGCGCTGATAGAATACAGAAAGGACAACAGAATCAAGTTACTCTGCGGCGGGTCTTTGATCAGCGGGCGATATGTCCTCACAGCTGGTCACTGCGTCGCTGGACCAGTGCTTGACGTTGGCACACCGTAAGTCTGATTTATATACTTTCTTGCAGTTTCGCTCATATGAACTTCGGGTTTCTCGTAATATATGTACCTACCGGGAGATATTCGGTATGTGATAGTGAAAACCACATAAAAATCCGTCGCGTTATACAAACGTGAGTCAATTGTTTTCGAAAACTCTGGAATACGTGTCTTCCGACATCGATTTGAATGACTCTAAAGCTTACGTTGCGTTCGATATAAGATTTTCTCTGTCAATAAAAGTTTGTAAATGCTTAATGTCACAATTTACACAATTTTTCTATTTGCAATTTGCAATCATTTAGACATAGGACTATTTATAAAGGTTACTAGATGAAGAAGAAGAAGAAGAAAATACATTTATTTCAGCACAACACACAAGAAAAAGAAACAAACATAAACAGTGCCTAATCTAAGTTAGAAGTTATAATATCTCTTGCATGCTCTGCCGAAAGGGTTACTAACTCAGCTTTAGCTAGCATTAGCATGTACGCTCTCAAGTATTTGTTTGTCTTCTTCATTTTCTAGCGCAATAATTGTGACAGACGATTACATGAATTTTGTATGGCGATGTATAAAATTGTGTCTACATAGATAACAATTTCTTTACTTAATGTATTTATCATCGGCGACCTTTTGGGGTCACGGTCAGATCTCGAACCTGGAGATTCGCAGTTAGAACATCCAAATTCTATCAAAACCAAGTTTTCGGAATGACAGACAGAAGAATATATTAATCGTTATATACCAAATATCATCCATACTACTGTAAATTCGAAAGTGAGTTGCTTTGATTATTTGTTACGCTTTCACGTCTCAATAGCTCAACCAATCATGAAATTTTGCATACACTTTGTCAGGAGTACAGAGAAGGACATATGGTACCTACTTTTCATCCCGGAATTTTTGCGGAAACTACGGGAACAGCCAGTGTTATTATAATTAAGAGTTTATTGTGTCATCTTTTTAAAAGTTTTTTTTTTTCATGAATCCAGGGTCAACGTTCGCCTTGGCGAATACGACACCTCGCACGAGGGTAAGGACTGCGCCATATCGTCTGGAGGTGGCGAGGAATGCAACGACGGCGCCATATCCATACCGATCGAAACCAACGGCATCACGGTCCACCCGGAGTACGTGAAGGGCAGGACGGCGAGCAAAAACGATATAGCCCTGATAAGGCTCTCGCGGATTGCACCCTACTCGTGTGAGTACCATGAATTATTATTGATAAAATACAATTTGTTTGCTTTTTACATTTTTACACCTTAATTACTCTACCGATCATCATGATATTTTGCATTCACATTGTCAGGAGTACAGAAAAGAACATAGGATACATTTTATAATAATAATAATGTTTTTATTAATATTAATGTTTTTATTTCAGGCATTAAAAAATCCATAAAAAAGATGTAACATACATTTTCTCCTACAATTTTATCTGAGATTTCTTTTTAATTATATGCCGTAACTATCTAAACTCGTCGTTTATCCCAGAACCCTCGCGGGAACTCAGAAATTAACGCGGAAACCATGGGAAACAGCTTGTCTCTATAACCATCTATTAAGTTAATGGATATAATTTAAAAAAAAAAAACTATTTTCAATAAATACACGCAAACACAATATAATGCAGCTGAAAACGTCTTCAAATATAACAATTGGTTCATGGTCTAAATTTCAGATTTCGTGCGACCAATTTGCCTGCCAGTCGTAGATTGGACACAAAGCCCACCGCAAAACTTCAGTCTGATCGCAGCCGGCTGGGGCGCCGTCAGCGAGGACAAATACAACAGTAACATCAAACTCGACGTTCAGCTGCCCTTCGTGCCACAAGATGTGAGCTTCTTCATTTTCATGCTCCAAACTGTCTCCCGGAAAGCTAAACACTTCACTTGCTTTGATTTGAATTTTGAATACATTATTTTCATCTCTACTCAATTTATAAGTATACATGCCTTTAGAGGATTTTTGAGAACGTCTTCCAAAACTTCTCATACGATCTCTTCTCAAATAATACTTAATGTTATTTTTTTTAATTTTACAGTTTTTACGTAAGTATATATTTTTATCATCACAGTTTAACAACGCCATCTATTGTTAAGTAGCTTTAGTGTGGCTGTGTCGGATAAGCGTAAGCGTACTGCAACAATCATTTTTCACTGTCTAAAACACGGATAAAACGACGTTTTTTAAAAATGAAACCTAGCTAGATTGATTAATCGCCCCCGAAACCCCCTGCATACCAAATTTCATGAAAATCGTTGGAGTAGTTTCCAAGATTCAGATTAACATATACAAGAAGTGCTCTTCAGATATACAAGAATAGGATAAATGCGATTGAGAATTCATAAAATTTCGAAAGCATTGTGGAATCCTGTATTGTGTGTCTACTGTCTCCACACTCCACAGATATGATGTGTTCAATTTTGAATGGGATATATATAAATTTTCATTCTGCCCAGGTATGTCAACCGAAATACAGCACGAGTCGGCGAACGTTTGCTCTATGGAAAGGGCAGCTATGCGCTGGGGGCATAGAGAATATGGACACCTGCAAAGGCGACTCCGGCGGGCCTCTGATGTTCCAAGCGAACAAGACCTACGAGATCGTGGGCATAGTCAGTTTCGGACCAACCGTCTGCGGAACCGAGAGCATCCCGGGTGTTTACACGAAGGTTCACGAATACCTTTCGTGGATACGCAACAACATGAAGCCTTGATTACGAATTTATAAAACATACGTATTTTTAAGAGGACTGTAATGCCGTCATGTGATTTCTTTGTTTGACACTCGTCCAAACTTTTGCATGGTGGTGCCCTACCACCATGCAACTAGTGGTGCTCGGATGGATAGCTTAAAATATCTTTGCATGGACCTATCTGGAACGGCGTGAGGAAACCATAGCACGGCGGTAAGGTACTTTCTAGTGCCCGGCTGACTAGCAAACACCTTCAAGTTGAAAATCTGCCACCGAGTACATATCGGTGCGTTCCGGCAGCCTCACTGTTTATACAATCTTTGAACTCGCTGTCAGTTAACAGTAAATGAGCTGTTGTCAAATACCTAGCCTGTTACCATAAAAAAAAACTCAGGAGTTAATGAGCGATGTTGCGCAATAACTGTCACGATAATTAGAAATTTACTAATGCATTTTAATCTGTAGGTATGTCTGTATAAATTAACAATACGAAGAGAAGTTGAATAAGTTAGTGATTAATATTATAACAATGATTATATTTTATTAATGTAATTTATATATCATGGAATTTAATACTATTATATATTTTACTTTTCGTTAATTAATGAAGATATATATATAAAAGTTTGAAGTGGTTGTGACTAAACATAAACTAGGATTGATGTAATGCCGTATCTAATGATACCTAATTTTTTTTTAATATACCCCCATATAGTAATAAAAACATACATAACTTTTATCGTTTTATATAATTCAGTTGATGTTAATTGTTACTCAATAATGTATAAACCGCTAACAGATCCACAAAAAGAGACTAGAATTAACGCATAAGATACTTTCCTGTGGGGCCGTATGTAGTAATTCAACTTAATTGATACTCTAACAATTAGTTTTGAAATCTTCTTTATAAATAAAAATTAAATTTTTGTATGTTTGTCCTCTATGCGTTTCGAAACCATTGGTCCGATTGTGATGAAAATTTTACGGGTTGTTCTGCCTGCGTCTGCAAAGGCGTCCTGATCTCAAAACTCACGCGGGTGAAACCGCGGGGCACAGCTAGTTATAGATAAAAAAGACCCTCGCTGCCAAATTATCATCATCAGATGACTTTGGCGTCGATTTAGATCGTTTCTTTCATTGTGTTTCGTTACGTCTTTTAATTAATGACTTATTTTTAGAATATTCAAAACTGAGCATTATTAAGCGGTCGAAGTCGTCGGCAAAAGATCGTCGTCTGTAAGTAGATGGCAGCTATATAAAACTTTGGAACGTATCGTCATATTGTCACGTGGTCATGCAGAACTGAACTTCTGGGCCCTTATTCACTATGACCATAACACGCCGCGTTAAGATAAGACGTCGCAAAAACTGTTTTCCCTCGCTATCAAAGAAGTTTCATTTTAAAAAATACATTTACAACGTCTATTATGGTATGCAGAACATTAATTTCTATTATTTTGTCACGGTTGGAAACGGTTGGTATTGTGTTAAGACGCGCGTTATGGACAAGGAATGTTGTTGGTCATAGAGAATAAGGACCCTGATTGGACAATTTTACGTGCCACATGCATGACATTTTCTATGCATTAACGTTTATAGACTGTCAACTTGGTTAAGGAGGCATGTATGTGAACAAGAAATCGCTTACCTCGAGCATTGGTTGCTGCGTCCGCGATCTTCTGGAATGCGTCTAGGAATGCAGCTATTGCAACAAGTGCCGATCTGGAAATAAGTTTAACGACACAATTAATTCCTTGATCGATAAAATCGATTGTTAATCGATCGATCGATCGATTGATAATATGTGGTGGAAATCCTACTAATATTATAAATATCAAAGTGTGGATGTTTGGATGTTTGAATGTTTGTTAGTCAATCACGCACGGCTGAAAGAGTTTGGATGAAATTTGGCATACACGTTGTCAGGGGTACAGAGAAGGACATAGGGTACTTTTTATCCCGGAATTCCGGGGGAACTCCGAAATTACCGAGGGTGAAACCGCGGGGCACAGCTAGTATTTTAATAAATTTTACAATTGATAATTAATTAATCTCAGGAGACCTATGATGAAGTAAAATATTTTTAAAATTTATTCCTTGAAAAATTAGGTAGGTAGGTACGTTGTGTTTTGTAGTCTACTATAAAAATATGTAGGTATAATATATTATTTAGTCGCCTTTTTAGACAACCAAAATACCGAAGACGTTATATTATCTATTATAAAATCTATTATATTATAAAATTTATTTATCTTCAGAGTAACATTCACACCTAATAATAATCCTGAAAAAATTGCGAAATACCTTCTATTTCGCCAAGCGTTTCTACTCATTATAATCTCGAAAAGGATTTTCTCATCAAATAAACGACAGGATAAGAAATAAAACAGTCAAGTTATAGTACCTACGTTGAAGAGTGGTGATTTGTGGAATGCGCAACGAATCGACTAGAAGCGGACATAATAGGGCATAACGCGGAGCGTTCTCTACAACCGGAATAAATTTTAAAAGTGATCAAGGGACATTTCCGAAACTATGTATGTGGGTGGTAGGAGAGCTTCGTAAGATAAAAAAATAAGTTCTATTAAGAATAAAAAGAAATTCCAGCACAACAGACAAGATAATTAATAAAATTTTAACAAAAAATGAAAACCGACTTCAAAACAAAAAATGCACTTAACTAAAAAAGTCAAAAATAACCTATGTACATGTACATGATCGTTTTGACTCCTAAACTTCAATGCGTTTTGTCTTGGTTTTTTTTTTTTCAATAATTAGAAAAAGCAAAAAATACGTGTGTTTATTATTTTTTTAATATCCCACCGACCGACGGACTAAATAGAATTTTGATTTTTAGACTTTGTCGTCATCATGCCCATTCGACGATGACGAATGTTATTTTCAACGATCTTAATAACTAATATGTGTCTTTTATATATTAAAAGTGTTACAACAATCAAATGGTTAGGTCAACGCTTCGAAAATGTTATGAAGACAAATGATTTGTGTGAAGTCATAGCAGTTCTATTAGGTGCGTAGAAGCGTAGATAATGCAAGATACAATTGAAGTAGATAGACAGATGAAAAAATGTTTAATTAAAATGGGCAGCCACTGTACCTTACCGTTTGATTGAGATTCCCATTAATTAATCTGTTTCATTATTCCTTTGACAAGTTGCTCATAAACTCAATACGAGCGGTTACTACTACTATTACTACTACAGACGAGCAACTTGTTTGCACATTCAAGTTGATGTTGTCCGACACACACACACACAGCAGCGACAGCCCATACCGCTATCGCCTCTAGGCTCGCCGCTACGACGTGGAGGGGCGCGGGGAGGCACAAAGTTGACGGGGGGCGGGTAGTGTCGCTGCTTTCCGTAAAATAATCTTTGGTAGCGAGTTCCAACGGACGTAAATCCTACATATTTCGCATTTTTAGTATAATCAAAGAATAGAGATAGCATAAAGAAGCGACACTCTCCGTATCCCACCAATCGCATGCCACCTCCCGCGAATGCTACCTAGGTTACAACCGAGGAAAGTTTGACATAATACGTAGAATCTACATGTGACAGTATCACTGACAGCTGTCTGTCAACTGTCACCTCGCTGTTAACCTACGATACGCACACACGCACAACACGTGTACATGTGTACAAGCCGGCCGTCTTCACTTGTGGGAAAGTACACGAATCGGTTCATGTGTATGGAGTGTCACCGGGCTGGTGTACTTAAAAGTCGACTCTTACCGCCGCACTCAGAGTCGTTCATTAAAATAACGTTAATCGGCCCATAACTAATGCTACTTAAAACCTCTAGTGACAATTAAATCGCCGTAGCTCCCAGAGACAAAAAATTAATGTTGATTAGTAGATTGACAACTATATGTAAGCATAGGGCGGTACACCCTATCGAAATGCGTATCGATAAAGTGCGACATTGCCACATGCATAAACTCATGGAAATGATACTTTTGTTTTTGTAGTTTTTATGAGGTGAAGTTATTATTTTTCTTTAGAAATAATTAATTGCGTTAATTTACTATTACTTTAATCGGAAATAATAATTGATTTCAATAAAATTAAATCGTGAATGCCATGACTTTTGTGATATGACAACATTGAACGCCGCCATTTTCATTTTTCAATTATCTACGTCAAATCAGTCCGCGAAATTTTTCAAATTGGAATAGCCGCCACTATTAAAGGTCTGTCCACATTCGCGCGCGAACCGCGCGCCAAGCCGCGAAACACCCGCGAACCATGATTCTACACTTATAGTTCGCGGGTGTTTCGCGGCTTCGCGCGCGAACTACGCGCGAATGTGGAGAGCGCTTGAAGTAGAAGAAGGAGAATTCGTCTTTAGTTATATAATAATAATTTGAAATTATTATATAAAAAATGGTGAGTATTAAGTAATTATTATTGGTTTCATATTGTTAAAAGATAAAAATATGTTAGGCATGTATTTATATGGTTTTCTTTATATTTCAGGAGCAAAATAAAACACAAAGCAAATGAGTTGCAAACTTTACCCCGGACGAAAAATTTTGCATTTTTTGCAATTTTGCACATTAATTAAACATCGATAATTGAATCAAAACTGATCGACGGAAAGTCAGTTTTAAAGAAAAAATGGCCTGGATTTCAGTCACTGACGAGTTCAATAGTAATGCACTTGTATACAAGGTATTGTATTACTTGTATATACTTGTATTCTAGTTATTGCTTGTATACACTTTTTGTTAATATAACTAGAACTAATTATATTTTTTTTACTTGCAGCGTGATGTAACTACATTAAAAAGAGCATGGGATAACCTTAAGGCTATGGCCCGTAAAAGCAAGGCTATCTTTTAAAAACTAGAGGTAGACCATCAAATCCACCACCTCAACCGAAGCATAATAAGCATAATAGAAAAGGTAACATTCAATAACAACTCAACAGGGCTAGGCAAAATACCAAGTTGTAATTGAAATCCTTTTATTATAAATGTGAAACTTAGTTTGTTTATTTGTTACGTTTTCAAACCTTAATGGCTTAACTGATCAACATAAAATTTTGCATACACATTTTCACCGGTACAGAGAAAAACATAGGGTACTTTTTATCTGGGAATTCCTGTGGGATCTTTGAGATTTCCACAGGTGAATCTCTGAAACGGTTGAACCTATTTGAACGGGACTTTCTCTGACAATTAAATGATGTTATAAGGTGTAAATTATGCTACTTTGGAGTTCTTGCGGAAATTCAGAAACTCAAACGGGTGGAATCGCAGGGCACAGCTAATGTGTGTTATAATATGTATTCTAAAATATGTAGTTCTAATGAGTGTATTTTTTTAGTTGGAGACATTAAAACAAGCTGCTGAGAGAGCTGCTGAGTTTGAGGAAGAAAAAAATTAAGCTATTGTAGATGGCAAAACTAGAGCTAGCTGAATAAAAAAAAAACTAGAATTATAATAATAAAATTATTTATTTTAAATGAACTAGTTTTATTTTATTTATTTAAAATTCAGGCAGGTAGTTGAAGCAGCTGATAGGTGCCTGTATCCAGTTATACATTACTATTTTTCTATCTTTTGTTTCTAATATTTGTCCAGTCTGTTTTCAAATAATAATTGTAAGGTGCCAAGACTTCTTCCGGTAGCCCATTCCAAGGAGCAACCACTCTGTAAGTAAAAATTGTTATTACACCATAAAAAAACAAATAACAAACAAAATCTCAGTATAACCAATTCTTTTTTTATTATTTTATGGTTTTTAATCTATACATTTATACATATAAATAAAATTGAAGTGTCTGTTTGTGATTCCAAATTAACAGTTTTTCACTCAATGCATATGAAAGTATAATATAATCCTACTAATATTATAAATGTGAAAGTGTGGATGTTTGGATGTTTAGATGTTTGGATGTTTGTTACTCAATCACGCAAAAACGGCTGAACGGATTTAGATGAAATTTGGCATGCACGTTGTCAGGGGTACAGAGAAGGACATAGGGTACTTTTTATCCCGGAATTCCCTTCGGTAACTCTGAAATTACCGCGGGTGAAACCGTCTGTCTGTTTGTTCTGTCTTAAACAGCTAGACCGATTTTAACGGGACTTTCAGGCAAATAGCTGATGTTATAACGAAGAATAAAACGATTTTAAAAGAAAATCGTTCCTGCGGGGATTCCGAAACTCATGTGGAGTAAAACCGTGGGGCACAGCTAGTTATTCATAAAAAGTTATCTATACCTAACTAGTTATCTCTAAAAAATCTCTCAACTATGGATTGCCTGAACAAGAACCATTACTATTGGGATTTTCTTATGTATATCATTTATGTTAGGTACCGGATATAATATGATCAGAATCACAATCGCAATAGTGATCTATTGTCAGTATAAAGCAGGAGTTCATCTAATGGTAATGAGATATTGTGAAATGTAGCACACACACAAATTACAGCCAAAACTGTGTCTAATTTGATACTCATACTCACTTGAAGATATGGAAACTTCCTTTTCCAAATACTAAAAACTCTCAACAGTATTTTTCGTTTTGATTACTGATATGGCTTTTATTGTACTTTTCTTGACTGTTTGAATTAGGACAAGAATGGTGTTAAATGCACATCATTTACCTACTACATAATCACTCACCAAGCAGTATACCTTGCAATACACCTGACAGCTGTTTTAGTGCACTACTATAATGAATAAAGCTATCATGAGTTCTGCTAGGCCATCGAGCTACAACTTTAAAAAATCCAAATTCGGGCCTGTTACTGCCTGAACATTAAAAGAAAACAATCCTCTTCTATGATATTCCACCAGGACTTCTTATTTTAATATGTGTAGCACATGACACCTGGAAGTCCAGCAATTCGTAAACTCAATAAAATCTTCTAGGTCAGACATGCTTTGCTAATTACTGTGACGTGATCGACGCCCTAAAAGTTTAAAAAATCCAACTTTGGTTTTGAAATTTTAATAACAAAAACAAACATAACCTTACTTTTCAATGTCAAAAATCTCCAATTAAGTCTTAAGTAAGGGTCAGCCGTCACTTAAAGTTAATCATCATTAAACGTGATTAATGGAGGATTAACTGTCTCTGAGAGTGAATTTTTTTTAATCCTTACTTAAAATCCGTTAAGTAACCATTAAATCGACTCTGAGTGCGGCGGTTGGTTAAATAAACCAAAGAGTATGAGGTACGAAACATTATGCGCATGATATACAGGTTGTCCCGTAAATCGACGTCAAGCCAGAATCAGATAATAACTAAGCTACGTCATAACAGCTGTCAACAGAAAAATATAAAAATCTTTGCTATGCCTATTTAAAAAAGGACAGTCATTAAAAACTGACGAAAGCAATAATTTTGAAAACTTCATTGGCAAAAACTTAAATTATAAGCAGTAGTTTTCAGAAACACTATTCAGGATTACACAATAAGAAGAAAATTGAAAAAAAGTTAAGGTTTGTAGCAACAGGAGTAAAAGAACCGTCGCAGGGTGTTAATTTTTATAATTTTTATATATTTTAATGATTATTTTTTTTACGTTTTTCTATTAAGTTATACTTAGCCTATCACCCGGTTCTGGCTCGACGTCGATTTACGGGACGCCCTGTATGTTATACTATCCACTACCCAAACGATGACAAAAGTAGGTACTCCTCAATTTGCGAGTCAACAGCTCAACTCAATTGACGCTGAATGATGGCGAGTGTTGAGGAGTATTTGGGACGCGTCAAATATTCCACTGATAGATATTGACTTGCCGGTCGGTATAACTGGCGAAGAAACAAATTATTTTGCTTTCTGCCAGCCGATGACCCGGTTTTTGCTGATAGGGATGAAGAACTTCTTGAATGATCATTGCTTTTAAATTTTATCAGCCACAATTTAACTAATCTACACTAATATTACAAAGAGATAAAGTTTGTAAGTTTTGATTTAGGGGTAATCTCTGGAACTCCTGAACCGATTCTAATTTATTTTTTTTCACTGGCGGTAGAGTATCCATTGCTGTGAAGGTTGCATGAGGGTGACACGAAAGAAATCACTTGAGACTTGAGTCTTTTTTAGCAAAAGGAACGTTTCTTGTCTGATACGACGATGATGAGTAGCAATAAAGATAGGATACTGTCATTAAATATTTATCTATGGCACAATTGAATCCAAAATGAACACTTACTTTAAAGCTGAATGGAGTTTGGTCGCTTTTGATATGAACTCCTCCCACATCGGCGCACTGTTCTGTTAACAAAAAGAAAATGAATTGTTTAAAGCGGTATCAAAGAAAACAATTAAATAGAGCGAAATAAAACTAAAATACGAAAAAACAAACATTGTGATTATACTATATATTTAATTAAATGAATTTCTAGCTTTGTCTTTATACATCAAACCTTTCTTTAATCACGTATCTGAGAATACGTCATAATCCCTTATTTATCGCGATCATATTTTGGCTTGGACCTAATATCTATACCTAATTATTATATCCGAAATTCATACTGCTAATACTAAAGCGCTTTAAAATTTCATAGGTTTTAAAAACCAATTTTTCTTTACAAATCCTCATAAACCATATTGCTTAACATTCAACATCAAACACCACATCAATTCAAATCGGTATTACAGTTTCGACCGAGCATAATCAGTGGCAGTGTGTGTGAAAAATATCCTATTGTCTTTAACTGACAAATGATAGAGCTGACATTAAATAACCTGAGCCCGTAATTAGCCCCAGAGACACTCGAATACCAACTCAAAATACAGACTGTTACAGTTCAAAATGGAACATGTTACCATCGAGCTGTTTCTCGGGTTTTTATGAGTGATGGACAAACGGACGGCACCAATTTGCCTGATATTGTACGCTGAACGTATACAGGATAGGTGTAATGTTATACGTTACGAATTGAAGTCATGTTGCCTTAGAATTGTCAGTCCTTTTACACAGTTCTAAAACTTAAACTAATAAAATAGATCATTTGTCTCGTCCTTTATAAATATTCAACGCGTCATCAAAAAGTCTATCTATATAGAAATAACCTAAAATCAAATTAACATATCTGGGCGACTGATGTTTATATACTCGGTGTTATAAAATTTACTTACAGAGCCATCTGTTATTAAATAGCTAAGGTGAAACCTATAACCAAACCAAATTTAAAAGTAAAGAATTTCACCCAAACCGTCACAGCCGTTTTCAAATACGTACGAAGTCAAAGTCAAATCATTTATTCAACAACAACTGCTAGTTTAAAGTAAAAAGATTTCTGTACAGATTCGGACATCATGGGTCAAAATATGTACCTACCAGCGCGTTTTCAATAGAACCACGAAGAAATACATGAACTCGTTGGTCTGCCGCCGATGGATGGACAAAAGACGCAAAAAGCACGCTCGATCCAGTTCGCACTTTCCGATAAGACGTCGCGGGTCACCGGCTGAACGGTCGTGATTCGTGAACTCAAAGCGAGACCCGAATCTAGACCGAGGACAATATCCGGTTTGAGATATTTTAATATCACAACAACACTTATATTCTTTGAACTCGCCAGCATCGTAAATAGGAGGCATGAAGGAGGCATGCAACTTTTATGTCTACACATATTATTATTATTATTTTTGTTATAACCGAAAAGAACTATACAGGTGAATTTTTAAGACGGAACAGTAAGGGCAGGGTACCTTAACTGTTATAGTTACAGGATAACGCTTTTAGGAGACTATCCATAAATTTTTAAGATATTCTGAACTGCAAATTACAGATTTTGGAGAAAATGTAGGTACAGTCAGCAAGAAAATTGTCATTTACACAAAAACTTTTTATGATGCCAATCGATCCTGTTTCTTATAAGGATCAAAAGTATCTACTGGACCGACAGTTTTTTTGCGATTTCTGACATTTCTAGTACTCAAAGCTCAGTTGTAGTGTAAATTCAGTTCAGAATATTTTAAAAATTTATGGATAGTCTCCTAAAAGCGTTTTCCTGTAACTATAACGTTTAAGGTACCTTGCCCTTACTGTCCCGTCTCAAAAATTCACCCTGTATTCGTTAAGATTATCAACACTACCTAACGAAAAATGCAACAGCATAAACATGTACAATTTAAAAAAACTATACGTCAAAACCTTGATAATAGCCTACTAGCCCAGCAGACACTGTAAAGGTAAATTGGACGCAGATAAGCAATAACATGTTAACCCACAAACTTAAGTTAGAGATTCAGAACGATTTATTGAGAGTTAGGGAACATTTTTTTATTGTGTGTTTATATTATTACATTGCTTAAATATGTAACTAAATATTTAACATAAAAAATGTTGACACAAAATTGCGCTAAACTTTTAAAACACGATTTACTCAAAATTTCTCCAGTGTGGGTTAACACACTATTGCTTATCTATGACCAATTATGGGTTCATTATGACAGTTTTATAGATGGGCAATCGACCAGGCATAAACCCAATTAAAGCCCCTACTTTTCCAGACTTTTATCGGGTTTAAACCTGGGCGCTTGGGTTGAATGCCCATCTATAGACAGTTTCTTTCTCTGTATCTCAATCTAACTGCAATAAGGGACCGATTCCTCACCATACTCTAGGTATTCATAATTACTTCAAAACAAAACCACTGTATAACAAGTCAATTGTGTCCTTGTTGGTACTTATTTATTTTTAAAACAAGCCCTTCACAATCTCATGGGGTCTTTTATTATCGTACGCTATTGAATTCACTCCCGCTTCTGATTGTTAGAAGTGTCACGTGGCGACCCGGCGGCGGCTTACATCACAAGGACTTTTGAGTAAGCCGACAGAAAAAGTTCAAGTGGAAAAATAGCCTTTAAATCATTCGTACACGTCTAAGGAGACACAATTAGTGAGTTTTGACAAGATGGCCCTTGGTTATAGCAGACACAAATAAACAATGACTATACTCACACTTGTTTAACCACAAAACAAGATGATATTTCTAGATATAATATACATATAGTGACTAACAAAGAACTGTACAACCATATTAAATGAATGGTTAGTTGAAAAAAAAATGGCTAAATAATTCCGTAAACTGATTTTAGAAACATGTTTATTCTTAATGAACACTTATACAAATAAAGATCAAAAAATTACGTAAGTAAAGAAAGATAAAAAATATTCAACTCCCATCAGAAAACTTACCGCATTATCCATATTTGCGAATATTATAAATGCGAAAGTAACAATAATAATTCTGTCAATTTACCTTTTCACGACTCAAATACTCAACTGATCATGCACATATGTACGTTGTCAGGGGTACTGCAAAGTACTTTATCCCGGAATTCCCGCACGAACTCCTCAATGAACGCGAGTAAAACCGCGAGGAAGGGGTAGTATAATCTTAAGTTAATCGTTCACTTCATTTTAGTTTCCACGGAAACAAACCTTAAGGTTGCCTTGAAAAGATTGCCTCTAGCCATAAGGCCGCCTTTTGCTCTGTATTTACTTTTTATCTGTTTTATTTTTTATTTTCTCTTCTGGGGCAATAAAGCATATTTGATTTGATTTGATAAGATATGCTTTAAGGTAATAACATTTCGTGTGCTTTTTGTATCAAGTTTTGGTATATCTTCAAACTAGCTGTGCCCCGCGGTTTCACCCGCGGTAAGTTCGGAGTTCCCGCGGGAATTCCGGGATAAAAAGTACCCTATGTCCTTCTCTGTACTCCTGACAACGTGCATGCCAAATTCCATCCAAATCCGTTCAGCCGTTTTTGCGTGATTGAGTAACAAACATCCAAACATCTAAACATCCACACTTTCAAATTTATAATATTAGTAGGATTAGAGTTGAATTTTAAGAATTTCAGTTTGTAAATTTGATTTGATTCTAATGCAAAAACAAATATGTATTTACGTCTCGCGTTACATAATAGGTAGAATACTCGTATGAATAGAAGAATCCTACTATCGAGAGACCTTTGATTTTACCAACGTCAACATTGTCATGGTCAATAGCATATCGACAATCACGTAATCCACACAAAGCATATTATGTAGCGAAACAGCAAAAACGGTTGTACACAAATTGTTAATTCATCGTCAATTATAGATTTAATAATACAACTTTAATACCACAGAGCGAATAAATTAACCAGAGAGTGCATGTAGGCGGGGCAGGCGCGCCACCGTTGCAAAGAAAGTTAGAGCAAATGCTCTAACTTGCTCAAAACTTCTTTTGCTGCCATCCCAAATATATTTACCACATTATTCGCAAAACTGTGAATTTTGAACAGTGACTAAGTAAAAACATAACCATATAGCGTTTAACACATTTCTTTACGTTAATTAATGCTGAGTTGGTGACCCTTTCGGCAGAGCATGCAAGAGATATTATCTATGTTTCTTTAGATTAGGCACTGTTGATGTTTGTTTCTTTTTCTTGTGTGTTGTGCTGAAATAAATGTATTTTCTTCTTCTTCTTCTTCTTCTTATTGCGTGATGAATAGTTTTATGTGCAAAAATCACCCGGCGACACTGGTTTTCATCTGTTTTCATACTAAACTAAGCTGATGTCCCTTCTATCTGTTATTTTGTGTTCTGTGTTTAATACCATCAGATACGTAACTTCTAAGATGACGTGTTCTAGAGTTTAACTCATATAATGTCAAGTTTTAGCTTCACAGGTTTCAAGAGTTCATATTTAGTCAAATGGATTTACTCATTCAATGAAATGAAATTTCAATACATGGATTTCTAATCCTCTCATTTCAATAGCAACAACAACTACTTAACACGTTTAAGTTCAGTATATAAAAATTACAGAGATCAAAGTTAAACATACAATAACAAACTTGGCCGGTCCCACCGATTACCATGCGAGTTCCGACCCTTCCCCAATTTCACTCATGATAAAACCTCTAACGTCTTTAATACCTTGAACTTTTGTGGAAACTTGGTAAGGAATATCTCGAACCTTCCTTCCCGACCAAATCTTATAAAATCTACGCTCACGTACGTAGGTAACTGTCGGATTAATCCCTTCTGATTACACACGGTTTGGTTATTGCTAATTGTTTTCGGAACAAGTTTAAAACGGTAGAGAAAACTGTAAAAAAAAATCCGACTTTTAGTTTAGGACAGAAAAAAACAAAACTAAACTTCAGATGCGGAACATAGTTCTGAACATAAAAACCATAAGGGGCATCTTTAATGCACTAGTTATTGAGAATTTTACTATGGAAATGACAGGCATTGCCAAAGCAAAATTGTCAATAGTGTTAGTAAAGACGGGCTCTAAAATGCGGCCATAGTAAATTTCAATACGAAAATTTCACCGTGTGTAGAAAGGCACCAAAATAAAATTAAATAATCACGTACCTATGAAATAATAAATTGAGTTACTAAATTCAGCTCGTTTAATTTAAAACCACTGATCGACCTTTTAAATACACATTGATAACCTAACTACTTTTACAAGAAATTTTCTTTTTCAAGAAATGTTCACTTATCGTGCAAACTCGAAAATATGACTGCAGCATGCTAAATGCATTCTTGCGTCGGTTGCAAGGACAGGGAAATGTCGTTACCCATTAAGTCAACCGTTATAAGATCAAGCTTAACCCTTACAGGTTTCTTAATTCTTTCACATTACATGCATATTATATGCTCGAGTATAACACGTGTGCTATTTACTTTTCTCTTGTCTCTGTAAAGAAACTTATCTAAGTGGAACACTTGAACTCCTTAACCGTTCGTAAGAGTTTCGTAAGTTCGATGTAGATTTCTAACTCTTGTCTGTAAGATAAATCCTTGCTTCGCGTTACTTTAATTTATCCATCCATATACATATCTAATATATGTAAATCACGTGTCACGTTGTTTGTCCGCGATGGACTCCTAAACTACTGAACGGATTTTGATAAAATTTTGCAACCATTTATAATATGGTCCAACTTAAAAGATAGGATAGTTTTTATCCCGGAATTCCCTCGGGAACTGAAGGACATAGAGTACTTTTTTCCCGCAACCTCCGCGGGAACTCCGAAATTACCGCGGATGAAATCGCGAGGGACAGCTAGTCTAATATCTAATACTTATATATAAATCACGTGTCACGTTGTTTGTCCGCGATGGACTCCGAAACTACTGAACGGATTTTGATAAAATTTTGTAACCATTCATAAAATGGTCCAACTTAAAAGATAGGATAGTTTTTATCCCGGAATTCCCGCGGGAACTCCAAAATCACCGCAGGTGAAACCGCGGGCGACAGCTAGTAAATTATAAAACAAAGTCCTCCGCCGTGTCTGTCTGTCTGTTCGCGTTAAACATAAAAAACTACTCAACGGATTTTCATGCGTTTAACACCAATAGAGTGATTCAAGAGGAACGTTTATTAGTATAGGTCACTCTGGAATTTCTGCGGGAACTCCCGAAATTACCGCGGGTGAAACCGCGGGGGACAGCTGGCCATGTTATAAAATGTTCCATTACCCTTCTTCATGTAAAAAACCAAAAAAATAATCATAAGAGTCAAAAAAATTCAAAATATGCATTTTCATAAAAAAAAATTAAAACTCGACTATCTCGAAAACGGTTAAGTTAAGGATGGGGGGTTCCATAGTGAAATCATTCAGAAATTATGTGTACTACACGCCCTTAACGGATCTAGGTCGACTTTTCCTGTAACCTTTTCCTGAATGCTGGTAAACGCTCTCCAATGCATAGTTTAATGGAAACATATAACAATTACTTTTATACTATTGACATTACGTCTGTTCGTGTTGGAGTGTACAAGGGTATGTTATTGGATGTGCTCCGTGGTGCCGTATAACTTGTAAAACTGAGAGACCGTAATACCATAGTTGGACGCAGGTGGGCAGTGATGTGTTAGCCCACAAACTTAAGTTATTGATTCAGAACGATTTATTGAGAGTTAGGGAGCATTTTTAATTTTTTTTTTTTTTTTAAGTGTTTACCTTATTATATTGCTTAAATTTTTAACTAAATATTTAACATAAAAACGTTGACACAAAATGACGCTAAACTTTTAAAACACGATTTACGCAAAATTTCTCCAGTGTGGGTTGACACACTATTGCTTATCTGTGTCCAGTTAGCTTTAAACTTCTTAAGTTTTGTAAATGCACAACCACTTCTCAGTATATATTATTTTTTTCTAGTAACTTGTGGTTAATGGTTTTGGTGGTACAATTAGTAAATTTAACTAAGTAAGTTACTACAAGTATATATTGTACACACTGTTTATTAGCCCAATAAATTGAAAAAAAAAAAAAAAAAAAAAACCCTGTATACGCAAGAGTGACAGCTGCAGCTGTTTTGTAATACTTTAGAACACAATATTATTAGATCAAAACACTTCGGTAACAGTTTTATTTACATATTTAACGAAGATGTAAAATAAATCCCATCTGCTTTCAAGTCTGTTTCATTGGATTTGCGAAAGTCATCACCTAGTTTCGTACATATATAAGTTGATGTAAACAATTTGTTTTACGTTAACATAAACACTGCAGGTTCACTTTGAAGCCGACAGCGGGGAGTTTTATTGTGTAACCGCAATTTATTCGATTACACAGATACATAACGGTGCAGTGTGCGGTTTACGTTGACTAATAGAATTTAGAGTAACTTTAAATGGACATAGATAAGCAATAGTGTGTTAACCCACACTGGAGAAATTTTGAGTAGATTAAAGATTTAAAATTATAGCGCCATTTTGTTTCAACATTTTTATGTTCAATATTTAGTTACATATTGAAACAATGTAATAAGGTAAACACATAATTAAAAAACGTTCTCTAACTCTCAATAAATCGTTCTGAATCAATAACTTCATTTTGTTGGTTAACATGTTATTGCTTATCTACGTCCAAATAGTTCTCAACTTTACAGTAACTTTCAAAAAGGTCTATGTCAGCTGACCTTTCTTGATGCGAGTGACACATAATAATCTATACTAATATTAGCTGATCCCCACCACATTTCACCCGTGTTATTTTCGGAGTTCCCACGGGAGTTCTGAGATAAAAAGTACTCTATGTCCTTTCCTGTACCCTTGATAACGAGTATGCAAAATTTCATGACGATCGTTGCGTATAGTTAACGCGTGGAAGCGTAACAAACAAACAAACTCACAATTGCATTTATAACAAGTACCTAATACGTATATAATTGGGATTATAAAGCGGTAAAGTCTATAAGTTTGGATGTAGGGGTAATCTCTGGAACCACTGAACCAATTCTTAGACCAAATTCTTAAAACAATTTCATGGATTGGAAGCTACAATATCTTTGAGCGACATAGGATACCTATTAGAGTTCCCGAGGGAGTGTCTGAGAGGCGACATCCCGCGGGAACTGCTAGCAAAACAAAAAGAGCACTGCGCAAATACTGACAAAGCGAAATCCTTTTATTTTAGGAACACCCAATTAACCTACAAGTAAATCAATACACAACTGTCGCTATAGCAACGGTGTTCGGACCAAAGATAGGTACCTCAGAAGAATAACTAAAGCAATAGTTACCTACTGTCATTTGTTTCGCTATGATTGCAATAATGGAATTAATTTTAATTACTAAAACGTGATTGGCGAAATTGAATGCGATAAATCGCGATAGAAGCCATAAAATTGAAGAATAATCAGGCATAGAAAACAGAGACGCGTTAGAACGGAACTTCGTATGAAACGTCGAAAGTCTAACTACCTACCTATGTACCTACTTACATATTAATATACCCGCGACAATTTCGAAGTTCCCGCGGAATTGTTCCATACAAACTTTGCAACCCCTTTTCATCACCTTAGGGGTTGAATTTTCAAAAATCCTTTCTTATCGGATGCCTACGTCATACAAAGAACACGATTCCAGGTCTCTACGGTCATCGGTTTAGGCTGTGCGTTGATCTATCAGTCATTCAGGACAAAGCATTTTATATTTATAGATGGATAGATGGATTAGGACAATAGGACTCGAGGTAAGTACGGAAAAAAGCACAATAGAATCTAGATGTTTCGTTTATTACAGCGTACGTTATGTTAAGTTTTAAAATTAGCTCTCCGGGCAGCGTAAACACAAGCGTGTTCATTCACCTGCTTGCACCAGTGTGGTGTTATAGCCATAGACAGCGAGCACACTACGCGCAAGACGTCTGTCAACAAACAGCAGGGTTGTGCTACCGAGATTCCGGTCGAAACGAACGAAAATAGATTTGTATGTTTTTTTTAATGGAAGATCTTTTCTTAAACGCAACATCGCCACTTTTAAATTTCACTTGGGTTTTTTATCTAAAACTTCATGATTGGAATATTAATTTTCTAATTTGTTGCATAATCATCAGAAATCAAAATGTTGTGATGCCAAATAAAAAGATTATGTCTATATATCTAAATCAACAGCATTCAAATTATATTATTGTAGCGTTTTATACAATATTAATAAAAACGTATTCGCAGTAAAGTCGGCATCAACGAGTCAAGTGGATTAATAAACCATTGAAGAAAAGATTTAACAACCTATCTAAACTTTTTGATAATACACCCTACAACCAAACTTCCATGTTTTTACGGTTAATAGTGCCATAAATCTATACACAAGCTTGCTTCGGATTTTAAGCGGACTTTTTGGTTGAGATATAAAATTATCTTCTCCATTCATCATCAACATTAAGGATATTGAGATATCACGGAAATTCGGATATCAAGGATATTTATTTAGGATCTAAAACCTTCATCGCCAACCCTACCATAACATACCTATTATACGTAAACAAACACACGGCTCTATTACAAAACTTTACGATACGTGTGCGATGATAGAAAAATGCAAGGTTTTATCTGTATAATAGCTGGTGCCCGCGGCTTTGCTCGCATTAATATAAATTTTACCAGTCAAGTTTCTATCCCGCGGGACCCTGTTACTTTTTCGTACATAAAAAGTACCTTATGTCTTTTTTTGTACCCCCGACAACGTGTTTTCAAAATTTCATGATGATCGATTAAGACGTCGAAGCAAAACAAACAAACGTACAAACTCAATTTCGCATTTTAATTTATACACATTTATTCAACTTCAAATATACTATTATTGCCCCAAAAGAGATAGTAAAAATAAAACAAATAACAGAAAATACAGAGCAAAGGGCGGCCTTATTGCAAGAGGCATTTTTACCAGCTGTTGCCCGTGTTTTCTATCCGCGTTAATTTCGGAATTCTCGCGGGAGTTCCGGTATAAAAGTAAGTACTCTATGTAACCCCAACAACATATTGCGTGCATCTGTTGAATTGGTGGTTAAAGTGTGAAAGCATAACGAACAAACAAACTCACATTCGCATTAACATTAGGATTAGAATATTATTAGGATGATAAGCAGACGCGTTTAGACATTGCACATTACCGGATACATGCTCTAAATGGAGACGCGAGCGAAACTATCGAAACGTTATTATAATCAAGATCGTATTGACAGATACGCGCGCCACCTGGCTGGACATCTGTTCATCTCTAGACTTGGCTTCCGTAACCTAGATATTAAATGTACACGGAGAGAAATCAATCAGACCGAAGAGGTTTCGGTCGCCCTTGGTTCCCTGAAGGACAGAATGCCAGTGACTAGCAGGCACAGTGACCGACCCCGCACACCGGTAGAAGAAATACTGTCGACCAATCTTCGGTGGGGAAATAGGGATGTGGACTACTTTTGAAAATCAAAATTCTAATTAGTCCGTCAGTTGGAAAATAAAAAAACAATAGACACGTATTTTTTGCTTTTTCAAATAATTTAAAATATACAGAGATAAAGCGCATTAAAGTTTAGGATGAGGGGGTCGTGACGTCACTAACCGATAAAACCGCCAAACAAACTGTCAGAATAGTGACGTCACTCGAAATTTCAACTCAATATATCGCCGTTATTTTTTGATTACGTAAAAAAAGAAAAAATACGTGTCCAATATTTTTTAATAATCTATAAGACGGACTAAAAAATAAAAATTAGTCAACATGCCCATTTTCGGTCGCGAACTTTACCGAACAAACCCTTTTTTTTCTGTCGAAGCTCTCTTTCTAGAGAGCCTTATTTATCTACAGTCCTTTTAGCTCACATGGTATTTCATATCAAACTGTGATATCTCAAAATTAATATACACACCGGCAGAATTAGCGGAACATAAAAAGGCAGAGTATAGAAATAATTACGTATATATATTAAAACAAATAATAATTAGACTTTAAGTAATAAATTAATATACATCTTTTAACACTTTAAAAGTTTGTAATAAAATTATTAAATTTTATTTAAAATAATAATAAAAAAAACACTTTTTCTCTAATTTGTGGGCACACAAATAATGTTGCAAATTAAAGATTACTGTGATTTTAACACTAAATAAATGAACGATTAATAACGTGTGTTTCCCCTTCGTGATTTTACTTTTATTTGCAACATTGTCTGTGTTCTCACAAACTACAGATTTTTTTTATTTTTTTTAATTTTGATAATTTTTAATAAAATTTAACCAAAATCTTCTTAAAGTCGATGTTAAAAGATGTATATTAGTTTATTACTTCATGCCTGATAATAATTTGTTTTAATATTTATACGTAATTATTTCTATACTCTGCCTTTTTATGTTCCGCTAATTCTGCCGGTGTGTATATAATAATACTTCACAACATTGTGATAAACTACTTCATCCCCCACTATTTATTTATTTATTTATTGAATTTACAAAGCATGACAGCATAAGCCATAGCGCTTAATAAATAATTAATTGCTATAAGCTAAGCAATACTAGCTTTTCCCCGCGACTTCACCCGCGGTAATTTAAGAGTTCCCGCGGGAATTCCGGGTTTACAATATAGCCCATGTTACTCCGGGAAATTGTAGCAATCCAATCGTAAAAGAATTTTTTAAATCAGTCGAGTAGTTTTTGAGTTAAGTTGTGACAAACAGACAAAAAAATCAAATCTTTTCTCTTTATATTATTACTAGCTGTCCCGCGCGGTTTCACCCTCGCAAATTTCGAATTGTTCCATACAAACTTTGCAACCCCTCTTCATCCCCTCAGGGGTTGAATTTTCAAAAATCCTTTCTTATCGAATGCCTACGTCATACAAAAAACACACCCTCCGAGTTTCAGGTCTCCACGATCAGCGGTTTAAGCTTAGGTTTAAGTTTGCAGGACAAAGCATTTTATATGTATAAGTAGGTTAGGTAGATACCTATTAAAAAAGTTACCGCCTGGTAAGTGACCGGTTCTTCTAATTTCTAAACTACGCAACATATTTTGATGTGATTTTCACTATCATTTACAGAAATTTTTCACGTAAGGAATTTTAAATTATGTATAATACTTACTTAGTATCCGAAGGAAATCCGAAATTCACGCGAACAAAACCGACGGGAACAGCCTAGTATGTACCTATACTTATAAACGTATCGTGTATCGGATCGTTGGAAGATTTAATTATCGAGTGTACGTACGTCGTACGGTACGGTACGGTACGTCACGCTTTGATATTTCACTGCGACCCAGATATTGACTGATCCAGTTTCGATCATACCTATATTATATATCCACCATCCACCATGTACGCGGATACATTTTTTGTAACTGAATTACTTTAAAAGACTTTTGATATATTATAATTAAATAGCTATGTTGATTTATTGACAAAACTCAGTCAAAATTTATTACCAAAGCATCGATGGCATTAAACGAATCGACCAGCTATTATTATGTAAACTATAAAATATGATGTCATATTATGTCATTTATAATAAACATGATCTAAGAATGATCTCAGAAGCTAAGCTATATTGAAACTATATTGAGGCTGGAGCTTATTTTATAAGAATATTGTTATAGTAAAGAAAAACATTTAATTATTATTTACTATGGCATCATAAAACGTTGTTAGTCTCAAAGGAATCAATTTAACAAAATAAACAAACACTCGTATTGTGGAAAATATAAAATTGAATATACTTAGACAAATATTAAATATGTAGATAATAAATAATGAGGGGTCCTTACTTAATTAGTTGTACTTAATTAGTAGTAAAACCAAAAGTATAAGTTAACACGAAATAGACTATAAGAATTTATGTTTTTAAAAGTTAGTGTAGTAAGAAATAAAAGACATCATTCTTATTATTAGATAGAAAATAAATATTTAGTTAATTACGTACTTCATCAAACGTAGATGGACAAACTTCACCAAGCTCGAAGCAACGTCTTGAAGATCATAACAGACTCTTTATAACGGTCATGATCCTGCTACTACACTCGTATTTACGACCCTCATTATGTCGCTTTGATAAGACAAAAGGTTTCCTTTGACGTCCTATCTCGTACATGGATTACAATAAGTCCATTCGTTGAACATAGATCGATGGCCGATGAGAATATGGTACCTACTCTTATTGATAAATATTTTATTGGTAAAGAAGCTTTACTTCATCCTATAGATTGAGTTGATTTTCCAACGTCAAAGAAAGCAAATTCAAGAATGTAATTGAATTGAATGATATATTTACGAAGTAAATTTTTTATAGAAGATTAAAATTATAAACAATTTTATTATTAAAATGATGACCTATATTTGACCGTATTGTGAGACTTCATGATGCTGTCTAAAGTTGTTTGACATTTACAATAAAAAAAAAAGAGTAGAATCCGCGATTCTGTACATTGAATATTTTTAACAAAAATTGACAGGGGGCGATAAAAGAAGAGCAATCAACCACAAAAAAAAGTTTTTTAAATTATTTTCTGTCTGTCTGTCTGTTCGCGATTATCTACGAATCTACTGAACGGATTGACATGCGGTTTTCACAGGAAGATTAAGCTTAACCTGGAGCTACATATAGGCTTTATTTAATTTAAATCGGATGTCGGGAAAAAAGTTGTTATATGAAAACGTTTCACGCGGGTGAAACCGCGGGGCACATCTAGTCTACAATAAAAATCATTTTGAAAAATTAAAATTTCATATAGATATAAAAGGTTTATTAACAGAATTGCCAGAAACTTGATGATACTACGACAGTCAAGTCTTTAATCTACAAACATTAAAAAATAAATGATTTATATTATATGGACATAGATAAGCAATAGTGTGTTAACCCACAGTGGAGAAATTTTGATTAAATTAAAGTTTTAAAATTACAGCGCCATTTTCTGTCAACATTTTTTATGTTCAATATTTAATTTCATATTTAAACAATGCATTAAGGTAAACACATAATTAAAAAACGTTCTCTAACTCTCAATAAATCGTTCTGAATCAATAAATTCATTGTGTGGGTTAACATGTTATTGCTTATCTGCGTCCATATACAAAATAGTACAATATTTGTAGCATCATCCACCCTACGGTAACTTATTTTTTTTTTTCACGTTATACGCCAAGCTATAAATACTACCTACTTACTCTTGATGAATAAGGCCGTTATTTGTTACAATCTACACTATAATAAAGAGTAGAATCCGCGTGTCCGTTCACGCTAATCTCCGGAACTACTGAACGGATTATCATGCGATTTTCAAAAGTAGATTAAGCTTAGCTTAGAGCCACATACATAGGCTTTGTTTCATTTAAATCGGATACCTATCGCGAAAAAAAGTTGTTATACAAAAACGTTACACAAGAATACTTAAAGAATATGTGATTTCATTTGATCTCAATTCAACATGTCACCATAAGACAGAAATGTGCAGAATTTCATAATTAATGCTCAATGTAGACATATTAATGTATATTAATATTTTGTAGTAATGTATTTCGGCATCTCCTCAGCAAGCAATAGTTTGTATTCTATTTTACTATTTAAATTTTCTATTTATGTTATTGTGTAAGTATTATATTATATGTTTATTTGTGCTCGATGTGTTTCTATTATTGTGTATGCTTCGTATATATGTAGATATGTGTGTAATTCTGTATGTGTGTGTTTATGTATATATGTATGTATGTATATATGTATGTATGTGTCTGTGTATGCGTGTATGTATGCGTGTGTGTATGTATGTATGTGTGTATGTGGGTATCTATATCTATGTGAGTTTTTATCTTAATATATACATATATCGTAAATGCACCGCCAAGTGAGCTCTCTGTACTACCTGAAGGTTGACTGGCAGAGAATGCCACTGTGGCATTAAGTTCGCCTTTTGTACCATGATGTGCATAAAATTTAAATAAATACTGAACGTTAAACGAAATCACCATCGGCACCGATCGTGATGAGGACGATCATAATTCGGGGATTTTAACGCCAATTTTAAACGTAACGAGCTCGAGCATGGTGAGTGCCTCGCTAATATCGTTACAGAGCCCAAATTACACGACGACGGTGAGAGCGCTCTGTGAGGGACAGGAAACCATATAGGACTTAGTAACTCTATAGACTTACGACATACATATTATATAGCACACGGTAAAAAACATAACATTGAGAAGAAAACCAGTATGCAAAAATGCAAACATTAATACGACAGATTTTTAGAAAGATTCAAAAGAAAACATAAAACATCCTGAATTTTTTTTTTATTTAATTCACTTTAATAAGAATACAATTTATTACACTTCATACTACAGTTATAGTATTTAAAATAGCTGAGTAGTATATGAATGAATGGTATGAGAAACAAAGCAAGTACCTATCAAGCATGAAAAATTAGAAAACGAAAAGAGAAAAGCTATCGTAAATACACGCATAGTATCACAGGGGTTTAAGAGTACACAGGAGAACAGCCAGTAGGTAAGTAATAAAATATCTATGAATGTCGCAATTTGCAAACAAGCCATCAAAACAAATATTTTCATTATATATTCAAATGAGCTTATGTTACGCACGCGACACGCATTTGAACCCACGTCAATTCCAAAACGAGAACCTTCACTCGACAGCAAACAGAGGGCTACCACTTTTAAAACGGCTCGGTTGACCCAGATCTCATTATAACTAACCCAATGAAGTTCGTCAGGAATATACATAGATCCCGCCGAGGTAGGCACTTTTTAGAGTTCCGTAGCCAAATGGCAAAAAACGGAACCCTTATGGATTCGTCATGTCTGTCTGTCTGTCTGTCCGTATGTCACAGCCACTTTTTTCCGAAACTATAAGACCTATACTGTTGAAATTTGGCAAGTAGATGTATTCTGTAAACCGCATTTAGATTTTCACACAAAAATAGAAAAAGTCAACTTTTGGGGGTCCCCATACTTAGAACTGAAACTAAAAAAAAAATTTTTTTTTTTTCATCAAAACCATACGTGTATGTAAGGATAGGTCTTCAAAAATGATATTGAGGTTTCTAATATATTTTTTTTCTAAACTGAATAGTTTGCCCGAGAGACACTTCCAAAGTGGTAAAATGTGTATACCCTGTAACTTCCTAAATAAGAGAAGAATGATAAAACTAAAAAAAATATATGACGTACATTACCAAGCAAACTTCCACCGAAAATTGGTTTGAACGAGATCTAGTAAGTAGTTTTTTTTTAATACGTCATAAATCGTAAACCGCAAAAAAATACACTATAATATTAAAACATCGATCAAAGTTACAACGAACTACAAGAACTTTTATATTATTATGTTACTTGCTGCTACGGAACCCTTCATGGGCGAGTCCGACTCGCACTTGGCCGCTTTTATTTTTAACTGACACTCGAATTTAAATGAACATGTCAGGAACAACGATAGCTTACAACATACACATTACACACACTGGCACAATTAGCGGAACTATTTTTTGTCCAAAGTAAACTTTTAAAACTCACTTTTATCGCACTTTCCGTTTTTTGTTTAGGTATATTTGATTTTTCCTCAGGTTTTCGACTCACTCAGAATACCAACAAAGTGGGCGATAGAAAGTAATAATCCTTTTAATGTTAAAAATACCTAGCTCTTAATTCCAGCTAAATAAGATCCAATTTCAAGTATTGACACAACAAGGAGAGTAAATACCACGTAGGTCGTTATAGTGATGGGAACACGTGCTGCTAAATGCTAATATCGATACAGAATTTCGTATTCGCACGGTGTTTCTCGCGACACGGATTTCGTGAACTGAACTGAAATATTCAAATTGATATCTGAACTTCCCTAACAGTTACCGAGGGAATTGATTGAGAAACTTGTTTATTTTTTGGTTGAATTCTCGTATTGTGTATTTTAGAAGGATTTTTACTTGAACAAATAGTCATAATATTACATACATACACGATATAGATGTAACTTTAATAATAAATTACCGTTGGTTAAACATGAAATATAAAACTCATCGAACAAAACTATAATATGGAATATCGATAGTAAGATTAAATGCACTAAGGTTGATATTTAAGAGTGTAGGATGGATGTTGTGAAATTTCAAACCGACTCTTATGGATCAGATAAAGAGAACCTTCAAATATAGTAACATTGCAAAAGAATTAAAGTATATTTCCATTTTCCAGAGCTAGACAAAAGAGGAAATAATTTATTAATCATAAAGTTCGTACGTACTTGTACTCAAGAAGGTATATTGTTAGAACCATTTAGAATAGAAAGACGAAACTTTTGGCAATATGGAAATTTAATATTTAAAAATACTGGTACAACAACTACTATATAGTACTAACAATAGGGATGTCAACGACTTTTGAAAATCAAAATTGTAATTAGTCCTTCAGTTAGAAAAAAAAAAAAACAATAGACTTTTTGAGATAAAGCGCACCGGTTAGGTTAGGTTAGGTTACGTTTGCGCTGCTACAGATGCCTACAAAGAGGGCACGTAGGCAAAACATGCAGCGCAGGGGTCGACCGCAGTGGGATGTGCTTCCGCTGCGGTCAACCCGGTCACAAGGCGGCCTCATGCTCTGCCGAGCCTCGGTGCATTCTATGCTCCGAGGCTGGTAAACCGGCAGGGCATCGTGTGGGGGCCCCTTCATGTAAGGCCCCCAAAGCAGCCAGAAAGGCATCCAAGGCAGCCGCCAAGACCCCGGCTGCTGATGCCAGGCCTGAAAGCCAGGCGGAGGCGATGGTGCATTAGTTGGAACTTTTAAAATGCACCGTCGCTTCCTCCAGGCGAACATAAACCACTGCGCCGCGGCTCAGGACTTACTTATCCAGAGCGCGGCGCAGTGGTCAATTGACGTCACAGTGGCTGCCGAGCCCTACTACGTCCCCCCCAGGGATAACTGGTTTGGGGACTTGAGGGGCTCGGTAGCCATTATCGGAAGCACGGCCAGCGACGTGCCCTTCAGCCTAATCGGTAGGGGTGAAGGGTACGTCGCTGTAAAATCAGGGGAAACCGTCGTGGTCGGGGTGTATTTCTCCCCCAACAAGACTCTCGCCGAGTTCGAGACGTTCTTGGACAGGTTGGGGGCCATCATAAGGTCCCTATCTTGTCCAGTGGTGCTCCTGGGGGATCTCAACGCCAAATCCATGGCGTGGGGATGCCCCAGGACAGACGTCTTCGGCGAGACGTTGGAGGAGTGGGCGGCGAACATCGGCCTCGGAATAGTAAACCGGGGCTCGATAAATACGTGTGTCCGTCAGCAGGGGGGGTCTATTGTGGACGTTACGTTCACATCCCCTGCAATCGGACACAGAGTCCGGGATTGGAAAGTCCTGGAGGGGGTGGAGACTCTGTCGGATCATCTTTACATAAGATTCGACCTCTCCGCCCCCGCCGGCTCCCCGGACTCACGCCGCCCCGCGAGTAACACCCCGTCCCCTCCAAGATGGGCGTTGAAATGTCTAGACATAGACATGCTGATGGAGGCTTCCATCGTCAAGGCTTGGCTGGAGCATCCAGCCGAGCCTGTGGAGGTCGAAGAGGAAGCGGCCTGGTTCCGGGACACAATGACCGACGTCTGTGACGCGGCCATGCCCCGGGCCGGGCCCCGACCTCCCGCGCGTCGGGTGTACTGGTGGTCGCAGGAACTAGCAGATCTCCGCAGGAGCTGCGTGGAGGCGCGACGCCGGTACACCAGGAGCCGCAGACGGCGGCTCCGAGACGCGACGGTGGAAGCCGATCTGTACGGGGCCTACAAAGAGAGGAAAAAGGCCCTGCGGATCGCCATCAGCGAGGCCAAGACCCGAGCGAGAGAAGAGTTCTTGGAGACTCTTAATAGCGACCCGTGGGGGCGCCCCTACAAAGCGGTGCGCAAAAAGCTCCGCTCCGCTGGGCCCCCCCTCACGCAGAGTCTCCAGCCCCAACTGTTGGGGAGGGTGGTGTCCACACTCTTTCCGAGTGCGCACGACCACCCCCCACCAGTCATGGCTCCCCCCCAGGACTATCCTGAGGGGGATTCAGCCGACGGGGTCCCGGGAGTCTCGCCGGGAGAACTCAACGCGGCCACTCTCCGTCTCCGGGGCAAGAAAACTGCCCCGGGGCCGGACGGGATACCTGGCCGCGCATGGGTCTTGGCCTCCAACGCCCTGGGGGACCGACTGGGCAGGCTCTTTAGCGCCTGCCTCGAGTCGGGACGGTTTCCCCGCCAGTGGAAGACGGGCAGTCTTGTCTTACTGAAGAAGGAGGGACGCCCCGCAGAATCTCCCTCTGCGTACCGCCCCATAGTGTTGCTCGATGAGGTGGCGAAGCTTTTTGAGCGAATTATCGCTCACCGCCTCATCGGGCACCTTCAAGAGGTGGGACCCGACCTGGCCGAAAGCCAGTACGGTTTCCGGGAGGGCCGATCAACGATTGACGCGATTAGTCGCGTCCGAGCCCTCTCGGACCAGGCGACATCCCAGGGCGGAGTTGCGATGGCGGTGTCTCTTGACATCGCCAACGCCTTCAATACTCTGCCCTGGTCCTGCATTAGGGAGGCTCTCCGGTATCACCGGGTGCCTCCCTACCTGAGGCGGATTGTCGGGTCCTACCTCCAAGATAGGCACGTCACGTGCCTGGGGCGGGACAACAACATCCTTCGGAGGGAGATGAGATGCGGTGTTCCACAGGGGTCGGTATTAGGACCCCTCCTGTGGAACATCGGATACGACTGGGTGCTGCGGGGCGCCCTTCCCCCGGGCCTTGACGTCATCTGCTATGCAGATGACACACTGGTGGTGGCCCGGGAGAAAGACTTCAGAGAGACTGCCCGTCTTGCCACGTTGGGGGTGGCACAGGTCGTCAGCAGAATACGGCAATTGGGACTCGGGGTGGCGCTTGAGAAATCCGAGGCCATCTATTTTCATGGGCCTCGGATGCGTCCACCCGCTGGTTCCCATATTGTCGTTGGTGGTGTCCATATCGAGGTCGGGTCCTCCATAAAGTATCTGGGACTCGTCCTCGATAGCCGCTGGGACTTCCGCGAGCATTTCCGCCGCCTGTCCCCCAAGCTCATCCGGGCTGCGGGTGCTCTTAGCACCCTGCTGCCCAACCTTGGGGGACCGAGCGTTAACTGCCGCCGCCTATATATGGGGGTGGTACGGTCGATGGCCCTTTACGGGGCCCCGATTTGGGCCAACAGTTTGACGGCTCATAACAAGACCCTCCTGCGAAGACCGCAGAGGGTCCTAGCCGTCAGACTGATAAGGGGATACCGTACCATCTCCTACGAGGCGGCGTGCGTCTTGGCGGGGTCTCCCCCCTGGGATCTAGAGGCGGGCCTCCTCTCGTCGCTGTACGAGTGGCGAGTGGAGTGCCGAGCCAGAGGGGAATACCCCCCGCCAAGGGCGGTGGAACTGCGGAGGTCCCATCTTCGGCAGTCCTTAATGCGAGAATGGGAGAGCAGGCTGGCAACACCTTCCGCCGGCCTGCGGACTGTCGAAGCTGTCCGTCTAGTCCTGCGAGAATGGGCGGACAGGCGGCTGGGCATCATCACCTTCCGGGTGACGCAGGTGCTTTCCGGGCATGGTTGCTTCGGAAAGTACCTGTGTCAGCTCGGGAGGGAACCGACGGCCTCGTGCCACCATTGTGGAACCTGCGGTGAGGACACGGCGCAGCACACTCTCGAAGAGTGCTCGGCCTGGGCCGAGCAGCGCCGTGTCCTCACCTCGGCAATAGGAAGCGACCTTTCGCTGCCCACCGTAGCTTCAGCCATGGTGGGTAGCGAAAGCGTATGGGCGGCGGTTCTCTCCTTCTGCGAGGACGTCATCTCGCAGAAGGAGACCGCGGAGCGGGAAAGGGAGCAGGCAGCGTCCGCCCCTCCCAACCGCCGCCCCAGAAGAAGGGGTAGGAGGCAGGATGTAGTAGGCCTCCAACCCCCATAGTGAGGTCCTCCAGGCGGTAGAGCGAGGCACTCTACCGTCCGAGGGAGTAAGGACCTCGGGTGGACAAGTGGCGCGTTAGGTGTTCCGGCGCGCCACTTTAATTACTTATTTTTAGCAGTTAGTGGGAGAGAGGGACTTAGTTCCTGCGGGGACTAAGTCCCTTAGCAGAGGGGCCCGCCTAAAAGCGGGCCAGCGCCGTCGGGGCCGCGGAGCATGCGAGAGCGAATCCCGCGGCCCTGACGCAAGGCGCCGAGGAGGAACACCCCAGGGTTTTTAGTGGGTAGTATTCCCGCCCTTCTCAGGGCGGGTCGCCCTTTTCAGGGCGGAGTCCCACATAACCACCGCCCGCCTCATGGCGGTGGTATGCATAAAGCATTTTCCCTGGGTCAAAAAAAAAAAAAAAAAAGGTTAGGTTACGTGACGTCACGTGAAATTTCAACTCAACGTATCGCCATTATTTTTTGATTACGTTAAAAAAGAAAAAAATACGTGTCCAATATTTTTTATTAATCTATAAGACGGACTAAAAAAAAATTAAGTCTATATATCCCATTCTAGTGATTTATCAAACAAAAATAGATCTGACGTAAAACCAATCCATCCAAAGGTCATGGCTACAGTATGAATAGTGTCTGGTTAGGTTTAGACACAGACCAAACAATCTTGTCTCTTCCTTATTTCTACTATTCTTATTTCGCATTCTACTGTAAGTTTTTGACTAATTTTGCCTTTTTTTTGATTGGGCTAGGTGATTAAATTTTAATTTTAAGGCCGTCTTGTAGATTATTTTAAATATTGGACACGTATTTTTCATGTTTTCACGTAATCAAAAAATAACGGCGATAAATTTGAGCTGAAATTCCATGTGAAGTCACACCTAGGTACATTTTATACTTATATGACGTTACGAGCTCTCACTCTGTTTTATTAAGTATTTTTTTAATCATTTAAAAAAGCAAAAAATACGTGTGTATAATTTTTTTCTATCTAACTGAAGGACTAAAATATAGAATATTGATTTTTGTACCCATTAAGCTAACTAACAATTTTTCAGGATTTGTACTTTACTAGCTGTCCCGCGCGGTTTCACCCGGAGTTCCATGTGTTGTGTCAAATAAAGTTCTTTCAATTCAATTCAATTCAACCCCTTTTCATCCCCTTAGTCCCCCCCCTCCTTAGTTTCCCCCTTTTCAAAAATCCTTTCTTATCGGATACCTACGTCATACAAAGAACAGACCCTCCAAGTTTCAGGTCTCAGCGGTTTAGGTTGTGCGTTGATCCATCAGTCATACAGGACAAAGCATTTTAAATATGTATGGATTCATACCCATCCATCAATAACTAGCTAACTGAAAATTTGTCAGGATTTGTACTTTATTATTGAACTATTTCAACTAACTATTACTATACTATCCTCGCCTCGTTCCATTATCGTTGTGTGGTTCAAGATCACTACAATAACAGATGGACATTCTGCTGGGAATTTTATTGGAAAATCGCCGCTTTCCGAGAGTGAACACGATCGTCAACAATCAGAAACTGGGAACCCTTTTGTTGTAAAAATAAAATCGTCAGTAGGACGCGTTTATAGCTATCGGAGATGGAGAATTCCGTTATTTTCAAAGATGGAGAATTCCGTTATTTACTATCGTGTCGATAAAGAAAATGATAAGTGTTTTTGGGGGATTCGGTTGTTTTTTATGGTACTGTATGGAACGAAAACTTTCGCAGTGGCGGTTTTTTTTATATTCGCAAGAAGATTAATGACGTTGACGATTATTTATTTATTTATTCTTTATTGCACAGTAAGTACAAATGGCGAACTTAATGCCTTGCGGCATTCTCTACCAGTTAACCATTGGGTAGACGGAGAGATATAGAAGATGGGGTGTGCAAATAAAACAATATATAAAATACTTAATACAGGATACTAATAATTGATAAAAAACATAAAGACGCAATTTACTCACAATAAATACTATAACACATGTATATCCTACACATACCTATACAATAAAATACATACATACATAGTTACATACATACATACATATATATCACATATACATACATACCATATTATACATACATACTGAGTGGAAATATATAAATATATAATAATATACTTACCTAAAACTATAAAAATTAAGCAAACGGGAGGAACGCAAGTTTTAAATCGCCATTCAAGGCAGGCTGCTGGACTCCAAGAAGTGACTCCTAACTCAACTATTATTTCTTCGGTGTTCGCCGAGAGCTTGGGGAAATATTTTGCTAACTATAGCACCATGGTTTGCAATTACAAACCGTAAGAGATGGAAGTAAATTTATGACACGATGACATCAACAAGTTATAAGCATGTTATAAGTATTGTGACAAACATTCCAATTTTTTTAAGTATACCCTTTCAAACAAAAAAAGAATTTTCCAAATCGGTCCAGCCGTCTTCGAAGAATCGCGTAGCAAAGAATAAAGATACAAAACAAAAAACATACCTCCAGTCGAATCGAGAACTTCCTCTTTTTTTGGAAGTCAGTTAAAAAACCTTACTGACTACTGCACACATAGAAACTAACGGACAGAATCAGCTTTAATACTGCTTATTATTAGTTTTTAGCACAGGCTTTTAGCTATCTCCATTAAAGTATTTTCATCTATACATATAAATCAAATTGAAAGGTCTGTTTGTAATTCAAAACTAACAGCTTTTCACTAAATGCATATGAAAGTATATAGGTACCTACTTACATAAAAAGATCAATTTTTTATTTTTTTTCTCTGTAGTTTGTTCCGGCTAATATTTAAAACGGTTGGACCGACTTTAGTAAATAAAAGTAGTCTATCTGCGACTTTCACTGGCAGATAGACTACTTTTATTTTAGAAAAAAAAAGTTCCTGCGGGAATCCCGAAACTCACGCGGGTGTAACCGCGGGGCACAGCCAGTTCATTCATACGTTCATACAAGACACACCTATTTGCTTAAGAATATCAATGATCAATATCGCAATTCACACACGACGCTGAAACTATGAGATAATAATAGATTACTTACGAAGTTACGAGTTACGAGTAATGACGAAAGCATCGGCGCAGACGCCCGACCCACTTTCGTTCGAGTCGCGATGACCTTGGACAAGTACCTACTGTGTGTGACACTGCAATATATCTATTTCGTTCGTACTACACTAGGGTTGCCGACCGTCTTGTTCTCCCAGGACCTGTCTTGATTTTTGGACTGTCCTGGGTATCCTAGATATTTTTTTAAGTAGTGTTCTGGGTTTTCTAAGCGTAATGGTTTCAAAATTCACGCTCCACTACTGCCTTCAATCTTTTTTTTAAGTGTCCCTCGTTCAAACGCGTCTGATTGAGAAGTGATTTGTATTAAGTTAGAATCGATTGTATCAATCGTGACTCGTGGCCACATCTAATAATTAATTGACCACATCAATCAGCGAATAAATCAGCTTTCAACGAAACCAACAACATAATAAGTAGGCCACAGCTCGCGCCGCTGATAGATGTGGCCAACTTCTTATGTTGTCTACCATTTGTTTTTGCCGCCGCCACCGCCGCCGCAAAGACAATAAGTAGGCCACAGCTCGCACCGCTGATAGCTGTGGCCAACTTCTTATGTTGTCTACCATTTGTTTTTGCCGCCGCCGCCACCGCCGCCGCCGCCACCGCCGCCATCGCCGCCGCAAAGACTGTAGCTAAGGGGTTAAACGTACCGCTGTACATATTATTTGAGTTTCTTTGACCCTGTTTTCATTGAGTAAGTATCATATTACTATTAATTAACTATCGCTTTAATACTAATCATACTGCGTCCTGTTTTTAAGCCGTAGTGTCCTGGTTTCTCCGCCTTGAAATTCTTGATTTCTAATATTTGGGGGTGACAACCCTATACTATGCGGACGGATACAAGCGATAGGACACCACAGGCCGTGGAATGTGTTATGGAGATTTATCTGGTCTACTAGCTGTGTTCTGCGGTTTCACGCGCAATAATTTCAGAGTTCCCGCGGGAATTCCGGCATAAAAGTACTCTATTGCCTTTGCTCTTTTCTGTACCCCTGACATCGTGTATGCAATATTTCATGATGATCGGTTATTTGTTTTCGGCGAGCCCTTTTACTTTTCACGTAATAGAAAATACCCGTAAAAACCGTGTTCCATCAAGATTTTCTGTAGCCCGTCAAGGTAGCACAGCTGTTTTATAACATGCTAGATGTGCTCCGCGGTTTCACCCGCATGAGTTTAAGTTTAGGAATCCCACAGGAACTCCAAAGTAACTTAATTTATTCCTAAGAACATCAGCTAATTAGCAGTGAAACTTCAGTTCTGTCAAAATCGGTCCAAACGTTTCGTAGATTCACTCGTGCGGGTTTCGGAAATCCCGCAGGAACTCCAAACTTCTTTTACAAAAACCCTGTCTTGACAATAACGAACAGAAAAAAAAAAGTTTATCCAATTTGTTGCAATCGTTTGCAAGTTATACGCTTAGCAACACATTTGGCGATTCATTTTTACTATATAGATTTTAAACAAAACGGCGCGGCGACCAGCAAACTTCGACAGCACGACTACTTCAAGCGGTACTTAATTATAATTATGTTTTTTTAATTCAAAACGCTATTAAGATAACACTAACGTAACGTAACAGTAATGTCATCGGTTATCACCTAAACCTTGGAAGATAACCTCAAGTGGTGTGTAGTCTGTGTACGAACAAGAGTTAAGGACTGGAGTCTGGAACCTGTTTATTTTTTAACTGATAAAAATATCATCAACAATGTGAATATTTCACAAAACATGCCCGAAAAGGAACACAGAAATATCCATAAAAACGCGTGGCAGCTGTTTTTACCTCATAAGGTTTCAATAGAAACGTGGCAACATCTCTACCCTAATTTAACCTCTTCGTCATTTACGTAACATGTGGTGTGTGTGTGACCTGTCAGCAGTACAGTAAGCAGCAGAAAAGGAGCCAGTCAAAAGGAGGAGGAAAAAAAAATCGGTCCAGCTGTTTCAGAGATTACCCGGAACAAACAGACAAACAGACAGATGTAACATTTAGTGAAAAGATGTTAATACTTTGGGCAGTCATTGAATCTTATCGCCATCCCAGTGACACTCCATACAAACAAATGACAACTGATTCAAGTACTTTCTCACAACTTGTATAATTTTGTGTACTTACTGCTACATTCTCTTCTCTATGTAAGGGTAACTATCATTGGAAACTGTAATCTTACTGAAACCTAAAATTAATATATGTACTTGTAGCTGTTGTTGTCCTAAATAAACGAAAATAAAAATAAAATAAAACAATTAAAGATGGCCGGCTTGTACATGCGTACACATGTTAAGCGCGTGTGCGTATCGTAAGGCTGTAACTGTCAGCTGTCAGTGAACAACTGTCACATGTGGTTCAAGAAGCTTTCGCGGCGTATGAGGAGGCAAGAAATTGGTGGGAGGCGGAGTGTCGCTTCTTTATATTATAATCCCTATTCTTTGCTTATTGCAATGGTAATAAAGTTCAGACTGAGCTAAATTTTTACATATTGCTAGTGCTTACTGTACACTTATTTCGCACTCCAGTCTATGACGTCAGTATCTGATCGAGGGTGAACTTTTCGCTTGAACTTTGACCTGGCTGAATGTCATATCGCAGACACGATAAGAGTTTACAGTTAACAAATAACTTTGGCAATTTAATACATTTCACCGCTGTCGGATCGAATAATAAATAACTGATCGTTTGACCTTCTAAAAGTATAAAATCAATAAAATAACAATTAAAATATTAATAGATCAATAAAACATTCATTTGATTACCAGCTACTGTTCCATTGGAACTAGTGACTTGTAAAAATATTTATTATAAGGGCTGTTAGTTTTTGGATAAAAAAAAATACATATTATAAATCTCTTTATTGGGATATGAATAAATGAAAGTGCTTTCAAAGAAACCACGATCAGTGTCTTGGCCGCACTCAGAGTCGACTTTAATGATTACTTAGTTAAGTATAGGTTTTTAAAACAAAACTGCCGTTGTCAGACAACGGCAGTATAGATTTAAAAATCTGTGAGTGCGGCGGTTAGGAGGTGAAATCTTTGAAGACTGGTTATTTAAAAATAAAACGGTAGTAGAATATGTATGTAAAAAATACTATTTTTTTATAAGAATTCTGCAGCTATTTAAACTTGATATCAAAATCAAAACAAAAAGTGCCACTAAAGGCTTTTGGCGGTTTATATTTTTTTTTTATAAAAAAAAAAGATATGATTTTTTTAGTTTTTAGTTTCACCACGGCTCATAGGGCATTAATGTCAGTTCGAAGCCGTCTTAAACAGACGTCTACGAATCAATAAAGCCATCCCGTACTACGGGCGGGTCATTCTCCGCTGAAGCGCTCATCATAGTATGGCATCTTGCCAGCATCGGGGAAGCTGCAATACTTCACAATAGGACGTGGTTGCTCAATATTTGACTGCAGCTTTGGCTTAGTGGCTGGTACACCTCATTCAGTAGATCCAGATATTACCCCCTACAACGTCACATACTCACAATTCACAAACTACAGGACACCTGGAATGCAGCTCTTGATACTCTTCATAAATGGGTTACCTTAATCTTGTAAACAAACGTAACACGTATTACCTTAAAATTTAAATAAAAATGTATATCTGTTACATTTTTGACTTCACACACGTACCGTGTTAGGTCGAAATTTACAATGAACATGCTTTTGATTAAAAAGAGAAGATTACTGCTGCTTTTGTTACGCCCGTTATGAAAGAGAATAAAGTATTTGACTAAATTGTTTTAATATTGATACAGGTGTTCCGAATACAATAAGTATAATATGTGGCAACAATTTCGAGACCGTATCGCTGGGAATTTTTATAGCGACAAAAGTCAAATATCACAGAATAAGCAGACATCACATAACACTTGTAATGTTTGTTTTACGCCTCTTCGCCTATCTTTAATCTACTCGTAATTGATTGTTGGATGCAACTCGTAACTATTTACTGTTGTTAATATTAAGTATCCTTTGGGTGACGTAATATAATAGCCACGGTAGTAATATCGCACACAATTCTTTATAAAGTTTTTATAATAATAATAATTGGACTTACAGCTTCATTTTGATTCTGTAAGTGTTCATTTGTGTTGTGTTTCTCCTCTTGTTTGAATAAATATTTCTTTCTTTCTAATTTTTTGATTAAATGGCAAAAACGGAACTTTTGTAACCCGTAGTCACATCCGTCCGGAGACTTGTTTGTTTTACTTTTTATTAGTAGTCAATTTGGAGGTAAGGTTTATTTCATGAAACTAAAGGGTGAAAAAAAAAATATATTCAGAGTTGCGTTCCGTGGATTCGAACGAGTGTACTCGAGCGCGCTCGAACGTGCTCTCTACCCGTTCCGTGGCTTGGTGAAATTTAACAGCTGTCAGAGCGTAGTTTCACCCGTTTCGTGGCTCAGAGTGCAGCAAACAAACAACCATCTCCGGAGCAAGTTAATTTTCACTCTGACAGCTATGTGATGTTTATGAAGTGTCGAAGTTTGCGCGATAAACCGAATTCGTCGAAAAAGAAATCAATCCGAGTTCTTACGAACAAAGGGGAGGTGTCGTAGTCACAAAAAGTTTATAATTGGATGTAAGACAGTCTTAATGCAATGTGAGTTGAGAGAAAACAATCGGCGCCTGAAATTTAAAATATTTTAAGGTTATAAAAACAACTCGATCGTTCCGTGGCTTGGTTGCAAACTTGCAACTCAAACGAGTTAAATTTTAACTGAACAACTACACCCAAAGCCACGGAACGCAGGCCAGGTAAGCACTCAACAAAGTTCCCCGTTTCTTCTTACACCGGTAAGTACACGGTACAGTGCGGCGGTCGTGGTGTAACAGAACGGAACAACAACTGTTGCGCATGTTCAAATTGTAACATTGAGGCTAGCTAGTGAAACTTCAGTATCCGTCCGATGCAGCTATGGCGAAACGGATATTGTCTTAAAACACCGACGTGTGCGTACAACCGGATTACCGATGGCATATAGTTATATACCACAGAGCGAATAAATTAACTAGAGAGGACATGTAGGCGGGGCAGGCGCGCTACCGTCGCAAAGGAAGTTAGAGCGAATGCTCTAACTTGCCCAAAACAACTTTTCCTGCCATCTCAAGTGTATTTACCACAGAATTTAGAAAACAATGACTAACGTTTTTAACGTAACCATAAAGCGTTTAGTACATTTCTTTGCGATAATGAATGTTTTTGTGCGCGATGAATAGTTTTGTGTACGAAAGTCACCCGGCGACACTGGTTTTCATCTGTTTTCAAACTAAACTAAGTTGATGGTTCCCTTCTATCTTTTATTTTCTATTCTGTGGTATATACACATAAGTACCTACACACGTTGTTTATTTAATTAGTTTCGATTAAGACAACTGGCACAGAACGGGCACGCGGTCTAATTAAGGCCTTCGCAAGGGTGAAACTAGCGCCACTCGCTTTAAACAATCATTTCTTGTAAGATGTTCTATTTCAAGAGAAACTGTTGTAAGATAAAAAACGGTAAGATAAGGTAAATACTAACACAATAAATTTGATGATTAAACTTTTTACCAAAAACAGTTTAAACAAAAAGTGCAAAAAACGACCACATTTAGCGGAATTTAATGAAATATACATTTTTGTAGCGGGTGACTCTTGTTTACCCTTGTAAGGGGCCTTAAATAAAATCTGTAGTAGTACATATAACACAGAGAATAAACAATTTAGCCACAAGCCGTAGTTCCTGCCAACGCACATAAACACAAGATACACAAATTTGAAATTACTTTGCGCAAATAATGGCAGAAAATTTTTCGGAGACAAAGTGAGGGTTAGCTGGATCGTTGGTACGAAACTATTCCCAGTTACATTTAACCTCCTTGCCGCTTCGGTTCACGATCGTGCATCTATCGCCCGATTCTTATATGAAACCTGTTTATCTATACATACCTATAAAATGCTTTGTCCTGAATCTGAACTGACGGATCAACGCACAACCTAAACCGCTGATCGTAAAGACCGGAAACTTAGAGGGTGTGTTCTATGTATGACGTAGGCGAAAGGATTTTCCGAAATTCTACCCCTAATGGGGTGAAAAGGGGGGCAAAGTTTGTATGGAACAATTCCGCGGGAACACCGAAATTAACGCGGGTGAAACCGCGCGGGTCAGCTAGTATGATATGAAAGCGAAAAGTCAGTGTTCAACTGACTAAACACGAAATCTCGAAAACTACTTGACCTATGAAGCGGAAACTTGGCATGTGGATGGTTTATCTATAAACCTTTACCTATAAAGTTTATAGGTAGTAGACGTCAGTTAAGAACGGATTTCACGGAGTTTCCGCGGGAACCCCCAAATCAATAAGGGTGAACAGCTACCTATTTATTAACAACAGATATCATAATTAGGAAACGCGTTATATGTACTAACGATGAAGGTAGCCGTGCTATAAGATATTAAATTGTATTTGGTTTTTCTTCTTCTTCTTTTTTCAATATGGCAACAGAGGCCTTGGATTGGTAGGCGCACTATTCATGCCATTGTCAGTCAGTGAAAACAGGTGAAAACAGTGGAAAGTTACAAAGAACAAATATTTGTCATGACATATCACGATCAGAAGCATTGTTGTCATAATCCCTAGGAAGAGGGCAAACCTACTGGGCTTAAAAAAGAAGCTATAAATATTAAAAACTACATTAGGGCTGAATTTGATCGACAAATTGAAAGTCAAATTGCAAAAGAGGCAAATTTATTAGTCCATACAAAAATAGTCCCTTTTTCGAATTTATTCCTCCTAAGAGGATTATAATTATCTGAGGATTATCAAATCAGACGCTATAAGAGCAAGAAAATTTCTGTGAGAAACGTCAACTGCAACGCTCAAAAGACTTAACAGAGAATCAAAACAATGTAATGGGATTTTTTGGTTGAAATCGAAGATGGCTGTTCCGTCGTCCTTTCGTGTAAATAAAAAATTGCTGAAAGGGGATTCTGTAGTATTTTGTGATTTTGATGCTATACAGGGCAATAATGTTTGCAGTGACGGTGTTTTTTACTTTTAAGTGCGTAAGAAGATAAATCACGTTTCAAGCTGACTTTTTTCATGTCCTCCAAAAGCTGATATCACATAACATACATTTATTACACTTGAAACTCGCTATATGCGAAATTCCATAAGAAAAAAAGAAGTATATAATTTGGCAGCCAAGTATTATAATATGTTCGCTCTTAATATTACCCAACTGCAGAAGATAGTCACGAAATAGAAAACCAACTCTCCGCTCTGTAAGTCGGTGATTCTATCCAAATTAAATGGTAGACTGATCGTTGACGAGTTGCATTACGATTCGTGGCACGCGTAACAATCATAATGTAAAACTGTTGTTATTCAACCGATGATGTTGTATTGAGTTTCCCTTTCAGAAAAACATCATTTACATCTCTATACGTTTAGTTTCCTTTGCATCGATTTGTAAATTTGAGAATAAATTTAACTTTGAATAGATACACGTAATCAACAACACGCTGCCAGCCGGTTGCCGATTACGAAGACTTAATATAGCAAAGTAGCAAACCTTCCATTGTGTAGTTTAAGTAGTAAGTTAAAAGCGATTGATGTTGCAACTTGCAATATTAACATTGATTAGAGAATCGCGGATTCGATCCATAAATCAGGTTAAATATCATTAACACATACCTATTATGTTCTCTTTTTGTCATAGGAGACAAACGGGCAGGTGACCATCAGTAAGAGATTACCGTCGCTCATGGACATCTGCATAGGGCATGCAGGTGTGTTGCCGACCTAGAATGGAAGTGGGGACTGTCTCTCAAGTGGGGCTGCCGGAACACACCGTTAGGTGCTTGCCGGCAGATTTTCAACTTGAAGGTGGTAGCCATTTATGTTTATCCTGAGTCTGGGTAAAATAAAACTAAGTATCCTAGGTAGGTAGACCGCCTGTTGATGGCGCTATGTGGTAATATTATTATTATTACATCTCAATTATGACAGCAAATTACCTTGTAGGATATATATGTACAGTGATTTTATTGTGTATAGTGCAGACAAGCCACCGGGCCGCGACAAGCGGCGGACAGTTCCACATTTTAATTTGATATCGTCCGGAAGTTTTGAAACACATATAGCAGCAAGAGCCCACACCGCTGTCGCCTTTAGTCTCGCCGCTACGTCGTGACGGGGCGGCGGAGGCACGAAGTTGGCGGGGGACGGAACAAATTGTTTCTTTACGTAGGTAGTTAGTATTCTTCAACTTGGGACACCACCCGAGAGGTCACGGTACCGCTACGCTAGCCACGACGGCGCCGCGCCGGCACTCCGCTTTCTGCATACGACACGAAAGATAACGACGCTATCTAAGGGAATGTCATTCAAATGGAACCAGTTATAGTTACTGCTTTAGATTTAACTTCTAATTCTACTAGTATAGCACAAGTACAATTAATGTAAGGATTGCTTAAAACGTTTAAAGAAAAGGAAACGACACTAACGAACGATCTCCTCTACCAACAGTACGAAACCACGGTTCATAACCAGGGCCATTCCCACTTATCCCTGACACCAGTGTGAAAAATGGCATATCTGGCGTTCGATGCGAGACAGCAACTGGCAATGGCCCATACCTGACCGTATATTGATACTATATTGGACCATTTGCGCCTAAACGGGTATGTGTTCTATAAGATTAAAAGAGCTGTGATCAATAATGTAAAAAAATACTAGAATCAAACAAGTATGTAGTTGCTATTTACAACAAATCAACTTCATTACGTATGTCCGTAACATTAAATCCAGTCAGTTTGTAACTGAACAGGTTACCTAAGTCGGTTTACCGAGACACTCGTTATGAAATAATGTCAATATTATCCTAAATTATTTAGCAACACTTGCTTTTAATGCTTTTATAATATGTACGTATAAGCTTTATTGGAGTTAGGTACTTATTAAATTAATTTTGGTTGTTTGTAACAGAGTAATTTGTAACTGATAATAAGTCGAAATGCAGCTCGTTTGCTTTGCTGACACAATTTTTCTTTCTTGTTTATGAGTTCATCACCTCACCCCGTCCTAAAACTGTTAAAAGTAACAGACATATAATATGGCGTCTCCTTGATTAAATATTCAAAGACGAACTGCCAGAAAGGACCGACCACAGTGTCATAGATTTTTATTAGAAACCAATTACTTAGGTATTTATTTCTTCGTAAATGAATCATTGACGAATGACGACAAATGAAGACAACAACAAGTATTATTATTATTATTATTATTTTTATTTATTTTATGTGGTATATATCGACTACTTATTTATTTGTTTGTCTCTTATTATTGTTGTTTTGTATATATTTATATTGTGTATGTATACGAAATGTTCTGCGACCTCACAGCACCACCCACCCTTATACTAAGCCACTTATATTTTTAATTTCACTCTCACTCTTTTTTTTGTTTTTTATCTTTCTAGTTAAGTAGGTACCTATATTATGTTACTAATATAAGGAAAGGTTGCCTGGAAGAAATTGCTTTTAAGCAATAAGGCCGCCCTTTGTTGCCTGTATTTTCCACCATGTATTTTTTTTATATTTATGTTTTTGGCGACAATAAAGAATATTTGATTTGATTTTGATTTGACAACATGCAACGCACTATTCATAAAAGAGACTGCTACTGTTTTCCCACGCAAATAAGACTTGTTTTCACATCGGTGCACGCTATGTGGAACACGACACCATTTTTTTTACTTTAGGTCACAAACTGACTTATCATCTTAATGATTTTATGCACCGAATTCAGAATTCGGAATTTTCTAGGCCGCAGGTACGTAATGCGGCAGTTATTAAAGGAGAAATAATTTAAATGCACATCAAAAAACTTATACGCATATCAGTTAAATATGATATGGCTACGCTAAAACTAGCTCCTCGCATGTTAGATTCGAACAGCGAACACAACGCGCGAGCCGAGCGAGCACACCAAGCGTGCCGCGGCAGCGGGCAGCGATGTCAGACCAATTATTTTGGTTTGCATATTTTGATATGCAATTAGTATTTTAAATACAGAAGAAGAAGAAGAATAAATACAGGGATTATCCGGTGTGTAGTTGTATTAGATTCTTGTAGTCTAGTTGTATATTCATTATTGAATAACATCTTGCCGATTGTAACTAATCAAATATTCTGTCCTCGAGCTCTATCGAGAGTCGAGACCTCTTAAGACGGCCACTATCAGCTGAAATATAACTTTGAGCTGAGAAGTTACCAAATGATACATAAGTAATGAAGAGCCATTACCACTGAGACACCTGAAGTCAAATCAAGTTTACAAACTTAGTAGAACATTCGATCCGAAATAATACCAGTGGTCTAGAGTAGACTCTAGTTGGTTAGCTAACCTAACCGTCAAGGTGTCGCTGATTCAATCCACGCATCAAGGCAATGAGTCTGTGTACTTAGTAGGCACCATAAGTTATGTGTGGTATACTGAACGCAGCTTAAGTCAGCACCCTATTCTTTCCTACCAAAACCTTCCCTCTCTCTCTTCTCTATGGTTCCAGTAACGCGTTGTGCCACTCCAACTAAATTAAAACCGAAGTTAATTAATCTCAGTGTTTTATTAAGATACCACATTATGTAAAAAAAAGGTTATAAATATTACCTATATCAGTTGTCTGGCACCCATAGCACAAGCTCTGTTTAGTTCGAGACAATAGTGCCACTATGTGATAATTTTCAAGCATTATGTTTCGATATAGGACTGAAGCAAGTGATCATTACGCCCCGCGTCCATAGGTTCCGGGTTCGATTCCCGGGAGGGCGGAGATTGACGAACAAAAGGTACTTTGGACTCTTCAAGTCCAACAGACAGAACAAAATTTTGCAACTCAGTGAAAATCTGGTGAGAAATCCTCCAACAAACTCTTTCTTTGCGAGTCCTTCCATCCAAAAACATTGCCTAAAACAACGGGAAAAAACAACTCCCACTTTTTCCATGTCAGCAAACAAAAGCCTATCCACAGAACCAAAAACAACAGCCGACAAAAGGGGGCACACATCCATGCATTGCGCTTCTTTGTATTCACTCACATACATTTGTCAATAGCGATGGGAAGTTCCTATAGGGAGGTGAATAAAGAGATTTTCGGATGCATTTTCTATACGGCGGGGTCAATGAGCTGTCCGAATCGTCCGTCCAATTTATTCACGTGACGTAATAAAAAGTTTGTTTCCTCTATTGGGTACCGATATGGTCACGCACATTTTAATGATGGTAATTCTCTTCATAATATGCAACTAAGTGGTGCGTACTCAAGCATAAGTACTGTATTAAGTAGTGCTGAACTTAGTTACCTATATTGTGTAAAATTGTATTGTTGGTGTGGTTACCTTTTGTTTTCGTTCTCGACTGCTAGTGTATTGTTTTTGTTATTAGGTATTATAATATTATTGCAGTCTTGACATTTAAATTTGATTATTGGCTTTTTATATAAATTTTTGACCGACTTCCAAAAAGGAGGAAGTTCTGCATTCGGCTATATGTATGTTTTTAATTGTTTAAAATAATTTTGTAATTTTATGTTAAAGTTGACATTTGTACGCCGGCAACGGCAGAATATGCTGAATCAATCTTAGAGTAACACCAACTTATGTACCTACCTACCATATTCTTGCAAATAAATAAATAAACAAATAAACAAATACATATATTGAAACCTTAAAAAGTGTGTATGAAACTAGGTGGTGCCGATGATTTCGCTCGCGTTAATGCCGATTTTATATCAATCAACAGCTGTGCCCCCGCGGTTTCATCCATGTTAATTTGTGGAAAAAACTAACTAAAATATATTCCACAGCTGACCGTTAATGCAGCGTACGCAATGGAAGTTCTCAAAAGAAATATTTTTTACCGTTTTAGCAACATTTTTCACTGCTGCTCCGCTCCTATTGGTCGTAACGTGATGATATATAGCCTTTAGCCTTCCTCGATAAATAGGCTATTTAACACTGAAAGAATATTTCAAATTGGACCAGTAGTTTCTGAGATTAGCACGTTCAAGCAAACAAACAAACTTCAGCTTTATAATATTAAGTATAGATTTTCTATCCCCCTGGAACGGTACTTTTTTTGTTAAAGGGTACACTTTGCCCTTTTATGTAATGCCTGATCGGATCAATTCTACTTTTTGTTCTCATTTTTCAGATACCTATCACCGTTTCAGTCTCCTTAACTGACTGACAAAACCAAACTGCTGGGTGAGGAAGATTCAAATTTAGCAAAAGGTTTCCTTTTATAATATAAAACAACACTAAAAATTGTTTTTGGGGGATCCAATCTAAAAGGATATGAAATGTAGGCGAAACCACGGGGAATAGCTAGTATTCTATTCTCATGTATAGCTGCTGTGTTGCTGATATCTATATCTAGCGATACATACCAATCACACAAATACGATTATATGTAATCCTAGCACTTTAACTATAGATTAAGTATATCAGCTGTTACTAAAGAAACATGTCCACAAAAATCTCAAACCCACATTAAAAATGACACTTGTAAAGCCGGTTGAGAGCAACCATGAGCATAGAGCACCTAACAAAATTAATGAGGCGCACTGGATACGAAAATAACAAGCTAGGTCATTCTGGTAACCACCCAATCTGACCAACTAGCCACGCAGGAACGATGCCATCTTACAGTTGGTAGATCATACAACTCGTGACGTTCATAACAGAAGCGAAGATAGAGCCGTCTGTGGAGACACAGTCCACTGCGCTGTATATCGCTGCTCGACTCGGACCGCTAGCCAGTGCTGGCAAACGCTCGATAGAATCACACATCGATAGGACAAAGATCGCGTTCAATCGTTGTAATAACTCTATCGAGCTTTCCGTGGCGCTGGTTAGCGGTACACGTCATATTGTGACGGCGGCGCTACCGCACGCCGACGCATGACAACAGATAAAGAAAAAATCCGAAGTCCAAACATTAATTTATCGTGGCACGGTCAATTAAAATCATATAAACTATATCACTAAAATCATACAAATTACACCACAAGACGGCATGCCAGCTAAGCATGAGTCGGGTCGGCAGCAAAAGCAATATGAAAAAAAAAGAATATTCGCTCTTAACACCCGTAGACCGTCTACAATTATTATTTAATGCTATTGTAAAAGAAAGAAATCAAACATTAATTAATTACTTTAATTTAATTCTGAACACTATAATGAAAAGCCCATGAAATCACTCTAAAAACTGAAACAATTTGATGGTTTTTGATTAAAGGACTATAACAATTTCCATAGAATTATATCCATAATTATAAACCGTTCATAAGAAAATTATTTAAACAGCGTTCTCCACGGCTTCGCCCACGTAAATTTCGGAGTTCTCACAAAAAATCGGGCATAAAAAGGACTCTATTTTCTTCTCTGTACTCTTGAGCGTGTAAGCAAAATTTCATGATGATCGGTGAAGTAGCTAAGGCGTTAAAGCGTAACTAATGAATAAATAAATAAAAAGCTAAATTGAAATAAAGAAGAGATAAAACATCGATATTCGACATTCATCCATCACTACTGCAGAACAAACAACCGTACGGCGAAGGGGTCAACGACACCGATGATGGGCGGTAGTTTTTGCGCCAGCTAGACCACCGCTCGCACTCACCTTCCTGCCCGTCCCACTAATGAGATGCGACGTCGTGATCACAGAGAATATAATAGTACAATACAATAACTAGAGAGGCCATGCAGGCGGGTGTTGATATCGGCAGAATGCTCTAACTTATGTGGCGTCTTTATGAAGTCGTCTCCAAAGACATACCAATTATATCGAGATTCAAAGTCACCAAAGTTGCTGTCACGACTCACGGAATAAATTGTGATGCTCCCCATATACAGGCATTGGATGTGTCCATTTAGAAGTCTAAAATATGATTTATTTTTGTTGTTGTTTTAAATTATTTATGTATTTTATGGGATAATTACCCAAAATAAAAGCAGTATTATTTTTATTATTTTCTTTTTTCTGCTCTCCTTCATTATTATCATTATTAAAGTCGTCAACACAACTGCAAGCTTTCTCGTATGGCAGACTGGATGTCTGTGGGCGACGGTAATCGCCATAGGAGTGCCACTTATCCGTTTTCCCCCTGTTCTATAAAAGAAGAACAGAAAGAACACCCCAAAACTTCGTTTACTGGCATCCCGAATAGGTTACATGTTATCTACAATACGCCCAAAACTGTGAACTTTGAAATTGTTAGTTACTTAGTTATTAAAAACGTAACCGCACGGCGTTTGATACATGAATGTTTTTCTCTTTGGTCGTGCGTGAGTTTTGTTTACGAAAATCACCCGGCGACACTAGTTTCGGTGTGATTCCACACTGAACTGAGTTATTGCCCTTCTATCTTTTCTGTGTTCATTATCTTAAAAGTAAGTAGTTGCGTTATTTAATCACGTAATAAAAATTATCATTGAAACGAGAAATATTTGAATATGTCCCGCTTCATTGGAGGTCAAGGTCTTTACTATGTTCAGTCAGTGATGAAGGCGGATTGGGAATCCGTATGTGTAATTAGCTAATGACCCCAGCTTCATCTACGTTGTTGCTCGTATTAAGCTCTACTTTATCACTACAAGTGCATAGAAAAAGTATGCTGCAGGTATCAAAATGCTGTATATGCAGACCTTCCATTGAACAGTACACATTTGCCGCCCTTCATTGACACAACACACGCTGTATTTTTAAAGATAACAATTAACCTATCACACAAATCACTTGATCAAATCGAGAAAACTGCATAAAAAGATGTATATAGGCTAACATTTATAGGTTATAGGAGACGTCAGTTATGAAGGGATTTCACGGAGATCCTGTGGGAACTCGCAAATTAACGCGGGTAAGACCACAGGGAACAGATAGATTTTGTATAATAAATTTTACATAATTTGGACTCAATAGCTGGGGGGTACCTTTTTATTACGAGTAAGTAGTAAGTACTACATAATATATTATGTAAGATGTATGTATGTATATTAATATAATAGCTGTGCCCCGCGGTTTCACCCGCGGTAATTTCGGAGTTCCCGCGGAAATTCCGGGATAAAATATTTTTGGCAATTTCATATTTTTGAAATCAATTGCAATAAATAAGCAGCAATCTAAAATTTTAATATATATATTTTTTGTAACGAACTTTCAAGCCCCCTCTCTCTTCCCCGTCCAATGAAATCCTACACCAGCATCTTACTTCTAATAATAAATAATGTTATGCAACTTGAACGTCTTGCGGTAAGAATGTGTAATAAATACAATAAGGCTTTTATTTCTTGTACCTTCTTGTACCTATCGCATTGCGTCCGTGATTGTTTTCATTGTTTGACCGAAAACAGACTTCGGCGAGATTTATGCTCAATGAAATTTAATCGTCTACGTGCGCCCAAAAATAGCGCAATAGGCCATTTGCCGTCAGGTATTGTTTGTATGATGGTTTGTAGAAGCTTATGGGGGGCCAGTAAACTTCTACAGAACAATATACAATGTAAATGGGATGGTTTTCATCAAACACTAGTGTGGGCTGATCTAGGTAGGTACAACATTTAACAGGAATCTAGGTGCAGTGCCCGGGACTTACGATCCAGGTGTACATTTAAAGGGCCTCTTTCAAATGGGCTGATTTCGCAACGCTTAATTGCACAAAAGACATTTTTTTAATAAAAGAATACATACCTATAGTATATCTGGAAAATATTATATGTACCTAACTATTTCGCTTTAAGGCTAATTAGCCTTATCCACACTTATGTTATAAATGCGAATATAACACTGTGTGTTTGTGTCTTTTACCTTTTCACGTCCTAACTACTCAACCGATTTTCATAAAATTTTGCATACACGTTGTCACTTGTCAGTGGTACAGAAAAGGGCATAGAGTACTTTTTACCCTGGAATTCCCGCTGGTCCTCTAAAATTAACGCGAGTGGAACCGCGACGAACAGCTAGTTCATACATAGACTAAGCGGTTGCCCGCGGTTTCACGGTTTTTTTGTGAAATTCCATCGGGAACCGTATAAAAATCCATTGCACAGTTTAGACGAACTAAACTAAGGACAGAAGCGAATAGCGACTTTTAAAGTTTGTGCCAGGAAATAGGATTCCGGGAACTGGCCCTATAACGCATCTGAGGGTTTCCATTATCCATCAACCACAGACATAATATTAGAAGTAGGTATAATTGTATTCCACTACCAAAACAACAAATCTGACATTCATAGACAATATTTGAATTGCTTACGTCTCTGTCAGGGTTGAACCAATTCTCACAACATTATTCCCCATATTCCTGACTGAAAAAAACTCAAGTTAATGTAACGTACAGTGTATGGTGTGCGTTATTTTAACAAGTGACTTGAATTTGAGTTGTGATTGAACCCATCCAGAATGCTTATATTTAGAAAAAGGGAAAATTTGACTTCGTTCGTTTGTTCTTCAATCATACTAAAACGGCTGAGCACACACTAACTCCGAATTAGACTATTTTCTCATATAGAAATGAATCATCGAGGAAATCTCGAACCTAATTTGAGTGAAGCCGAAGCCCTAAATAGTGCAAAATCAATTCGCTTTTATAATGTAAACAATATGACAGCTGTCAGATTCATAAATAGCGCGTTTTAAATGTTAAATTGTAATATAATATTTTGATTAGGAATACCATCAAATCAAGAGATATGAATGACTACACGCACAGTATAAGCACAGCTTTTTTATCAATTTGTTTGATTTTCCACATTCTATTTTAAATCAAAGAACGTTGCAAAATATCAACTGACAACCCTATCTCAACCCGCTTTCCCCGGCGGTCGGGTCGTCGATCGAATTACCAATCAAGGAAAGTGGGTTCGAATCCCATTCGTATTTCGCGACGTATGTAGCTTATATAGTATATCTACCGACTGGTTATAGTCGCAGTGCCGCATACGTTATGTTGCGGTCAACAAAAACCAATTGTTATTGGAAACTTTAGAAAACATCATCCCGACGATCAGAGGTCAACTGACGGTCGAACGGTATTTTATTAGTTACAATAAAATTATGATGCATCTTAATGGGGTTGGCCGGTAAAAGCTTCGCGTAGATGGCGCTGGCATAGCTAGGTCTCTTGTCCAAATATTTGTAAATGTTGACTAAATATTTTTTTTGCATTTCTTGACTGAAAATTGTGTCGGATTGCGATATTCCTTATGTATTCAACGTGGCGTTTAAGCGAACTGAAGGCAGAGTTGAAAAAGCGCGGCGCTTCTTTAAGAGGTAAAAAAGCAGACCTTATTGAAAGGTAAGAGGCAACAAGATATTTTCGTACACTGTTCATACCGTATTTTCATCAATTTTGTGACGTAAACTGTAGGTTTCAATGCAGATCTAATTGGTTTAATTTTCATGGTATTATATTAGTAAAAATTGACAATATATTAGATGTACAAGAAATAAATATAGTTCGAGGTTATGTATATGTAGTTGTAAAAATTTTGTTCTTAAAATTATTTTCAGACTTGTGCTGTATGACAAACATTTCAATATCGATCGTCCTGAATGTGTCGAAGAAGAAGAATCTATGACATTACCACCAAACGAATCATACAGAGATGTCAACAGCAATACCATTCTTCCAGCTTTGAACAACACACAAATCAGGCATTATTTGGGCTGGTAACATGAAGATAGCTTATTTACTAAATATAATATTATTTAATAGCGAATTTACAAATAGGTATAATAATTTATTAATTTTCTTCCAGCACTATCAAAAAGTTTGAATCAGCAGTAGCTCTATATGAGTCGAGACACTTGTTAGGTGTAAGATCGTCAGCTGTTGGTGGCAAGACATATGTAAAAGGATTTTGCCGTAAGACTATGAAAAAATTGCATTATGAAGTAGACATCAAATTTGACGAATTTGGGAATCCAGTAGAATCTCACTGCGAATGTCCTGCTGGGAGCGGTCAGAATGCTGTTTGCAAACATGTTGCTGTGGTTATGTTAGGCTTGGCTCAAATGACAAGAGAAAAAGTTTTATTAAAATATGAAGCCTGTACAGAAAAGCTACAGCAATTTCATGTACCAAAAAAACTTTACAAAGGAACTCCAGTAAGAGCTGAAAAACTGCCCAAAAAACGGCATTGTAGTAATATATTTGAACCATACCCAATAAAAAATATAAATAAAGAAAACTATAACGACAGAGTTAGAAACCTGGTGCTTAATTATAATCAGAAGTCTACAATGCCTATAAAACAACTTTATGAACCAGCAAATCCTTATGGTACACTAATGGATCATGACTATACTGGAGTGAACCCGGAAAAGGAAGTTTTAAAAGAGCTGAAATTATCTAATATATCACAGGAAGATATAAAAGACATTGAACAAACAACCAGGGAACAAGCATCAAGCCATGAATGGCATTATCATCGCCAAAACCGAGTGACTGCAAGCAATTTCCACACAATTTGTCATTTAAAGACTACATCTATGGGAAAATATGCAGAACAAATTATGAATAAAGAAAAGTTTCAATCCAGAGCCACAAATCATGGCATACTAAATGAAAAAATAGCCTTGGCCTCATATTGTGCAAAGTATGATATTGAAGTGGAACGATGTGGACTGTTTCTCAGCAGAGAAAGGCCGTACTTAGGTGCATCCCCAGATGGCTTACTTGGCACAGACACTATAATTGAAATAAAATGCCCATATGCCTCTCGATACAAAGAGATCAACAGTACAACTGTTCCCTATCTGATCGACAGTAACAACACATTGTCACTCAAGCATAGCACACCATATTATTATCAAATACAGGGACAGTTGTACTGTACAGGGCGCAACTATTGCAATTTAATTGTATATACATACAAAGATTTAAAAGTGATCTATGTCAACAGAAATAATTCTTTTATTAAAGTAATGTTAGAAAAATTAGATTTCTTTTATAAAACATATTTCCAGGAGGAACTTTTGAAAAAACATCTATATTATGATTATCACAAAATGAAAAAATAAAACCAATAATTTTACAGTTATATTATTTTTTTTTTATTACTATTCCTTCTCTGAAATTACAGAGCATTACACAAATAAAGAAAATCTTTGTAGCCAATGGCACATAAAATTGATTGAGTTCAGTAGTCAATATTTTGTATGTTTTTGTTAAACCTATAAGTCTCTCAATGTGAACTCTCTGACTTGCCAGTTTTTGATCTTCCTTTAATAGAACTCCTGGAATTTGGGATTTTCCTTTCAGGAAGGTAGGAATATTAATACCAACAGACTTGCTTTGGAACAAGTCCTGGACATTGAAACCTCTATCTGCCATTATACTGTCCCCTTCATCACACAATTGTAAAAGTTTGCTTCTTTCTACAATTTGCCTATCGCTAGCTGATCCAGCAAATGCACCAGAGCAGTAGGTCACAAGACCGCCTGGAGAAGCTCCAACTAGAAATTTTACTGTGTTCCTATGCTTATAAGAACTAAAAGTACACTTTTGTGCATCAGGATGGCTTGGTTTCTGTATAGGTATTTCAGTTGCATCTATAATAACCCTTGTGGAATGAAATTGTTTTTGAAAGGTTTCTGGCATGTAGAAGTTGACTAGCTCACGACTAGGCCAAATGTTTATCAAATTCCATAAATCACTCACAAAATTGATCCATGTGACAATAATATTTGAAACTTCTGTTTTACTAATACCAAACATTCTGCTAAGTTCAAAATCTGGTTTATTGCAACGTAATTTGACAAGTAACATTATAAACTGATCTTCAACAGATAGACCAATTACACGACTCCACCTGTACTTTAATTCGTTTGCCATAGGCAAAAGTGTACTGAAGACTAGGGACACTTTATCAAAGTTTTCTAAGCCTGTATAATAATTAACAGCTTCATTATCACTTTGGAGCAAGTCTGTGGCAAATAACCGTAACATATAAGGAGTTTGAGTACTGCATGTAGAATAAACCTTATCCTCATGTACGAAATCATCTTTTTTTATATCATGTGATATGCCTTGAAGTTCCACTTCATGTGAGATCTCTACAACGTTTTCATCTAGGGGTACAACATCATGATCATTCTTTGATGTTGAGGGACCTTCAAACAACTGCTTACGACAATTTCTTGCTATTAATCGTTCTTCTCTAGCTTTCGCTTCCGCGGTAAGTGCTTTTTGTGGTTTGTTCCAAGCAAAAACAGAAGGAACTGCTGATTTTTTCAAATATTTGTGTTGATGTTCTAGTCCTGGAACCAATAAAATTATGCAATACTTTTTTTAGAAAGATGTATAGTAGGTACCTATTGTTTTGGTTTGGTATAAAGTAGCATTACCTGTATATTTGCTCACTTTTTCATAGTCATTCTCAGTAAAATGTAGGCGGCATAATCTTGAACTGCTTTTAGGGGTAAAGTTCTGACGCCTTATCGCCTTAAGCCACTTTTTCTTTATTATAGCGTCTTTTGGGAAGTGGTGGACGCCTATTTCTGAACATTCAGGCACACAACAACGCGTCATTTTAAATTTAATTACAAAAAACTATTCAAATTCATACAACTTGAGTTTGTTTTGGGAACTAGCTATGACAGCGCCACTTTGACAGTTGCCAACCCCATTTAGTCAATACGTCAATATTGAATGTTGCTCGCAGTATATCCACAGTATTTTTCCTAGTACGTTAGAAAGAGATCGCGAATAATCGAGATATATAAAAGCACATAACTACACAATACTTAATATGTAATATTATAAGATTAGAGACTGTGGTATACCAGTCTCTAGCCCAGTATGAGCGATAAGAATCCGTAATATTTTCGATGTCGAAAAAGTTCTTTTTGCAGCTTAAATAAAAATGTACAAAATAATCTTCAAATTGACAAAAATAATAACCAAAGATGTAAGTATGATGAGAAACATCTCTCAAACAAACAATACTACAATATAATTTATAATAATATAATAATAAGTTTATTGGTACCAAAAACATACATCAAGAAAACAGTTTTGATTTACATTTCAACAAGTTCATGGCAAATGCTACATAATAGATACCTCTGATGTCTAAACTAGGTCTAGCCTGTATTATAGACATCAGTGTCTTCCCTTATAATAAACAATATTGTAAAGCCATTTTGGAGAAATATAATATATATGTATTTTTTTAGATTAAAGTAGACGAGGCTTACTTACAAGATAATTTACTTGATCGAAATATAATTGAAATAACTACCATTACAGAAGATGGAGAGCAAAATAATCATAGAGAAAAAGTTTTTTTTTTAATCTAAAAAATGACCAAACTAAGGCACTGTAGAAATTAAATCTTGATACTAGTAATTCACTGGATGCGGATTCTTCTAAGATGGAAATTAATTTACTTCAATTTAATCGGATGACTTACAAAAAATTGTTATAAACCGGTATAAAAAGCATAAGTGGGCATAGATAAGCAATAGTGTGTTAACCCACACTGGAGAAATTTTGAGTGAATCGTGTTTTAAAATTATAGCGTCATTTTCTGTCAACATTTTTTATGTTCAATATTTAGTTACATACTTAAACAATGTAATAAGGTAAACACACAATTAAGAAACGTTCCCTAACTCTCAATAAATCGTTCTGAATAGGTAACTTAATTTTGTGGGTTAACATGTTATTGCTTATCTGCGTCCAAGTAAAAACAGAAGAAACTTCTGTTGATAACTTGAACTATGAATCCAACGAAATTACCGCTCAAGTAAACAATAGACGTAACTGTACCAAACAATGAAATAATTAATGTATATTTGGTGGAAAATAAAGTTTCACTGTGAGAGAATAAAAAGAGTGCTAATAATGGCATTGCTGAGCCTGACAATGACACTGTGAAGACTCAAGGATTTATTGGTTATCGTGACACGTTTCAAGAGAGTTCAATTTCTGCGTATATATTATTATAGTTAATGTGCTTTCGATTTCTTTGTATAGTGTGATGATAGATCGATGGCTCTTTGTAAAATCACAGATCCCATTGAAACGTGCTATTTTTTTTTTAAGCTATTCTCTCTCTACTTCAGTATGAATAAGAAATGTTTATTTGTCTCTAGATTTACCGAATCGATTCTATTTCATTATCCCAGGGTAACGACGGGTTCTTTATGTGTCGCAACAAAGAGATTTCGAAGGGGTCCTGAATTTACAAACCATGCAAGAATTGTGGAGACCAGGCTGGTCTGTTCACTTAATTTTTTTTCATATATCCTTTCCTTTAAGAATACAGTACATCTTAGGACAACATTCATTTGATCTCTTACCTTTGAAGAAGTAGCTAGTAAGTATTAAATAAGTCTTTCATACCTGAAAAAGAAAACACAAATATTATTAAAAAGCAAGAATGCCTCCCCTGGTTGTCACGTTATATGGTTTTCATATGAATGAAATGAAATGAAATGAAGTTTATTCGTTACGACTACAATTAAATAAAATGGGTTAACAAAAAGTAGCACAAACTATCGCAACTAAAAGACAACCAGCTCAACATAAGCCGGGAACCATTAGGAGCCTGACGCTGGTCTTCCGCTGGAGCCGCGTGTGGCGTCACGGGTGTGGGTGCAGAGTGAAAAAATTAAATAATCAATAAAATAAATCATAAATACGGTTTATTGCAAACAGAAAGTTGAGATTTGAGTACAAGTAGTAAGATTAAAATTTAAAAAACTTTTCTTAGTCTTTACGTCGCCAAAAGAAACTACGTACTTTTCAAATTCCACATTTCTAGATTCAGTACAAGCTAAATTGGACAATTTTCTTCTTCAATAAATATCTGAGTACCTATTCCCAGTCCATAATTTGGTTACTTTCACAATTATCTCATCCCCCGGTATCGCTCAACAACGTCGGCTTAACAAGCTTTAAATCTTAATTCGCCATTAAATTTCTGTAATGATGCTGAAATTGGGTACATTATCTCGACACCTTTGTGAAGCGACGGTGGGGCGGCGTAAGAAAGAAAAGCTGATAATTCAGTTTTGCCCGAGTGAGACAGTAGGTATATAAAATAATATTTATATTACAAGAGTAAGTACGCTCTGACGTACGACATGGTACAAAATTTATTTATTACTACCTGTCCCGCGCGGTTTTACCCGCGATAATTTCGAAGTTCCCGCGGAATTGTTCAATACAAACTTTGCAACCCTTTTTCATCGCCTTAGGGGGTTTGAATAAAAAAAAATCCTTTCTTATCGGATGCCTACGTCACACAAAGAACACACCCCCCAAGTTTCAGTTCTCTACGATCAGCGGTTTAGGCTGTGCGTTGATCTATCAGTCATTCAGGACAAAGCATTTTATGATGTATAGTTTATTATTTATTACCGCCGCGCCGCTGCGTTTGGATAATATAAAAATCGTGTGTGTGTATGTACGCACGAAAGTTCAAAGTACTTTTATTTATCTTTAAGATTAAGTTGTTATTCAGTGCTCGCGATTTAGTTCACCTCGGCAGTTCGGATATTACTTAACCACAGTAGAAATATAAGCTTGATGGAAGCGTCTGGCAAATCCCTCGCCACAATCCTATTATGTACGATCAAACTATCACAGCCACTGCTAGGGCGACTAAAATTGCGAGTAACCACCTAAATTATGCTTTTATTTTATTTTTTATTTATTTATTCAAAACGTTTACCAACAATTGTTACAATTCACTGTAGTGTACACGAAAGTTCTGTTAATTAAAGAAAGAAAACACGATCACTTTAAGAGTTTCATTTTAATTTAATATTACAAATAGAAGAGTTACAATTGAGAAAAATTATATTTGTAGGACATAGAAGATTAACTTGTAATATTTAATGAAACTTCACTATTCTATTGCTGGTTACGGCTTATTGTTCTCGCATAATTAATTGCAAATTGAACTATCAGTAATATTATACTATAACTTTAAACTGACAGCGTGCTACTGGAGAGATTGTTGCGAAGCTTCTTCTCTTCAGCCATAGCACTATGTAGCTGTGAAAGGTGGATATTTTATGGGTGCTGTCATAATAAATGTAACTTTATTGACGTCAAAGAGAGCCACATTATGGGCCTGATTTGAATAAATGATTTGACTTTTCTGACTTTTTTTATTAAATTTTGGGAAAATGTTTCTCAAGTTTACTGAAAAATCTGGGAAATGTCTTTTAATTAATTTCTGCTGTCACTGTGACAGTTGTCTTTATTTCTACGGATAATAGTTAATGATAAAATCTATAGAAAAACACAGTAACAAACAGCTATAAAAAAAGAAAAACTTCAGAAGATTACACACAATATAAGCAACCGGTAGCTTTAGCCCTGCGAGACACCGCACGTCATCAAGCAAAACTAATGCAATAATAAAGCAATTTCAACGGGAGTGAAGTTGGCACTCACCTGGCAACTGGTAACCAGATTTTTAACTTATTTAACCGTACTATTTATAGTTTGGATAGCGTACATAGTGTAGTCATCAATTCTTGATATGTCTGCAAAATTTAATGAATGTCCAACATTAGAGCCTTAATGCATGATTTCATTACATTCGTCTAGGAGTACACGGTGAAATTTTCGTATTGGAATTTACTATATTGACGCATTTTAGAGGCCGTCTACACTAACACTATTGAGAATTTTGCTATGGCAATGCCTGTAATTTCCATAGTAAAATTCTCAATAGTGCATTAAATTTCAATACGAAAATTTCACCGTGTACGCAGGCCGAATTTGAATTTTAAGTAGTTAAACAAAAGCAAAGCTGAATTTAACAATATTCAAAACACAAAATACAAACCACACTGGTAACCAGCTTTCCGACTTATTTAATCGAACTATACATAGGTTGGATAACGTACATAAGTACACATCATGCCTCGATATATCTACGAAAAAGAACGTCTACAAGTATGTTTAAATATATGTATGAATGCAAGATTTCATTACATTCACCTTTGAATACGTAAGCCGATTCCTAATTTTTAAATAAAATCGAAGCTGAATTTAATTAGACGCAAAAAAAATTACATAGTGCAAATCTTATAAAAATCTTTGATGAAAACAATAAAACGCCACAGTCGAAACTAAATCTATTCGACCAAAAGACAGAGTTCAACAACATAGTTCAAAGGACTCGAGAGAAAGCTTATTAACGCTTACAAATCCCCGTCCCCGCTAGACGCAAATCCTTGACAGATGCTGTCAATTGACAAGTGGCAACTTGGCGAATGGTGACAAACTGCGACTTGGTAGTGTGGTGACGAGGCAATTAGTGAGAGGCTTCCATTGTCAGGTGTAATACAGGATAGGAGGGGGAAAGAATGAATAGGACACTATTGTGTCCTTGGAGACTAACTATATTCAAGTAACATGGAATTTCGAATGAGAAAATTTGAAAGGTTCATTCAAATCCATAGTTCTCATTAATTGATTAATGTAAAATACTTGTTAATGTTGAAATAAAGACAAAATAATATAATTACGGTATAATCTTGCAACCAAGTGAAACAGGATTTATTTATTTATCTACTGGTGTACCAGCAATTGACACACTGAAACATCTTAAATCTACCTTTACAAAAAGTTTTAACTCTAAATATACAACTTTTATGTAGGTAAACACTGCATGCTATTTTAAAATATAAGACAGTGCGGGTTTTTTTTACCTTGAAAAAATATTACATTACCTATTGTATAATATGTTTAGATTAGGCAGAAAATGCAAATAAACTACTTCAGAGAGTACTCCTTTTTCAAGTGAGGAAGAAGAGACTACAGCGTTGCTTCTAATAAAATAGTAAAAATAAAACAATTCAGTTAAGTAAAACCACTGTTTTAATCACACTTTCCACAGCACCGCATCGCCTCGTTTCTGCCCCAGTTTACGGAGCTAATAATCTGCGTTCACAACAAAAACCCTATTCCACACATGACGACAGCGAGCGTTTTAAATACAAAACCCGTGTAAATACGGTGGAGTTGAAAAACTTGAAAACGAGTAGACCCACTCCCCCATCCCTACTTTCTCGACCCATTTGCAGTACGACGACCCGAGGGCTTATTGAGCCGCCTCACGTGACTCTGGAAGATATCCGTCCATGCGCCTCTACACCACTAGCCGAACCCAATGGCTTTTTGTGTGACAATAACAATAATAGCACTGACCTCGTTAAGGTAAGTTAATTAAAAAACAGAAGAATGCATGTTACTAAATATTTTTCATTACTCATACTCGGAAAGTAGGTCTGGAGTTGCCTGAGAAGCGGGTTGAAAGTAACACTTTTCAGCCTTAGGGAGAATCGCTTTCAACCGACAGCTGGATACTGCAGAAACTCAAGTTTTTTTTTATGTCATAGGGGGCATACTTACTGGCCAGTAGCACACCTAATGGTTGATTTATGTAAAATAAAATTCACTCATTTTTTTCTTTAGCTAATTCCTATTTTTATTTTGACTTTCCTTGCATTCGTAATGAAAAGCACAGTGTTATCCTCGGGAGAAAGACTTTACGTTACTTTCACCCCTAGGATAACAATGTACTATTATTTATTTCTAAACCGAAACGGCCGTTTGTTTTAGTTTGGTTTTTTCACAAATCCTAAGTAATGCAGATTTGAGAATTTGGTATGAATTTCAAGTAAATACCTCTACGCTTTCCTTGGAAAAATGTCCTTGACAGACAGAGAACCAAGTAAGGGTATAAGGGTTCCTTTTTTGCTTCTGAAGTATGAAACCCTTAAAATAATCTCAAACATACAAATACAATAACATATAATAACAAATAGGTATGTGTGAGGAGATAGTATAGTTAGATCAGAAGTAATTCTGATCTAACTATACTAGGTAACTTATTAATCCAAAAGTTCCTATAGGAAGCCCGAAATTCGGTCAGTCGTAACCCTGGGCTGTCATAGTCTAATATAGAATACTCGTATATAATCAGTTGTAAGATTAGTTGAATTCGACGAAGACTTATCAACGTTTACGAGCAAATCATAACAAAGATTCATCATTGACCAGGAACTAGCGAGCGAGTTGCGCTAAAAGCAACAAATCCCCGAATTAGATTCGGCTTTCATATCGTCGACCAAAACACCGCTGTGTCCCCGATTTCATAATCGAACCCCCGTTAAATCGATTTTAGCTTTAACGATCCAGTATTTATTGAAGCATTCGAGCGGCGACATATTGATGACTCTCAATGTGGAGTTTTACTTTCATTATAAATTATTTTGTGTTTTTATTCTACGGATATTATTAAGCCAGTTGAGTGTGTATTTAACTTAATTCAAACGATAATAATCAATAATTTAACTACATATTTATTTCAAAAGTATAGTATACATATTATACAAGTTAGGTATATTATAAAAGTAAGTATATTATACAAGTACAAAACTGATTGCTAGTATCTAAAACTAAATAGCAAGCATGGATTTATTTTCAATTTTAAAAACATAGCAAACAATAAACAAACATGATAATTTGAACAATAATATAGTTTATCAATTGATTATAACAATACCTAGTTTATAGGAGTTGTTGACAAAACATCCAGAATCAATAGAAGAGAATAACATAATGATTAACAAGAGTAACCCCAAAACCAAATGACTCAGCTTCGGTTGGTGTTTCAAGTACAGAAATAGATTTAAACAAAACATAGGTTTAGAATTCACCAGATATGGCCTAAGAATAGTTAGAGTTGAAACGATTAACAGCAATGCATATCCGATTACACCGTCAGTTATTTCGAGGTATTGCAAAAGGACTTTGTTCCAATTTACATAGGTAAGGATTTCAGTTATGTGGGATAGGGGGAAGCCCTTAGAATTTAGAAATGTGATGTAAGGCAAAAAGACAACGTCATTAGCGTATAAGGTTTCCCTAACGGAGTCGCAGAAATTTTTCGATTTACAAACTGCTATCTGGACGAAATAAGTCGATGACCTGTGACTAGACCGAAGATATAAAAATCATAATATTTTACTGATTTTGGATGTTAACGAGGTATCTATACATATAAAATGCTTTGTCCTGAATGACTGATGGACCAACGCACAGCCTAAACCGCTGATCGCAGAGACCTGACACTTGGAGGGTGTGTTCTTTGTATGACGTAGGCATCCGATAAGAGAGGATTTTTGAAAATTCAACCCCTAAGGGGGTGAAAACGGGTTGCATAGTTTGTATGGAACAATTCCGCGGGAACTTTGAAATTATCGCGGGTGGAACCGCGCGGGTCAGCTAGTTATATAAATCTTCACCAGAGATTTGATGTTCCAAGAACTAAGAATAATTATGCTTGGACAAAGACGAAGAGTCACATGGTTTCGAGCTAAGCGGAGCATGGTGCGGGGTTTTTGTATATTGTTATACAATCCTATACGGCCCAATGGATATGTACGACAGTATGACAGAAAATTGTCACAATATTAATTTTCAAATAACTATGACGTAACTAGATTCAGAAACGTGTAAATTGATGCTGAAATACAAGGCCAACGACACAAGGCCAACTGGTTTTTAAATGTCGCAAATATTACAGCAGACGAGCGTTAACTGTTATCTAATAGGAAAAACATTATCTTTAATTTATTAATAACACAAATTCAACTAAATAATTATAATTTTTTTACCATCGACCTTTCAAAGTTTAGCTTTCGATACTTTCGATACTATTTCGAGTATTTCTCGACAATCAGTGACGAACTCTCTTTTGTGCAGTGTTGTGACAAACTGTGTTGGACATAAAATATCTGTGAACTTAACAGCGAAATATCATTTAAGATTATCAAGGACAATTTGGATTATAATCTTATCTTCTTCTTCTTCTTCTAGTGTCACGTCATTGTTAATATACTTATTCAGAAAGCTAACATAGGTATGAATGATTCGATTTAAATGTGGTTGAACAGGATACATTTAAAATAACTATTTTTAATAAATAAAAATTGAATGCTGTTCTTATCCGCATCACTTCATAAAGTCTGGATGTTTGTTGTAGTCTGAATCAGGTATATATGTACATATATAATTTATTCAGAAATTCAATCTGTAAGTGCTTGAAAAGGGGGTTGGAAAATTGTACGGACTACGGAGAAACCATTAGTTTTGAAGTAAGAGTCACGATAATCGGTATTTGAGCTTTTTAAATAAAGAAACATTTCAGGGATTTGCAAGAAAGTAAAAGAGTGAAGCGTACGATTACAATAACATTATTACACTGTAATATTTTACGACAGCATGTTTTATTGCAAGCTTTACTGTTTATAAAATAACAGAAGAACTGGACAAACGGGTAAGGAAATAAACTGTACCCGAGGAACACACTAATATAATCTACAGTTTTGAGTTCAAATAAGGTACGACTACGAGTGTAACAAGGTTCATTACAAATGAGGGTAATTTACGAAGAAACAAGTCACATTCAGTGCATTGTTGCCGTCATAACGGGACAGCCTAAATCCCACGGGGCTGACTAATTCACGGACTACGCCTGCGGTGAGGCTTTATTATTGTCTTTGACATAATTACTGCAAAATCTACTTTTAAACTCACATTGCTAATTTACATCTAAGTGCAGAGTTTTCAAGGGGACCAAAACACGCCAGGATCGACAAATTTGTTTTTCACTTCTCATGCTCTGAAAGTGCTTATATGTGCAGGATATAGGCTGCACAAAATCGAATTTTGTGCAAAATTGCATTAAAATTGCATTACTCTTCGGCTCGGGCTGCTAGAAGTCTCGAATAAAAATGGTTTGTTTTGTGCACTTGTAAAATTTACTATTACCTGGTGCCCCTGCCAAGAACACATTTAGATATCATGTCTTATGGATTATCCTAACCTAACGTTAATCACATTCTTGACAAAGAAAATGTATGGGTATATAAAAAAGTTGTGGTTATTGCCTATCATTTGAGCAAATAAAGTTTATTCTACTATTCTACCTTCATTAAAATCGCCATTGAGTTTGATGATCTGTTATCATCACAAAACGACTGAAGAATCCTTACTAATATTATAAATACGAAAGTGAGTTTGTTTGTTTGTTACGCTTTCACGCCTCAACGGCTTAGCGGATCATCATGATTTTGCATACACGTTGTCAGGGATACAGAGAAGGACACACTTTTCTATGCCGGAATTCCCGAGGAAACTCTGAAAATTACCCGGGTGAAACTGTATTAAATTTTGCATACTACACGTTGTTAAGGTTAGGTTGGCGAAAAAAATATCGGGTAGTACTTAACTAGTTACTTTTATCTCGAAATTAACGCGGGCGAAACCGCGGGGAACAGCTAATATTCTATAAATATATTCCCAAAACGAATTCGTCGAAAAACATGACTGTGTGCATGACGTAGCTATCTCAATTATTTTACCTTCACTTTTATCGTACTCTTGTACAAATTACTGGTCTGGTTTTCTTTTTAACTTCAATTTCATTATCAGCTGTAAACGCGCGAACGGCATCACGGCTCTATTAATTAATATGCGTTACTACATCCGTAGCGACTTCCTTTACAGCTGCTGATATCACACTAATCACTAATGCTTCAATAGACACGTGTAAGTTCCTTTCCAAGAAGTTCCATGTGTGACTTTGTTGAATGTTACTACTTAACTATAACAATGCTTTACGCTTTTTACAATATAAACATTTAGTTTGTCAGCTTAGTAGGTAAAATAAATGAAAGATCCAAAATCCCAAAAAAACCTAAAATAATTTCAATCTAAAGATAAATAGTGTTAGTTCACAGTCCATACAAAAGTTGAGCAATCGCCTCAAAGCTGTATAAAAGTGCCTGGTATTTTTATAACGTAAGTTTTGATGGACGAATTTTCATGTTTTACTAAAGTAGCTGTTTGTCGACACTTTTATAACCGCCTAAGTTTCCTCGGGAACTGCTCACTCGGTGGCATATCGCATACAAATCTATTGCGCAGTTTAAAAGAACTAAGCTGGCACACATCAGTCAGACAGATGCCGATAGCGAATTTGTACTTAGGTATCCCATGATTAATATTTGTATAGCTTTTACTTGCAAAACGTTTCTCTTATTACATCAACGAGTCACAGAGCACATTATTTCAGTTACGAGCGCGATGATACGCGCGGTACGACTTTCTTCAATGTCACAGTCACTTTAATATCATAAAGAGTTCTCCGACGTCCCCTTACAACACAACGACAGTTAGAATGTAATGTGAAGTTTACATTATCCAAGTGAACATCTCGTCCACCCTTTTTCCACTAAGAAGGGAAATTTTTACGCCACGCTTTCTCTTCTGGTTATTCTTTTGTACTGAGAATTAATTGATTAAAGTGCGTTTTTTTATACATGGATCTTCATACCATTACAAAGTAACGAACAGGTTAAAGCAGCAATAATGACGATTGAAGCTCGGACACGAAAAAGATGAGTCGGCAAAAACTGTGAACAAAACACAAACAAAAAGATCGACGTGCGACTATTCGAGATTCATATCGCGGCTTAAGTTGAAACATTCGAGCCTAACTTTAAAAGAACTTCGGCTGTGTTTACTGAAGAGGAACCAGTGTCATAAACGAGATTAATAGTGGATAAAATAAGTGATATGATAAATTATGCTCAAGATAAATAGTTATATGAAACGTATTTTTTATTGTAAAGATACCAATCCAGACGCTTCACTAAGCAAAGGGCTTTTATTATTTGGTTATGCCCTCTCTTGCGAGAAATTACAATCCGGTTTCCATGATGAGTTGAAAAACAATATCTCGTTGAACATTTTTTTCACTATATACAGACAAACTTGTAGACTGCAATTACCTGTAACCTTATGAGACTGAAAGGTCTGATGATGATGCATTAACGCTACTTCTGGCAAAGCCTACACTTCATACAACATGTATGAAGTAGGCAACCGATAAATAATTCAAAAGACTATTGCCGGCGTCATAAGTGGCCCACACTTATTCACTTGCGCCAACTGTGAATAACAAGGTGGTGTGTGGAACTGTGCGTGCCTTATGGCCGGATAATAAGGGTTTTAAAAACAAATTTTACCAAGAAAAGGACACAACAATATACCAGCTTTCCACCTGTGCCCAACAAAGCTTTAGCTAGTGAAAACAACATAACAGCTTGTATAGTGAGGGATTTTTACGGTACCTTAGCCGAACGGCAGAATAACGAAATATACGGACCCTTATAATTACGTCCTTTTATTTTTGAAGAGAAACTGCCTCACGTTGCGTAACTTAAAAAATACGTTTTAGTTTTTTGATTTTTAGTTACTTACCAAGTTTTTTTGTTATGTCTGAATAAATTTACTTTTAGATTATTCTAAACTAGCTGTTCCCTGCGGTTTCACCCACGACAAGTTGGGAGTTCTCACCGGAATTCCGGGATAAAAATACCCTGTGTCCTTCTCTGTTCCCCTGACAACGTGTATGCAAAATATCATGATGATCGTTTGAACCGTTGAGGCGTGAAAGTGTAACAGACAGACAAACGGATAGAAAAACAGACAGACAGAGTTACTTTCACATTTATAATATTAGCAGGGATTATCCTCGATATATAGATCTCGTCCTATTTGGAGACACAGTTGTCGGCGAGTCAAAGAAATAAATAATTCACTAGTAACTCACTCCGTAGTGGGTCTATGGGTGAAGGTGATTCTTACCCCGGTCACGATCGCACCGCCCCGTCTCTTCAACCTCTTATTACGTGCTGTGGCATTATTAGAGCTTCAAGACAATCCTTTTTGATGCATTATTATGTTTTTTTTAAAAGACAATCTGTCATTTTCGTGTAGTATGTATAGCGTGCATAACTAGTGTAATCAGAATGGAAACAGACGGACCAACGGTTTATCAAACAAACTGTTTAACTATTATCTGAAATATTTCTTTTCAACATTGTAAGAAATAGTTTTACAGAGAGAGAGAGAGAGAGATAAAAATCCACTCGGATTTGGATACGGGATTTGTCGAGACCCAGAATGAATGGAAAACAAATTGCATAACGATTGTCATTCATTACTATTTCCTGTAAGAAATTTCCTACAAAAATGCCACGGAAGAAGTTTTATTGGATGATTCTTCGATCCAACAGTTGATCGAAGAGACTTGAAGGGAGCATCATATGTACATATCGCACCCTCAGAACGACAAGGGCTCAACTCAAAAATCCCGTTTTTTGGGAAATCGTAATCAAAGATCAGAAAGTTTGAATTTATAACTTTGACAGTAATTATTTTACTCGATTTGAGTAAAATGAGAATATTTTAATTTTTTTTGGTAGAGTTTAAGTTGTGTTTTGTTGATAAATGTAAAAAAAAAGTTATAGTTTGCAATACTTACAATTTTTAGCTTTTTTTAAAAAAAATTGGGATTTTTAAGCCTTTGTCATACTGAAACGTATATTTTAAAAAAGACAATTTTCTATTTGTGCCTCTTTATTTGTAAAAATTAAAAGAAACATGTTCCCTATCTCTAAAAAGTTCTTTAAAATACTAAACTTGTTACATTATTAAAGGACACATTTTAAAATAAACCTTTACTGTACTAAGGTTGAGCTGAATAAAACCTCTTACTTTATTAATGAAAAGACATTTAATCGTTTCTGATTGAAAAAAATAAAAAAAGTCACTCTTCTTTATATTGAAACAAAACACTGTCAATTTCTACGTAATAGTATAAATGTTATTCAGTTAGAAAAATGATGGTTTATCGTTTTTGTGTAAGGACTAATACTACAAAACAACGGACAATCAAATATCATCTTGACATAATTATACCTTGGTATCTAAATAACGTCATCATAGCTTACGTATGTATGTACGAGTACCTATTCTAACAGAGTGCCTGAATAGGTAGTACAATAAACAAACAAGGAATTATACACTCTTCGAACTTATAATGTTCCTAACATAATATAAAATCTTTCACCAAAAATTAAACTCTGAGATCATCATTCCCTATAAAAATTAGCTTAACTAGGTAAGGAACTTGTAATTATTACTATTAGCGCTTAAACCTAGTTATCAGTCTTTGGTAAGGCACATTATAGATATTAAATAAACTAGTATCAAAATTGACCAGTAACGTAGTTCACACATAAATAGCATCTAATCAACAAGATATATTCCAAGTAACATTATTATAAGTATTTCTTTTTGACACCTACACTAATAAATATAAACACATTTAGGTCACACTTAATAAAGATTTGTAAAAATAAGCATAATAGTGTGGTATCAAATTGTTTTCAACAAGGTAACTCAAGTCGTCGTGCTTTCGTTTCGATAAGTTTATTGCCTTGGAATATGCTTTGGTCATCATTATATTTTCAATATCGGGCATCTTTCTTCTTTTGTTTCTCATGTCAACTCCGGTGAACTCAGTTTGACTGAAAGAGGTTTTAAAGTAAAACTTCAATAAATCTTGCTTTGTAAATTTGAGAATTTTTATGTCATTCCACGTCAAATTCTGTTTGTTCTCAGCTTCATTGAAATTATAAGCCCAATTTTCTTGAAATTTTTTGAAATCCTTAAAAAAGTCAAAGGTTAATTCTTTGACGTTAAAGGGTTTTCCATTTTTTCGGGAATTTTTGATTAGCATTACATACTGGCAAGGCGCATAGACAGGCCCGGATTTCTTGTGCCTCTGAATTTCTTTTTCAATCAGGCTGTGGACACTATCCCCTTCATTTTGTGTATGGCCTTTGATTAAATATTTCTGAGTGATTGAATATATATTTTGTAACTTATAAACCGCATATGAATATAGAGTTGTAATAAATTTGTTTTTGTTTTGTCCACAGCAGTTATCAGAATAAAAAGTAACATGAATAGCCTTGCCTTCGTGTTGAGCATTTAAAATTTCTAAATAATTCAGTATACACGATGCAATCTCATTGGCACCCCTTTGGGCTTGAGTTTCATCCCAAAAATATGAGTATACTTCGCTGTAAGCTCCAATGTCATGATGGTTGCTGTTATCCACGTTTACATTTGATATTTTCTGTGATAATTCGACTATTGTGAAGTTAAGGCAATTTAGTTTTGACCTGTAATAAAATGCAGATGTGTCTCCACTAGGGCATTGCATAACTGCTTGTAGATCAAAAACAGCAACAATGTGGGTTTCATCTACATTTTGTCGATCGATCAATTTCTCATTTCTAGACAGTTTTTTTTCTTTTAAGTGCTTATCGTACTTTTCTTGTAGTTGTAATTTTCTATCTGGTGGGGCTAGTTCGTATTCAAAGCATAAGTCACATCTGTCTTTTTTCGGTTGGAAAAATCCTAGATTGAAATCTTTATTAAAAATGTCATAGTAGAGCCAGTAGAGACACGAAGGTTTTCCTGCGTCTCGTTGATCTTTGTCAAAGTCCCTCCACAAATCCTTTATTGTCTTTTCTCCACCGATGTATTCACGAGAAGTGGAAGACCTCAAGTAATGAGATTCAATCCTAGGTATGGAATTGATATGGTTCCTTATGTCTTCAATTAACTTTGGATCAATCTCCTTCCTGTTTTCTTCATTTTTACCACGTTGATCTTTCTCTATGAACCCCTGCGCATCTGTTTTATTCTTTACTGTTCGAATGACTTTGTCACAGATGTCTAATGTATTTATGAAGAAACATTTGCAGACCCTAACTTTTATGCTATTTACTGTAAAATAAAATGCGCAATTAGGGTTTCTTGGTCTTTCTGCGTTTGTGTATTTATATTTAGGTTTCACTTCAACCATTGAATTTCGAATAAAAGATCGTTGCAATTCAATATCACTTAATCCCCAGTAAGATTTGAATATAGTTTTTCTGTCAGCTTCACTAATGTTAACTGCACATTTGAGTCTACATTTGTTTGTACAGGGTTTTTTTACACAACGAGCAGGAACTATTTTCTTAGATTTTGCGTGAGAAACGTATTCTTTACCAGTATTTCGCAAAGTCTTTGCTATGTTTTGTTTCCAGGCTTGGGGATTTCTTTGACGCTTGCGGGATTTCCTTGTAACATTCAAGTCTGTGGCGGCTGCTGTCCCTACTGGTGAAGTTGCTCTTGGCGCTGATGATGGCCCTGCTGGGTCAGAGCTTGATGAGCTTAAGCTGCTATTGCTGCTGCTATTACTGCTACTGCTACTAGAACATGATCTCCTACAAACAATTTCAAGACGTGAACGAGGTCTTCTTCTGTATGTAGGGTCTGCATCACTTTCGTCTGTGTTTATAGGAGATATGCGGTAGTCTTTCGGTGACCGAATTGTAGCGTGATAGACACCTTTTGATGTTGAAGGTTCCTCAAGCATTGAGTGCGTGTCATCTCCATGACGAGATGAGGAAGTACCAGGAGAAGGTGAACTACCCAAACCGCCTAGGATGGTATTTTTTGGGTAAATTGCCTCGCATTTATCAGTTAAAGGTGATTGCTGTAACAGGAAATTAATTATAAGTTAATAATAATTATTATTTTTTACTATATTCTACGAAAATAAAATTCCCTAATTCAAAAAATAATAAAGCAACTTTACTGCCTCGTTATCATTTCGATGGTGTTGTTGTTTGTCAGTACTTTCTGGCAGGGTTATTAGTGGCAAGCTATGTTTTTCCTGAGGATTTTCTTCACATTCTTTTTGTAATTCATCAACTTGAAATTTCAGCCTTTTTCTAGTAATGGAAATGGCTTCTGGCTGCAAATAATAATGGAAAAGGAAAGGATACATCACTTTGTACTCAAGCATAAAGTCAGATATACATGCGTACATTTAACTCGCGACGAACTCTTCTTTTACTTAACTAATATAATTAGAGAATTATAGGTGGCTACGCCATCGCCTAACATCTTCCTAATATAATATAGATAGTAAGCTGCAATTACAATTCGGTACATAAATAATAGGATTTCACAAATATTAATAAGGTACAGTAGTTAGGTACCGACCCTACTAGCGTTTTTTCTTTCGTTACGTAACTCTCGCAGGTACTTCCGATAACAGTCACTTTTTTGTGGTGTAGCTTCGATCACTGAAGGACTTGATGTATGAACAGTTTCAGTTTCTGAGTCTTCCTGCAAAAACAGTAACAAATTTTAATGCACGTTATACACACAATTGACCACAATATCAAATGCTAGGCAAGGTTTCGCATTAATAGCAATCATTACCTGCAACCTGAGTTACACAAAAATAGTAATTAAAACATCCCGAAGGTACTTGCCAAACTTATCTTCCGCTTTCTCTGAGCTCCATTCTCAATATTCTCATCAAATGAATCGAGACGATCGTTGTTCGTTTCACTCTATAAAAAATGTTTGTATGAAAACAATAACACATGAGCTTAGTTAATAGGATAGTAAATTTATATTGAAGTCTGTATTTAAGGCTTAATTAATTATCTAAAAACTGGTAGGTATTAATTTCATAGAGGTACAAACCACTACGTAGTAAGGTCCAGGTTCGAGACACATAGATGTATCCTCATCTTTATCATTCCTGGATAAAACGTTCAATTTATCTACCTTCAATTGCTCATTTCTATGCAACTGCTCTAATATTTTATCAGCTCTTTTCATTTTTCTGAAACAGATTGGGACACAAATACTATTTAGTAATTTAATTTTCAGTAAAATATAGTACAATTTCATAATGAGACCGATAACCACTATTGTCACATGTAACTAAAAAGACTCAAATAAAAAAAAATACTTTAAAGTGAATGACTTATTAGAACGAAAGTAACACATTTCAAATTAGAGATTATAACCATACGTTTTTTTAATCGATAACAGACTCAATTTTGTTTACTACTTTTTAGTTCGCATAGTATTAGGTATGAAAAGGGCATATTCACAAGTAAGTCCCACTAACATAATCTTAATTCCATGTTCTAAAGACCTATATTCAAAAGTGCCTTTTCTATATTAAAGATTGCTATTGTACTTACCGATTTGACTAAGTCATAGAAAGGTGTAATTAGTTTTGAGCCTGTACACAACTGAACTTGCGACGTCTTGTCCGTTTCACCTTTGGCACATAACTGAATGCATTCATTTCGTACTGAACGGGGAGGGTGAAAAGTACTGGTGTAAAAGAGACGGAAATATATTTGAGCTTCTTCTATCTTAAATACGCCTTTATTTTAATATTCATCAAATAGAACATACATTTTTAAGTCTCTCTACGATCTTAATCCATTTTCGTAAAATTTTGAGTTGAGCCCCTATCGTTCTGAAGGTGCGATATGTGCAATATGTCCCTTCGTCTCACTTTTGGTCCCATTACACAACTGAATTTTGTAACAAGCTACAAAATGAGAACTACATATTTATTGGTATTTGAAGCCAGCATCGATACGGGATTAGGTGCTAGTTAACATTGGTTTACTTAGCAGTTATTGCGGTATTGTGTAAATAACAAACCTACGTTACCTACTTTAACATTGTAGACATCGAGTGTGCGTAAGTATTTTAGAAATTGTAAATTAAATCAAAGGAAAGTAGTTTTTTGTTTAAATAAAGCCGGGCAATTAGCGGAATGTTTATTCAAAATTATGATATTGCCTACGCAGCTTACTTAATTAAAATAATATCATCGCTGCTAGTTAAAATTACTATTATATATATAATATATTTAATAAGTGATTCGAATTTCACGCTTTCTGAGCGTAATGAAAGATCACATATGGCATTTAGCGGGTTGTTTAGTAACTAGTGCGTCTATGTTACATATAACTGTTTTTTATCGTTACTTTTTTTGTTGCTTTACATTTTAAACTCCGTAATAGAGGCTTGTTAAAGCTAATCGTCGTTTATAATCAGCTCCGCCTCTAACACTGTTTAGAGTTCTAAGAAAAAACTATTGAAATCGTATTGAAATTGAAAGAACCTTATTTCACACAACACATGGGGAATTACAACATACAATTAACAGAAAATTGTGAATGAGGGACCGCTTTCCAACCGTCAAACAATCAGAAAAGCACCGGGAGATCGCTAGCGCGCCAAACCCTCCCGCCAGGCGAGTCCCATTTGGTGACTGGGAAAGAGACACCTGCTTTAAACAATGAAAGCGTTTAATAACTAAAACAAGCAAATGAACGATTTACTATAAATCGCTATAGGTGTGCCTATAATATTTGAAGAGTTCCCTCGATTTCTCCAAGATCCTATCATCAGATCCCGACTTGGTGGCAATGGGACCAACTTGGCAGTAAACCCTTCAAACAAAAAAAAGAATTTTCCAAATTGATTCATCCGTCTTCGAGTAATCCGAATGCAGAACCTCCTCCTTTTTTGAAGTCGGTTAAAAAGGCGGCCAGCTCAGCATTAGCTAGGTGGTGGCAAGGACCACCCGACGGTGATCTTCGCGATCTCGACGCTGGAGCCTTACGGAGGCGTCACGGACACAGGCAGACAGATAAGTTAAAATAAAAGGAAAACAGTCGTTTTCCTTAGTGTGGTTTAAATGGTAAAACTTTGCCTAAGTACACAGAAATAGAATTAGCATTTCACACAATATAGCCTTATATTAACAATGTTTGTTATGTTTGTGTAACTAAAATCGCTTATTGTAAACTAGACCTTTCAGTAAATAGAAAATATTACTGCCTAAACGCAAATCATGCCGTAGCGCGAGCAACCAACCCTAACCTTCGTTTGCCCAAAATCGATACAGATTGCACACCCCTTAATATTAAAGGTGCCTACCCCAAATTCTGGGGACACGAGGGTACCATTATTGACGATACAACTTACAAAACGTTTGAATATCCATCTACGAAATGGGATATCTTTCGCTCAAAATAATGTTTTTAAGATTCAATTTTATATCTACTTGTCTTGTACATAAAATATAGTGATCTCTTCCAAAAAATCCCAACTCTTTTTCGAAGCATAGGAGAAGCTTTTTAATATAAATGGCCCATATTTTTATCTACTTTTTGCTTGGATTATAAATATCTTTGTAAATAATCCTACTAATATTATAAATGTGAAAGTGTGGATGTTTGTTACTCAATCACGCAAAAACGGCTGAACGGATTTGGACGAAATTTGGCATGCACGTTTTCAGGGGTACAGAGAAGGACATAGGGTACTTTATATCCCGGAATTCCCGCGGCAACTCCGAAATTACCGCGGGTAAAACCGCGGGGCACAGCTAGTTACTTATAAATGCGAAAGTGAGTTAGTTTGTTTGTTATGCTTTGACGCCTAACGCCTCAACCGATCATTATGAAATTTTGCCCACACGTTTTCGGGGTACAGAGAAGAACATAGGGTATTTTTTTCCCAGAATTCCCGCGGAAACTACGAAATAAACACATGTAATATCTCATCAAATTTTGCGTACACGTTGTCAAGGGTACACAGAAGGACCTAGGGTACTTTTATTCCGGAACCCCCGTTACTAAGTTAACTAAAAACCTTTCCGTCGGCGGCGCATCGGTAACTTCGGCGGGCTTTGTTTAAATATTTTTTATGTACACAAAAAGTTATTATGTACTTTACGCATTTTAGTTGAGACGTTAATCAAATACTGAATCCTTAAATAACGTAGTTACGTCGGTCATTTAACTATACAACCTGTACGTTAATTAAAATGTAATTATACTGGTACAGCTACTAGCTAGTATATTTGATTACAGATTAGAATTAATTTTCAATATTTAATTCGATCTTTCCCGTTACACCTACGTATGGAACCAATTTGCAATTGAAACCCGCTGAAGATTGTTTGTAATTGAATACTCGAATGCGAAAATACTCATCAAATAAAAAAGGTAAACCTGTTACTGTGTGTTCAAAGAAAATAACAGCTAATTAACAGTATTTAACAAACGTGTTATTCGGAATGAGTAAAGTTGGTGTTACAAACGGTTGTATGAAATTTTGTTATTATAAATAGACGAAATGGAACATGATCAGAAATCCTAAAACAATAGGCTAGTTTCCTGGGTAAAAAAATCAAAATTCTATTTAGTCCGTCAGTTAGATAATAAAAAAATAAAAGACACGTATTTTTTGCTTTTTTAAAATAATGGAAATATGCATAGATAAAGCGCATTAAAGTTCAGCTCGCTATAACGTGCGAACAAACTGTAGCGAGGCGTGACGTCATGTGAAATTTCGACTTGTTATATCTCCGTTATTTTTTGGTTACATAAAAAATAAAAAAATACGTGTCCAATATTTTTTAATAATCTACAAAACGGACTAAAAAAGAAAATTTAGGAAACTAGCCTATTAGATGGCTTATCAAACTACCGAAAAATATTATAGTGAGTAATAAGCAAAAATTAATGTATTAGTCTCCTCAGTTCCTTAGTGATATTAGTTTTGTGCTATTTTAGAAATTCACTTTTTTATTGTGAAAAAGCTAGGCGTTTCATTACAGCTCACCTGCAGAGCCCTTATTCACTACGACCAACATCCTTGCCTATGACGCGCGTCCCAAAAACAATCCCGAACGCTCCAGATGCAAAAATATTAGAAATTTAGAGAAAAGCATTTTAAGTGGCGCCTTATCATAACGCGACGCGTTATGGTCATAGTGAATAAGGGCCCCGATGTTGAGTGTGGTCGAAGATTGTAAACACACCTAGCCTGGGATGGGCACTGGCTTTCAAGTGATGCAGATTTTCAACTTGAAGGTGGTAGCCTACCATCATGCTATGTTTTCCTCATGATGTTTTCCTTCACCGACAGCTCCTGCTCATTGTTAGGGTTTGCACCTACGCGTTATGGCTTTGATCCGAACGCACCAACCACTTTCGCGGGCTTTGAGGAGGCATTACATTGGTGGGAGGCGGGGACCAAAATTTCATGACGATCCGTTGAGGCGTGAAAGCGTAACAAACAAACAAACTCACTTTCGCATTTATTTTATTAGTAAGGTTTGACACTTAACTGTAACGCGTAGCTATATGGACATAGATAAGCAATAGTGTGTTAACTCACACTGGAGAAATATTGAGTAAATCGTGTTTTAAAATTATAGCACCATTTTCTGTCAAAATTTTTTATGTTCAATATTTAGTTACATACTTAAACAATGTAATAAGGTAAACACATAGTTAAAAATCGTTCCCTAACTCTCAATAAATCGTTCTGAATAGGTAACTTAATTTTGTGGGTTAACATGTTATTGCTTATCTGCGTCCATATATCGAGCCACATTTGCCCTAATTGGTACGGCAATACATAGAAGAGTATAAAACTGTTGATTAAGTATAGTATTAATAATACGCTAGCGTAACGCTCTACTTCAATTAGAAGCGAAAAAACAATATTAAATTACCGTATCGTCCGTCCAGTGTTCGCATTTCGTACGAAAACCTGTTACTCTTATTGAAGGCGGCAGACAGACGTCCACAGTTTAACATTATTACCTATTTATTTTATTTACATCTCGCGGTTTCACCCGCAAAAACTTCTGATTATGAATTCACATTGCAACCTATTACTTCATGTCAACCCCTTTTTTTATAGAAACAGGAACTTACGGGCGGACGGACGGACAAAGCCAAAATTGAGTCCTTACTAATTTTAATACTCATAATATCATTTTTACTAATGTTTATTTATTTATTTATTTGGGAAACGAACGGTACAACATAAGTAAAAATATAACAAAATATAAAAAAATTCTTACACCTTAAAGTTTCCACACATAGGAAATATCTGAGAGTTTGTTTGTTTGTTATGCTTTCACGCCTAAACGGCTCAACGGATCATTATGACATTTTGCATAGACGTTTTCAGGGTAACAGAGAAGGACATAGGGTAAATACTACCTACTCTTTATCCTGATTTCCCGTATATTTATTTCGCAATTATTTCGTCGTGAAATTTTTCATACACGTTGTCAGCGTTACAGAAAAGGAAATAGGTAGTTAGGCTACTTTTTTATCCCGGAATCCCCGCGGGAACTCCGAAACAACGTGGGTGAACAGCCAGTGAACAATAACGCTCGGCTCGTTTTATCATCCACCCACACTTGAATCGTGGGTTACGTTAAGTTTATCTAAGTACTAGTAATTGAGCAGTAGGCACGGACTGGTAGACCGATATCTCCGGATGGCGTGCGCGCACCGCCCGTTTTACACTCTGTTTGGTTCGCTATGAAATTATGATAGCGGTCTGTTGTATGTTGCCATGGGATGTAATAAAACATAGATAAGATACGGGTTGCCAATTAAAAACCAGTAGGTGTACCCTCACTTAGCTATATTGCTTTGTTGGTGACAATTTCGGCAGACATGTGGTAACACAAAACTGAATGTTTAACTGGACGATGTTTTCTTAACTATTATAGATTGTCAACTTGGCTAAGGGGGCAAGCAAGAGATACCTTATTAACAACGGTCACCCGCGGACGGTTTTGGATACGATTCCGCGATAAGGAAGGTTAGCAGATCGGACACCCGAGGACTATCGGGTCCGCAATTTACGCATCTCTTGAAAACTATTTTATTTAATTTCCATCATAATTAATCTAAATAACGTTTTTAGGGAAAGAATTTTTTGGAAATTCCGTCAGGTCAGTTAGATGAATTAAAAACTAATATGTAGTGGTATACAGATAAACTTGAATTATTTTGGTGTAGCAAAAATAAATATGATCTCATCAGGAAAAGGACATTTAATAAATGTTTGTTTTGTGATCTGTGAGATAGATCAAATAGTTAAGAAAAAAAATTATGCAACAAAATTGCAGATGACATTAGTAAAATAATATTACAAACTAAGATAAGACTTAGTAGTCTAATGTACAAATTTGCACATAAGAAAGAATGTCTATACTTTGCTACAGTTATTAGGTACAGCATGTTATTGAATCTTTAATGTTGCAATAAGATCACACTTCGTTGCAATAAATATTTGATTGATTGATTGATTCCTAAATCGGATAAAGGAGTGTATATCCAAGCTATTGTGGTCTAGAATTTGTTTAACAGACTTTCATTATTTTTATGCACGTACCACATTTAGTCAGTGTCAAATTACAATGACACTGGCTGTAATCTCTGTGGGAGCTCCCTTCATTGGTGAAGAGAGTCCTTTCATTGGTGAACATGAAAGGACTCAGACGTCACTCATATTTGAATACATACATTAAGACCCACCACTGGGAAAGTAGAAACATTATTGAACATAACTATAAACTACCTACTTTAAAACCAGAATAAATGACAGAATCCAACACTTTGTTTCCTTAAAAGTAGTAAGATACTACTTCCTTCCTTAAAAGTAGTAAGATACTACTTCCTTCCTTAAAAGTAGTAAGATACTACTTCCTTCCTTAAAAGTAGTAAGATACTACTTCCTTCCTTAAAAGTAGTAAGATACTACTTCCTTCCTTAAAAGTAGTAAGATACTACTTCCTTAGATTCGGATAGAGAGATAGAGATATTAAGATAATAATAACTACTAGATAAGTAGTTATTATTATCTTAATACATATAAATCATGTGTCACGTTGTTTGTCCACGATGGACTCCGAAACTACTGAATGGATTTTGATAAAATTTTGTAACCATTTATAATATGCTCCAACTTAAAAGATATGATAGTTTTAATCCCGGAATTCCCGCGGGAACTCTGAAATTACCGCGAGGGACAGCTAGTTGTTATATAAGAAATAAAAGCAAGTCTATCAAGCATTGTGCCACATTAGATACATTGGATACAAAAAGGTACATTGTTTTAATAACTGTCAAGATTAAATTACATCTTAAGAATAACAAGTGATGATAGGTATCAATTTATATGTCACTGTGCATTTTAATTGTCTTTATGCACTTCATTGGTGGTTTTATTCCATGAGCTCATCTCATACCAGACACAATATTATACTGTACTAGCAAAACTAGCCATAATGAGAATACATAAACGATTTAAAAACATTCATCATTATAACATAGCTTGATAAAAAATGGGTTTTTTATTTGTTATCAAATACTTTGTTATACTGGTGAAAAATATAGCTAGCTGATGCCAAGTTTTTCATGATATAATTTAGGTACTATTATTTAAAATACATTAATGGATATTTGTATAATTACTTATTTCAATGAAAGTTCTGTTCAGGCATATAGATTAAAATTTGAATAATAAAATAAGAAGGTAGGTACCTACTTACGAGGTACCTACCTAGTACCTAGTGTCGGATATTTATAGTGCCCTTATCTAGAAGCACCTGATAAAAACAACTGTTTACAATAATCAAACGAAATTATATTTTATCGACACGGTTATTAACGAGGAAGTAGGCCGGTGAACCGGTAAAAGTAATCTTTCGGAAAGTGGGTCTTTTACGAATAGTCAATATAAATTGACCTACCTTCATATCAGACACGATCTGCTGGTACAGGCTCCAGAGTGGAGAGCAATCCTTTTCTGTTGTAGCCTCCATGGTCACAATATTACAATTATTCACCGAAAACAAGCATCAAACACAAGCAATAATCCAAGAGGCTACGCCATTACAAAGATCCAACAACTGTTGCATTTTCATTTACACTCAAGCGTTTTCCTAATTCGTTTCAACTTTTTAGACGGTCACCTACATTTCACTTCACATAATATGGGACTATAGAAACGAATGAAAACACTAGTTATCACAAATCAATATTTATAAACATAAATATCCAGTCCTAAACGCTGTCGAAAAACCTTTCTTTACTGTAATTCCACTATGGAGAGATTATTGAGCCCTCGTGATTACGATTGAGTGCACATAAAGCACATATTCATTCAAGAAATTAATATTCTTATTGATTTTCTACAAAACAATACGATTATTGTTTCAAAAATCCTGAGAACGCGCGGCTTCAATCGGACAACAACCCACAACAATCACACTATTGGAGTGGCTGAGCAGTGAACCCAAATTCAAACTAAAGTTTTGTCTGCCGAGAGCCGTCTGCCGTCTGGCCTCACTCCGCAGTCCGCGTCAGTACAATTATATTATCTGTGGTTGGTACGCTTACTAGTCTTAGCATTACGTAGTGATGTGCATTATTGCTAAAAAGTGTATGCTAATGTTATTTAAAAATGAACGCATTCGACTAACAATGACAAGAATCCTGAAAACGGTAATTTTCTTGGAATAAGCAGAAAATAATGAAATATTTAAAGTACAGTATACGTGACCTAGCATGTCGGGGTGTTCTGCATTTTATATAGAGAGTCAAACAGCGTTACAGTTAATTGGAAATTTTGTCACTTTCACCGCATCCTGCAACGGTTCTTCGGGACTGTATCCTAACTAATAATAAAAATGCGAAAGTAAGTTTGTTTATTTGTCTGTTACGCTTACACGGCTTAACGGTTCAACCGATCACTACGAAATTTTGCATACAAGTTGTCAGTGGTACAAAGCAGGACAAAGGCTACTTTTTATCCCGGAATTCTTGCGGTAACTCCGAAATTACCGTAGGTAAAACCGCGGAGAACAGCTAGTTGCACAATAAAATTCACAGTTATTGTTTTTTTTTTACTATTCCCTGCAGTTTTCCTTCCTCCAGAAAATCTGTGAGTATCCTTTCTAAGCTTACGTGTCCTATTTATAAACTATACCTGCCTTTCAACTTTATAGGTTGTTCTCAAGATTTCGTGTTTAATCAGTGAATCAGTAAATAAAACACACACAAAGATATAAAACACAAACGGATCACAAAAAGAACAAATATGTACGAAAGTCATGCTTATTCTTTATTGAGAACTTCTTCAATAACTCCTGTAACGACTTTTAAGAAATCGCCAAAATTAGCATTCACTTAAATGTTTTAGCTGGTAATTCACTTGAGTCTTAGTACCTACCTGCTAAGTGCAAGGGCTTACCCTTGCACTTAAGCGCTTATTACACCTTGCAATTTCAAGAGAGAGCGAGTGTTTACACTACATTAAAATGTAACCTAGAGAGTAGTCAATTTAGGGTACAATTTAGTGTAGTGTGATTAGTCGCTGTCTCAATCTCACTAACGGACCCTAAATTGTATCCGATTTAGAGCCCTAAATTGGTGCTCTGAAATTGCAAAGTGTAATAAGCGCATTAGCCTTACCCTTGCACTGCTGGCTTAGCATCACTATTATTCCGAACTCTGATCCATGATTCTACGCTTAAAAATTAACGCAACCACGTATTATACAGCCAATAATTTGTGAACACAGCAGCTAAGAAGTGAAAGTTCGTTTAAACTCGACTAAAGACCCACTATGTTTGTTTTTTTTTTTCTCTAAATTTTTGTGCTACAGTAGATTTTCAGGAATGCGTTTGAAATTTGGTGTAGGAACTCACGAACAATCGTAATGCAATTGCTTTCATATCATAAGAAAAGGTACTATTCTAAATAAAGTACATACGCAAGTTAGAAAATAACAAAATGTCCCAAAAGAAACCGTGACTTAAGCGATGCAGTCACTAATTGTTACGAAAAATTTGTATAACTGAATATAATAATGTAAAAAAAAAATCCCGCATTTCTCTGGAAGTTTTTAAATTTCCAAAGGTTTCTCTAGGATTATTATACAATTTCAAAAGAATACTTTTTATGTTCCTGTGCCCCGTAAATTGCGATAGCCTTCTATATTACATTATGAAATGAATATTATATTACCATAAAATTAGAGTTTTCCTATTGGATTTTTTAACAGAAGCTATTGGTTACTTCAGCTGCTCTGCAGGGACATTCCAAACTCTAATAATCTACTGTATTATTTTTAAAGAAATAAAGATACTTAATTTTTATCATTTTGTATGATGATTATTATTGGTCAATGATGATAAGAACTTAGGTATCGATTTTTTTAAGCCAGGGTATTTATTGCCTAATATAGATAGGCATTCAACCCTGTGCTTAGGCTTAAACCCGATAACAGCCAGCCTCTTACGTGTACACGAAAACGGCAAGCATTTATCGGGTTTAATGCGAGCATCGGCATCGGGTGAAAATCGCAAAAAAAGGTATGTACATCAAATAACTGTCAAATAGGTGATCTACAAATACGACGCCAAAAGCACTGAGTTGATAATAAATGCATTTATGGCTTTCAGGCTTCTAATTATCGGTTTGTACAATATCTTCATCGTACGACTCACTGTCTCACAATAGTTCACTCATTTGTCACTTGTCAGATAATTTGTCTGTCTAGTGTTTTGTTTCCCAAGACCCGACACAAAACGATTATTTAATTTAATATCTTGTTCTGCTTGAGCTTGTACAATTTCAATAGTTAGTAAAATGTAAAAAGTTGAAAATGTCTAAAATAATCAACGACGAGGGCGTTATGCCAGGTACCATTTACCGGATAGCCCTTGAAAATTTCGTGTAAGTTTACGCGCCTTTTTTAGTTTATATTTAGTTGTATAATTTTAATTAGCCAAAGAATAGTTACTATTAGCTACAATATTGATTTGATTGCATTATTCTCAGAACAATATCGAGGTAGACATGATTTATAGTATTTCAGCTTGTTTACACTCTTCTATTTTATTACAGAACCTACAAACAAGTGGTGTTGTTTCCTGGTACATCACTGAATTTAATTATTGGACCCAATGGAACGGGAAAGTCTACTTTTGTGTGTGCAATTATTTTGGGCCTCTGTGGAAAAACCAGTGTAATTGGACGGGCTAAAAAGGTTGTTTACATATATCTCACTTAACTTCATCCACCTTTATTTACCCATTAGAGCTACTAACATGCATGGACATGTTATGGACATCCTTACTCATATTATAAACTAGCTGCGGCCCGCGGTTTCACCCGCGATAATTTCAAATTTCCTGCAGGAATTCCGGGATAAAAAGTACCATACATCCTCCTCTGTCCCCTGACAACGTGCATACCAAATTTCATCCAAATCTGTTCAGCCGTTTTTGCATGATTAAGTAAACATATGCGAGGATAAGAGCTTGAAAGCACATTTTCATCCGACTTGCTTCAAATTTATTGTCACTGCTCAGCGTTATGTTATTAGCGTTATGTTATGTAGCCTATAACCTGCCCAGGAGTATGGACTACAATCATACCAAGTTTGGTTAAAATCCCTTCAGTAGTTTTTGACCCATGCGTGCACATACAGATACCGCTGGTGAAACCACAGGGAATAGCTAATTTAATAATATTGTCCTGTTATATTTTTAGTAACCTTAAATATTACGCAATTTTATCATTACAAGCAAAGCCTTACTCTCGTCTCTCTTCGAGTGTTTTTAGTCCCACACTCTGCAGTCAACACCCACAGGACTCGTTCCTCAGCTCTCTAGGCAGCTCTGTAGCACGTTTTTAGACTTTTTCCAGCAACTTTTCTTTTACAAAGTAAGGATTCCAAACAAAGTAGGTAATACATTTCAGCCATCAATCATAATATCTGCTGAATAAAAAATAATGAGGTTCCAATTTTCCATTTTTGTACACATATACAATGAAGTTAGTTCCTAATGTACTTATTACACTATCCAATTTCTAGGTAATCTAAATCATATACAATCTAGTGCACTAAATTGTACCCTAAAGTAGTTGATTTAGGGTACATTTTAGTGTAGTATGATCACTCACTCTTTCTCTCACACTTCAATGACCCTAAATCGGAACCAACTTTTCTAACTTCGATTACACTTTCTGATTACCTAAATTGGTTTCAAATTGTAAAGTGTAATAAGTGTTTAAGGGAATCTTGAAATTCATACAAATGAAACAACAGATAGCATATAATAAAATAATATGTTCACAGATATCCGAATACGTCCGTAGCGGTTGTGAACAAGCAAACATAGAAATCGAGCTATACCGTGACCAAGGTCAGAGGAATGTTATCATCACTCGCAGCTTCAACTTGAAGGATGTGTCCACTTGGTCGATTGACCATAAGGCGGTTAAAGAGAAACAGGTTAAAGAGATCATTGAATCTTTGAATATCCAGGTAACTACAATATTCTATAATATTGATTATTATTATCAATATTATTTTAATTTAATCAATTATTAAAATTATCAATATTATATATTAGGTTATTAATAACCTTTTATGTCACACACTTGCTAACCAGCAAGCAATTTGTCATAGACTATGTGTACTCTGTTTGATGGTGTGGTGCAAAACACTGGTTTTATTTACATACTAAAACTGAGTTGATGCCCTTTCTATTTGTTGTCTGACCCTGTTATCCAAGTTGATAATCTGTAATCGTTTACACTAGAAAATTAAGGAACATAATTATCATCATGTGAGGCGGTAACGTTAAACCATCCAATAGGAAGTTCAAATTTTTTCCGAGTTATGATTTTGATCATAAACGGTTACCGTGCAGGTAGTATTGCAAAAACTCAAAATTTACTCGACCAATTTAAATGTATTTTTGTTGTGTGTGTAATTTATCAGGGAATTATTGGAAAATCTACAGGCAAAGTAGGCACAATAGGGTACTTGCATGACGTCACTTTTATTTTTTTAGGAAACATTTACCTCTTTCAGAGAAGGCAAAAGAAACTAAGTGCATATAGTCAACGCATATTTTCCATTTTCTGAAGTTTTTTACTTTAAAATGCATTGGTAACATGCATTTCGATTCTTTACTGGAACTTTTGGAAGTAAATCGACACAGTTCAACCTTAATTTCGCTTTTAGATATTGAAGTTATCTGTCTGTCAGTGTCACATGACTCTGTCAATACGACAGTGACATTTCTATCACAGATTAATAAAGCATAATTTTGAACAAGTGACGTCATTCCGCGTTTCGGCGGTAAGGTTTAAAGTAGGAACTTTGAAACGCTCTATTTAATTCATTTATGCATATATTTTTTTCTTTTTCTTGCTTTGTTTAAGTAGGCCATATATCTTAGACTGAAAAAAAAAATTCATTCAAGTACCCTATTGCAGGGAACGGCTAGTATGGTATACTATTTGTAGAGAATAATAAATTGTATGAACTGGGCCCTTATTCAGTATGATCAACTGCCTTGCCTATGACGCGCGTCCCAAAAACACAATCCCAAACGCTCCAGATGCAAAAATATTAGAGATTTATAATCTTTATGACAAAAGAAACATAACTTAAATGTATTTCCAATTTTGTAAAGTGAAACTTTTTTGAACACGAGGGCACCACGAAAGCAATTTAAGTGGCGCCTTATCTTAACGCGACGCGTTATGGTCATAGTGAATAAGCGCCCTATACTTTAATTCATAATCTATGAATATAATTGAATTGCCTGTAAATTTTGAATATCTAATTGATATTCTTATTGTGATTGCTTAGATATTAAGCATTGTAACATGTTTATAATGTATACCTACCTACAACAATATTACATGTAAAATGTGATTTTTACCAAAATCCTTACATATTTTAAAACTAAGTCCTCCGCCGCGTCTGTCTGTCTGTCTGTGTGTTCGTGATAAACTCAAAGACTAGTGAACGGAACGGAGTGATTCACGAAGGAAGGTTCCTACGTATAGTGTATCCTGGAAATCCCGCGGGATCTCCGAAATTACCGCGGAGAACGACTGACGATAAATAAAAAATCAAATCCCGCAAAATGTCCGGGCATTGCCCACTGCATGGGCCGCCCACATTCCCCGTTGACGGTCCCGTCTGCGGCGTGTCCAGGTGGACAACCTGTGCCAGCTGCTGCCGCAGGACCGCGTGCAGGACTTCTCCAAGATGGACCCGCAGCAGCTGCTGCGCAGCACGCTGGCGGCGGCGGGCGGCGCGGCGCGCGTGGCGCAGCTGGACGAGCTGGTGGCGGCGCGCGCGCAGCAGCGCTCGCTCACCACCCGCCTGGTGAACAACGCGCAGCTGCTGCAGGAGCAGCAGCGGCTCAACGACAGGTGCACGCGAACGTCCATCTCGTTCTCTCCTAGCACTCCCCAGTAGCAGCCCGGTGAACTCCATAAAGATGAACTGATTCGAGTATTTTACAGTTTCCCCACAAGTAAAAACGGCAGAGCTAAGATTATATCGATTCTCGTCGACATATTATATCGTTTTCTCTACCGGCAGCAAAAATGTTTGACCAAATCTAGTCTTAACTCAATACCCCACTGCTGAACCTTTTTGCTTGGACGCCCACAAATATTTATCGTATCGACAATTTTATCTTTCGTTTGATAAACATATCGTGGCGCGCATCTTAGCCCTACTGGAAATATAACCCTACTGAATAAATATTGACGTTTTTCGTGTACTTTTTTCTAAATCCATCATAAACAATTTGCATTTTTATATTTTTTCTTACATGGTATGAAATACCCTATTAACATCAGCATTATTTGATCCTAGATTGAAAGTAGTGATCGATGCGATGCTACAGCGGCAAGAGATAGAGAAGCAGATAGAAATATGCGAGAAGAAGAAACTCTGGCTGGAGTACCAGGACGCCAGGGAGAAGGTGGTCGAGTACACCAGAGACAAGAAAGAGTGCAGCCGGCTCGTCAGCTCGCACCGCAGCAAGATGGAGCCGCTGGAGAAGGTCATAGAAACGGCCAAGAGCAACATCAGTAAGCTGGAACAACAGAAACTGGCTTCGGTAAGTGGAGAAGCGGTGACACGTCAGTCTAGTTGGTTACCAAACTTGAGTAACTTAACTAACTTGAGATATCTTAAGTAAATCAAGTTTACAAACTTAGTACTCTAGTAACTACTATAGATTCAAAGTAATACCATTAATTTATTTATGGGAGTAAATATCTAGTTATACTATCACTAAAGGTTCAACCCCCCCCCCCCCACGGTTTCAGCTTTCATCAGCGGTGGTTTCAGAGATCCCGCAGGGATTCCAGGATAAGAGTATACCCTTTTTTGTAACCCTGATAACATGTAGTATCCAATTAATTTCATGAAGTTTCATCCGCGTTAATTTCGGAGTTCCCCCGGGAACGCCTGGATAAAAAGTACCGTATTTCCCTTTCTGTACTCCTGACAACGTGTACGCATAATCTCATGATGACCAGTCGAGCCATTAGAGCGTGAAGGCGTAATAAACAAACTCACTTTCGCATTTATAATATTAAGGATTATGTATACAGAACAGAGAAGTACACACACTGACAGACAGAGTGCAGGAGATGATCAACTCTGTTAACAACCAAGAGTTCACGCTGAAAGAGATCGAGGCAACCTATAGGGATAAACTGGAGCGGCATCGGAACAGGGAGAGGGAGCTGGTGGAGGCCAGGACCAAGCTGGACAAGCTGATCACGGACAGGAGCAGACTGGTGGAGAAAGTGGGAGATGGTAGGTGATTTGTTCAAATTAAACCTCAGAAACTTTAAGCCGTGTTAGATTAGCCGCTAGAATTACCGGGTAAAAGTACCCAATGTCCTTCTCTGTAACCCTGATAATGTGTATGCAAAATTTCATGATGTTCACTTGAGTAGTTTGTAGTAGTAGTGGCAAACAAACAAACAAATAAATTCACTTTCATATTCATAATATTATGGGGTTATTATTATCGATGTTAGTTTAAGGTGGTTGTGGTTTTTAAAATAATCAGTCTAAAATTAAGCAGTGAATAACGGGTGTCTCGCATTAAACTAACCACACCACGTTAATTACGGTCCTATAACTCCTAAGGCAGAACAACCAATTCTGCAGCCAACTCACTGTACGTGTTTGCTCATAAAAAAAATTGGTCCTTCGAGCCGGATTGACGACTGTAAAAATCCTCTGTAAAATTAGTAAGCATAGATTTAAAATGCACCATTGTTGAATATTACAGAGGACAGTGTCAAAATGCAACTGGCCGAGTTGCAGAAGCCCATAGCGAAAACAAACGCGGCCATAGAGACGTTAAAAAAACAGAAAATCGAGGTGCAGTACGATCTGGAGAACAACGTCATCCCGCAGATGAGATTGTATCAAAATAAGTGAGTTGTTATTATTTTTAGCGACCCGGTAATGAAATGGCAGTATGATAAAATTCAATACACTTAATTAATTTTTTTACACGCTTTTTATTAGCTTCAGACGTATTTATAAAAAAATATTCAAATTTTCTATTTCTCAGTGAGTCAGTAACCTTTTACTTTGACATGAATACTAGCTTGCCCCTGTGGTTTCTCCCGCGGTAATTTCGGAGATCCCGCGGGGATTCCGGGATAGAAAGTACTCCATGTCTTTTTTTGTACCCTTGACATCGTTTATGGAAAATTTCATGATGATCGGTCGAGCCGTTAGGGCGTGAAAGCGTAACAAACAAACTCACGTTCTCATTTATAATAGTAAGGATTTAAGTCACACAGTCATAATGACATCAAATAAACTTCTATTCTATAGTATACAGATATGTATAAAAATGACTCGAGAGCTATCCAGAGGTCATAAGGTCCCTCCTTACCTTCCCCTCTACACCACAACTTTGCAAACGTGATGTCACTCGTGACTTTTGCCCTCCCAGGATACGGCAGCTGGAGAACGTGGGCGAGAAGCGGCTGGAGGCGCTCCGCTCGTACAGCGAGGACAGCTACCGGGCGGTGCTGTGGCTGCGCGACAACCGGGAGCTGTTCCAGGAGCCGGTGCACGAGCCCATGATGCTGGAGGTGACTGGCTCAATCACATTCCCGTACCTCGAAAGGAATGGAATCCACACCAGCCCGGTGATACTCCATAGAAATTAACCGATTCAAGTACTTTCCCACAAGTATAGACGGCCGGCTTATACACGTGTGCACGTGTTGTGCGCGTGTACGTGTCGTGAGGTTGACAGCGAGCTGACAGTAACTGTACGCTGCCAGTGAATAATTGTCACGTGTAGTTTCCACATGTGTCAAACTTTCCTCGATCTTTACCAAGGTCATTTTCGCGAGGTGTGAGGGGGCATGAAATCGGGGGGAGGCGGAGAGTGTCGCTTCTATGTAATCTTTATTATTTGCTAGTGTTAGACAACTCGTCCGTTCGCCCTGCAGATAAACTTCACCGAGCCGAAGTACGCCCGGTACCTGGAGGCGACGGTGGCGGCGCGCGACCTCGTCGCGTTCACGTTCGAGTGCACGCGCGACATGAACCTGTTCCTGCACAAGGTGCGCGTGGAGCTCGGCCTGAAGCGGGTCAACGCGGTGTGCAGCCGGCCCGGCGCCGCGCCCGTGCACACCACGCCCATACAGTCGCTGAGGTAGGACCCGTCGAGTGAGCGGGCAAACGGTGACCCGGGCGGCTGTTGAGTTAGCGTGCAAACGGTGACCCGGGCGGTTGTTGAGTTAGCGTGCAAACGGTGACCCGGGCGGCTGTTGAGTTAGCGTGCAAACGGCGACCCGTGCGGCTGTTGAGGTAGCGTACAAACGGTGACCCGCGTACAAACGGTGACCCGTGTGGTTGTAGCGTACAAACGGTGACCCGCGTACAAACGGTGACCCGTGTGGTTGTTGAGTTAGCGTACAAACGGTGACCCGTATGGCTGTTGAGTTAGCGTAAAAATGGTGACCGGCACGTTGAGTTAGAATACTAACGGTGACCCGTGCGGCTGTTGAGTTAGCGTACAAACGGTGACCCGTGTGGTTGTAGCGTACACGGTGACCCGCGTACAAACGGTGACCCGTGTGGTTGTTGCGTTAGCGTATAAACGGTGACCCGTATGGCTGTTGAGTTAGCGTAAAAATGGTGACCGGCACGTTGAGATAGCGTGCTAACGGTGACCCGTGCGGCTGTTTAGTTAGCGTAAAAACAGTGACCCGTGCGGCTGTTGAGGAGGTATTTGTAGATGAGCGAGTGTATAAAAACAATCCTCCCCCCCCCCCCCCCCCCCCCCCGGCGCAGCTACCTGGGCTTCCAGACGTACCTGGCGGACACGCTGACGGCGCCGGCGGCGGTGGCGCGCTACCTGTGCGAGCAGTACGCGCTGCACCGGGTGCCCGTCGGCAACCAGCACACCTACAACAACAGCGGGAAGGTGCCCGCCAACATCACCTTCTTCTTCACAGGTACGTGCATAGCAATAACTTTACCAACATCCCCTGTACTCTGCCACCTTGAGATCCTTTACTCGATAGCTTCTCTGAACCAGCCCCTAAATGGGAATGATGACGAGGTATGAAAATAAAAATCTACATAGTCCGTCAGTTAAACAGTAAAAAAATAATGAACACGTACTTTTTGCTTTTTTTTGAATAAATACTTAGATAAAACGTATTAAATTTTAGGAGTGAGAGGTCGTGACGTCATAACTAAGTACCTATAAAGTGTACCGTTATTCGTTAATTACGTAAAAAGAGGATGAATACGTGTCCAATATTTTTTACTGATCTACAAGACGGACTAAATAGATTTTTTTCACCAGATTTATGCTGTCAATAAATGGTTTTATTATTATTACTAATACGTGTCATGTGTATATGTATTTGTCAGAGAACCAAAGTCCAGTTTATCGTGACCCCGTGACATGTCTGTGTCATGTCATGTGTGTGTCTGTGTGTTTGTCAGAGAACCACCGCTTCTCGGTGCGCGTGTCCGCGTACAGCGGCGCCAAGTCGAGCTCCACGGTGGAGATCCGGCCGCCGCGCCTGCTCGCCACCACGCTCGACGTCGACCAGCTCAACAACGTCAACGCGCAGTCAGTACACCTATACATAATGGGGATGTGGACTACTTTTGAAAATCAAAATTCTAATTAATCCGTCAGTTAGAAAATAAAAAAAACAATAGACACGTATTTTTTGCTTTTTTAAATAAATTAAAATATACAGAGATAAAGCGCATTAAAGTTTAGGGTGAGGGGGTCGAACCGCTAAAACCGCTATACATACTGTCAGAATAGTGACATCACGCGAAATTTCAACTCAATATATCGCCGTTATTTTTTGGTTACGTAAAAAAAGAAAAAATACGTGTCCAATATTTTTTAATAATCTAAAAGACGGACTAAAAAATAAAAATTAGTCAACATGCCCATTATGATATTAATATATTACAGGATGTACTACATACATTACACCGTGTATATGGATTATGGACGTACTACATACAACATGACACCGTGTATATGTATATTCGTATACACACCGTGTATGTGTATATGTATAAGGTGGTAATATTAGCTGCAAATATTTACAGGGCTGAAAGTATAGGTTATAACAAACGAGATAAGCAAAAAAAAAATTATTATATATTTGGTAGTTTTTCAGAATATGAGAAAAATAAATTCAATGAAAAAACATCACCCTTACACAAACAAGGTACAAACAAGGTACAAACAAGCTCACTAATACGAATACAAGGCACGCTTCAAGCACACAGTGAGATGCATCAGCTGGTCGAATACTACTGAGATCATTGACCTTAAGATACTAGCGATGTGTACACAAGCGCCTCCAGATTGTTTTCTTTTTGATCGATTTATTTAGTCTGAATTTGTTTTAATTCTCTTTAGCTTGTTTATTTTATGAATATGTTTATTAGGGTGTATACTTTCAACCCTTTAAATATTTGCAGCTAATTTTTAAACACCTTATATTATATGAAAGTACTGTGTAAAATATGTTGTTTGGTTTCCGTGCAAAAGCGTAAAGCTTAGTGTGGGATCAATTAGATCTGTGTGTTGTGTAGTGTTATTAATATCATATGCCTTGCAAATTGGTAGATTGAACAAGTTCAGCGAGACAGCGGAAAGTCACAAGGCTAAAATGCAAGTGATAGACAACAAACTGGCCACGTTGGAAACAAGTCTGAACGGGTTGCTTGACACCAGGAAGAAGATCAACGATAGTGTTGCAATGGTACGTTATTATTTGGAAATAATAGGCTAGTTTCCTGGGTAAAAAAATCGAAATTCTATTTAGTCCGTCAGTTAGATAATAAAAAAATAAAAGACACGTATTTTTTGCTTTTTTAAAATAATGGAAATATGCATAGATAAAGCGCATTAAAGTTTAGGGTGGGGGACTCGTGATGTCACAGCTCGCTATAACGTGCGAACAAACTGTAGCGAGGCGTGACGTCATGTGAAATTTCGACTTGATATATCTCCGTTATTTTTTGGTTACATAAAAAAAAAATACGTGTCCAATATTTTTTAATAATCTACAAAACGGACTAAAAAAAAAAATTAGGAAACTAGCCTATTACTGATAAAAAAACCTTATCCTTAGAAAGGCGAATGTGAGTTTGTTTGTATGTTTAAGCCTGAACGACTCACCGATCGTCATGAAATTTGACATAATTATTCAGTGTCACGGGTACAGTAAAGGACATAGAGTACTTTTTATTCCGAAAATATTATAAATGCGAATGTAAGTTTGTTTGGTTGTTTCGGACATTGGATACTTGTTATGCCGCGGAAATGTTTCCATATTAATCCGGTTAAAGAGTCGGGGTATAAAAACTCAAAATTATATTTAGTCCGTCAGTTAAAAAATTATAGACACGTATGTTTTGCTTTTTTAAATTATTGATTATTTACATAAAACGCATCAAAGTTTAGGAGTAGGAGCTCGTGACGTCATAACGTCGTATAAACCATAGTACGGTGTGACGTCGCACGACATTTCGACTTGACGTATCTCCGTTATTTTTTGATAGCGTAATAAATGAAAAAACACGTGTCCAATATTTTTTTATTAATCTACAAGACGGACTAAATGTTAAAATTGAGTCACCAAGCCCGTTCCCTTTGCGTGCAGGTGCGCACGATATCGGCCCAGATCCGGCTGCAGACGAAGAAAGTGAAAGACATAGAGGGCGAGGCGACGTTCGACGTGCGCGAGGAGGCGCGGCGCTGCGCGGCCAGCAGGCGCTGCTGCGTGCTCAAGCAGTGCCGGCTGCACCGGGAGGCGCTGGGCGCCATGCAGGCCCTGCAGCAGAAGGTGCTCGACGGGCAGGTGTGGACGGTGAGTAGTGGCGAAGAATAGAGATTATATAAGGTGCTACAAAATTAGCTGCAGATATTAACAGGGCTGAAAGTATACGGTATAAAAAACAAGATAAGCGAAAAAATAATATTATAAGTGTGGTAGTTGTTCAGAATATGAGGAAAATAAATTCACTGAAAAAACATCACCCTTATTAAAAGCTAACAACTACATTCACAAGGTACACAATACACGTAGCTCAACTATACATACACAAGGCACGCGCCACGCGCACAGCGAGCGAAGCATGAGCTAGTCGAATACCACTCAGGTCATTGACCTTAAGATACCGGCGATGTGTGTGTACAAGCGATTGAGCGGCGAGCTCCTTCACAGGTTTCTTTTGATTGATTCATTTTGTTTTTTTTTTTTATTTTATCTTTTTATTATATGAACTTGTTTATAACGGTGTATACTTTCAAGCCTGTAAATATCTGCAGCTAACTTTGGCACACCTTATATAAAGAAGCTCCGCCTCCCAACAATTTCATGCCTCCTCATACCCCGCGAATGTTTCTTGATAAATTCCGGGGAAAAAGTCATCACTTCTTCTTCTTCTTCTTTGGTTTAATATGGCTTCGAGCACTATGTGTTGCCACAGCGACTCCGCCAATGTCACGTAGTTGAGAGAATACGTTGGAGTCCGACAATTTATGATCGGTAATGAATTAATTTATATTTGGGCCCAACCAGCAAAAGTCATCATATGTAGAATCTATAAGTGACAATTATTCACTGACAGCTGACAGTTGCAGACTTGTGTACAGTCGCGGAATGAAAAGGTTCGTCAATTTTCAAATTGATTCGTTCAACGTATCACGAGCACATATTACTTTTTGAAACTATGTTACAGAATAGGCTCGAGTTAGAGAAAATAAAGTTTAACTGTTTGTTAGTAAAGTTCAAAATTGTTCAGATCAAGGTAGTTTGACTATTTATTTTGTCAACAAGATTATTATGGATAAACTGCTCATAAACTATAACCTTCTTGTTAGTTCAACCTGACATTATTATTTCTGTTAATACTATTGTCAATCGGTTAATGTCATAATTGCAAAATATCATAATTTCTCCTAAATAACTATTTTATAATGCCAAGACCTTTAAGTGTTGAAGAAAGAGCAGCAATTATTGCCGACAATGAAGCTGGCTACAACATCTCAGAGATATCACGTCGTCTAAATGTGACCAGAGATAGTGTGAGATTCTGGATAAGAAGACATGGCGAAGAAGGTGCACTAGTCGATCATCGTCACAATAATTCTGGTCGCCGTCCTATTCTTAACGCCGCACGAAAATCAGACATGAGAAGACAATATGAAGAAAACGGCTTTGTGTCAACGAATCATTTCGCCCAATTATATGATGTTTGTCCAAGAGTGATAAGAAACGCATTACATTCAATGGGATTACATTATAGACGACACGTAAAAAAAGTTGCTCTGACAACGGGTCTTAAGGAAGCACGGTTAAGGTTTGCACAGACTTATTTGAACTTCGATTGGAGTACCACTATATTCACCGACGAAAAATGTTTTAAGTCGAGCCAACATGGGAGGCTTAATTTATGGAGATATAATAGTACGAGATATACGGAAGACCACGTAGTGCCCAATTTCAGTTCTGGACGCATCTCGGCCAATATATGGGGGTGGATGTCAGCGGATGGAGTAGGCGAGCTCGTTCTTCTTCCTTCAAGGGCAAACGCGACACACTATCTGTCTGTTTTAGAAGACAGTATGCTACCAAGTGTCCGTACCGTGTATCCACTTGATGAGGTTCCTGAGGTCAGATATGTCCAGGACAATGCTCGTACGCACACTGCGCGTATTGTGAATCAATGGTTCAACAGGCATAGCGATATAGTGGTGATACCCTGGCCGGCAAGATCTGCAGATTTGAACCCGATAGAAAACTTATGGGGTTTAATGGTACAGCGATGGGAAAATAGAAATGAAAGGACCAAAGAGGATTTAGAAAACCACTGCAGAATTATTTGGGAAGACACTAGAGGCACGGATCTATGCTCTCGTCTAGTGGGTTCCATGAGAAATAGGTTACAAAGTGTGATTGAAGCTAATGGTGGTTATACCAGTTATTAAAAATAAATGTCATTAAACTTATTCGTAGTTTTCATTAACTTTTGCTTGTTATTCATAGTTGTCATTTTGTTGTTGTTTTAATGAGGTTTTATTACATTTTGTAACATTGCATTGACGAGATAGAAAAAACAAGCAAAACCTGATTTCACAGCAAACGTCATGTTTATTTCAATGTTAGCAGCACTGTTTCTTGCACTGGAATGTTGGCATTAGTGGTCTCTTGCAGTACTAGTGCAAACGAATATCGACTCTAAGGTGACGAACCTTTTCATTCCGCGACTGTACATACAAGCCGACCGTCTTTGCTTGTGGGAAAGTACTTGAATCAGTTCATTTGGTTGTGGTGTCACCGGGCTGGGCAATATTTTTATCACCATTTAGTAGGTGAAATTGACTCTGTCTCCGTTGTTTTTAGGTGAAGCTGGAGTTCAGCAGAAACGCGATCGTTCAGCAAGAGACAGAGCTGAGGGAGCTCAAGAACGAGCTGAGAAATGTTCAGGTAACGCGATATACCCATGTTTATATCATTCTAGCTTTTCCTTTACCAAAAAGCCTAGTAAAATACTTTGAAAAGCGTGTTTGTGTGTCTGTACAGAAAATTAAGTTGCAAAACTGCATTGCAGTCGAACTATGTGATAGAATAGGGATGTTGACGACTTTTCAAAATCAAAATTCTAATTGAGTATTCTCCATTGTTAACACCAAGCAGCGTGTATTTCGGATATTAACGTCAATCGTTGACCGCCATATTTGTTTACATCATTAATAGGGATGTTGACTACTTTTGAAAATCAAAATTCTAATTAGTCCGTCAGTTAGAAAATAAAAAAAACAATAGTCACGTATTTTTTGCTTTTTCAAATAAATTAAAATATACAGAGATAAAGCGCATTAAAGTTTAGGATGAGGAGGTCGTGACGTCACTAACTACAAAACCGCCATACAAACTGTCAGAATAGTGACGTCACGCGAAATTTCAACTCAATATGTCGCCGTTATTTTTTGATTACGTAAAAAAAGAAAAAATACGTGTCCAATATTTTTTAATAATCTACAAGACGGGCTAAAAAATAAAAATTAGTCAACATGCCCATTGTTAGTTAGATAAATGTCACATTTTTCCGATGGTAGAATTCAATGCCGGTAACTAAAAATTTTATAAAAACTTATTAAAGTACATAATATAGGTAAATATCAAATACTAGTAGGTATTATAAAGAGGAAAGATTTGATTTTTCGTTTGTTTGTTACGATTTAACTCAAAAACTACTGGACTGATTCCAAAAATTATTTCACCATTACAAACGCTGCCTTCGCTGACTCACATAGGCTATATTGTTACCCGGAATTACCGGGGAAACTCCGAAATTACCCCGGGGAATAGCCTAGTATCAACTACATTCGAAGTTGAAGGAAAGGCGCCAGGAACTTTCTTTTTTAGTTTTGATTATAGCTCCCTCTCTCTCTCTTCTCTCTCTTTCTCCTCTCCAAGACACTGTCTTTCTCCTCGCAGGCGACGCTGGAGAACATAGAGGGCTGCCTCGCGCGCGCCAAGTCGAGCGCGAAGCAGAAGCTGTCGGAGGCGAAGCAGTCGTGCGGCAACAAGCTGCCGCAGGACCCGGAGTTCCCGCACCGGGAGGACTTCGACGTGCTGCCGTCGGAGCTGGCGCGGCTGCAGGAGCACTGCTACGAGCTGCAGACGAGGATCGACTGCATGGACCGGGGCGACGAGCAGGTCCGCTACTCTCTAGTTTATAATAATAATAATAATCCACTTCACAACACACAGATCTACTTGATCCCACAGTAAGCTAAAGGGTCTTTCAATAGGGACGGGTCGATGTTGGCAGCCTGTGGCGGCCATGTTGTTTTAACGTCGTCTTTCTAACCTATATTTTTTTATTCAGTTAGTAATGCCAAATCACCATGGCAAGTTACACGGTTGAGCAACACGTCCAAATGTTAAAAATGTATTACCAAAATGAGTGTTCGTTAGTGCAAACGTTACGTGCATTGCGCCCATTTTACGGCAGACGAGGTGGTCCTTCAAAGTCGACTCTCCAACGTTTGGTGGCCAAATTCGAATCGACCGGTTCAATAAACAATCTGCCAACACCCGTACGTGCAAAGACCGCCAGATCGGCCGAGAACATCGCTGCTGTCCGTGATAGTGTGCAGGAGAACCCGAGGCAGTCAATTCATCGACGTTCACAAGAACTCGGTCTTTCACAAACATCAACGTGGCGCATTTTGCGTCAGGACTTAGGGCTGCACCCGTACAATCACCTTTAGACTTTTTTTGTGGGGTTTTCTTAAGTCGCAGGTCTATACCAATAAGCCACAATCGACCGATGCCCTTAAAGTCAACATAGCTCAGGCTATCGCTGAAATTCAACCCGAACTATGCGGCAGAGTTGTTGAACATTGGACAACTCGAATTCGTGCCACCGTGAGAAGCCGCGGCGGACATTTAAACGATGTGATTTTCCACACATAATGGCATATATAGCTCTTTCAAATAAAAAAAAAAATCGTTAAAATCTCACACACGGCCTTTTTTATTTCATGTCAAAATCGACCCGTCCTTATTGAAAGACCCTTTATAAGCTTGTGTCGTGGAAACCAAGCAAACGTGGTATATACTACACATAATATTACATATATATTATACTATAGATATATATATATACACGCCCAGACTGGAAAATGGAACCCTGTGTTCATCACACAAAGTCCACCCCCACCGGGAATCGAACCAGGAACCTCTTGATTAGCGGGCAGGCATGGTGACCATTGCGCCAATCGGGTCGTCATCTAATCTAGACATTTAATTAGACATCTGTACACATAAATAAAATTTAAGTGGTCTGTTTGTAATTCCAAATTAACGACTTTTCGTTAAATGTATGCGAAAGTATATACGGTACTTAAATAAAAAAAACAATTTTTAAAATATTTCTCTGGCTGTCTGTCTGTCTGTTCCGGCTAATATCTGAAACGGCTGGACCAATTTTAACGGAACTTTCTCTGGCAGATAGCTGATGATATATGGAGTAACTTAAGACTACTTTTAATCCCGAAGTTCCCGCGGGATCTCTGAAATTAACGCGGATGAAACTGCGGGGCACAGCTATCCTAACAAATATTATAAATCCGAAAGTGAGTTTGTTTGTTACGCTTTCACGCCTTAACGGCTCAATCGAACATCTTAAAACTTGGCATACGCGTTGTCAGGGGCACAAAGAAAGACGTAGGGAACTTTTTATCTTGGAATTCCCGCGAGAACTCCGAAATTAAAGCGGATGTAACCGCGGGGAACAGCTAGTAAAATAACAATAACTAACTGTCCTCTGCGGTTTCACCCGCGGTGATTTCGGAGATCCCGCGGGGATTCCAGGATAAGAGTACGCTATGTCCTTTTCAGTACCCCTGAAAACGTGAATGCAAAATTTAATTATGATCGGTTGAACCGTTATTGCGCGAAAGCGTAACAAAAAACAAATTCAACAAATACAATATGGATATTTGTCATGTGTGCGCGAGATAATCTTTGTTACTTATTCACGCTGTAACAGCTAAACAGATTCGGATGAAATTTGGAATGGAATAGCTTCTATCGCAGAGTTCCCGAGGGAATATCCCGACAATTACGCGGGCGGGAATGGTGCATTTCCTACACTGTACCGTATATTTATCTCCACTGGGTATGAAGTGCGTTTTCCCACTTTAATTAAGTAGGTAACATTTATCTACAAATTCTTCAATCGTCTCAATATTTCCTCAGGTCATAAAAGAGTACGAGGAACGCGAGAAGCAAATCGCAAAACTAAAATCCGACGTGAACAGCTCCAGCGATATGAACAAACAGCTCGAGGACAAAATGAAGCAACTCAGGTGCGGTCGATTAGTAGTAGTAGCTTAGCGAAAGGCGGCGAAGAGAAGGGCGAATATTTTATGGGTGCTAACATAATTATTGTCATTTTATTGACGTCGAAAAGAGCTATAATATTATAACTTGGCCAACTTTGAATAGAATTGGGCACTCTCTTCCAAAATTCTAATTAGTCCGTCAGTTAGTAAATAAAAAAATAATAGACACGTATTTTGTGCTTTTTCAAATTAGTGAAAATAAACATAGATAAAGCGCATTACAGTTTAGGGTGCGGGACTCGTGAGTCGTGACGTCATTATTCAGTATAAGCCCCGTACAAACTGCACCCGGTTGTGACGTCACGCGAAATTTCAACTCAATGTATCGCCGTTATTTTTTGATTACGTAAAAAAAAGAAAAAATACGTGTCCAATATTTTTTACTAATGTACACGACGGATTTAAAAAAAAAAATTGTGAAGTAGCCAATTATTTGACTATGACTTTAGAGGTTTTGAGAATTGGAATAAATTGGGCGAGTTATCAATTGATCGTGCTACATGACTGTGCTGGAAGTAGCCTTACACACCACTCTCTGAGAACTCTGTATTTTATTTTTATCTAGATGAAAAAAGTATTCTGTAGCTTCCTGTCCGTGAAAGCATTTTCAAAATCGGTTCAGCAGTTCCAGAGATTATTCCCTACATCTGTACTTACAAACTTTTCCTCTTTCATAGTATAAATGTAGATTAATGGAGTTTTGCTGATCGTTACAGTACTATAATAGAGATTGCTGGAGTGTGCGGTCGCTATTTTTATTAGTATATTTTTATCAACTATTCCGATTTTCAGTTCTGAATGGCTGCCACCGCTGCAGAGTTTGCTCCGCGACATCGACAAGAGTTTCGGAGAGATGTTCGCGAAGATGGGTTGCGCCGGCGAGATCAAGCTGGAGAAAGGCGGGAGCGATGTTAGTGGTCCATTAGTATTATCGACAAAGATTTTATGCGAAAAACAGCTCAGGTCACTAGTGGAAACAAACAGGTCAGGTCACTCTAGTGGCAACAAATTGGTCCAGTTACTACTTACAACAAATAGGTCAGACTCAGCCGGGCTATTATTTAAGTTATGTTGCTATTATTTTTCGGTTGCAATTGGTTTTGCAATTAAAATATAGTTTATACGTTTTGACACATACAATTTCTAGCAATCAACCATAATCAACATATTTAATACATTGTAATTGTCTATACAAGATTAATTTATTATGGAACCGATAAATTTCGCAAAATGATTGCAATTAGTTACATAATTGCCCTATTGGTCCCTAGTGGCAACGAACAGGTTAGGTCACTCTAGTGGCGAAAAAAGAGGTCAGGTCATTCTCAATGGCACCAAACAGTTCCAATTCCAATTTGTGGTTTTATAACTTCGCCGTTTTGACAATGATTCTGCCAATATCGAGTTAAACAGTTCAAGTTCTAACGGCCGCACTCAGAGTCGACTTTAATGATTACTTAGTTAAGTATAGATTTTTAAAACAAATCTGCCGCAATCAGACCAGTTTAATAAATTAATGTTAATTGGCATTTAACTAATTAAGTTACATCTTATTAAATGCCAATTAACATTAATTTACTGAACGTCTCTGATTGCGGCAGATTTGTTTTAAAAATCTATACTTAACTAAGTAATCATTAAAGTCGACTCTGAGTGCGGCCGTAAGTAATTCCGAGTGTATTCGTGAACAAAACCGCTATTCTGACTCCAACCACAGGAGGACTACGACAAGTACGGCATCGCGGTCCTGGTGCGGTTCCGCGCCGACGAGCAGATGCAGCAGCTGACGCGGCACGCGCAGTCGGGCGGCGAGCGCGCGCTCGCCACCGCGCTCTACCTCATGGCGCTGCAGGCGCTCACCAGGGTGCCCTTCAGGTGACGGCTCTCTACTAGCAACAAGCAGGCCAGGTCGCCCCACCCTTGTGGCAACAAACAGGCCGAGTCACTCTAATGGAAAACTGGTCAGCGGGGCTAAGATGCGCAACACGATAAAATTTTATCGATTCTCGTCGACAAAGCCATACAATATGTCGACGAGAATCGATAAAATGACTCGATAAAATTTTATCGTGTTGCGCATCTTAGCCCCGCTGGTCACTCTAGTGACAACCAACAGGTCGTGCCACCATTGTGGCAACCAACATGTTAGGTCACTAGTCGCAAGAAACAATGGGCTATTTGACTAATTTTTATTTTTTAGTCCGTCTTGTAGATTAATAAAAAATAATGGACACGTATTTTTTTCTTTTTTTACGTAATCAAAAAATAACGGCGATATATTGAGTTGAAATTCCGCGTGACGTCACTAACTAGTACAGTTTGCATGGCGGCTTGTAACGATAAGTGGACGCAGATAAGCAATAACATGTTAACCCACAAAATTAAGTTATTGATACAGAACGCTTTATTGAGAGTTAAAGGGCGTTTTTTAATTATTTTGTTACCTTATTACATTATTTAAAATACCAACAAATTGTTGAACATAAAAAATGTTGTCACAAAATGGTGCTATTATTTTAAAACACGATTTACTCAAAATTTCTCCAATGTGGGTTAACACACTATTGCTTATCTATGTCCAAGTGACGTTACGAGCCCTAAACTTTAATGCGCTTTATCTGTGTATTTTCATTTATTTGAAAAAAAAAAAAGTACGTGTCTAATGATTTTTAATTTTCTAAATGACGGACTAATTAGAATTTTGATTGTTAAAAGTTGTCAACATGCCTATTTTAATTTTTCACAGAGCGTAATATACTTACCAAATTGATGTTAATATCACACAGATGCGTGGACGAGATCAACCAGGGCATGGATCCGATCAACGAGAGGAAAATGTTCCAGTTGCTCGTCAAGGTTACCACGGAGTGCGACAACGCACAGTACTTCCTGCTTACGCCCAAGGTAAGTAGATGTTTTACATATAATAAGAGGTCACTTCACTAGCAACAAACAGGCCAAGTCACTCTAGAGTGGAAAACTGGTCAGGTCTAGTGACAACCAACAGGTCGTGTCACTCTGGTGGCAATAAACAGGCCAGATCACTAGTGGCAACCAACATGTTAGGTCACTAGTCGCAAGAAACATTTAACTCCACTCTAGTGGTTACGAACTGGTCGGGTAATTAGACCACATGTGAAAGTGACTACGGAGTGTGATGCAGGTGTGTGACGGTTACTTAAAAAAAAATGCTTCAACTTCTTAAAAACTTACGGCCGCACTCAGAGTCGATTTTAATGATTACTTAGTTAAGTATAGATTTTTAAAACAAAACTGCCGCAATCAGAGACGTTCAGTAAATTAATGTTAATTGGCATTTAATGAGATGTAACTTAATTAGTTAAATGCCAATTAACATTAATTTATTAAACTTGTCTGATTGCGGCAGTTTTGTTTTAAAAATCTATACTTAACTAAGTAATCATTAAAGTCGACTCTGAGTGCGGCGGTTATGTGCACAGCAGTCAAATAATTTGATAGAATACAGAATTGGTTATTAGCATGAAAACAACTCTTAACTATATCCTAAAAAGCTGTTTTCCCGGCCTTTCATAGGAATGAACTTCAGTTTTCCGCTGGGAACTCTTTATTTCGAGATAAAAGTATCTCATGACACAGGAATACCGTAGCTTCATATCGGCGTAAGAATTTTTAGACTCGTATCAGCGGTTCCAGAGATTACGCCCAACATCCAAACATACTTTTTTACTTTACCTCTTTATAATATTAGTGTAGGTAATATTTAGAGTTTAGACTATGGATGGTTTTCTTTTCCAGCTGCTAACAAATCTGGAATACAACCCGAAGATAACGGTTCAAACCATCATGAACGGCAAAAACATCATGAACTACAGAAAATGGAAATACGACAAGTTTCTGGAGAAAGCGCGCTCCTTCAGACTATAATCCTCATAGATTGTGATAGACACCGCAAGTTTGGGAGTTGGTATGAAAAAAAATTTTTTTTTTTCATCTGCACAAGTGACGATATTAAAACATTCCAATGGAACTATAACATATTTTTAAATATAAAAATAGAATTAAAAATATTTAAAAGGAAAGATCACTCATGTCTATGATGATCCATGTTTTACCTGTATTCATTAAGTAAGTGATATTTGAAGATACCAAAAGTTGTTTCAAAGAGTTCTTTGCTTATTCTTTAACGATTATCGTCTTACGGCCGCACTCGTTAATGTTAATATTTATTAGTATTTGGACGCAGATAAGCAATAACATGTTAACCCACAAAATTAAGTTATTGATTCAGAACGATTTATTGAGAGTTAGGGAACGTTTTTTAATTGTGTGTTTACCTTATTACATTGCTTAAATATGTAACTAAATATTGAATATAAAAAATGTTGACACAAAATGGCGCTCCTACTTTTAAAACACGATTTACTCAAAATTTCTCCAGTGTGGGTTAACACACTATTGCTTATCTATGTCCATTTAACTAATTAAGTTAAATTTAGTTAAATGCCATTTAACATTAATTTGAGATATCTCGCGAGATTGTAAAAATAATAGTTAAAAGATCTTGAACACTGTCTTCGGTGTGACTTGGTCAGCAGTACAATAACCTAACCATAATTGGACGCAGATAAGCAATAACATGTTAACCCACAAAATTAAGTTATTGAAACAGAACGATTTATTGCGAGCTAGAAAACGTTTTTAAATTATTTTTTTACTTTATTACATTGTTTAAATATGTAAAAATATGTTGAACTTAAAAAATGTTGACACAAAATGGCGCTATAATTTTAAAACACGATTTACTCAAAATTTCTCCAGTGTGGGTTAACACACTATTGCTTATCTATGTCCCATTATAATCTACCGAAAAATAATGCGTTTAATGCATTAAATGGTAAGCAGTATATTACAGTTCACAATCGTTTGACAGTTTACAATCTCGCGAGATAGATAATAATTTACAATCTAACGGTATTTTCAATTTTTTTTATGGTGATCAATTAAGTGATTGTGGTAAAGTTTATTGCTCATAGAAACAGTTTCATGTACCGCTCGATTAATTGGAGACCGAAAAGGTTTGTAACTTTGTTCTCAATCTTTTGTGATTACAAAATCATCTAATGTCAAGAATATAGTTTTGGATTCAACTACCTAAATGCTTCAAGAAAAGTCGGATAAAAAATGCATCAAATTGTCTGCCCTTTGTTTGAGAAAAATATACCTTACAAATAAAAGCCTGGGCGACAATTGGGCACTGATGGACTTAAATTCGTCCGTCAATGCCTGATTGCCGGCCGCTGCAGTGATATTATCATGTACCAGTGAGACCAAAACTTTATAAAAATCTATGAAAATAAGCACCTTAAAGTATTGTTGATTATTTCATAATTATTGCTCGCTGTTTTTTAGGATTTTAATGTGATTATAATCATTAGTTATTTTAATTTTTATAATTTACATAGTTTGGATATTAATGTATGTGCTTTGATTATGCTTATGTCTAGATGGAACATGGATCAGTTAATATGATAATTTAAAAACGGAGCAAGGCGGTTTCTGACGGCTCAATAAAAAATTAACATGTGGGTTCATCATATTATAGCCGTTAGATCACAATTTCGGAAATCCTTCAGGAACTCTTTCTACTTAAGCATTAGCTAGTTAAATACAAAGTTCGATTCAAATTCAAAAATTATTTTCCGCGTAATGCTTGCCAGGCAGAAAGCCAAAAATTAGAATTGCTGTTTTGACCTCTGAACCGAAATTTTATATTGACCAATTTAATACTTATAATATCCTTGATGCCGGCGAATATTAAGAATTTTACCACAATCGTTAATTTACTAAAAGGAAAAAAATACTTTTACCTTTCGCAATGATAGGATTTTAGAGAAAAGTTATGTGGACATTGCATCTAGACATGTGTGTAACCAAAGAGTAGGAATATTGTTTATTTTCCTTATTTTTAAGATGTTACGGTTTTTTGACTTGAGCCATTTCATGACCCACCTGAGGTAAAAAGAATGTACAATTTATTTTAATAAGTTTTAAGTAGGTGTAGTTTTAGACCTTTGTTTTTTTGTGGCAATAATGTTGCTTTTTTTCTCTTGTATTTTCAGATTATTATTTTTAGAAAAAGATAATTGGAATAAATAAAAAAAATTCCGTGCGTAGTAACGACAATTTTTTTAACTATTAAAATTTATTTAATTACGAGTATAATTATTATTGTTAATTAAATTACATTGACATTTCTTTTTTAAAATATAATGGGTCGAGATTTTTTTTAAATTGATTAATTGTATTATGATTATTATGGCATTCTTAATACAGCAATCGCTACAAAACGGAAAATACACAATTTGTATTTGACGAGTAATTTTATTGTTAAATAAATATATTTTTAAATACAGTCGAATGTTTCATTTGTCATCTCTTGTAATCCAAATCTTTTCATACAAAAATTTATAGAAATATTTGTTGCCTAATACTGGTGCTAGTTTTTATACGAATTTCAATAGATATTTTCTTTTCTCGATATAACAACATTAGTGTTTTATAATTAAGTCATAATTAATAGAAAGCAGTCTGCTGTATGAGACAATATCTATAGAAATACTAGCCCTGACAACCTCAAAGCAATTGCAAAGTTGCAAAATTGCAAAGTGTGATAAACGCAACTATACACACCGGCAGAATTAGCGGAACATAAAAAGGCAGAGTATAGAAATAATTACGTATATATATTAAAACAAATAATAATTAGACGTGAAGTAATAAATTAATATACATCTTTTAACACTTTAAAAGTTTGTAATTAAATTATAAATTTTATTTAAAATAATAATTAAAAAAAAAACACTTTTTCTCTAATTTGTGGGCACACAAATAATGTTGCAAATTAAAGATTACTGTGATTTTAACGCTAAATAAATGAACGATTAATAACGTGTGTTTCCCCTTCGTGATTCAACTTTTATTTGCAACATTGTCTGTGTTCTCACAAACTAGAGATTTTTTTTTATTTTGATTACTTTTAATAAAATTTAACTAAAAACTTCTTAAAGTCGATGTTAAAAGATGTATATTTATTACTTCATACCTGATAATAATTTGTTTTAATATATACATATACGTAATTATTTCTATACTCTGCCTTTTTATGTTCCGCTAATTCTGCCGGTGTGTATATAAACTATAATATCATGTTTGCTGAAACATGTAGGCACGCTGGTACACATTATGGGTATGTTCCGTTGTTCCACGCTTTGACTATACTTAACCGATAATCATGAAATTTTGCATACACGTTATCAGGAGCACAGAGAAGAACCCTGGATACTTTTCAGCTCGGAATTCCTGCGGGAACTCCGACATAACCGCGGGCACTCCGATATAACCGCGGGAACTCTGTCATAATCGCGGGAAGTTCGACATAACCGCGGGAAGTTCGACATAACCGCGGCGAAGCAGCTATTAATTATTTACTATTATTACAACTGTTGTTCACGCGTCGATCCCCTTCCCCTGGCCGGTCCACTGCTCGCGGAAGCTGACCTCGCAGCCGAGGTCGCGCAGCGCCGACTTCACGTCGAAGTCGAAGTCCTCCCCGTACTTGTTGAGCAGCCCGTTGAGCAGCTCCTCGGCGCCGAGCTCGCGCAGCCGTGCGTTGTGCTCGCGGCACCGGGAGACCATGTTGCGGATCGCCCAGCACGCGTTCTTCTGCAATAATAATAACATACCTCAAACATTACATAGTAGTCGTCGGGTTGCCTCAAACCTTAGATATAGGGAGGCGCCGGGTAGCCTCGAAATTTACATGTTGGAGGCGCCGGGTAGCCTCAAAGCTTACATGTTGGAGGCGCCGGGTAGCCTCCAAGCTTACATGGTGGAGACGCCGGGTAGCGTCGAAGTTTACATGTTGAAGGCGCCGGGTAGCCTCCAAAGTTACACCGTGGAAGCGCCGAGTACATTCAAATGTTACATGTTGGAGGCGCCGGGTAACCTCAAACCTTACACGGTGGAGGCGTCGGGTAGCCTCAAACGTCACACGGTGGAGGCACCGGGTAGTTTCAAAAGTTACTTAGTGGAGTCACCGGGTAGTTTCAAAAGTTACTTAGTGGAGTCACCGGGTAGCCTCAAACCTCACATAGTCCCCCCGCCTCACCTGCAGCGCGGCGTGCGCGGGGTGCGCGTGCATGCACTCGAGCACCGCGTCGCACGCGCCCGCCTCCAGCAGCCGCCGCCCGTGCTCCGGCTCGCGCAGCGCCAGCGCCGCCACGCACTTCAGCGTGAGCGCGCTCGCCGCAGCGTTGCCCTGCCGAACGGACAAACAAACAATGTTATATAAGGTGTGGCAAAATTAGTTCTAAATAATTACAGGGCTGAAAGTACACGTTATAACAAACGGGACATGCGAAAAAATTATATTACAAGTTTGGTAGTTTTTTAGAATATGAGGAAAACAAATTCGTTGAAAAACATCACCATTACAAATAGCTATAGACTACATTCACAAGATACACAATACAGGTAGTTCACTAATACATATACAAAGTACGCATCACGTGCACACTGCACAGCGAGCGATGCATCAGCTGGTCAGCTCGAGCGAGGTCATTGACATTAAATACCGGCGCGCGGCGATGTGTGTGTAAAGCGATTGAACGGAGAGCACTTTCACAGGTTGTTTTCTTTTTGATTGATTTATTGTGTTTGAATAATTTTTTTTTTTATGAACATGTTTATAACGGCGTATACTTTCAACAGTGTAAATATTTGCAGCTGATTTTACCACATGTTATACAACGTGTTAATGAATTAACTGAAAACTAGAAAGTAGTTTGCTTAGAATCAACTAGCGAATCGATCGCACTATGTTTTAATATAGGTTATATTTTTTCATTTTTCCTAGCCCATGTCTAAATTATTTATAATACAATATTTGGGGCGTACGCCGCCCGCAACAAAAAAATTCGAACCAGTAGCGCGGGCGTAGCGCTTGGAATTTCGTAGATAGGACACCTCCAAACTAATGTTCAATAAAGTATTAGTTTTTTCGACATAAAATATATTTGAATCATATTATTGTTTATTTTTTTAAATGGGGTGTATCAGGTTTTCAGTTAATTCATTAACACGTTGTATATTAGTAAAAATCTGTACTCACCGAATGCCTGGACAGCAGCGACACGACAACGGGAATTATACCGCTGTTCACCAGTTTCCTCTTCACATCATCATTGCCGGCCAAAGCCGTGATGCTGTCACCGGAAAATAGTATACAATTTACAATCGAAATGATAATAACAAGTTTATTTATTTTCGACACGACACTGTACTATGATCAATAATTACATTATACAACGATTTGTTATTTATCATTTGGGATACTAGAGGTTGAAGCCTGTATTTCAACTCTGTATTATATTGGTCTAATATTTGCAGGTGAAAACGTTGTTATAATGTCCATATTGATAGAGGCGTCGGAGTAATTTTACCTAATTTTATTAAAATAAAACTAGCTTATTCCCGCAATTTCACCTTCGTTAATTTCGGAGTGCCCACGTGTATTCCTGGATAAAAGTACTACGTCCTTCTCTGTATCTCTGACAACGTACGTGTATACAAAATTTCATGATCAATCGTTGAACCGTTGAGGCGTGAAAGCGTAACAAACTAACTCAATATCGCATTTATAATATTAGTAAGGATATTAAGAACTAGCTTTTCCCCGCAATTTCACACTCATTAATTTCAGAGCTCCCGCGGAAACTCCGTGATTAAAAATACCCTTTTTTCCAGGCAATGGGCAATGCGTAGGTATGCAAAATTTTCGTGACGATCGTAGTTAAAGCATGAAAAGTTACTTAAAGTTGTTATTGATTTAACATCGTCGTTAAAGGCAACAAAGAAATACAAAGTAGATTTGATCAATACACCAACTTAAACTCGCTTAGTTCCTCGCTCAGGGAACACGTTAAGGACTTTTTTTTCAAATAATCGAACTTAATTTTAATGCACGCAGCGAGAAGCAGTAAAGATTCCAATATGACAACGACACAAAATGGGGATCTACTATCATTCGCCACAAAGAACTACGGCCTGGCAACAGTCACATCGTGGCATCAACACAATCAAGACGTGTTGAAAGGAGACATCGTCGGCATCACCGATGACAACACATCCATCACCAAGAACTGCATAATAAAAGTCAACCAGACGTCATGCAATGACTTCAGCGACACCACCGACCAATTGAAACACAGAGCGAGACACATCAACTACTGGAAAGCAGAATTGGACAGGGCCATAAGAGATATCGACGCAGAAATCAACGTTCTAGAAGCACTGAGGCAACAATTGAAAAACGCAATGGACACATTGAAAATACCCGAATATATAACAGAGGAATGCTTAGATGTCAGAGCCAACAGAATGCAATCGGATCTGATTTACGACGAACCGCAAGAAGCTCTTTTCGCCGAGTCGGCTCTCATTGAAAACATAAAACGCATGCACAGAGAAATGTTAAGAGACATCGAGAATCAAATGCAAATGAATGTTGCAGCTAAAAACGCTCTAGAAAGAGACTGGAGCAACAAATACTTGGCGTTCAAATACGAAAGCGCTAATGTCGATTTGGAAACGAAATCCGCCAACGTCAAAGATTCCGCTGGAGCTACGAGGCTGTCCGAAGGGCAATCCGATGTGCAATCATGGGAACATTACACCGTTAACACACTAGATCAATTCAAGAACTCTATAGAGAGATCTAAAGCGCTGAGGGCAAAAATCGAGGCGGTATTGATAAATATTGCAAGAGATTTGCGCACGCAAGATATAAAGGTGAACAAATGTTTGAGCGAAAGAATAGCTGGGACCGAACGAGTTAAGATCGAACTGGAGAATCAGTTGAAACTGACGTTGGAGAAGATAGTGGAGACCGAGAATATATTGGAAACGTTGCACGAGGAGATGATGAAGGTGTCTCAAAGGATTCAAGTGGCTCAAACGCGATTGAACATAAAGAACCGACGTCCCAATGTTGAGAATTGTCGTGAGGGGTCGTTGGTGGGCTTGATCGAGGAGGTGAGAGATTTGAACGACAGCATGAGTTTGTTGCAGAAGAGGAGTTTGCAAACGGAGAAGTTGAGAGCGGATTTGATACACGAGAGATCCAGACTGGAGAATGAGATAATTGTAAAGAAGAAGTCACTGTATTTGGACAATGAGAGATGCATGTTTTTGAGATCACATTTCCAATCGGCGGAGAAATTGAACGGGTTTTAAGTAATCGTAGTTTTGTGTGTTGAATTTTATAATTATCTTCTTCTTCTTTATAAATAAAAATGAATGTTTGTATGTCTGTCTTCTATGCGTTTCGAAACAATTGGTCCGATTGTGATGAAACTTTGGTGTTTTGCCTGCGTCCGCAAAGGTTCCTGATTCCAAAACTCACGCGGGTGAAACCGCAGGGCGCAGCTAGTTAGGAATAAATATGGTATTTTTTCTCTTATCAAACGTGGACTTTGTTGTGACAATAAAGTAACTAAGTGGCAGTTTTTTGTGTCGTAGACTTGAGCTGATTCTATCGGTCGAAAGCAGTGTAAACAGCATTTTTGAACCACATAAAAAAAACAATTATTATTCTAATCTAGACAATGGCTAAATTCACTATGCGCGAAAGTCAGTCCTTACAGAAAGTGAGTTTTTTTGTTACGCTTTCACGCCTTAAAGACTCAACCGATCATTATGAAATTTTGCATACACGTTGCCGGAGGTAAAGAGAAGGATATAGGGTACTTTTTAACCCGGAATTCCCGCGGGAATTCCGAAAGTAACACTGATGAATACGAATAGCTAGTATGTACTACTATAAATGCGAATGGGAGTTTATTTGATTCATATTTGCTACGCTTTCACGCCTTAACGGCTTAACCGATCATTATGAAATTTCGCTTACACATTGTCAGGGGTACATAGGGTACTTTTCATCTCGGAATGGGCATGTTGACTAATTTTTATTCTTTAGTCCGTCTTGTAGATTATTAAAAAATATTGGAAATGTATTTTTTCTTTTTTTACGTAATCAAAAAATAACGGCGATATATTGAGTTGAAATTTCGCGTGACGTCACTATTCTGACAGTTTGTATGGCGGTTTTACCGGTTAGTGACGTCACGACCCCCTCACCCTAAACTTTAATGCGCTTTATCTCTGCATATTTTAATTTATTTGAAAAAGCAAAAAATATGTGTCTATTGTTTTTTTTTATTTTCTAACTGACGGACTGATTAGAATTTTTATTTTCAAAAGTAGTCCACATCCCCATTCCCGTGGAAACTCCGAGATTACGGCGGGTGACCCCGAGCAACAGCTGACATAGTTAGTAAGCGTGGTCCACTCACAGCTTGATGGCCTGCTGCGAGACGGCCACGTCGTCGTAGTTGTCGGCGAGCACGGCGAACAGCACCGCGCACGCGCCGGCGCCGGCCGCCAGCGCGCACAGCTCGTGCCGCACCAGCAGGCACGCCGCCGTCGACATTATGTCCGACACGATCGGGGATTTGGCGTTCTCTGACGACGACGACAGCAAAAAATATAGACTCTTTGCCCGTGGTAGAGCTTGTCTAAGCTAAAATGATGCGCCGTTAAAGTATCGATGCGACATATAAATCTGGTCTTGCCATTCGTCCTCAGCTGGCGCATAGTATCGCCGCACTCACACTATTAAAGATAATATATTATCGATACATGATCGCACACATCTAAAACTGCTTATTGAGTAGTGAGACGCGTCATTTTAGATTAGACAAGCATTACTTACGGTTCAGGGCCTTCGAAGGATGATGATGATGAGAAGGAAGGAGGATGGTGGAGGATCTTCAAAATACCACGAAACCGCGGGCACAACTAGTACGTTATAATATGTTTAAAACATTCAAGTACGGGGAGGCACGGAGTAGGCGCCGCTGGGCAAAGCTCCTCCACTTAATTCGGTGACTGAGCTGGTCAGTGACCTACCCTCCATCAACTTGGTGAGCAAGTGCAGCATCTGCGCGCCCATCTCCCGGGCGTGTTCGTGCGCCTTCCCAAACTCTACTCGAATGTCATCGTCCAATGTAAGTCTTCTTATTACGCGTAGACCCTCGGTTATTACCTGTAATAATATTAACAATGCTTGGAAATTAACACAGCGGTTTCACCACGGTAATTTCGGAGTTCCCGGGGGAATTCCGAATTATAATATAGCTTATTTTACTCAGGTATTATGTAGCATTCTATTGGTGAAAGTATCATCAATCAATCAATTCAATTCAATTTTTGAAATAGGTTCAGTAGATTTTGAGTTAATCCGTAACAAACAAAAAATAAAATCTTTGCTCTTTATAATCTCTCACTCCCAATTAATCTCCCACTCTAATTTCGACTTTATAGAAAGACTATTAAGTTCAAATTTCAATTCAGGAATATTTAAATAGTAAATGGTAGTGTCTAGTTTCAAACTAAGCAGAACATGTACAATATCTTGGGTATCAAATAGGTAACAACTAACAATGTATGTTGTCATCGTCATCCAAAAATTATTTTACTCACCCTGGTATTTGTGGTTGTTTTCAGTAGATAATTCAAATTATTCGCAATACTTTTGGCAAATATTTTTTGCCTGTTCATTTCGTGCTTCAAACAACACGCAGCAGTCCATTTCAATGTTGCTATTTGTATTTCCTCGTCGTCCACACTATCTAATATTCTTGAAAGGCAATTTAATTTTATTTGTTAAACATAGTGTTTATTAAACACTAGTTGTGCCCTGCGGTTTCACCCGCTTTAATCTCAGAGTTCCCACGGTAATATGTATCAAATAGTAATTAAAACTCAGGAGTCATTATACGAGATGTATTTAGCTAGGTAGCTAATTAACAAGTGAGTAGGTCATGTCACAATCTTAAACTACCCACATAATTCACTTTATTAAAACAATAAAGCAAAAATGTACCCACACTAAATTATATCACAAATACCTACCTACTTTGTATATGACATACCTTACCCCCAAGTAGAACACTAATAATAATAATTAACAAAATAAGATAAATTAACATTTCCTAAAATAAACAAAACTGTCTATTATCCTTGATTCCAAGTACAAATTAAATGAAAGAAAAACAATAACTTAAAGTAAATACAAATTATCTTTTGAAGAACTTGCTCTTTGATAAGGCGTTTTAGGGTACAGGTTGAGCTTATTTTTTATTTTGCCTGCAGCTGAAGGAACCACTTCAGACCCCTCCGATGATGGTGGAATTCCCAACATGTCTTTCCATTTGTCTGAATCTGGAATCTCAATAATCATCTCAGATTCTTGACTACTCTCGGGGTTTGCTGTTTTATCTGAGTTTGCAAGCTCCACCATTTCTTCATCTTGATCTGTAATCACTCTCTCTTCCTCCTCCGACTGTGATTTCTCCTTCTTTTTAATTAACTGGTCAATGTGTCTGTTGACTCTCACACCATCATCAGCTTCAATTTCGTAACTAGATGGGCCGTTCTTACCACAAACTTTGCCTGATAACCATTTTGGCCCAATATTGCTGTAATTCCGGAACATTACTTTTTGACCCACATTCGATTCTCTAGCTTTGATCTGAGTATTATGGGTAATTTGCGCTTCCATTCTTTTTTGCTGTAGGTTGTCGGGATGTATAGTATCTAGCACAGTACGCAGACGTCGCTTCATCAGTAGTTCTGATGGACTTTTATTAGTTGCAGTGCATGGTGTGACACGGAGACCTAATAGCAAGTTTGGAATCTTCACGTCCCATGACACGTCCTCCATTTTCTTCAGTTTATCTTTAATAGTTTGAACCATACGTTCGGCTAACCCATTAGTAGCTGGGTGATAAGGTGCCGTAGTCACATGACGAATATTGTTCGCTCTTAGAAACTGCTCCATTTCGTTCGATACAAAATTAGTGCCATTGTCGGACACCAATACTTCACACAAGCCATGTGTAGCAAATGCCATTCTAAGAAGACGAATTACTGTGGTTGAAGTGGTTGAATTTACCATGAATAATTCTGGCCAGCGAGAAAATGAATCAACAATTATTAAAAAATACTTATTACGATACGGCCCGGCAAAGTCAATGTGTATTCTTGACCATGGTCTAGTAGGTGTAATCCACTCATGACTAGTCTTTGCAGGCATGTGCCGCGTTTCAAGACACCTCATGCAACCACTTACTAATGACTCTATATCTTCGTTAAGGTGTGGCCACCAAACGTAGCTTCTGGCTAGTGCCTTAGTTTGAACGATACCTGTATGTGTCTTGTGTAACGTTCTCAAAATTAACTGTCGGAGTGGGAGTGGTACTACTACACGACAACCCAGCAATATGCAGTCGTCCTGAACAGATAACTCTGAACGATGAAGCCAGTATGGACGTAGGTCTATATCCGTTACTCTACCAGGCCATCCCCGTTGAATGTAGTTCATGACTCGTAATAAGGTCCTGTCACGTTTTGTTTCTGCAGCGATGTGTCGTACATCATACGGAAAGTCTTCAGGAGCTTCAGACATTAACAAAACCTCGTGCAGCTGCTGTTCTGGTTGCTCTGGTACCGGCTGTGGCCAACGACTTAAACTATCTGCACTACCAATTTGAGAGCCTGGCTTGTAGACAATCTCGTAATCGTGAGATGTCAGTGCTAGAGCGATTCGTGTTAAACGAGGTGAGAGCATACTCGGCATCGGTTTTTTTGGATCAAATATACCGAGCAGTGGCTTGTGGTCCGTCACGATACGAAAACGTCTTCCCATGAGGTAATTATGGAACTTTGTAATACCAAACATGATTGACGCGGCCTCCTTGTCCAGCTGTGAATACCGCCGTTCATGAGAGTGCAGAGTCCTAGATGCCATGGCTATCGGACGTTCCTGGCCGCCGTCCATCTCATGCGCCAGTACTGCTCCAACTCCATACTCAGAGCTGTCGCACGTCAGTATTAATGTTTTATTAACATCGTAGTGAACTAAAGTCAAGTCAAATGTTAGAAGGGATTTCGCTACGTCAAAAGCTTTTTGTTCGCGTTCCGTCCACTTCCATGTCTGTGATGTGTCTAATAGCCGGTGTAGCGGCTCTAGTAACGTCGCCTTGTGTGGTATGAACCGCTCATAAAAATTATACAAGCCAAGAAACGCTTGTAGTTCTTGTTTATTCTTGGGCTCCGGGGTATTTGCTATCGATTCCACTTTGCTGGGTGCGGGGTGAATGCCTTCGGAGTCAATGACGAAACCTAGGAATTCGACTCTCTGCTTTGAAAATTTGCACTTGTTTTTATTGAGTCGAAGACCTGCTTTCTCCACCCGTTCCAGTACGACATCAAGCCTCTCTTGCATCTGTAACATGGTGCATCCACACACAATGATGTCGTCGATCAGGACTGCGACTCCTGGGATGCCTGCCAATAGAGAAGTCATTAGTCGTTGAAAAATTCCAGGGCACGCCTTCACCCCAAAAGCTAAACGATGTACTGTATATAACCCTTTACAGGTGTTTAAGGTAAGTAGCTTTGCTGTGTCGTCATCTACGACCACCTGCGTATAAGCTCTATCCAGGTCCAGCGTAGTAAAAAACTTTCCTCCTGCAACGGTAGCGAACACTTCACTCGCTGTAGGCATCGGATAGGTATCTGACTCGGTCGCCTCGTTGACGGTGCTCCGGTAGTCACCACACAACCGTATTTCTCCTGACTTTTTAACGATCGGCACGACAGGTGTAGCCCACTCGGAGAAGGATGTGGGGCGTAATACTCCTTCGCTCGTTAGTCTGTCTATCTCCTTTTCGACTCTATCTTTTAACGCATATGGTACCGGACGAGCTTTAAGATACTTTGGTGTAGCTCCCGGCTTGATATGTATCTTTACAGGCCGCCCTCGGTAGGTACCGAGACCGTCCCTGAAAACCTCCTTATGCTTCGATATAATTGTGTCCATTTGTAAACGCTCGTCGGACGAAACGAAATTTATGTTCAACGCGATATCGAGTGGGGCGAGCCAGTCACGACCCAGCAGGTTAGGTCCGTTATTGCCCTTAGCTACAATGAGACGCAAATTCTGCGCCGCGTTCCGGTATTGCACAGGCAGCGTGGTCTGCCCGAGGAGCGGCACGGGCGCGCCGGTCCAGGTGCGCAGTGCGAGCGCGGCGGGCTGCAGCGCGGCGCGCGGCGCCTGGGCGCGGAGGGCGCGCCACGTGCCCTCGTTGACGATGGAGAAGCTGGCGCCCGTGTCTACTTGCATGCGGAGGGGAGCGCCCCCCGCTAACACCTCCACTTCGTACGGCGGCACGCGCTGCGCGCTCTCCAGACTGTACATGCCGTTCAAGCAATCGCCCGGTGCCTCCGTGAAGTTCACTAATCGATTTGCGTTATTCTTTTTACTGATACAAATTTTTTCTAGGTGTCCTTTTTTCTTGCAGTAGCGACACACGGCGTTGACAAATCGGCACTCTCCACTGTGACGGTCACCGCAGCGATAACACAGACGAACGTTCGTCTTCGATTGCACGGCGTTAATGTCCATCGGTTCCGAAACGGCGTCGCCGGTGGGCGGCTGCTGGCCTGCGACTGCGACCAGCGTAGCGCCCGGGGCGGTGCCGGTGGCGGCGTTATGTATCATCCGCACATCTCGACCCGCGCTTTCAGACGATAACATAGCGTCCACCACGTCTTGATACCGCAGATTGTCCAGTTTAAGCAGATCGTACTGCAGCCTCTCATCGGACATACCACACACAAGTCTGTCACGTAACATTCGCTCTAAATCTGTAAAATTACACTCCGCACTAAGTTTTCTGAGATTAGCTATGTAGTCCGCCGCTGTTTCACCGCGTTTCTGGTCACGTTTATAAAATTTAAACGACACTGATATTTCATTCGGTTTCGGACTGAAATGTTTGGTTAGAATTGTCACAGTCTCACTAAAAGTCACTTCCGTCGCTTTTTTCGGTGTAATCAACGCAATTAATGTCTCGTACACTCGCGAACCACATATTGTAAAAAAATTTGCACGTTTATCTGAATCTAATACGACTCCATTCGCCTCGAAACAGAAATTTAAACGATCTATGTAATTATCCCAATTGTCTGTTTGTGGGTTGAAAACATCAAATCTCACTGCTTTTTTATCCATTTTGTTCACTTTTCACCAAACGTCGCCACTAATATGTATCAAATAGTAATTAAAACTCAGGAGTCATTATACGAGATGTATTTAGCTAGGTAGCTAATTAACAAGTGAGTAGGTCATGTCACAATCTTAAACTACCCACATAATTCACTTTATTAAAACAATAAAGCAAAAATGTACCCACACTAAATTATATCACAAATACCTACCTACTTTGTATATGACACACGGGTATTCTGGGATAAAGAGTACCCTATGTGTTAATCTGAAGCATAAGCTATATTATTGTAAAGTTTCATTTAAATCCATCCAGTAGTTTTTGCATGAAAGAGTTACAAACATCCATCCTTTCATCCATACATACTTACAAACTTCCACGTAAGGATCTATAAAGACAAAGGAAAAATGGTTTGTGTTTGTTTGTTCCAGCCACTCTCCGAAACGGTTGGACCGATTTTGTAAGGACAGCACTTTCACTGGCAGATAGGTGATGTTCTAAAGAATAACTTGGGTTACTCTTATCAGTCTTTTTTTGCTGTGTATTCCAAAACTTTCTCAGATGAAAGACAGGCCACATCTAGTAGTGGATAAAATGGAAAGCAATTAATCTAGAAAGATGGGATATAATTTTTTGTTATAAATGTATTTGAGTCTCGTTTATTAAAAAATAAATGGATTAAAAACAAATTACTGCAGGGGACAGCTAGTTCTAGATAAACTAAAACCTGTTTAAATGTTTCTTTTTTTTCTTTATTAAGGGGTAGGCAGGAATAACATTAGGCTTTGGGTTATTTTTAACTCAGTGACACACTCACATTGATTACTAACTTTTTCAATTTGAATTACAATCAATCAAAAAGTAGGAGTGAACAATTAAAATAAAGTTTTATTTAAAAGGTTCTGAGTTGTATGCTATATATAGAAATGATGAGCAATATAACTATTCAACATAACATATCTTACTCTTTGATTAATTCAACTCCTTTTTGATCCAACAAATCCGGTTGGCAGTCCATTAAGTTGATCAAAGTATTTAAAATCGCGAGTAGGAATTTCACAGTTTCCTCATTTTTGTTTATTAAATATTTCTTTTGTTTCATTTCCAACAAATCTATTAGGATTTTGTAGGCACCATCTTTGCCAGCTCTCACTCTGTGTGCGAGGTCTTTTTTGCATTCTGCCTGAGTGATTAAAAATAGGTTTTCTTTAAAATATCTAATAAGAAATTACATTTCGAAATTAAAAGACTTCCACATATTAGAATCATGCTAGAGAAAGGTTATTAAAAAAAACACAAAAGTAAGTTTTTAGCTAAGTTAAGTGAAAATTAGGTGTTCAACATACCCTCAAGACAGCGAGTTCCTTCAAAATTGCCTCATCATCGTTGATACTGAACAGCCTTTTCAATTTACTAACCGTGATGGTCACCAGATGGTCCTCACTGCCATTCAGTGCAAGATCTTTTATTATGTTAGAAAGATCTACACCCTATAAATAACAGGAATATATAAAAAAACTAGTGTTATACCTAACTAGTGTCTGACCAAACCTTTGGCTTTGGTCATCTTCCGACAAAAACTTCGGGCTAACTTTCGGTTCTGGCCAAAACGGGCTGAAGTTTGGCCTAGTTCTTAGGGGGATCCTAAAAGTCAAATAAACCCAGCTATAAATTTTTCGGGCTTTTTTTATTGTAGAATAACAAAAACTCATATTGTTGATCGCCATAAACACAAGAAATTGAATTGAATCAACTCGGGAGGGAGAGAAGAGACACCTAGTCAAAGGTTTGACGATAATAATAAGATAAATGGATTGAAACGGAGGTGCCAAGTTTGTAAGGAGAATATGAACTATGCTCGCCTATCAATAAAGAAACTTAGCTTAGGTATGAATATAATGTTTTTCATAAGTACTTGAGCCTCAAATTGTGCAGTTGCATCCTGGACCGCCTCGTCGGGAGTCATGTCGAATTCCTCTATATTTTCCTTCACCAACTCATCGTAAGTTTCTTGAGTTATTACACGAACCATATTTATAATCCTACTTATTATTTCTACACGGTTCTATGTTAGGAATACTAATAAATTTGCATGAAAAATTAAAAAATATTCCCATGCGGCGAAATCAGTCGGAAACTCAAAAACTCAAAAACGGAGCACAGACGTCCACAGACGAATAAGAGAACATACTGTCAAGTGTCAGACCAGGCTGTCGCAACTTTCATACTTCAGAAAAAATGTATGGATTGTGTCCTAGTTGAAATGGTGGCATTCGGTCTTCTCGCCCTATAGTCTCTGGCAATGTCAGTCAGTTAGCGGTAAAAATTTTGGCGCCTGGTTCAATAATTCAATTGAAAGAAAAATTAATTGTTGTTGTGTTATTATTTGTTAATTTAATAGTATTTAAGTGTTTTTTTTAGTTCAGTACGTTTGTTTTGTCTTGTAAGTGAACCGTCGAATAAGATGTCTTATAAAACGTGTGAATTTGCGGAGTAAAATCGAAGAATGAAAATGGTGTAAAAAGGACTTTTATTTCAAGATTTCCTCTTGATCCATTCCGGTACGTAAATTTTATTCAATTTATAGTTGTTTTTATTCTTATTCAGTGCTTGAAATAACAAAAATACTGTTTTGAAAATTTATTATGTGATTTGAAAGAATATGTGAATAGTGCGGAAAATACCTATACCAACTTTTTTACAGATATCGATAAATCCATTTTTTTGTTTTAGGTGCAAAAGTTGGGTAAAGGCTACCGGTAAAAAAGATTTGGCCTATTTACCAATCGAACAACTCCATCAATTATAGTATAGAGCAGTTGAATGCAGATAAAAATAAAATAGTGCAATTGAGTTAGAAAAAATAAGTCAAAGTCAATAAGTAAGTATATTTTATTCGTGCTGTTTTTACCGGGCGACCATGTGATAATTGATAATTCTGATATTAATAGAAATAGTTTTAAACTATGGGCAAAGTTGTATGTTTAAGTGTTCTCCCTGAGCTGGACCCTTGATTTACTGCAAGAATCAGTTGCTTAACCAGGAGTCAGGGTGCATAAAATTGCAGCTTGCTAATAATAATTATAAATCTAACGATTTGTTTATGCTACATTGTCATTCGATTTTATTTTCTTTAATTTAGTGTTCTTTAATTTATTCCAGTAATTGAGTGACCGGTTGACAAAAACAAACCTTTGGAAAACAACTGCTACCTACGCACAGAAAGAAAAACCGTGACCCGTATTAGTCCAGTGGTCTACTTGACCACGTTTCACAAGACGGTGTTTCAATAAATACAAAAAAATACCTTTTTCAAATAAATGTTGTATCTCACTCCCAACCAGCTACTTTCCTTATTTGAGGCAGCTGAAAAAGGCACCAATGATGGCTTAGATACATTAAGTACTTAACCGACAGCAATTAAGCCATCACAGGTGCTTTTTTCCGTAGCTATAAAATAAAAAAACTATAGAACCGTAGTATTCCTGATTTTTTATCGATATCGATAAATCGACCATTCGCTATATTATATAAGCAGAACAGCACTATTCTTGTGGGAATCCGCCATGATTGATTGGGCGAAAATTTTGACAATTCGCGTCATTCCATTTCACAGTATGGGAGTCCCATATCTTAAAACGTAGTGATTATATGATCTTTGTGTCAGACGTCTGTCTGACAAGCACTGAGAAGCAGTGGTTTTTTTTTTATTTTTTTTGTTAAATTTTCCCCAATGGGTAAGGCAAAAGAAGCTAAGTCCATACAGCCAAATCAGTAGTATTTTTCTTCTTTTGAATCTATTTACATCGAAATGCATTGGTGAGATGCATGCATGCATGCAGAAGCCGCGAAACCCTTGCGAACTATATGTGTGGTATCATGGTTCGCGGGTGTATCGCGGCTGTTTCGCGGCTTCGCGCGCGGTTCGCGTACGAATGTGGAACGGCCTTAAGATTTTTTGACAGAGGTCACAGACCCATATGTCTAGTTAATTTGTGTCACAGACAACAGAAATATCAAGTGCGTGCCGTGGACGGAGCGTGCGTGCAAAAACTGAATACAGATCTTGAATACCTACGTGTATACAAATTGTATATTTTTAGACCTCCAAGTTAACTTGGAAAATTATTTATTGGGTTTTATTTAGGTATGATTTTCATTTTCAAAAGTTTCAATCGTATGAATTTACTAATTAATTTTCTTTAACTTCAACGCTTATTACCTAATATTGAAAAGTTTAACTTTTAAACGTTCGACAGATGAAGATGACGCATAGTCATTAGTCGTTGATTTGTTGTACTCGATAGCAAAATAGGAAGTCCGTGAATTCTGAAAATTGAGAATTGTGTGCGTAATTGTCGTGTTCCCAATTCCCATTGTTGCTTCAACCTAGAATCTGAATAGTGGAATCATTACAAAATGAGTTTCCTTGGCAAACTTTTCGGTGGCAAGAAAGAGGAGAAAGGGCCCAGCACTCACGAAGCAATACAAAAATTACGTGAAACCGAAGAACTGTTAGTGAAGAAACAGGAGTTTCTAGAGAAGAAAATCGAATTAGAAATACAAACAGCGAGAAAACATGGCACTAAAAACAAAAGAGGTGACTTTCAGTTTTTCAGTAGTTCGTAGTTACACGAGTTAAGGTAGGACATTTTATGGATAGATCATAGAACAACGTATCAACATACCTAGCTAGTAATTACGTATTTATCTATGATAATAACATTATAAGTCTTACAATATAATGTGACCTTGTTTTGTAAATCACAGCTTTTTTAAAAACAAATTTAGAAAAGTGGTGATAAGTTTCGAGACTCCGTCATAAATTGTGTAATGATGAAAAGTATTTTAAATATTGCCCCATGACCTATACTAAAATGACTAAATACGGCTAAATTTTTTTTAAACCATTTGACAGTTTTTGTGGCAACGAACAACAGTTATTTTGCCTTTATTTTGCCATTTTATTTAAGTCATTAAAAATATATATAATAATCTAATAATAATTGTTATAAAAATTTCAATCCAACAGCTGCAATTGCTGCACTTAAGCGCAAGAAGCGTTACGAGAAGCAGCTTACACAAATTGATGGCACACTCACACAGATAGAAGCCCAGAGAGAAGCGCTCGAAGGGGCCAACACCAATGCACAGGTCCTCAACACGATGCGCGACGCCGCTAATGCCATGAAATTGGCTCACAAGGATATGTCAGTATCATTTGTTATTTTATTGGGTTACTACCTTGTACTTGCAGCAATGAATTTATAATTTTCCTATCTCTTAAGGACAGAACTTTTATAAACGGTTCAGCAATGTTAAGATTGCTCCTTATATCCAAAATCATACTTTCATACTTAATCTCTTTATAATTTTAGTATAGATAATAATTATCTATGTCCTCATTACCAGTATTCTCTAACTTCTTCATATGGGGAATTCTATATTGTATACAGTATTCCTAACATTATCTAAAAATATGTTATTTTGGTGAGATGTAGTTTTTAGTTGTGGTGTAGATTAATAAAACATATTTTGGAGACATTTTTCCATTTTTTACGTAATCAAATGTGCTACAGTTAGTTGAAATTTCGCATGACGCGAGGTACACTTTATACATACTTGAGGTTAGTAGCCCCCTTTTCTAAACTTTAATGTTTTATCTACGCATATTTTCAATAATTTGAAAAAGCAAAAAAAAACTTGTTATAGTTTCTATTATCTTTTTACTATCTAACTGACCAGACTGACAGTATAAATAGGATTTAGTTTTCGTGCCTATTATATTTGTTTGCTTTGTTCGCTCCAGTGACGTGGACAAAGTGCACGACATAATGGACGACATTGCGGAACAGCACGACATATCGCGCGAGATCACGGACGCGATCAGCAACAACGTGGCGTTCCCCAACGACATCGACGAGGAGGAGCTGGCGAAGGAACTGGAGGAACTCGAACAGGTAATAATCTACATTTTAACTAAAATTAAAAGTACCCTATGTCCTTCTTCCAAACAAAAAGAAAAAGAGGAAGGCAGAGAAAACGATGGTCTGATGAGATTAAGAAAATAGCAGGCCCTCTATAGCAGCGAACTGCAAGAATAAGGGAAGAGTGGAAAAGGCTGGAAGAGGCCTATGTGTCGCAAGGACACGCTGACACACAATAAAATAAAAAACCTCATGAATTGTTACCAAAACTGTTATTGTTAATCAAGGCTAAATCTTATCTAATCTTAATATATATAAATCACGTGTCACGTTGTTTGTATGTCCGCGATGGACTCCGAAACTACTGAACGGATTTTGATAAAATTTTGTAACCATTTATAATATGGTCCAACCTAAAAGATAGGATAGTTTTTTTTATCCCGGAATTCCCGCGGGAACTACGGAATTAATGCGGGGAACTGCTTATCACCGTAAACTACAGCACTTTTTTTCCGGAATCACCGCGGGAACTCCGAAATTACCGCGGATGAAATTGCGGGGGACAGCTAGTCTAATATATATAAATCACATGTCACGTTGTTTGTCCGCGATGGACCCCGAAACTACTGAACGGATTTTGATAAAATTTTGTAACTATTTATAATATGGTCCAACTTAAAAGATAGGATAGTTATTAGTTTTTATCCCGGGATACTCGCGGGAACTCCGGAATTAATGCGGGGAACTGCTTATCACCGTAAACTACAGCACTTTTTCCCCGGAATTCCCACGGAAACTTCGAAATTGTCGCGGATGAAATCGCGGGGGACAGCTAGTAAATAAATAAATAAAATAAATTTCCTTCTCTGTACCCTGACAACGTGTACATGAACATGATGATTGTAGTTAAGCTGTGAAAGCTTTACACTTTTTTATTTTATATCTACTTTCTTTTTTGCAATTTGATATTGGAACTAAGAAAAATTCACAAAAAAATTATAATAGGTAGGTTGGCTCTCGTATTTTAATTAATGAACGTTGTGAACGCAGGAGGACCTCGACAAGGAGATGCTGGGCATCAGCGTGCCGGCGGACAAGCTGCCCGACGTGCCCTCCTCGGAGCTGGTGCACGACAAGCCCAAGCCAAGCAAGTCCAAACAGACAGGTGAGGAAATCCACAGAGCATAATAATAATAATAATAATACACTTCACAACACACAGATCTACTTGCTATAATAATACAATAATAATCTCTCCACATCACACAGATTAACTTGATCCCAGCTTAATAGCTATAAGTTTGTGTCGTGGAAACCAAGCAAACGTGATATTATTATAACCAAACCAAAATTGTATCTACCTACTGGGTAAAATAGCATCTTTTCCATAAATCTTAGTGATTCCTTAAGTGCTATGTAAGTTGTATTTTTTATTGTTAATTTTGTTTGGTAAATAAATTAAAAAAAAAATATATATACTACATATTATTACAATATAATAGATGATATTATATAAACATGCCCAGACTGGAAAGTGGAGCTGTGTACATCACACAAAGTCCACCGCCCACTGGAAATCGAACCTGGACCCTCATGATTAGCGGGAGGCATGAAGACCCACTGCGCTATTAACTATTTCTAAGTCCAGAATTGACTCTCCCCCTTAGAGGGGCTTAATAAATTGCAGATAAGAAAAGAAACTAAGTCAACTATAAAGAACCTGGCTTAGCAGTCGGGTTTGCTACACCAACGCCGATGCAAATTATAACTGTTTGTTTGTCGCGTGTTGCAGAAGACGACGACGAGTTTGCGAAACTGCAGTCCTGGGCCACATAGATGGCCTCAATACCTATCTAAGCGCCACAGTTCGCTCCGTGTAAGTCGAAAGTTCGTGATACAAATCTCAGTAACGTATACCGAAGGTTACTACGGAAATTAAACTTTTTTAAAAATAGTTATTGCTTTCACCAAAAAAAAAGTAAAAAAAAAAATTAAAAACGTACAGAAAATTGTGAATCACAATCGTTCTTAACTTGACGCCTCTTTCACTATGACCATAACACGTCATCGCGTTACTACAAAGTGTCACAAAAATGGTTGTTGCCCAAAGATTCATGTTTTCACTTAAAAATCCCATTCCCATCCCATCATTCCAGGTCGGCAACGCACCCGCATGCCTTTTGGTGTTGCAGATGTCCATGGGAGGCGGTAATCACTTACCATCAGGTGTACCACTTGCCCGTTTGCCCCCTATGACATAAAAAAAAATTATAATAATACGTAGACAACGTTTCTTACGACATCCAGAATATTAATTTGTGATTTTATTCCATCTAGAGCGTTTGTGATTATGTTACAGACAATGTTATTGGTCATAGTGAAGCAGGGATTGCGCCGCCATTTTTTTTTCTACCATTTTTGCAAATTGATAATGCCTATTATGTCAAGAAAAAATTATATTTAAATTTAATATAATTTTATGCATACAATATGCATAGATTAAATAAAAAATAACATAAACTCACAACAGATTTTGCATGATAGTTTAATCTTTACAAATAAATTTCACCATTGTTATCTTTACAAGCACTTATTAGTTCTGTCTCTTTCTAACGTTGTTTAATGTTAAGAGATAGCAAATAAATCCTTGAAGGCAACGTACACGCACATTGACAACGGCTAAAAAAATAGTCCTTTACTTATACAGGCTGTAAGTAAAAGACTATTATACAGGGTGTAAGGTTACACGAGGCACTCAGGGTATTCAAATGTGTTGAGATTTCGACAGTCAAAAGCCCACATGAAATATAATGACATTCTTTGTGTAAGTACACATATAATTTGACACATCTTCATAACAAAATAACGTAAACAGCCAAGCAGTTTAGTATTTACTTCTAAATGTAATAAACTATCGCTTTCTTTCTTTGGCATCGTCATATTATGCCCTATAAAATGTACAATCGCGATCTGAAACTCAAGTCATACGTGAAAAATATACTTGTCTCTCTTGCGCTTACACGTTCCACAGTGTGTGAAAGAGACAACGCGTAATAAGTATTGTAATTGTGCTTTCAAAATGGTGTTAATCTAGATTCTAGAAGATACTCATTACTCAGTAGCTGTGGCCAACAGTTTTATTTGCGTTTAACTTTTTGTTGCGGAATAAAAAGTATTCCATTTTACTCAGGAACACCATAGCTTTTTATCAGTGAAAGAATTTATGCGATCGGTTTTTTTATTATCTGGAAATTATCCTTACAACCAAAATATCACACAAACTTCTTTATGATACCTACTAATTAAATATTTAACATATTATAATGCGCATTGCAGCAGAATTTATATCAGTGCAATACTCTTCATTTAAAGAATTTGTACCCAGGGGGGCAATAGGGTACTTGCATGAATTTTTTTTTCAGTCTATTTTAAAGATATATGGCCTACTTAAACAAAGCAAGAAAAAGAAAAAAAATATATGCATAAATTAATTAAATAGAGCGTTTCAAAGTTCCTACTTTAGACTTTACCGCCGAAACGCGGAATGACGTCACTTGTTCAAAATTACGCCTTATTAATCTGTGATAGAAATGTCACTGTCGTATTGACAGGGTCATGTGACACTGACAGACAGATAACTTCAATATCCAAAAGTGAAATTAAGGTTAAACTGTGTCGATTTACTCCCAAAAGTTCCAGTTAAGAATCGAAATGCATCTTAACGATGCATTTTAAAGTAAAAAACTTCAGAAAATGGAAAATATGCGTTAACTGTATGCACTTAGTTTCTTTTGCCTTCTCTGAAAGAGGTAAATGTTTCCTGAAAAAATAAAAGTGACGTCATGTGTCAAGCTTGGCTGTGATTGGTGTTTCGTTGCAACGTTACGTTTCACAAAATTAAAAGTTGAATATTTTGGAAACTATTGAAAAATCTTTAGTAAATCTTTCACGATAACGCTTTTCTAAGGCTCTATTTTTGAAATATTGACACAATTTCTTATTATAAATTTCATGCAAGTAACCTATTCTCACACATTCGAAGTAGACTCGAACTCGAGATAAAGTTCGAATTCAAACATTAAATCGAGATGAAGTAAAGTTGAGCAATTCTCGACATGTCGACTTCGAAATTTCTCGAATGAAAGCCGTTCGAACTGCTTCGACTGGTCGGAAGCGGTCGAGACGTAAATTTCGAATTCGAATCTTCATAAATGTCCAATAGCGGTGTCGTGCGTGACAGTTTCAGAAGTTGTTGTGGTTTTTTATCTTCGCCCCATCTGGGACAGGCAAGGGATGTTGAGCCATACAGCCAAGTCATATGTTACAGTTTTAGAAGTTTATTATGTATTAGTAAATATACTCTGTATTAAGTACTATGGTGGTAATTAACTGCAACTTCATAGCTTAAAGTTCCGATTAAGCATCGAAATGCATCTCAGCAACGCAATTGGATGTAAATATAACTTCATTAAAAAAAAAAAAGAATCGTAGTCTATACAGCCAATTCAGGCTGTATGAATTACGATCCCTTTGCCTCCCCCAAAAAAAGGTAAAAACAAAAACAAATATTATGCTTCACGATCCGTACTACGCAAACTAATTCAAAAAAAAATTAAAGTGATGATGTAAAAGTGATAAAAGTAAGAACTTTTCTTTGGTACAAATATAATATAAAATATTTTAGTTCTCGATATAAAACGATGCACACTATTTAAAAACTATAAAAAGCTGCTGCCGTTTTAGCTCCGGATGAATCGTGTAGACTGGAATGGATACGGCTTTCGAATAAGCTTTTACTGGCAACATTTTACACTATAAACTCGAAGTCTAGTTCGATTTGTGTTGAGAATAGGAGATACGAAGAAATAGGTTCGAGTATCGTGATTTTGTGGTCGACATAGGGATCGAACAGCAATCTCGAGTTCGAGATTTTTTCGAAGGAGGCGAGAATTGGGTCCCAGATTTGTATCTCTATTTAACCGAATTCAAAAAAGAAGGAAATTATTAAGTTCACAGATACAAGCTAATCTGCGATTAAATTACAAAATGAAACAATTTTGGTACTGACTATCAGAAGAATATGTAATCGGACTGGTTTATCTGTCAGTTGATTAAACCTAAATGAGACTAAAGAAATAAGCATTGTGTTGCCTTGTATAGTACCTAATATTAAAGTAAACCAATTTAGAAAAAAAAAACCTAGTAAAAATATTGATGGTAAATATTAAATGAGTGATAATATCTGTTGTGAGCGCGGGAAGAGTTAAAGTAATTTGATCTGTATATATATTTACGTATTTTTTATGATTTGATTAGAATATAAAAAGAATTGTTGTAAAGTTGTCGATTTTTTTCTCCATTTTTTTACATTTAATGTTACGGGTTAAATGTTTCATGAGTGCAGGGTTGATGTTGAACTTTAGTTGATTGCAAGAACCGTAACAAATATTGTTACTTATTAATATCTGGGCGACCGAGCTTCGCTCGCCATCTTAAATGACACTACAAGTTGCTTATAGTTGTTATTATGATATAAGCTCTGCGACAGATTGTGACGATTTGGATGAAGTTTTGTATTGAAATTATGTTTTTATTCTTAAGTATTTCTCAATAAAAAAGTAAAACACTATCTCAACACCATCCAAATTGTTATAGCCGATTCTGAGCAACCAATAGGGATGTGGACTACTTTTGAAAATCAAAATTCTAATTAGTCCGTCAGTTAGATTTTGCTTTTTTAAATAAACTTAAATATACAGAGATAAAGCGCATTAAAGTTTAGGATGAGGAGGTCGTGACGTCACTAACCGCAAAACCGCCATTCAAACTGTCAGAATAGTGACTTCACACGAAATTTCAACTCAATGTATCGCCGTTATTATTTAATTACGTAAAAAAAGAAAAAATACGTGTCCAATATTTTTTAACAATCTACAAGACGGACTAAAAAATAAAAATTAGTCCACATGCCCATTATACAGGGTGTAAAGTTAAACGAGGTATGTATTACGGGGGTATTCAGTTCTCTATTCTCGTCGCAAACATCTAAACAACTTATCATTGTTTTACTGTATATTATGTATTTTAAAGCGAAGCTTTTATACCTACGTTCGGTAAGTGTAAGTAACGTTACACGATATTCCGTCACACTATTTCGTTAAGTACACGATATTTATAATGAAGCACGAATTATCGAGAGTTTGAATAATGTCACTCGTTTAAAATTACATATTATGTAATGTACAATTGGACGCAGATAAGCAATAACATGTTAACCCACAAAATGAAGTTATTGATTCAGAACGATTTATTGAGAGGCAGAGAACGTTTTTAATTATGTGTTTACCTTATCACATTGTTTAAATATGTAACTAAATATTGCGCATAAAAAATGTTGACACAAAATGGCGCTATAATTTTAAAACTTTAATTTACTCAAAATTTCTCCACTGTGAGTTAACACACTATTGCTTATCTATGTCCAATTCTACTTTAAATTTGTTACTTCTAAAGCGAGAGAAGCAAACGGTATCAAGCAGTTCTATTGTTTCGATGCGACTCTGTTTTACTCAAATCTTAACCCGTGCAAAAAATCTTATTTTTTTTTTTGACACTTATGTTTAGGTGGTTAGTGGCGCTTTTTGTATGGACTATGTACGAATAGTAATTTCATGATTGTAAAGTACATACATAAACGTTTATAGTAAGCGGTTGTTAGAATATTGACTGGGTTTCAAGTGATATGAAGTGAAATCACAGGCATAGATCAGAATAGATAGAGCTAGTTCGTTAAGATTTGTGACACTTACAAACGTGAAACAATTTTATTGTAATAGGAAGAAAAACTTAGTGAGGGATTGAATCCAGCTAATCTATATTTATTCTTGTAAACTGTGCGACCAATACTTGCCTTTCTTTCGTAATAAAGTGAATTAGTGATAAAAGCGCAGCTCCCCAAAGATCCGCTCCTGCAAGCCTGTGATAATATGATAGAAAGAGACTAAGGGAGTCAGACTGGTCGCACGAACGTTTTGTCTCGCTCATACTTTTCCGCCCTAAATTACTTCATAGCTGGACAGGGAACGCTCAAACCATTCGCTTGGGTTTTCTCCGGGGTATGGAAATCAAAATTCTAATTAGTCCGTCAGTTAGAAAATAAAAAAATAGTACACACATATTGTTTGCTTTTTAAAATAGGGATGTTGACAACTTTTGAAAATCAAAATTTTAATTAGTCCGTCTTTTAGAAAATTAAAAATCATTAGACACGTATTTTTTATTTTTCAAATAAATGAAAATACACAGAGATAAAGCGCATTAAAGTTTAGGGTGGGGGCTCGTGACGTCATTTACCACTACAAGCCGCCATACAAACTGCACTAGTTAGTGACGTCACGCGAAATTTCAACTCAATGTATCGCTGTCATTTTTTGATTACGTAAAAAAAGAAAAAATACGTGTCCAATATTTTTTATTAATCTACAAGATGGGACTAAAAAAAAATTGTCAAATAGCCAATTAATGATGATAAACATAGATAAAGCGCATTAAAGTTTAGGGTGTGGGACTCGTGACGTCTTTATTCAGTATAAGCCCCGTACAAACTGCACCGGGTTGTGACGTCACGCGAAATTTCAACTCAATGTATCGCCGTTATTTTTTGATTACGTAAAAAAAGAAAAAATACGTGTCCAATATTTCTTATTAATCTAAACGACGAACTGAAAAAAAAATATACAAGTAGCCAAATGCATTGCTTCAAGGTTCTAGTCTGTTCTGTTTATATCTGTGGGTGTAGAAGTCATACTTTGTGTTACTTAAACTCGAGTCGAAATCGGCTAAGCAGCGATTAGAATAATGCTTTATACTTATGATAATAAATAAAATAATATACCGCATAACTATAAAATTATAAATGAATAGATGAAGCGTACATTTTTTTTAAGCTGTAAAACTAACTTGTGCATATTTTATGGTTTAAATAATATATTTTATTTATAAGAAACAATTGCGTTTTTATTTATGATCCCTACTATATTCCAAACTAAAAACTAATAAGCTGATTAGCAAAATATATTTTTAGTTAATTGTAAAACTGAATTCGTAAATTGTTATAAGTTTTTGTATGCCCGAAAGTTTTTTCTACTGTTTTTGAGGTTCCAATAATATAAAATGGAATCCTTATAATTTCGTCACGTCCGTCTGTCCTGTATATTAGAAGGTATTTGGTGAGATACTGATGCGCTTCAAAAATCATATCGAAACGAAAAGTTCCCGCGGGAATACCGAAATTTTTTGCGGTTCAAACCGCAGGGTTCAGCTATTAAGTATATTACGTAACAATGTTGAAAAGTAAAGTAGGTCTTGGAATACGAGGTAGGCTAGGTACTTTTATCCTTATACAGGATGTCCGTAAATCGGCGTCAAGCCAGAACCGGGTGATAGGCTAAGTTAGAACTTCGTAAAATAATCTGGAAAAAAATTGTTATTTATAAAAAATTACACCCTACGACTGTTCTTTAACTCCTATAACTTTTTAAATTTTCTTCTTATTGTGTAATCCTGAATACTGTTTCTGAAAACCACTGCTTAAAATTTGAGTTTTTGCCAATGAAGTTTTCAAAATTATTGCTTTCGTCAGTTTTTAATGACTGTCCTTTTTTAAATAGCCATAGCAAAGATTTTTATATTTTTCTGTTAACAGCTGTTATGAGTAGGTATGTGCCCATCACCTGGTTCTAGCTTGACATCGTTTTATGACACACCGTGTATAGAGTTCCTGCGGGAATTACCGCGGGGGGGGGGGGGGACCAGTTACGTTCAAATAAACTTAAATTTTGGTTTTACATAATTTTATTTTGCAAACATATTAACTAGTTAATACACTCCAGTTATAACAAAACATTTCAAAATAATCTTAATAACTTTAAACATTTTGGTACAAATTCTACTATACCTATCTACTGGATGTTAATTTGCATTCTGTACAAAATTACAGACAAAAAAGCTTAATATTAAGCCTGTCCACTCCAAATATACTTATATTTTCTATATTCGTCTCTAGAACTTTCGCACACAACTTATTTATTTAGGTAGTCAGCGCAAAGTTCCAATAATGTATTTTTACATCTCTCATATTCGGTAAGTAGGTCCTTATTACCCCCAAATGGGGCTTGTGGGTGACCAATTAGCGCTCTAGGGTAATAATGTAACTAGAAAAGCCCTAGGGCGGTGAGTAATAAAAAAAAAACTTCACTCTTCCAAAAAGTTCGCGTACATCTAACCATCATACTGGCAATAGACATCATGCATTCAGCCCAATGTCAAAAGAGGTCGCTTCGCAATTCAGCCTTGTCTTCGTATGAGTATAATAGTCATCAATTTTAAATATCGAACGGCGAAGCTCAATTTCGTTCTTGAAAAAAAAAAAATCTATATTATTCTTGTAATGCCGGTTTTTTTCTACTGACCTCACAATCGAGATGTAAAGCAGAGTAGTTAGTTCGGGTGTAAGCATCAATTGCACCCTCGAACTATAGGCTAGAACTAAATATCTCGGGCTGCAGTTGATGCCTTACAGCCCTTGGCTACTAATCTACTATTTATTAGCCACAGCCTCGTAAAAGCATTAATAGACGATCAAGATGATTGTAATTTATCCCATTAAAGTACCTACTTTAGTCTTCAGGGGGAGACAAACGCACCCACTGCCCCCCCTGTAACATCCGCGCCTGCGGGTGGCGGCGTCGGCGCGCCACTGCTACGGATCTACGCGCTTTACCACAAAATAACGTTGGTTTCAACAAAGAAAATTATAGAATTTCAAAGAAAAACATCGACGAACCACAAACGGCGGCTCGTATATTCTTTCTACATTTGTGTACGGAATTCTAAATGTGCGAATTCCGACACGCGCTTGGTCGGTTTTTATTTATTTATACCCAAATCGCTGAGCAACCTGTCGAACACGTCGTCGGTGGCAGTGTTCGTCGGCGCCGCGAAGCTGCCGTTCTGGAAGTCGCCGAAGTCGTCGGGCGCGCCCGCGTCGGCGAGCCCCAGCTCGGCGAGCAGCGTCAGGTCGTCGGCCGCGTCGCTCGAGCGGAGCGCGTCGGCGACCGCCTCCGACGCGCCGAGGTCGCCCAGCAGCGACGCGGACGAGTCCGTGTCGTCTCTGTCGGTGCCGTGGCGGCGGTTGGACGTCTTCGACTTTTCCACCTCGATGTCGTGGTACTCTTGCATCTCTTTGCCGTATTCGATTTCCTCCTCGTCGTCCGGTTGGTCCTGAAAGATGTTGTGTTTGACATCATCTTTAAAGTTACTTGACTATCTGGGGCCAAGCGAAGCGGGAGCACTACCAATCTTTTCTCAAAGCGCTTCGTCGTTTTTTGAACCCTTATAACTTGGGTAGCACATGTAGCAAGACTTCAGGACCAGAGATGGACTGGAAAGGTAACATGGAGAGGACCACAAGGAAAAAGAAAGAGAGGTCAGCCAATATTTAGGTGGGTAGACGACAAAAAAAAATTGCTGGTCCAAAATGGCTACAATTCAAGACCGGAGTAGATGGAAGAGTTTGGAGGAGGCCTTTACCCATTATCGGGGTTTCTGAAAAATTATATTATGTATAAATAGTTTTAGTATAGAGATCATAAATAGTTAACAAGTGTAAAATATCAGGAAATAAAAGGCTTTTTTATTTAATTTAATTATAACTTAGGTTTGGATTATGTGGCTTGGCCGTTTAGTTACTGCAAGAACCTTTGTCCAATAGAAAAGTAATTAGCAGTAGATAATTTTTTCACCTTACGATTATATGAATGGAGCGAAATGGCCAAGCCACAATATTCTGACTAAGGTGTAGAGTTTGAGAAGTTAGGCCTTGTAGAGTAAGGGTGTGTGGAGTTATAAGCTTAGCTCTACATGAGATCTGATAGGTAACTTTTTGACAGTGCCCGTCAAATGAACTCGTCTTGACATCATTTTACATGAAAATGTTTTTGGTGGGATTATGATTCTTCTCTCGGCACACAACGGAAGTGACGCTCACGGTAACGCAGCACGGACCGTTAAGATAGGGTTTTGTTTATTTACAAACCAGTGGCACCTGATTATGATTTTCGGAGATGAAGATGGCGATATATTTTTTCCTTCTTTGCCTTTCTCTTATAACTTTACGAACGCAATGCAGCGCTCGGACAGTAAAAAAAATTTTTTTTTTATTTAATCTAATTAATAATAATAATTATAATAAACCAACTCTTTATTGAACACCACTTAAAATAAACAATAACAAAATAACTGTCGCCCGCGGTAATTTCGGAGTTCCCGTGGGAATTTTGGGATAAAAAATACCCTATGTCACTTAGGACTACCGTAGCTTCCTGTACCTAAGTGAAAGAATTTTCAAAATCGGTTCAGTAGATCCAGAGATTACCCTATAATGTCACAAAGAACACACCCTCCAAGTTTCATGTCTCTACAATCAGCGGTTTAGACTGCGTTGATCCATCAGTCATTCGGGACAAAGCATTTTATATGTATAGATTACCTACTAATAGGGATGTGGACTACTTTTGAAAATCAAAATTCTAATTAGTCCGTCAGTTAGAAAATAAAAAACAATTGACACATATTTTTTGCTTTTTCAAATAAAATATACAGAGATAAAGCGCATTAAAGTTTAGGGTGAGGGGGTCGTGACGTCACTAACCGCTAAAACCGCCATACAAACTGTCACAATAGTGACGTCACGTGAAATTTCAACTCAATATATCGCCGTTATTTTTTGATTAGGTAAAAAAAGAAAAAATACGTGTCCAATATTTTTTAATAATCTACAAGACGGACTAAAAAATAAAAATTAGTCAACATGCCCATTACTAATAGTCACACCTACCTGTATATACTGCGTTGTCGATTTGTATTGGAAGGCGTTTTGCGATAAGTCCACCTCCACAGGGAATAGTGTCGCGTTGTCTTTTAAATGTTCTGCTGTTTCGCTAAAAAACATACCTACTTTTAAATTCCTCATCAGATATTAGGCCCGTAATAATAAATCCTATTAAGTATCAACACAGAATAAAATGCTAGTGTATCAACTATACGATCTCATGTCTTTGTTTCTCTTCTTCATTTACCAGCGTAATGAGCGAGACAGATACCTCGGAAGGACATTGGCTCTTGAGTAACTTTTATCAATACCGGTTTTAGTGTAATTAATTCACCATCACTAGTTATTTATAACTTTTCGCAGATCCAAATAGATGTCTACTGGTGGTATGCTGCTGCTGGTAACAGCTTATATTAATAACTAGCTGTTCTCTGCGGTTTTACCCGCGCTAATTTCGGAATTCCCGTACGAACTCCGTAAAATCCGTTCTTAGCTGCGTATCCCACCAATAAACTATCTACTTGCTAAATTTCAGTTTCACAAGTCAAGTAGTATTTGAGATTTCATGTTGAGTCAGCGAGTCTCCTTTCACTTTTATGTACCTACCTACCATACCTACCATAGGTATTCAAGATGTGGTAAAATTGGCTGCAAATATTTACAGGGTTGAAAGTATACACCGGTACAAAACATGTTTATAAAATATAAAAGATTAAAAAAAAAATTCCACCAAAATAAATCAATCAAAAAGAAAACCTGTGAAAACGCTCGCCGCTAAATCACTTTACACACACATCGCCGCGTGCCGGTATCTTAAAGTCAATGACCTCGCTGTGTGCGTGGCGCGTGCCTTGTATACGTATTAGTGAGCTAGGTACGTATATTGTGTACCTTTTGAATGTACTTGTAATGTTGATCGAATTTATTCTCTTTATGTTCTGAAAAACTACCGAACTTATAATATTGTTTTTTCGCTTATCCTGTTTGTTATAACGTATACTTTCAGCCCTGTAAATATTTGCAATTAATTTTACCACATCTTATATAGTAGATTAGAGCCTGGTTCCATAACAACCGAGGCTTGTAATATGGGTACCAGGACTCTGGGTAAACGAAAATATTTATGTCATGTTCAGTTTAATGCAGGAATCGAACCCGCGACACTTAGCCTTAGCAGTCAGCTGACTGTATACCAACGGTGCTGTCATAAACTAAAGTATCGAGTACTTGTGGTACGCCGCCAATCCTTGTATGAATCTTCTGAGCTGATAGGCCACGTCCTGCGTCTTCTTGTTCTCCAACAGTTCCATCTTCACCAGCACGTCCGATCGGAGGCGGGCGAACCTCGCTCGGGCTTCCTGTCTACACCTCAGGATCAATCTGTATTTGAAAATATAGGTAATTTCGGAGTTTCCGCAGGAATTCTGGGATCAAATGTACCTTATGTCCTTTTCCGTACCCCTGATAACGTGCATGCAAAATTTCATGATTTAATGTTTCAAACCAACAAACTTCCTTTCGCATTTATAATGTACCTAAGGCTTATCTTATCCACCATATTCTTTTAAAAGAAAAATAATAAAAAAGAGATTTAAAACTTCAACAGGTTTGTTCTACAGGTCTCCAATAACCTCTGTAGTAAATAACCGTATTAATTTGAACAATGAGCGTCAAAAATACCTATACTCAAAGAAAGCATGTGGTTTATTTTTTGAACAGGCTAGATGGTTGACCATAGCTCACTTGATGTTATGCCACCATTTGGTCGAAGATTGTAAACGGAACTGGCTTTCAAGTGAGGTTGCCGAAACACACCGTTAGGTGCTCGGCGATAGCTTTTCAACTCGGTTAGCTGGCGAGCCACGCTCTAGAAGGTGTCCTACTACCATGCTGTGGTTACCTCAAATGTTTTGCTTTGCCGACAGTTCAAGTTCATTGTCGAATTATTGGATCCTCAAACCTGAACTTAAATAAATCTTATAGCATAACCTCACCTATACTCATAGTTTCCAGTCTCAACTCTGTACAGTGGCTCCTGCAACGCGTTGTAGCCGTACTCTTCATCGTCCATTTCCTTGACCTTCAGACAGTAGGATAGATACTCGAATTTGGTGTCGGCGTATTTACGTATCGTCAGTTTTGTATCAGGTATAGCCTTGTTGAGGTACGTGCCCATATCGGAGAGAATCTGTGAAGAATTCCCGTGAACATCTGGAGAATTAATGCGTAAATTAGACTCTCAGCTCTTAGGGCAAGATTATTGTAACTTTTGTTACTTATTCCTATTAGGTATTTCCCATTTGCCATTGCATATGCTATTATTAGGAAAACACCAATAGTGCTTTCCTACTACTTGTATTTCTTGTGGTTTCAAGGTCAATTTCACCCGTTTTACCCTTATATCAAAGACAGTGAAATATACACAAAAATATACGCCTATATTTTTGGATATCCTAATTTCAATGACTCTATTTTCAAAAACAACGGTATATCCACATTTCACTCCATTATTTTCACCCGCTGTTGAATCACCCGGAGTTGAATTTTCAGGTTTATACGGTCAGTATTGGGCTTATAGTAAATAAATAAATCAGTCAGTTAGGACGTGTAATTAAAAAGTACAAATTTCGAAACTTTGGTTTCTTTCTAAGTCTACTGCTCTTTGGCGCTTTGATGTCATTAAATCTAGCCGCGGAAAGTTTCAAATTTTTCTTTGACTCGTTTCAAAACTTACCGGCTTCAAAGCTTTCAGCATCTTAATGCCGTCTCTCTCGAGCAGCCTGTGGTACTGTCCGAACTTGGAGAAAGCTTCCGAAGCTCTTGCTTGTGGCTCCCTCACTCCGATGGAAGCAAACACGTCGCCAACTGACTTGTAAGTTTGTATCAGGTCGAAGTAGGATTTCAGCATCCTGGAATTTAAAAAGGATAATTAAAATACTGAAATGGAAATTTTATCAATATGTACCTAGATTACCAAAAAAGAACGTTAGAATAATGCTAATTTCAAAAATGATAATATTCTGTAAAGAAATAAAATGTATTTTTTTTGCTGTTATCTATACATATAAAATGCTTTGTCCTGAATGACTGATGGATCAACGCACAGCCTAAACCACTGATCGTAGAGACCTGAAACTTGGAGGGTATGTTCTTTGTATGACGTAGGCATCCGATAAGAAAGAATTTTTGAAAATTCAGCCCCTAAGAGGATGAAAAGGGGTTGGAAAGTTTGTACGGAACGATTTCGTGGGTACTTCGAGATTATCGCGGTTGAAACCGCGCGAGACAGCCAGTCACAAATAAAAATAAAAAGTGGCTTATTTAATTTGTTATGCTCATGAACAGAATAATTCCTGAATATTTTTAAGTGAACTTCACCACCTAAAGTATTTTTTGCACTATTTTTGTAATTAAGTTATCAATTTCATAAAATATCCTGAATTTATCATACTCATTCTATCTAAAATTACATACCTAGTTAAGCAGACTACGAAGCTTGTGTTTTTTCTTTACCTCTTAGAATGCTCCATGAGCCTCTTATAAGTGATCTCAGTGTCTCTCAACTCATCCAATTTGGCCACTAGAGTATCGTTGCATAGAATAGCTCTGGACAAACCCAAGGCGTCAGCCGCTCCCGAAGACATGTTCTCAACAAGGCGATGTTTCATCTTCTTCATAATGATATCTAGACTTTTACCTTGCTTTGGGTCTGCGTGAAGTTTATTGTAGTTTATCGTCACTTCATCCTGAAATGAACAAAGTTATGGTACTTTATGATCAGACCGGTGAAGTTTTAAGCGGTATAAACATAGGGTGCTTTATTCCGATTTCGGGATAGAGTTTACCTTGGCTGCTTGAATCATTTTTGCTACTTCAACTTTGGTCTTCCCCTTCACAGTTTGACCGTTAACCCCAACCAGTTCATCACCACTTTGCAAGGTGCCGTCTTTCGCTGCTGGTGTGTTATCAAATATCTGTTAATGTATGAATGTAAGATATTTAACATTTCTCTGTGATTAAAATCATACACTGTTAAAATGAACACGGGCGCAAAAATGCTAAGTAGGTTATATTTTACAAAATTTGATGCGTTTAAACAAACAGCATTGTTCAAAAGAAGAAGAAATAAATATGGCATATAAAAAGTACGCACTATGTAGCTATATATGTAGCTGTGACTACGAATCGATTTCTGTTATCTACTCTATGACACATTTGAGTCCTTTGCATTAAACTCATACATATAACTAGTTGAACTAAGTATTTCTAGAGTTACCTGCACGATATACAGGCATGGACATAACGGCGCTCCTCCACCAATGCTGATACCGATTAGATTCTTCTCGTCTTTACTCAGCACTATACTCCCCGACGTCACTGTCATGCCCCTGTTAACATCAACGCTGTTTTATAACCATGTTAGTTATGTAAGGCATTTTTCATTCGAGATAGTTCCACCTCCTTGGTTTTACCTACATGCCATGGAGCAGCTGCGCCGTGTCACCATGCAGCTAGAATTCAGAGGTGGAAGCCACACCAAGCGCAGTCCAGCTGGGTTGTCGTACCGTCTCATATGGAGCTAAGAAACTGCATTTACCAGGTAGCTAAGACTCGGATACAACCAGGAAAATAGAACTTAGCGGTGGTAATTCGTCTGGGTTTGGGGAAAGTTCAACTTCCTCGTATTGTTGATGAGCTAAAACTACCAGGTGACTAGAACTCAGTGGTATTAGCAGTGCGTTCCCAGTCCGGCTGAGAATAATACCACCTCTTAGTTTATGTATGCCGCGGAGCAGTTACGCTATGTCGCGTAACTACCAGGCAACTAGGACAGATCTGGGTGGTAGCGTACGTGAGCGGTCCTGAGTGCCACCTCCTTGCTTATCATGTATGATGTGGAGAGATGCGATATGTCGCGAATACCAAGTGAGTTAAGTGACCAATTCGAATGGTAGAGTGTACACATGAGTCTGACAAAACAGATAGAGGCTTTAAATACTCAACTGATCATCATGAAATTTTGCATGCACATCGTCAGGGATACAGAGAAGGACATAGGGTACCTACTTTTTATGCTGGTATTCCCGCGGGACCTCCGAAAATGACGCGAGTGAAACCGCGGGGAGTAGCAAGTCTATAGATATTGCAATAAGTCTATACTACAAAAAAATTAGCAGCTACTATATCTGTATTTCCACTAGCAATATAATTATGGTATTAAATTTCTCCCTAGCGGAAAGAATTAGCGATCACAAACTACGTAGAGCTGATATAGGACAGGTATACAACGTGTTAATGAATTAACTGAAAACCTGATACACCCCGTTTAAAAAAATAAACAATAATATGATTAAAATATATTTTATGTCGAAAAAAATTATACTTTAAAAGTTATTTACAACATTAGTTTGGAGGTGACCTATCTACGAAATTCCAAGCGCTACGCCCGCGCCTACCGGTTCGAATTTTTTTGCTGCAGGCGGCGTACGCGCCTTATATTGTATTATAAATAATTTAGACATGGGCTAGTAAAAATGAAAAAATATAACCTATATCAAAACATACTGCGATCGATTCGCTAGTCGATTCTGAGCAAACTACTTTCTAGTTTTCAGTTAATTCGTTAACACGTTGTATATCTACTACCGTATTTAGCTATATACTTGACGTGTTAGTGTTGGATTGGTTTTGAGCGAAATAAAAAAATAAACTAGTAGGTATTTCTATTTATTTTTTTAATTTACTTTCTTAATCTAATTCTAGCACCTGAAAATCAAAGGATCACACATTAGCGAATTATCTTTAAAGTAATTCATTTTATAGCTCCTAGGTATATTATTGAAGAGTTTTACAAATTTAGCGTATAGGTAACTACATTGACGTAGCTACTAAACTAGGTGTCAAGTCAGTGAAAATCCAAGCGATCAAATTAAAAAATAAACAAGTCAGTTGAACTTACATTAAATCTTGACGGTATATAAGATATCTATTCCTTCTAAGATCATTGAAAGTGTAGTCTGCCTCATTTTCAGTTTTTTCAGTGGTATCTTCAACGATCATGTTGACTTCTTCCTTGGGTTGACTTTGAAAAAGATTTAAAAATTAAATACACGCTTTTTGTAAACAGGAAAGCTAGCAAAATCATTTGGAATAACTGGCACATAAAACAAAAAAAAAAAAAAACAAGAGCTGTACCCTTAGCCAAGTTGACAATCTTTAATCGTTAGCGCATAGAAAACTAAGAAACGAATCGTCATTTCACCTGGACTTTTAATTGAACGTGATGAGAATATAACGTTCCATTCTTAGTTTTCAATGCGTTAACGATTAAAGATTGTCAACTTGGCTAAGGGGGTTAGCGTCGAATAGTTTTCGATTCGAATCGATTTTTCAATTATCAGACAAACAGGTTTAGTACGAACTACCAGACGAATAAGCAATTTGACAGTTTATCTAAGTAAATAAAAAAATTGGTACTCACTCTCCCATTACTTTCACATCGCTTCCAATTGCTAGTGACTCACTAGTGCTAGCACTAACAAATTAAATACGAAATTTATATTTTCAAACTTTACAAATAATTTTTTTTTACCAAAAATAGCATTTCATTCATCACACAAATACAACTTACCCATCAAAGATCGGTATTAATAATGTATTGTTACTAACTGTGCCTTCAGGTTTGCTAAATGGTGAAAAATCCATAAAAAATTTTTATTTACTTTGAGTAATGACATGAAAGAGAAGAAAAATTTCTAGACAAATAAATCAATACCTAAAGTTATCATAATAATCACACTTGAGTGTGTGTTTCAGTAAGTATGTTTGTTACTCCTTTACGCTTAAACGGCTAGGCGTGTTCTGATGAAATATTGGATGGAAAAAGTATATATTCAGATGTTACACTTTCATCCCGGTGTTTGTTTTTAGGAATATTGATATTCAAGAGGAGAATCCGCTAGAAATAGCTACTAAGTTTAAAATGGATAGCTAGACTCTACATAGAGTCTATATACTGATTCATTTGGATTTAAGGGTTGAAAATAGTATAATTACACTATAATCAACAAATTGTACCATCAGTATACTACCTAGGTCATATTTAAAATGAAGAACTATAATAAATTCCAATATTTACTTAGATATACGTATAAGGAACTTGTAAGTAAGTACATATACAGCCTTAAGTATACTAAATAGGCAATGAATTTCAATATTACAATACAAAATGACGAAAACTAAAACTAAGGAATCACTTATTACTGAGCTAAGTAACCAATATTATTATTGATCAGTTTATAATTAATATAAATCAATGATATAAATAGGTAATTTACATTTTATCCTCGTAGGGACTGTGTGTCAAATTCGTATTCAGCGGTGGAAACATTCTCGGATCAGCGAACGGATAAACTTGATTGTAATTCTGCCACATTTTCACATTGAAATAAGTATTCACTTTAAATTAAACCAACGCAAAACTAGTGTTCAAGTATCGTAAACAAACAATCGACAATGGTCTGCAACACAGAAAGGAAGGATGTACGTCACTAGTCGAGATAAGTTCACATGTGCCGATGATAAATAAAAATAGGGATACAAAAAACTCAACATATTTTTTTTAAAGTGGCGTTTTCGAAAAATTATATTTAACTTACATTTTGTCTTCCTCAAAAAAGTAGTCGTCGTCGTATTCTTGCATCATCTTGATGAAGAAATTCTACAAAATATTGTTCGTCGGTTCATTAAATTAGTGAAAACTGAAGCGTCACCATTGGCGACGTGGTATGTTCAAATTATTGATTTTTCCCGGCGTTCGCTTGACAGACGGATGCGTCGGTAAAACAGGATAGCCTCGCAGTCCCGTCCAATAGGAAACGGGGTGACAAAAGAGCGCGAAGTTTTGACAAAGAAAGAAAATGTGCGAAATAACCTACATCTTGGGAATAAATAAATAAATGATAAAATACGAATATGAAGTCTCGGAATTCCCGCGGGATCTATAGTAAGGTTTGGACACTATGACTGCAATTAAATGAAGATTCAACCTACTTTAATACTAATAATTTTATAATATCATTGGATTCCATTATTATTATAAAAAAGCGTTAAAAGTTAAATTTCTTTCCTTGCGACAATTTTGGTTGCCTGTTGAAGTTTAACTCTCAGCGGCAATAGAAAATCATTTAAAAAAAAGTTAAAACAAATAATAATAATTAGTAGTTGATGATTCTCAAATCACTGTTATTTTTAATTTTTTTAAATCTAGTCAACCCTCCACGGTTTCACTCGCGTTAATTTCAGAATTCCCGTGGGTATTCCGGGATAGAAAGTAGGCTCTATGTCACTCATCTGGATCAGGAACATTGTAGCAGAGAAAGAATTTTTAAAATCGGCTAAGTCGTTTTTTAAACAAACACAAAAAATCAAATCTTTTCACCTTATTAATATTAGAATAAAAATAAATCTAATATATATAAATCACGTGTCACGTTGTTTGTCCGCGATGAACTCCGAAACTACTGAACGGATTTTGACAAAATTTTGTAACCATTTATAATATTGTCCAACTTAAAAGATAGGATGGAGGAATTCCCGCGGGAACTCTGAAATTACCGCGGATGAAATCGCGGGGGACAGCTAGTATTATAAAAAAACTCAAAGAGCACACAAGCCGATTAACTTGAATAAGTCTTACATTGTAGAGTAGAAATGAATGCGTTTTAAAAAACAGCAGTGGTTAGTTGGCGTCGTGGCGGCAGTCGTCTAGTTTATGTCGTAACGTGATATCAACCATTAACACAAAACGTTATAGTCTTGCGGTTAGGTAATATTAAACCCGAACTGCTTTATATGTTAAAGTTGCAATAAACATCATTATCTCACTGCCAGTGCGTTTGTGTTTGCCAAGCGGGCTACACACCTGAAGTTTTTATTTTTTTTTTATTTATATATTACCTACAATAACATATTTATTTACAAATTAAAAATGAAATTTGTTAAAGTGAGTACAATTTTTTTTTTATCTCGAATAGGTACAATTTAAAAAATGTGTTCGGCAGTTGTTTTTTTTGTGTGTTTTGTTGTTTTGTGTGAATTGGATTTTATGAAACGAAAACGTGTACCTAACGAAAATGCGACAATTTTTTCTCGCTCTCTATCTCTTTCGTTCTTTTCTACTTCAATAAATAAAAAAAATATCAATCGAGCTCTCTCTCCCTCTCTCTTTCTCACTCTTCTCTCTGTTTACCTCCATGGTGTATTCATCTCATTCGCATACAAATAAACCAGAATACAGTTTAATTTCTATCGCGTGTGAACTCACACTCGATGTTTTAATTTCCAGTTGACGTTGTGCCTCTGTGTTGTTTTCATTCAACACGGATCAGCGTTGGACCCTTACGCTGTATTCAAAGGATTGATCCAAACGAATGTAGTCGGATTTCCCGTTTTGGCAAACAAGCAGACTTGGATTTTCGATCCGGACGTAAGTTTGAGGAGAAGAAGGGAGTTCGAGGAAGTGAACGGTGTGAGAGGTGAAAATCTGATCGAGAGACTCGGTGCGGGCGTCGACGGGTTCGGGGAAGAGCGTTTGAAAAGAGAACGTCTGAGAAACATGGATCTTATTGGTGGTTTATATCATACTACAGCTGCAGCTGCTGTTGAGTCCTGAATTTTGTTTAGGTACATAATATGTAGGTATATGTGTGCGAATTATAAATTATGTTATTTGTTAGGTAGCAAATTTTATTATAAAAACAAATTATTTTTTATACTTTATTATATATTAGTTAAAAGTTATTACAATTAAGTATAAAGAGAAGTTGAAACAGTTATTTTTTATTTTTATAGCAGTGGCTGATCGTTAGGAAATAGGTTGTAAAATGTTGTGTAACGTGGTTTTATTGACTACATTCCTAAAAATATGACCTAGTGATGTAGAAGTAAGGGTCTGATTAGGTAGGTAACTACTAACTAGGTATCTAAGAGTGAGAAATCTTTAAGGATCTGTACTTCCAATTCCGACGCAGCGCCTTATATTCATCTGATTTAGGAACGTCCTTCACTGTACCCCTGTAAACAATCATGCAAAATTTCCTGATGATCGATTGAGTAGTTGAGGTGTGAAAGCGTAACAAATAAACACTCAAACAAACTCACATTCGCATTTATACTGGTTTAGTTTAGTTTTACCACATGTGTGCGTCATTTTCGATTCATTCTTATTCAGTAAACTAGGTACTTTGCAACTAAGTTTATGTGTTTTTCCAAAATACAAGTGACATGGTCAAATTGAGAAACGACGCGACGTTGATTCACGGATTACGAATACATATAGCAATTATTCATTGCTTTTGCAACTGATCGCAACCTCACGTTCTATAGTAGAGAAAAAGTATGATAGAAACTCTACCAAGGCTTTTATTGAATTGCACAAACTGTGCCTCTACAAATTAATATGTAATCATGATCTTACATCACGAACTCTTTCAAACGATGCTCTTTCAAAAAGAATTTTGCAAATCTGTCTATATAATTATGACGGAGTTATGCCCGAACATACATTAAAAAAATATGTACAAACATTCGAATTGATAACCTCCTCCTTTTTGAAGTCGGTTAAAAAAATTCAGTCTCTATAATATCACGGTTCCATCATCATATTGCATTGTCACTGATTTTATAAAAATATGCCAAACGTCGGATATCAGTGGTTGAAAAGACGAAAAGTTGTTTTGCAAAAATTTTGAAACGAACAAATTACATAAAACATACGTAGCAAGTTATAATGAATAATATGCATACCGCGGTTCAGAGTTCATAGTAGTCGTAACTCGTAACGGTTCGTAACCAAAGACGCGATTGTCCTGACGTAATAAAATATACGCAAATTATTCAAAATAGTAAAGTAGGTAGGTACTTATACCTTTTTTTTCAGTCAAATCACATAGAAAACTAAGGTTTTCCTAATCTATACAGTCATATAAAATGCTGTCCTGAATGACTGATGGATCAACGCACAGCCTAAACCGCTGATCGCAGACACCTGAAACTTGCAGGGTGTGTTCTTTGTATGACGTAGGCATCCGATAAGAAATTTATTTATTTATTTAAGTTTATTGCACAACATGGTACAAAAGGCGGACTTAATGCCACAGTGGCATTCTCTACCAGTCAACCTTCACGGTGACTGGTCAATTTGTGATGAAAATAGGCAGACGAAAAAGAAGTTATTCTTTGCTTTTAAATTACCTACAAAACCACGAACCACGCATACACGAACCAAGGATGATGCATAGATACTTTTTAATAGTTAAGTATTAAAAAAAAAACTCAAAGCTCAACGTCACAGAATCCATAAATACGTAGAGTTGACTTTTGGGGCATCCTGCACTCTATAACGGCTGCACTCAGATTAGGTATAAGAGCACCTGCATACCTTCTGGTGTTACAGATATCTATGGGTGGCGGTAATCACTTACCATCAGGTGTACCACTTGCCCGTTTGCCCCCTACGACATAAAAAAAAAGGTATTTTTAATGATTACTTAATTTTTAGTAAAATTTAAAAAATTAAACTGCCGCACTCAGAGACGGTCATTAAATTACCCAATATTAATTGACATTTAACTAAATTTAACTTATTTAATTAAATGCCAATTAACATTAATTTAATGAACGTCTCTAAGTGCAGGAGTTTTTTTTTAATCTTTTCTTAAAATCAAGTTTGTACCTAATCATTAAAGTAACTTTGAGCGCGGCCCTAAGTTGTATTCTGGGCTGGCTTTTTATACGTATATTGTAAGTAAACTTGTTTTGTCCATATCTAGACAAAATCTAGGTCAAACTAGTTACTAGACGATAGATTAATGGATAAATACTTAACTTTACTAATTTGTACTTAACCGTTTTGCACCCTTCTTTTTTAACCCAATCAATAAAAAGTTTAACGAAAGAAAGCAAAAATTAATAATATCATCTAATTAAAATATAATATCACCGTTTGTTATCATACTGTAGATATATTATTTTAAGTTTTGAGCTATTTACAAAAATGGGGTTTTCTGACCACTAAAATAATTTCAAAATTCAAATTTAGAAAGAAATTAGTTTTTCTTTTCCATAAATAGGTGGGGTAGGTAGGTGTAAAATAACATACTAGTATAATAACGTAGTTCTAGACACTATTGCCCTCTAACGTAAGTTTATATAGACAAACAAGTAGGTACAATTTTATCTAGCAAGTGCTGCCATCTAATATAATTGGGTACTGAAAACGACATCAACGGCATCCACTAATAAATTAAAGATGGCGGCTTCTAAAGAAATATAGTAAGGTTGGATAAGTATCCACTCAGTACTACGTTTTCCACTTCATTACTACGAGTATCTCTGGAAAATGTATGTACCTTACCCTATACATTTTACACTACTGAGACACGAAAATTACTAAGCAATAACAAGCTAACTTCAATATTATGTAGGTACACTTTCCTATTGCTACCATGATAATTCACAGTGTCACAATCTCTGTGAAAATTACAGGGATTCTATCATAATTTTGTAGGAATCGTCTAATGAGATGTATTCAGATTGTCTATGTAAGATGAAAATATAATTTTAACAAGAGATATTTGCTTACAACTTGTGCGTGCATGTACATACAATATACACATACTAAGTATGTACATACTGACTATACGTGTAGCGAATTCTTGATTCTTTCCCCCCTGTAAGACCTAAAATGTTCAAGTTGTGTTCGAGTAATCTCTTTATGTTAGGTACATAAAATAATGCAATAGGTACCTCAAAATTTTCATCAAAAATGATTTATATACTTTAAGGACCGCGGCACATTCTTTTCACACACTTTTCACCTTTGATATAATTTCTATTTCTTTGCTTTACTTATAAAAAGGAGAAAAATAAAATTCAAATTGAAATGTTTGTTTTTCTTTATTTTTTAAGTTTACACAATATCAAGATTTGAAACACATGAATGGAAATACTTATTTATAATTATTATTACGATACGACACTTGTATATTATAAGAATTATAGTAAAAATAGATGGTAGTAAAATAAAATGTAGGTATTAGGTAGACTGCTTAGCTAAAACTACTTAAGGTACAAAAATAAGATACATGTAGAGTTAAAATTTATTATTTTGTTACGAATTTGGGACATAATATAGATTATACCAGAAAAATAATTACGATAAACTAGTCGAAGATTAAAAAAATATATAACATTTGAACCTCCAAGAAGTTTATCATAGCGAAAACACATAGAACAACATTGATATGCTAAAAATGCAAGACACAAGATTACTGACGAAAATCCTCGCAAAAAGAGCACAAAAATTTATATTGAGCACTAATTTCTAGGGATTCTCTCATTGCATTTAAAAAAACAGCCTTATGTCGTGTATTATCTACTATCACTACGTAGTATAAAACATTCCCGCTATCTCTCTGTCCCTATGTATGCTTAGATCTTTAAAACTACGCAACTGATTTTCATGCGGTTTTCACCAATAGAGTGATTCATGAGGAAGGTTTATATCTGTATATTTTATCCTGGAATTCCTCCGGGAACTCCGAAATTACCGCGGGGGACAGCTAGCATTCACCACAAAATAGGAAAATAAAAATTTGCAAAACAACGAGCATCATATAAGCAGAGTAAACTGAAGATGTTTGTAAAACGGCATTGTAACGGATATATTATGTATTATAGGGTTGGTCAGAAAGACTAACCAATCCGGGAGTATTATAAAACAATAACCAACGTGTATTATTAGTTCTGTAAAATATAACACCAAATGTTTTATCTAATTATTAAACTTAAGTATATAATATGATGAACTATATGTGCTGTGCTGTTGGTGTGCCAATAAATAAATAAATAAATGAACGAAAAAGACTGCAATTTTATTTAGGATAAGCAATTATTTTCTGTTTATATACATTGACCCATAATGTTAATATAAGCTCACGGGCCACTGCTGATGATAGGTGAAATGATTTTGAAATTTAGATTCTGATAGATTTTTTTTTATATAATTTAATTCTATTCTAATAATAATAATTTAATTGTATTCTATTGTATTCGCAGTTTTACCCGCGGTAATTTCGGAGTTCCCGCGAGAATTTCGAGATAAAAAGTACCCTATGTCCTTCTCTGTACCCCAGACAACGTGCATGCCAAATTTCGTCCAAATCCGTTCTGCCATTTTTGCGTGATTGAGTAACAAACATACAAACATAAACACACTTTCACATTTATAATATTAGTAGGATAGCTTACTTTATATATTTTGTTCATAGACAAGCATTTATTAATAAAAAAAGGTCATTGAGTATAGTAAAAGTTGTCTGTAACTACCATACTTACTCAACTAACAAAACATTGACTAAAGCGGATGCTGCGTTGTTTCGTTGAAATTTCTGTTTTATGTAAAATACTTTGACTAAAATTATAAATTGTAAAGGTACCTATTAAGAATATTCAATATAAATGCATAAGTAGGTATGTTTTATTAAGAGTAAGTAATAAAAAAACTAAATTTAACTAGGTACTAGCTTAGCTCTAATTTACATTATTATTTGTGACTATTTCTTTAGTTTAATACATCATTACGATTAGACACACGTTTATTTTAATTTTAGTTAAAACAATCGGTAATTACCTATAAGTATTCTAATAGGGTGGAACTTAAATTCATTAAAAATGTTTTTTGTTATTCATAGGTTTGTTAGTGCCTAACCGCCGCACTCAGAATCGACTTTAATGATTACTTAGTTAAGTATAGATTTTTAAAACAAAACTGCCGCAATCAGACAAGTTTAATTAATTAATGTTAATTGGCATTTAACTAATTAAGTTACATCTCATTAAATGCTAACTAACATTAATTTACTGAACGTCTCTGATTGCGGCAGTTTTGTTTTAAAAATCTATACTTAACTAAGTAATCATTAAAGTTGACTCTGAGTGCGGCCGTAAGTGTAATTTCGTATACCTTCGTATAATAATATTTTTTAATTTCTTTTTCTCATAAAATTCTACCAACTTTGAAGTAAGTTTTTGCTTTCAGAATAACAGTTTCTCTTACCCTATAAAAATACCTAGTAAGGCACCTATGTTTTTGGTAAACATTAATAAGTAGGTATTATTTATATAAAAATATTTTCTTTCGGGAATTGCCGTCAAAATTTTCAATTACAATAATTATGTTGGTTAAATAAAGTTTATTTGTGAACCATTATTGAAATAACCTTAAAATTCTAAAGCGAACACTGAAGACGCAATGATTACACCTTAATATGGCATTTTAAAATCATAAATAACAATTCGTAGTTAATCATAAGGAGATCAAAAATTTACGTCAATAATTAAGTACCTAACTAATTATTAAGTATATAGAATATTACCACTATTTAATTTCCTTATTAGAGAAAATAGCAATAACTTTTCAATCTATCTATCCTTTTTTATTTTATAATCGATAGGCGAGATGAAAAATCTTGCTGAATCTCTATTTGCAATTTCCAGTTGGCCACTCTAGGTCATAAATATAAAGAGGGCGCCACAGTGCAAAATAATAACTCAAATAACCCACAGATGGAGTTACTATCTACGCGTCTGTAAAATTTTTATTCTGTATTCTGTACTATGTCATTTTACTAATGGATTCCATGAACCCTAATAAAACTAATGTCAAATATTATGTTGATCTGTTTTTGATGTCGACCTTTTTATGTAGAGCAAAATGTAGAGAATGCTATTCTGTATTATTTTATTACAGGTTTTAAAGTTTTGTTTTCCTTTATACGATTTTTTTGCAACGTTCTTAGGTACGTATAGGTACCATATTAGTTTGTCCCGTTTCAAAATGTAGCCACTACTTTCTCTTATCGTAATTTTTCACACATTATAAATTTTTTTCATAATACAATAATTAATTAATACCTGTATTTTTTTTTATAATTTTAGTTTAATAGTTTTGAATAACATAATTGATTTATGAAGTACTAAAATACAAGTAGGTATAAGTCTTGCTTTATATCCGGTTTTGTCGCCATCTTGCACCCGGCTGGTAATCAGATTGACAGTCTGAAATAAAAAAAAAGAAAACAATCAAATATTATCATACGAGAAAATGAAACGTATTTGCGACAGATGACTGACGTAGATGCTGAAAAGTGACTGAAATAACGAAAAACGTGACACGCGTGTTTAACTTGGGAAACAATCTAACATTGTCATTGGCGTTTCGCCATAATTGAAGAAGTAGATGAAGAGATTTTTATTATTAAGAAACATTGTCATTGGCAAATTATAATTATAGACGCCATTATTAAAGAAGAAGAAGAAGACAGATTTGGTGGAAGACATTCTATATGATAAAGCAATATCATTGGATTTGGTTAACATCAGATGGGTAGATCAGAAATAGAAACTACTTAAATAAAATACTTTGAACTGTATACAAAGAATAAATATCTAAATAAAGTTTTAAAATCGACAGCTTCATTAGTTTAGTGGTTAGAGAACTTGCCGTCGTAAGTTAAATTTTCGCATTAGGGTAAATATGTATTTGGGTAAATATTTGTGTTTACCCTAATTACTTATAAGTGTTCAGTATGATGTTTACAGTGAAGTTCTTTAACCGCTAAACTAATGAAAGTGTCGATTTTAAAACATTTTATTTATTTATTCCTTGTGTACAGTTGAAAGTTTTTTATTTTCTATCTATACTTTAATGAAAGAGTAGAATCCGCGATTCAGTACATGGAATATTTCTAACAAAAATTGACAGGGGACGATAAACGAAGAGTAAACGAAGAGTAAACCACAAAAAAAGGGTTTTTAAAAATCTTTTCATACGGTTTTCACAGGTAGATCGAACCTAGCCTGGAGCTACACATAGGCTTTGTTTCATTGAAATCGGATGTCGGGAAAAAAAGGGTGAAACCGCGGGGCACAGCTAGTCTTCAATGTTTAGGATAACTATATCTTCCTTAACCATATTGTATATAAACTGCCTTCAACTTCGATATCTGCGATCGTTATTATGCTCGTCAGTCGATATAACTACACAGCAGTTATGAAACTGTAACGGTGGTCCGTTCGGTTCCCTTCCTTTTTTAGACTGTGAGAAGTCGCTGTCTCATCGCCGTCTCTCGGGTCTTGTTACTTTAACAAGTATGATTTGTTCGTGAGCAAAGTACAGTTATCGGACGTGAATAATATAATCAATAACGTTCGGTTTGTTTCGTGAACTGCATTTAATGTAAAGTTTATAAATATTTATACGTACGTATGTATACAAATACACTGGTGATCAAATAAACGAGGTCATCCGCTGCTTTGATAGCAAAGCCTAGTTTTTCTTAAAACTATAATATCTACTTGCATTGATCAAACTATAGAACAGAAGAACTACCTATGGCAGAATAGTCGTATTTAAAAAAACGCAAATATGAATCTGATAAATTTAATATTAAAATCGACATGAATTATTATCATTGGTTGAATGTAATTAGTTACAAATTTGCATTTTATTTGCGAATACGAAAATCACCGAGTCATTAAGCGGTTAATGTCGATTCGGTTGGTTCCACTTGGTTCCATCGCGGTTTTAAACGTGTTTTATTGTTATACCTAACGATCCTAAGTAAAACAGTAAAATTGTAGAGCATTTCAAGTATTTACTATTCATGCGGCTAGCACTGCACTAGCCTCATGCCCTTGGTTATCCTTGGTGTAACGTAATCAAAAGTTTCCTGACATAATAGGGAATTTTAGTGTTTATTTTCATTATCATAATCATAACTTATCTTAATCTTTCTAATTTAAAATCACGTGTCACGTTGTTTGTCCGCGATGGACTCCGAAACTACTGAACGGATTCTGATAAAATTTTGTAACCATTTATAATATGGTCCAACTTAAAAGATAGGATAGTTTTTATCCCGGAATTCCCGCGGGAACTCCGGCGGCACTAATGCGGGGAACAGCTAATCACCGTAAACTACTGTCGGGGTACTTTTTTCCCGCAACCTCCGCGGGAACTCCGAAATTACCGCGGGGGACAGCTAGTTATTTTATAAACCTTTATGTATTAGTAGTATAATAGCATTATTCTTTTACAAATATCTTTTGTACTTTCAGAGATGTGACTATTTAAAAGTTCAAGTTAGACAAGGAAAGCGCTAGTCCTATAGTGACGTCACTCGGCTTGTAGCGCCCTACAACCGCCTTACAAAATTCCTTTTTAGAAAGAGACAGACATAGTCAAAATTAAACAGTTTATAACTATTTTATTTTTTAATAAAATCTATTGATTTTTTCGCTTATGTTATGCTTATCCATGATATTTTCGAGTGGAATTATTGGATATCTGTAACATTCCAACAACAGTGAAATAGCCTATCATGATTCCTACAAACACAAATGTTGAATAATATGTTTTCCCGGACGCTGACGAAAGTACTTAACTATAACTTACAATGAGTTTTATTCAAATCAGTCGTGGAGAAATTTTTTTAGGAGAGTTTTTTTAATAAGATGTCGTTTTTGCTTTTGCCGAAGTATATTAGCGATTCGAATATTAATTGGACATAGATAAGAATTAGTGTGTTAACCCACACTGGAGCTATTTTGAGTAAATCGTGTTTTAAAATTATAGCGCCATTTTGTGTCAACATTTTTTTACGTTCTCATTATCTTGTAGATATTTAAACGATGTAATAAACTGAAAACATAATGAAAAAACACGTTCTCTAACTCCCAATAAAGCGTTCTGGATCAACAACTAAATTTTGTGGGTTAACACACTATTGCTTATCTATGCCCAATTGTCGTTCCGTTCTCCTTATTCCTTACGAAGTTATAATCTATACATATAATAAAATTGTAACAGGTCGATGTCTGTACATGGGGGATAAATAAGAAAAAATAAAGTTAGGCGACTCTATGAGTGATATAGAAGCCAAAAATACCGTTTTTAGAATTTTTGTCTGTCTGTCTGTCTGTATGTTTGTTTGTATTCGTGCTACGCAAAAACTGCTGCACCAAATTAAATTCGTTTTTTTTGGTTGTATTGCTAAGGGTCTAACTTAGATACTCATGTTTCGATTTTTTCGAAATTCCATCTGGACCTCGAGACAAAAAAAAATGCTGGCCATCCTACTAATATTATAAATGTGAAAGTGTGGATGTTTGGATGTTTGTTACTCAATCACGCAAAAACGGCTGAACGGATTTGGATAAAATTTGGCATGCACGTTGTCAGGGGTACAGAGAAAGACATAGGGTACTTTTTATCCCGGAATTCCCGCGGGAACTCTGAAATTACCGCGGGTGAAACCGCGGGCAACAGCTAGTGTCTAATACGACATAGTCCACTTTTAACATGAATTTTTCGTCATCACTAAAAGAAATGACGGAACCAAAGAATTTATACTAAAATTATAAAGCTGAAGATTTCAGTTGTTTGTTTGAACGTGCTTATCTCGGGAACTAGTGGTTTGAATTGAAATATTTTTTTTGAGTTGGATAGGTAGGTAGTCCATTAGTCGATAGATTTAGATTTATAGATTCACATTATTTCACATTATCAGATTCAAAATTACATCAAATTATAATATGTCAAAGGACAAAGCGATCGTCAGGTCAAGGCTTTATACCTAATATCACGCTACGACCAATATGAGAGAGCTAGTCATTAATAAAAGTGCTTACTCGAGTTCAGTGAGAAATTCTTAAATTCAAAGTTGTTTCAGGTAAAAATTGTTCATATACCTAAAAACAACGCAAACTAGTGACAACTGTTTAGTATTGCCAGTTTTGCACTCTGGAACGTGTTCGTTCGTTATATGGAAAGTGTATTTATAAATCATAGACACAACTTTTTACAGACGCCGGCCATAACAAAGCATCCAAGCTGTGTTGCCGCTTCACAATTCCACTAACTTTATAAATATTTAAAATCGATTTCTATCAAACAACTTAACGCGAGACTCCCTTTTTTGTTTGTTTTTCTCGAAAGCTGACAATCCGAAGGGTCTTTACTCCTTACGTCTTATACATAATTCAAATTTTATTTATAGACCGGACTTAGGCCCGACGGGATCCTAGGTTTTATAGCAAAAACTGGACTATTAAGTTGCTAAGATCTAGTCGTGTTTACTCGTACCTTCTATAGCCAATCGCCTTTGGACGCGGTTGAGCCTGCTTGGGTTGAGCGATGGCGTGCTTTATTTATGTGCCGATTTATTGTTCGATGTAAAAGTTTATAACTTTATTGCGAGCCTATGTTTGAAGAAACAGTCCATTTGATACAAACATAAATGCCAGATATCTGTGAGTCTACTAACTAATGTTAAATGAAAAGGTAAAACTTGTTTGTATGTTGAGAGTAATCCTTGGAAATATTGTAGCTATTCAAATTTTTTTTCGTTGCAAAATAAATTTAACGGAAGGGAAACGGAGTCGGACTTCAGGAAATTATAATTACACGTAATTTTTATATTGATAGGTGCCTAACTACTAAATCTAATATATATAAATCACGTGTCACGTTGTTTGTCCGCGATGGACTCCGAAACTACTGAATGGATTATGATAAAATTTTGCAACCTTTTATAATATGGTCCAACTTAAAAGATAGGATAGTTTTTATCCCGGAATTCCCTCGGGAACTGAAGGACATAGAGTACTTTTTCCCGCAACCTCCGCGGGAACTCCGAAATTACCGCGGATGAAATCGCGAGGGACAGCTAGTAATCCCTAATTTCCTATTAATATTATAAATGCAAAAGTAACTCTGTCTGTCTGTCTGTCTGTTACGATTTCATGCCTTAACTATACTCAACGGATCATGAAATTTTGAATACACGTTGTCAGCGATGCCTACTGGGAATTAATTATTTATCTACATAAATTATGATGGCGTCGGTATGTAGACTGTAATTTGTTTGAATCGAGACAAAACATCGTTCGTGACAAAGTACTATGATAATATTATTATTTCACTATCGTTTACACAATAGTTTCATCAAAAAAAAAAACCTTGTAATGTTTACTATTATAATAATAATAAATGCGAATATAAAGTTTGTTTGTTTGTTACTATCTCACTCTTTAACTAGGTAATGTATGTATATCATGAAATTTTGCATACACATTATCAGGAGTACAGTAAAGGCTATAAGGTAGGAATTCCCACGGAAACTCTGAAATTAACGCGCGTGAAACCGCGTGAACAGCTAGTCTATACTATACATGCGAATGTGAGTTTGTTACGCTTTCACGCCTTTACTACTCAACCGATCATTCTGAAATTTTGCGTACACGTTATCAGGGGTACAGAGAAGGACACAGGGTATTTTTCTATCCCGGGATTCCCGCGGGAACTCCGAAATTAACGCGAGTGACATCGGAGGAAAAGCTAGTCATGATATAAAGGTACAATCAGTCCTAAAATAGCATAATAGCAAAACATCGAGGTGCGGAGCGCACAGTAGCGTGCTGAAACTAGGTGTGGGTTCATAGTAGTTAGTATCTGATATGTACCTAGATGGTAGTTTAGCAGGTGCGGGCTCGGGGACACACCTCACCCATTAGGGACGGTTCAATTTGCTGACCAATTACTATGAAATCCAGCGAAAATTGCTGTCTACACAAAAACACACTGGCGTGACGACGTTTTTGGCTCCATACATGAAATTCCACCAGAGAGGTTAAAAAAAAGTTTTTTTAAACTAGCTGTGCCCCGCGGTTTCACCCGTGGTAGTTTCAGAGTTCCCGCGGGAATTCCGGGATAAAAGTACTCTATATCCTTTTCTGTACACCTGAAAACGTGTAGTATGCAAAATTTTATGTAGTTCCACCCGCGTTAATTTTGGAGTTCCCGAGGGAATTCCGAGATAAAAAATACACTATGTCCTTCTCTGTATACCTGAAACCGTATACGCAAAATTTAATGATGATCCGTTTAGCCGTTGAGGCGTGAAAGCATAACAGACAGACAGAGTTACTTTCGCATTTGGACGCAGATAAGCAATAACATGTTAACCCACAAAACGAAGTTATTAATTCAGAACCATTTATTGAAAGTTATAGAACGAAAAACAAACAAAGGTTAAATTTTCAAATAACGAATAAGTTACTACTAACTATAAAACATCAATACAAGATAACATAAATTAATGATACGTACGTAACGGACACATATTGGAATTATTCAACGTGCATATATCATGGGTAAATAGCAGATAGCTAGTTAATTTAAAACGTTTGACAAACGCGAAGTTATTCGAAGGTTGCAAATAAATGTTAAACGGAAAGAGGACACGATGTTGTTGATCAAACAACGAATCAGAAGCGACAGCTCGTTTAAAACTTCAGATACCTAACTTAACATAGAAAACACATACAAGTTACATTTTTATTCAAAATTCGTTCGAAATTGAAGCTCAAAAACAATTGACGGGCAAGTCGATCGACTTGAAAGTAGATTCGCGGTATAAGACAAATGAGCTCATGAGGTTCCACCACTTTCAATACTATGACTGCATTCAATGCTATTCTATGCCTAGTATGTTTGGTATTTACATTGAAGTTAGACCATATTTTTTTTTGATAATCATGAGAGGAAACGAATAATTTCACCTGTAGAATTACGAACTAACTAATTTATTTTAATGCTGTCAAGCACTGTAATTGGTATTACCTTAATTAATTTATCTCGAAAAAAAAAATTGATAAAAAAAGTCTTTCGAAGTTTAAAGATATCTCCATACTAAAAAAGGCCATCAAAATGTGATCAGTGCTTAAGCTATAAAAACATAAAATTACAAACAAATCGAGATAATTTAAATTTTTATATTAATAGGTATGGATTTTGTTTATAAACAGCTTTATCAGTAGAGTGTCCTATCTGATTTTAAAAAGATAGTCTACGCTAACTTTGAATGTCAGCGGTGTACAAAATGTCAATAGGTAGAGATATACCTACATATAAACACTGGTAAGTTCAAGCGTCGAAGCTCACTGCTCGAATACTCGATTCACCTGTTGAGTCGATTTGCGTCACCTTGCCTGATGGAGGCACGTAAGTGGGTAGATTGTAATGGTGATATGAGTAAAAGCTTTGAAAGGTGAAGACTCCGAATTAAATGTTTAAGCAACTAGTTGGCTAGCTGGTCTCCGCGGTTTCACACGTGTTTATTGAATGAGAATGAAAGTACTGTAGACGTTGAAGGCTGTAGAGTGTAGAGTCTCCATCTAAGATATTTCAGTTTGAATAAGATGTTTTAAATATAGATTTTTTATAATGGCCAATGGAAGCTTAGAAATTGATACATGGTTTACTTGTGAAATAAATATCTTTAACAAAAATAACATAAAAATATTTTATCCATACTAATACCTATTATACATAATAGAGGTAAAGTTTGTGAATGTCAGTCTCTGGATCGACTGAACCGATTTTGAAAATTCTTGATTTCACCCACGTTAATATCTGAGTTCCCGCGGAAATTCGGGGATAAAAGTACCCAATGTCTTTCTCTGTACCTCTGACAACGTGTATGCAAAATTTCATGAGGATCGGTTGAGCCGTCAGACAGAGTTACTTTCGCATTTATAATATTAGTAAGGATTAAGGTATCCATTTCCATATTTTGTTTTTTTATTATTATTTGCTTAGACATTATCAGAAAGCGCCACTTGATCCTAAACTGCATAGCTAACAGGTATCATTCGCTAATTCACTTTATTATATATCTGCACTTTTTTATATAGGTACTATATACATCCCTTGTTTAGTCTTTGCCAGCTGCTATAAACTTATTTAGCTTTGAACGAGGTTAAAGTGTGTGTTTCCAAGATGGTTTCCAAGAACTTTAAGCAATTTGTAATGTACATGAAAGTGTTCGTGATATGTCAGTGTTTGCGGAGATATTCCACCGCAACTCGGTGAAGACGGGTCATATCGACGACAAAATACCTGATATATTATATATGTTTATAAAGTTCATTTGAAGTCTTCTATTTCATAATAAAGATAGAATTTGATGTAACGGCACGGTGTATTAACTATTTCCTATTTGCAACTGAATTAAAAAAGGGAAAAGAATCTCTATTTATCTGTTTTTTTTTTATTTAATGATATCTCTGTCAAGTGAGAAACAATTTTTATAGTAATTTTTTACAAGAGTTCTATATTTTTTTGTTAAGACTAAACGAAAATTTGATTTTTGCTAAAAGTTTAAACAGAAAGTTGTTACCTACCTAATATGACATTTAACCAGCGTGCAATGGTGCACGTCATTTAATGAATCCTTATCCTAACTAATTTTAAGGCAATAATATAAAATACTTACCAAAATTTTAGATATACAAGGCTGGAGCTCTCTTCTGAGATAATTTTTTGTACACGTCATTCTTAGTCCTAGATTTTGGTTTCTCGTTAGTTTCAACTGGACAACCTTTTAGCTCCCATACCAAATTCGTCAAAGACTTTGGTCTGCTGAGTTTCCTGCAACGTTTCTCTGGCAGTTTTGGACCGTTCCCAGAATCACCGGATGTCCTGCCACCAGAATGGCTGGAGTCCAGCGTTCCATCCAACTCCATGGCTTGGTGAATGTTGGACAGACTCTTGTAGCGTATATTAAAAATAGGCGAATCACCCTTCAACGGTCTGAGAGGACTAGCGATCGGACTAGGAGACTCCTTGGTCGGAGTGTTGCTTTTTTGACGGAAAATCATTTTGGTCTTCCCATTGGCGAAATTGTTTTTGATGTACAGTTTAGGTAAATTATTAGGCGCAGGCGCTATGGAGCATTTCTCTTTGTAAACTGTCACCGGTGTCTCTTTAGCTGTGACAGCGGTTCTGCGGGTTCTTTTCTCGGCCTTCTGCGAGCTTAACGGTTTCTTTGTCGGTATTGTTTCGATGGGCGGCGGTTCTGGTTTGATATCGGATATGAGGGGCATGTGGATCGGTGTCGCCGCTGGCGATGATGGTGCGGACTCGTGTCTTGGCGCTGGCTCGTTTGTGTAATTATTCTTTATGTTCTTAGGCAGTGGAGCGAACCCTCTAACGTAGTCGTAGATTTGATCGATTTCGTCATACTCATCGGGTATGCTGTGCTCGTCCCTGTGGCTGCTGTAGATGTGACTGTGTCGGTTTATGTTGTGTTTGTGTTGATTCGCTGTGTCAGAAGACGCGCTCCTTCTGAGGAAATAACCAGTTTTTACCAACGGTGGGGCGTGCAGCGGGCCGGTGAGCAGCCTTTTAGGATCCCCCAATTTACCATCTAACACATGTATTCTATCGACTACGTCTACTAACAAACGATTGCACTTTTCCGCTAGTCTGGAGAACTCCATGAAGTTTTTGATTTGCTCCTCGTTTTTGCATCTTTGTAATTTCAACGGAGCCGCCAATGGTAGAGCGACTAACGCATTCCCTTCTTTCGGTAGTGGCAGTGCAAAGACATGTTCTTCCTCAAACATCGATAGCAGTCTAAGTTCGGGTACGAAATGGCTCGCACTCTTCAAGCCTCTAGGCGGCGTTCCGTGGACCAACCGGACTGTTATTGGCAATCTTTTCGTCAATAACGTCTTGGCCGTATGGACGCCGCTTATGTTCTCCTCTTTGGCCACAGCAGAAAACTTCCCTCTCTGGTCTAAGCTCAGCAAAATGGTATCGCCTTTTGAGTCAGTACATTTCAAATATTTACTTTTACCTAAATACGCGTCGCCTCTCGGCATTATGATTTCCCCAGCGGGTAAATTCCTTGCACCGTCAGCAGTCACATTTCCATCTAGATCAACTTTAGCACAGATCACTCTTATAGGTTCCCTTACTAAACAACCATCTTCTATTCTCCTTCTTGCTAGTTCTGAAACAGTTTCTATGCATCTGACTGCTCGACCTTCTTCGCTTAGCAGCTCAAAATATCCCTTGTAGGAGTCCGGTATAGCGATTCTTGGTCCTACGCTGACCATTCGCCTTCCTTCTTTGAGTTTGATGGCTTGGGCTATTATTTTCTTTCTCTTTCCCACCGATACGAATAGAGCAGTGCTTTGTAGGCTGGGACTGGGGAGAGTAGGAACGCCGAGCCCACCGTACTGTCCCTTAATGATTTTAGCAACATTCGGGAGGCGATACTTGGCGACGAACTCTTTAAGATAATGCCCTTCGTCACACCATCGCGACGCTGCTACCACGACTTGGCCGTCGGTGGCTGCCATGTTGTTACATCTGTAAATAAAAAAAACTCATGATTAAAAAAACATAAGCCAAACGTTATTTTTTAGTCGTTTTTGACAAACATAACCATAACAGTGGAAGGTTTTAACCATTAATTGTTTATCTCTTTAATAAAAGCTCTATAAAAGTATTTCTCCCCTTATCATAAGTAGCAGAAATGTTAAGGGCGTATTCATATTGAGTTCTCAGTTTGCGGGTTTCTGAGCGAATTTTTCAGTACTATAATTAAAACAAAACATTCCTACTCGTAAGATAAGTACGCAGTTTTCAGCTAAACCCTCGCCGATTTATTCAGTCAGTTAACAGTTTCCTTAGGTACAGTCAGCTTCTTCATCGGTCAATGATTTGCGGCTTTGACACCGTTGTCGGTGAGAGTGAGTGGTTCAAAGTCAGCTGGCAGACAGTCAGTTTAAGCTTAACGTGAACACACCCTAAGTCTTCGTTAACTCTTTAATAGAACTTGTGCTTATTTTAAAAATATTCAAGGGCCAGTGTTTCAATATTCAATGCGATATTGTGAAGCAACATTGTAGGATAGTTTATATGACAAAGTGCACATAAAAACAGCTTTCCAGTATGGCTATAAACATAGGCATTTTATACGTATAATAATTTTAAAGTTAGTGCCGAGTGTGGCGGAAAAAAATGATTAGCTCTTGTGTCTAGACTCGGGATATCTAAAAGGCTTTATAGGACGCCGTAAGCAATACTATGTAAGGATTATTTAATTAAATTGATTTAGTAAATCTTATATCTAATTTAAAAGAATGATGGACTTTTTTTATGGTGTATTGTATTTACCATACTAGAAGTCTTACCACCACCTCTTTAACAGTGTTATTGTATTCCTACATTAAAGTTACCACTTTGTACACTGACTGTAAAGTCGAAATTTGAGACTATTAAAGAGGGAGTGGTAGGTGCCCCCCGCGATTTCATCCGCGGTAATTTCGGAGTTCCCGCGGAGATTGCGGGAAAAAGTACTCTATGTCCTTCAGTTGCCGAGGGAATTCCGGGATAAAAACTATCCTATCTTTTAAGTTGGACCATATTATAAATGGTTGCAAAATTTTATCAAAATCCGTTCAGTAGTTTCGGAGTCCATCGCGGACAAACAACGTGACACGTGATTTATATATATTAGACTAGCTATCCCCCGCGATTTCATCCGCGGTAATTTCGGAGTTCCCGCGGAGGTTGCCGGAAAAAAGTACTCTATGTCCTTCAGTTCCCGAGGGAATTCCGGGATAAAAACTATCCTATCTTTTAAGTTGGACCATATTATAAATGGTTGCAAAATTTTATCAAAATCCGTTCAGTAGTTTCGGAGTCCATCGCGGACAAACAACGTGACACGTGATTTATATATATTAGATATGGTTCTAGATAATATAATATTATAAATTGCAGATATTTTACAGTATATAAATAACAAGTTATATAATGAAACGAATGTCAGCCGCTGTAAAAAACCGTATCTTCTAAGAGATTTAATTCAAAAGAAATCGGTAGCAGATTAATTAACTAAGATAAATATGGTACTATAACTTCGATGATAATTCTACAACATTGAAACTTGAAATCAAAAGTTGAAACTTGTTAAAAAAAGTTTTATTTTTTTAACTGAATTTCAATTAAATTACCTTGTTATTCATTCCTACTCTTTCTTAATTCTAAATGGTATCTAATTTAGAACAACATCATTTTAATATTACTATATTATCATCAGAATCGAAGCTTTGTGCAAAATTCGAGCTCAATCGGATACTGAGAAGTGACCGAAAAATCGATTAAAATGTTGTGACCGGGAGATATTTATAAGTACATTCGTAACGAAGGTTGCAATAAAAATATGCGTGAAAATTACTCATATAATAAACTAATGAACACGAAGTTCAAGCACTTCAAGCGATTTCAAGCTTGGCCAAGTGATGGGAAAGAAAAACAAAAAAAAAAAAACTTTAATATAAAACCGACACACTTATATCGCCAAACGTTCCGTTTCAAATCTTCCACTACAGTCTACAGCTGGACCGCAGCAGTGGAGAGAAAAATAGTGTGAAAAAGAAGCAAAAAGGAGACATTTTTCTATTCACCCAATAATGGTACAGTCGATCTAAAAATTTACAAGACAAGCCGTGTTTTAAAAGCGAATAAGCTTTTCAAAATGGTTCATTAGTTCTTTTTTATAATATCAGTTTTATTTATATAAGTATTTTAAAAATATAAAAAGAAATTAAAAAAATCGAGTGTGAGTTTACCCGCGGTAAAGTATAAAGTTGTGCCTTTTTGTTACACGTTTTCGTCACAAGAAATCCAATTGACACCGTCACAAAAGAACTTTCACTTAAAAACTGTTACACCCTAAAACTAAAATTCTTCATATTATTACTAAAATAAAATTACAAATAGATACGAAAGTTTGGGTGTTGTTTTCTGTATTTTATACAGTACCTACAAGACGTAGGTACTTACCTACTGTGACGAAGAAGCATATTGTAATACATGTTTAAAAGAACATCGGCAACCCGCCTTAATTTTATTTGATAAAGTGTAATGGTGTATAAAAAAGAGGTGTTTAAAAAAATATTCAAATTTGATTCAGAGCTAAGAAAATTGCAGGAAAAAAAAAAAATAGTACATTGTTATCCAAGGGGTGAAAGTAACTCATTTAGTGCCGAGACGGGGTTTGGCGCCCGAGCGTAGCGAGGGCGCCAATAGTTCGAGGCACTAAATAAGTTACTTTCTCCCGAGGGTAACACTGTGCTTTTCATTACGAATGCAAGGAAAGTCAAAATAAAAATAGGAATTAGCTAAAGAAAAAATGAGTGAAGATCGGATAGTCGCTTGACACTTTCCCACCTATTTCTTTTTCTTTGGCCGGCTAGCTATTCAGCCAGTATTTTTTATTTACATTGTGGCGACCTAAAAAAAATATTTTCTTTAATTATTAAGTATTAATTAAAGAAAATAAAAAAATATAAATAGGAATTAGCTTAAGAAAAAGTGAGTGAATTTTATTTTAATTAATACCTACTTAAACTTTACGTTATTTCAATTTTACATCGCGCTGGCTGTATAGAAAGTTGAAACATGGTTCAATAGAAATGTGAAAATAGACCTAGTTTTTTTTTAATAATTTGACAGTTGTCAGTTGAAAGCGATTCTCCCTAGGGCTGAAAAGGGCTACTTTCAACCCGCTTCTCAGGCAACTTCAGACCTACTTTCCGAGCATGAGTAATGAAAAAACTATTTGATGACCTAATTTCGCTGTCAACTGTACCTTCTACATTTGGCCACCGCAGATAAGAACTCTACCGTTATTTCATAAACGTGCAGTAATTCCACACTAAAACTATAGAAAGAGTTTTGTTTACGACGCGCCTAGGATCGAGGCGCACTTGGTGAAAAGATTTTTTTTTCTGACAGTGTGCCAAAATATATTTTAGGCTTTTAATTTTCTTACACAATATTATGTCATTAAATTATTGACATTGTATAATGATACTAGCTGTTCCCCGCCGTTTCACGCGCGTTAATTTCAGAGTTCCTGCGGGAATTCCGAGACCCAAAGTACATTTTGTCCTTTGCATTTTAGTGTACACCTGACAACGCATGCAAAATTTCATGATAGTCGGTTGAGAAGATAAGCGGCGAAAGCGTAACAAACAAACAAATACTCGTAAACAAACTCACATTTATTTTGCATTTATAGGATAAAGATTAGCTGTTACCTGCGCTTTCACCCTTGTTAATTTCGGAGTTCTTGCGGGAATTCCGGGATACAAAGTACCTTATGTCCTTTGCTGTAACCCAGACAACGCGTATGCCAAATTTTATTACGATCGGTTGAGTAGTTAATAGTACGGGAGATACCGATGCTAATTCAGGAGTGATTCGAGCGTCGTTGGGACCTATTGGGTTTTGAAGATTAGGAGATATAAACAAAATAAGGTCATATGATATTTTTTCATTCACCGGTGGGTTTAGCTTCTACAGGCTTTCAAAAATGTAAAAAAAAATATTAAAATGGAAATACTCGAGCGCGTCAGATATTGTAGTTTAGATACTCCAAGGTGTCTCTGATATCGAAAATATATTCATCTGCCGATTTGCGTGGTGGGGGTGGCCATCCGGAAGTGGAGAAAATGAAAAAAAAAAACATTTACTCCAGCGCGTCACATATTCAAAGGGGATGTTAAGTGAGCCCTAAAAATGCTCCCCTTCGAAAATCTGCCAATTTGGAGGTGACGCAAGGTAGTAGCGAATTTTTGAAAATGCAAAAAAAAATCTCAATTTTGAAATACTCGAGCGTGTCAGATTATTTTACAGAAAGTTCAGCTTGCACTCCAAGTTATGTTGGCTTAAAATCTGACAATAATTTTGAGGGGTATTATTAATCTGACTGCTAGAAACAAAAATTATGATTTATTTTTAAGATATTTTTTTCTTTCTGACGTAAGTTTAATAACTTTATGAGCTATTTCTTGTTCACAAAAAACACACTTTATATTTCTATGAAATATGTAAAAGATCACAAAATATTATTCACAAAACTAACTTTAAAGCACAAACAAGCCAGAGCGTTTTACATATAATAACATGAACGCGTTGTTTTGTGATGAGCTTATATAATATATATATAATTACATTAAAGTGAAAGGTTGTAGGTGAACCTATAGTTTGAAAAGTGTAATACTTACCTTAACTTATTTTAATATGTATTTTAACCGACCAAAAAAAGTTATAATTTGACACGTTTAGCGCCCTGACATATTGTGATGACGTTATGGCGACGGAAAGTAGTGTGAGGACGGTGCGAGAGAGTGAGAGATAGAGAAAAAGTAAAAGGGAAAGAAAGACAGAGATATGAATAGATACATGTTTCACTGCAGCTGCTCGTTCGATTCGAAGACGATTTTTGTTTCTTCGGCTTATGAAAATCGGCAGATTATATTTTTCCCGCTATCCTTGAGTTATTTACATCAAAATAAAAAATAAATCAACTGCGCTCGAGAATGTCGAAGTTGCGTTTTTTTTTTGCAAGTTTGTGATCCTCTAACTCCCTTACGTCACGTTCAAATGGTCAGATTATTCATATACATACTTCTCACTATGTAATTAACCGACCATATCTTAATCTGACGCGCTCGAGTATTTCGAGTTATCGATTTTTTTTTACTAATCTGATCGGTTATTCTAGACGCACCCACCAGTGTAGAGGGCCTATATTTGGTGGAGGTACTCAACATGGTGCAAGGTACCCCAAGGTATGTTCATCTGACGCGCTTTAGCTAATCCACAAATCCCCTCTTGACGGTCCGTACTATAAGGCGTTAAGCGTAACAAACAAACACATTCGCGTTTATAATTTTCAACACCCAATTACATTAACGACATTACAACCTCAACCTTAATAATTTATCTTTTCGCTATTAGATGGCGTTACTGGATTTTTAAAGATTATTGTATACGTCTTGGTCTGAGTGTGCCACGGCCTTGCTGGCGGTGCGCGGGCGCAGAGCCGGCGGCGCGTAACGTAACGTAGTGTTACACGGCGTTACATCAACGCACCGCGCTATTGTCCGTGTACAATGACCTTAACCGCGGCCGGCCTCCGCGGCGGAGCTAGCGGAACGGTGGTGCGCGGGTTCGAGTCCCGTACCGCAACTCGAATATACGCCAAATTGTATCAAATTATATTCACCGCCATATTAGCCTTGGATTTTGTAAACTACCTAAACTAAAACGATGCCTAAAAAAAGGAACCCTTATACTTTAGCATCACTTAGCTTCGTTGTCCGTTTGTTTGTCTGTCCGTTTAGATGAGGGAATCAAAACCTAAAGGGTATACGAGCATATCCCGTTTATTAAGAGTCATAGAAGTTGGTATAAGGAACCAACGAATCGCCATATAGAGGACGTATTATTGAATCGTTCGAATTACCTTCCTGTGTGCCTAATGTTAAGAAAATATATTATGAGCATTCGCATACGAATCTTGCGATTCCGTGTGCGGAGGTAATCCCAGTTTTGCGTGACCATACTGAGACAAAAATAAGCGCTTGTTCGGGAAAGTTCGCGACCGAAAGTTCTCCACCGAAGGTCGGTCTTCAGTATTTCTGCTACCGGTGTTCGGTTACCAAGGGGTAACAGCTAGTCGTTAAATCCATTACTGCGATGAGAAAATTGGTCATTAGAGTAAAATAAATGAAAATATATAAGCACCAATTTTTTTTTACAGTTATCCAAACCCAAATTTCTTTCCATAAAAATTTCAATAGATTATCGTCTTTTTTTAAAAGATCAATAGTCGGAAGATAATAGGAATCTAAATCTAAACAAACCGTTGTCTGCACCGACTCAAAATTAAATATATATAATCTTATCGACATCACGGAATTCCAGCTCCGTGTCTGTATACACATTTTTTTACAATGCAATAAAAACGAACTTTTTCTATGATAAAAATCACGAACGATTTTGCGTTCGAGTGTACCACATCACGACTTTAATCGCACAATTAGAGCTATTGTGCTCGGCTAGATGATGCTGCAGTTAACTGTACCTGAAGGTTTGCAGACAAATATGGAGGCTCGAGGCGGGCCATGAAACAAGCGGTTATACCATTAAGGCCGGCCGCACACAGAGCGTTTTTCACGGAACAGATAGAAGGGGCGTTGAACGAGTTTAGTATGAAAACAAAAGAAAATCAGTGTCGCCGGGTGATTTTCATACACAAAACTATTCAATAGGAGTTTTTTGGCGGAAAGCAAAGAAGAAGGGTCAATTAGTTTAGCTGTGACAACAAAGAAAGAGAGAAAAGTAAAGCGTAAAAAGTAAGAAAAATAAGGCGTGCTTTACTAAGAGCATTCACAATTTATGTAAGCATTGTTTTTTGTTTTATAAGGTTCTTTATTTACATAAGATAACAATACAACTTTCACCAAGACTTAACTAGTGTAAGCAACAATAACTATATACTACGGTTCACCAGGCTGACAACACTTTTACAAACTACGGCAAACTATTTACACATATTATTTAAATGCAACCACGTGGAGTGGTCTGCTACTCAATTAATCGTTTACACATATTTTTCACTAATACGTGTTTGTGGTACAGTCAACAGCAAAAGTAGACGATCAAAATCAGAGATTCATTACTAATGAACGGAGTTTGCGTCAGAACTGTGTGTCGTCGAAACTCGAAGATATTCAAAAATATTTTAACTACTCACTAGTTTTGGAATTTTTTTTTACTTCTTAGTTTTGATGCGAATTGATGTCAAAACTGATCACGAATATATGGCAGCTGTACTAGTAGTAAATGTTTGGTATAATTTACAATCACATACTTTTGAATCACTTCGACGCCACACAGTTCTGACGCGAACTCCGTTCATTAGTATTGAATTTCTGATTTTGATCATCTACTTTTGCTGTTGACCGTACGTGTATAGCATTAAAGTTCTTTCAAATCGCTAATCGCTTATCCTGTGAATAACCTCGCTTTGTATGTCCCCACAGGCCGAGCGGTGTCGTTCGCGGCTACGACTGCTACGAGACGATGTTTCCCATGAACCGTCTGATTTATCGCAACCAGATTTGTCCTGCGGTACCCTAATTTGGAGCTGTGACACACAACTTCATAGTGAGTTTGACGACCCGATTGGCGCAATGGTCATCACGCCTGCCCGCTAATCAAGAGGTTCCGGGTTCGATTCCCGGTGGGGGTGGACTTTGTGTGATGAACACAGGGTTCCATTTTCCAGTCTCTCTATAGTATAATATAATGTAATAATACGTGTAGTATATACCACGTTTGCTTGGTTTCCACGACACAAGCTTATAGCTTAGTGTGGGATCAAGTAGATCTGTGTGTTGTGAAGTGGATTATTATTATTATTAGTTTCATGGGAATCCAACGAGTTGCAATTGTCTAAATGTTTCATTGACACTTTAGTTTCGAGAGCTAATTTTGCTCATCCGGGCTAAGATGCGCAAGACGACAAAATTTTATCGAGCCATTTTATCGATTCTCGTCGACATATTGTATGGCTTTGTCGACGAGAATCGATAAAATGGCTCGATAAAATTTTGTCGTCTTGCGCATCTTAGCCCCCCACGTCGAACGCAAAACCTCACCGCCTTGATAAGGGTCTGCGCAGATATATCGATGCTAGAACACTCGCGTTAAGCTGATCGGCTGTCACTACGAGAGTGTGTGTAATTAGACCCTTAGATGTATTGGTTCTCAGAACACGAGTAGATAATTTAATGGTTTAGTCATTTGGAAAAGATGGATTAAAGTATAGCAGCTAAGAAGATGGGGGTATATAAAAAAGCAAGTATGAGGAGAACTATTAAGACTTAAGTAGGCAGTAAATACTACAATCTATGTATATACATAATATATAGGTAAAAGCATTAACTGACTGACTGATCGATCAACGCACAGCTGAAACCGCTGAAACCAGAACCATGAAATTTTGCACAAATATTCCTTAAGTGACTTGGGTTTTTTCAAAATTCAACCCCTAAAGAGAGGAAAAGGGGTTGCAAACTTTGTAAGCCACAATTCCGCGGGAATCCCGATATCGTTACGGGTAAAACCGTGTGGGACAGCTATATTTAGGTTAAAATCGATGAATCTATACTATACTAAATATATATAGAAGCAATATAAAATAGATAAAACCAAATTAGCTAGAGGTAGTAGCTAAATTTTCTGTGTATTAACTTGTGTTATATGTCTTTTTTTGCTTAAATAAATCTTTCTTTCTTTCTTTCTAAATGGCTAACACTAAATAATTAATGGGAAAGAGAGATTAAGATAATTTGACAAAAATGGAAATGAAAAATTTCCAGCAGAGTCAAACGAGAAACAGAAAAAAGTGTAAGGGAATATGGTAAAGACTAAAGGAGGTCGCTTGAGAAAGATGTATACTGAGGATGTCCCCAGAACGGCAAAAATCAAAAGCCACGAGACAAACAAGAATGTATGCCAAGGATTATGACTGTGAAAGAGGCGAAGATGTGTACCAAAATATCTTTACAAATAGGGGTCCACATAGCCTAGTGCTTAGCCTCCTCCGAATATAGTCGTGAAAGTATTTTTGTTTTTAGATTAACATAATATAGATTCACCACCATAATCTCCATACTTTTCATCGTATTCGTAGGTATGTAAGTATGAATGTTATGGCCGGATTACACTTTCATAAGTAGTAAATAAGTAGTTTCAACTTACCAACTTACTTACTTAATCGAAAAGAAGTAAACAACGTCTTAACGGTGAGCATTCATTTGTAATAAGTAAGTTCAACAATACATTTCTTCACTTGCTTATTTTACCGTCCAAGTAAGTAATAAGTTGGCGCAGAGCGGGAAATGAAGCGAGCGGGTGTACGCGCTACTGTCCTGGCCAAAAAAAAAGAACTAGTTTCTATCCTGCGGCAAGTTGCTACTTAATCACTTACTTGTCGGCCGGCGTCCACACGTGGTTTTTACTTACCTACTTACTCACTTATGGAAGTGTAAACCGGCCATTATGCCACACACAACTTCACAACCTCCGGACTGACCGAATCGTAACAAACTTGACCATGACACAAGCTATAAGTCGACCAACTATTAAAACTGCTATTTCAACCTTATTTCCAAACGGATAAAGACTACAACAACAACATTTTTACGCAATGGCAAGTTGGTGAAAAAACAATTGAGTATCCGGGAAAAATTGTTTATTTTTTTATTTTTATTTTACAAACGGTATTCGGGAAATTTAATTGAATGGCAATTAGTTGTAGACGGGCGTCAAGAATCAACAATGGTGGCCCAGTTGTTTATTTTTTTTCGTTCTCACTCGCCGTGGATTCGAGTGTTTTGGGGTCAGATTAACGGGTTTTACGAGTATAGGCAGGTACTAGGTACCCACTAAAGCGAGTTACGTACGAATTGGTTCAACGCTGCAAACCTAATGTCGTACTTGAACGTAACGTACCTACCTACAGCCTTCAAGGTACAGTACAATGATATCGGTAACTGACAAATCGAACCAGTGATTGAATAATTAGTGGGTATGTTAATCCTTACTAATCTTAATATATATAAATCACGTGTCACGTTGTTTGTCCGCGATGGACTTCGAAACTACTGAGTCGATCATGATGAAATTTGGTCACTATGTTGTATTTGGCCCAACTTAAAAGATAGGATAGTTTTTATCCCGGAATTCCCGCGGGAACTCCGAAATTACCGCGGATGAAATCGCGGGGGAGAGCTAGTATTACTATAAAATGAAAAAGTGAGGTTGTTTGTTTGTTACGCTTTTACGGCTAAACCCATGCTAAACCGATCAACCGATCACCACGAAATTTTGCATACACGTTGTCAGGGGTACAGAAAAGGACATAGGCTACTCTTTATCCCGGAATTCCCGCGGTAACTCTGAAATTACCGCGGAAGGAACTACATTTAATTTTGCATACTACACGTTGTCAAGGGTAGAAAAAAATATAAGGTAGTAAGCAGTGGCGAAGGGTGAAATATTGAGAGGGGGAAGCCGGAAATCTACTTTAATTTCAACTTATTAAACTATTAACTGTTAACGCGGTTTCACCTGCGATAAGTTCGGAGTTCCCGCGGGAATTCTGGTATAAAAAGTCCTTCCCTGTATCCCTGACAACGTTCTCAATTACGGTAGAGAGAGATGTTGCATCTGAAGGGAAGCCGGTGGGAATCGGCTTCTATGGTACCTTCACCACTGGTAGTATTTTTATCTCGGAATGCCTGCGGGAACTCCGAAATTAACGCGGCTGAAACCGAACACGTTTGTTTGTTTGTTCATATGCTTTTTTGTAACACGTCGTACCTACTTTTCTGTGAATAAATAAAAAAAACGGTAAGTATACATTCTAAAACCGTGGGTTAGATTATAATATTACCAGCTTTTCCTCGCGGTTTCACCCGCGCTAATTTTGGGGTCGCCTTAGGAATTTCGGTATAAAAAGTACCCTATGTCACTCAGGACTACCGCAGCTTCCTTCCTATACATGTGTGGCGACCCCTATGCCACAAGTCACGAACTACAACGTAGCGACGAGTACTAAGTCCTGAAACGCGCTAACGAAGTTTTCACATCATCTACAGTCGGAGCCGCGGTTCCCCGGGCATACCACCTCGCCCGGCGGGAAGCTTCCCCTTTGGTGGCGGTCGAGCCATATCATCCATCCTGCTCCCGCTACACATGAAAGAATTTTTGAAATCGATCCTATGGCTTTCCAGTTTAGTCGGTACATAAATACAAATTATTACTGTTTATGGGATTAGTAACTGTTACCTCAGAACATGACGTCAAAGATATTATTGTAATACGTTATTCGGTAACTTATGAAAGAGTCTCTCACTGTGTCAGAGATCGTATTTTTTTTTCTAAATCGTAAAATTTGTAAGTGAAAGGAAGCTAGAGGAACTAAAGCAGAACTAGATCGAACAGAAGTCAGATTACGCAACTAGTCTAACTAGCTAATAATTAGTAGCTGATAATGGGATTAGTAATGTAAGTATATATATTATAATAGAAATAAGGCCGAAAACACAACGGCTTGGTGACTAATTAAAAATGTCGCTTTGCACATGCAACTGTCAATATTTCTGTAAATCGTTCCTTATTTTAGGGAATTCTAGCATTATGTTACGGCAACACTATTATTATTTAGTCTGTACCCCCATGGCCTCCCAACCCAACCCTCCCCAGTGTTATAGTTTGTTACGCTTTCACGGCAAAACGGCTGAACCGATCACCACGAAATTTTGCATACACGTTGTCAGAGAAGGACATCGGCTACTTTTTATTCCGGGATTCCCACGGGAATTACGAAATGAACGCGGAAGAAAATACATTAAATTAAGCATTATTACCTTACACATTTTCAAGGGTAGGAATTGAAATTGGGTATGTGAGAGAAAGAAAAAGTTTAGACTGAACAAAGATCATACGTATTTATTGACTTATTCACACTCGAGTTACACACGTCTATAGGTATCCTGATACAAAAGGAGAGCAGTAAGGAGAGCATTGGCTACGTCACAACTTTTATACTGATTAGAAGGAGTATTGGCACTAAACCAAGTACAATACGACTCTGTAATTAATTTTTGTATATAATTCCAACAGTAGGTACAGAAAAAAAAATTAGGTAGTCAATACTTTTATCTCGGAATACCCGAGGGATCTCCGAAACTAACGCGGGTGAAACCGCGAAGAACAAAAAGCTAGTAAATAAATAATTTATTGATGCACTAGGCACTGCCTTTGACTTTGCCCATTTATTGAAATTTTATTTGCAGAAACTACCAGCGCACGCACACTTATGCGTTCCTATACTCGTGTACATAAACAACTTATAAAGTACCGACAAAAATATACGTTACTTATAAAGTATTATAGGTAGGTATAGAAGATTGTATAAGCATGTAGGTAATATGTTTTTTGCACAAATTGCACAACATGCTCTACCAATTATGAAAAACTCGAATTCTCTAGATACTAATTGTTGTCTCATTTTTGCTGAATAAATGAAAATGGAATAGGAATATTTTATCATAATTAACAGTAGTTTCGACTTAAAGTGACTCTCGTGAAGTAAACTATTACACTAAAAAGTTTGCGCAAATGCAGATGCTTCCTAACTGTATTTCACAATTAGTGCCTTAACCGGTGGTTCTTTTGGACTTAATTAATTTGTCGGACTTTTAATTACTTAGTACTACCTACAATATTTAATTATATATACAGCGTGTAATATTAAGAGCTAGGTCTCTGTAAACTATGTCGTCGATTTTACAGATAATATAAAATATGTTTATGAATATAACCATATAGTTTTGAATTACTTAATAAAATGTCATATTTTATGCCCTTCCATGAATTTAATTTCTCTAGATCGATCCTTAATGTTTCACTTTCGTGGTAGATAGGTAGGTATTATATAAATCCATGACGACTCTTTAAAACTTTACTATTTGATACGAAAAGAATAAACTTTATCTATGTATTTTAAAAGCTTTTATTTAACTTGCAATGTTTTACTTCTGTCAGTAGTTAAGTAACTAACTATGTTTGTAAGGGTGTAATCTTGCAATTCAATTTTGAGACAGATATCTTCAACCAATTGAACTGACAAAACATGGTTTTTTTTAGCGCATTTGAATAAAAGCTTGCTTTATAAAAAGTTTTTTTTATCGAGACTTATTTCGAAATAATTAGGACAAGGATGGAATACAAAATACTTTCCTTTAATATGTGCCTCGTTTAACATACACTTTGTATAGTTTTTGAGTTTCCCATATCAAAGTCAAAGTCAAGTGAAAATCAAATATTTTTATTCCAATTTTTCCTATAATGTGGCTCTTTTTGACGTCAATAAAATAATTACAATTATTATATCAGCACCCATAAAATATCTAACCTTCACAGCTTCCCAGGGCTATGGCTGAAGAGAAGAAGCTGCGCAACAAACTCTCCAGTAGCACGCTGCCAGTTAAAGTTATTCAATACTATCGACAACTTTAAATGATACATGTTGTATATTATATACCTATTTTGCTATTTACACCATCTCCGGTTAAAAGGAAACTTGAACTCTTAGGTTCAATCATAGCAGCAACAAACAACTTTAACTGGCTAGTGGCACGATTTTTAACGCGGCAGGGGGTTGGTCGTTCTTTGAATTACTGAAACCAGTTGAGTCATTTGTTTGCTCTTATAGAGATGGTATAGCAGCTGTAGGCATCTAGACAAAAACATAAATGTGAAAGAAAGCCAAGTTCGTAACAAAAAACATGTAAGTTTGACATTGAGAACTTGGATGAAGAAGTGAGATTGGATCCAAGTTCTTTCAAAGTTCCTTAGATCATCTATACATATAAAATGCTTTGTCCTGAATAACTGATGGGTTAATGCACAGCCTAAACCGCTGATCGTAGAGATCTGAAACTTGGACGGTGTATTCTTTGCATGATGCTATCTGATAAGAAAGGATTTTTAAAAATTCAACCCCTAAGGGAATGAAAGGGTTGCAAAGTTTATATGGAACAATTCCGCGGCAACTTCGAAATTATCGCGGGTGAAACCGCGCGTCCAGCTAGTAGCTTGTATAATCATAGCTCCTTTAAGAAAAACAAAATTTCTTCGTTTCTTAAACATATAACTGGTCAAGTCACATTGATGTGATTTGAAATTTGGTAATTAGAAGTGGATCTTATTAATAAGCGAAATTGTGTTGTTTGCCGAGGTACATTTTAAGTTATGGGGGTTCGAAAGCGGCTTATAGTTTATATAATATAACCCAAGGTTGCTCGCGAACTTGGCTGTGACACTGCTGTGTGTCTAGACATTTCCAGGAAATCGAAATTTTTATTCAACCTTGATTGGTCACAAACATTCGATGATAGCCAAGAAATGCCAAAACACCATAAAATGACATTTAAAACCAGTTTTTTGACGAATAATAAGAACATTTAAAAGTAGGTATTTAAAATAGCAGCATAATATAATCTAGACCTTAGAATTAATTTATTATTTAAAACAGAATAGAATCTTGACTGCCAATATTTCTTTAAAGCAACATGTAGTAGGTACTAGGTATTTGGTTGATGTTGCAGTAGACATTTTAAGTTGAAAAATATTTTGTGATGAACATATCGAAGAAATGAGTGTATTATAAGTAGGTATACTCGGCTACATAAGTGTTTGCAAAAATTGTATAGAATTCAAAGATTTAAAGTGAATACTTCTTTGTCGTGGAGTTGTCCAAAAATTTTAGTGTATTTTCTAGGTAGGTACTTCTGGGACACTCGACAGAAAATTTTGAATAATTTGATTTCTAACCATAGAACGTTACTTGCGATGAAGTCTCAACGAACAAACAAACACACTAACTTGAAAATAGATAAAAACAAATATTTACGTCAAACTACGTATTGTTCTGTTACGACTAGATGTCTCCTGCGGTTTCACCCGCATTAATTTCGGAGTTCCCGCGGGAATTCCGGCACAAAAAGTACTCTATGTCCTTCTCTGTACCCCTGACAACGTGTGTGCAAAATTTAATAATGACCGGTTGAACCGTTGAGACGTGAAAGCTTAACAAACGAACAAACAAATAAACAAACTCACTTTCGCATTTATAAATGGTAAGCATTAATTAAAACGTCATCTTATCAGCGTCCTATAAACTGCGGATTAGTTGGCTTCAGTTTGCAATAAAACTTTTCCATTTAAAATAAATCAGGCGGCCTACTTAATCGCGTTTTACAGCTGGGTCCGCATTATTAATGCAAGCAAAAAACTGAACGCCAACCAAAACGTTTAATAGTGTTAGAGCATGCAATCCCTATTTATCTCCTGATGAGCTGGGCGAGCTTAATTCCTTCCTGAACTCAGCTCGCAGGCGCGGTGAGGTGAGATGCGGTCACAGTGATAGCGTATAGCGTTTTCCGTGCGCTTCAAATCATACTACACCGACGTCGCAAGCCACCGAAAACACGAAGAGTGTATATCCTTACAATAATAAACGCGAATGTGACTTTTATTTGTTTGTTTGTTACGCTCCCACTGCTAACAACTCAACCAATCATCTTGAAATTTTGCATACACGTTTTTAGAGGTACAGAGAAAGACATTGAGTACTTTTATTCCGGAATTCCTGCGGGAACTTAGAAACTAATGCGGGCAAAACCATGGGGAATAGCTAGAACAATATATTAACTGTCATGCACCAGACAATAATCTATCTCTGTGCCGAATTCCATCGAACTAAGTTCAGCCGTTGTGGTGTGATTGAGTAATAAATCAACCTGGGGTTTGGGAGTAAACCGAAAATGGCAAGCTTTTATTGGGTTTAATCCCAAGGACCGGGCTGATTGCCCATCTATAGTAACAAACAATCCGCCCACCACATTTATAATATTAGTATACCTACATTCTTATTCAATTTACCGCACTGTACAAATTGGACCAATAAAACAAAGCCACAAGCCGATTTCAATTTAGATTAAAACATGAAGGCAATTGTGAAACAAACGGGGGTTCGTGGTTTTTTACGTGATGCGTGCGAAAACCGATACTCACGTAGATATACCAAAAATTATAAAAATGGATAATATTATATTGGTTTAACCTTAAAGCGTTCGGCAATATAATAGAAGCTGGACTTGTGAGAATATAGAGATATTTTGACTTATGTTGTTATAACAGTAGCATCGTCTATACATATTTATATTTAAAATATACTAATATCGCAAAATAAAGAAATAAGTATTCACTTTTGTATGGAACAGTTATTTAGATTTACATAAATTAATAATTAGCCAATTAAGTATTGAATAAATAAAGAGTGGTAATAGAAAAATCAACGCTACCGCTTATCGCGCCTTGTGGGACCACACACGAAACTACTATGCCAAGAATTGATTGAGATGAGAGGCTAATTTAACGTTAATTGAACCAGCATTTAACGGTGCTCACCTACCCTTAATAGTTTAGGAGTAACGGTGAATAGAAGCGGTTTAATTGTTTCATTATACCTACAATGGACGCTTAGTTGGACGCAGAAAAGCAATAACCAAATGGTTAACTGTCAGAGAATGCCGCAAGGCATTAAGTTCGCCATTTGTACAATTTGGTGCAAGAAGAATAATAATAATAAATAAATGAAACATGTTAACCCACAAACTAAAGTTATTGATTCACGACCGACCGGCGACCCGATTGGCGCAATGGTCACCATGCCTGTCCGCTAATCAAGAGGTTCCGGGTTCGATTCCCGGTGGGGGTGGACTTTGTGTGATGAACACAGGGTTCCATTTTCCAGTCTGGGTGTGTATATATATATCTATAGTATAATATATATGTGTAGTATATACCACGTTTGCTTGGTTTCCACGACACAAGCTTATAGCTTAGTGTGGGATCAGTAGATCTGTGTGTTGTGAAGTGGATTATTATTCAGAATGATTTATTGAGAGTTAGGGAACATTTTTTTATTACGTGTTTACCTTATTACATTGATTAACTATTTAACTAAATATTGTTGACACAAAATGGCGCTAAACTTTTAAAACACGAATTACTCAAAATTTCTCCAGTATGGGTTAACACACTATTCCTTATCTATGTCCAGTTATGCATTTTGATCAGCTTATACGTTTAAACAAGCTTACGGTGTGTTGATAAAAGTAGCTAACATAAATTGTTGTTTGTTTTTACGATATTATACATAGATGTTCCCCGCATTAATTTTGGAGATCCGGCGGTGATTCCGGGATAAAAAGTACCCTATGTCCTTTTCTGTGCCCTTGACAACGTGTACGCTTTCATGATGATCAGTTGAGCCGTTAAGGCGTGAAAGCGTAACAACCAAACTAACAAACATGGATTTTTTGGACGCCGATAAGCAAAAGCATGTTAACTCACAAAATTCAGTTATTGATACAGAACGCTTTATTGGGAGTTAGAGAACCTTATTATATTGTTTAAATACCAATAAAATGTTGATACGTAAAAAAATGTTGATACTAAATGGCGTTATAATTTTAAAACAAGATTTACCTACTCAAACAAATGAGCTCAGGTGCGGGTTAACATACTACTGCGTATCTATATTATTTTAAGAGATCTTAAGAGTATAGTATTATATTATCTGTGTCTTAAGCAATAGTTATTTTTAATTTTACGCTGAGGCAACATTCTGTGTTTTTCTTCAGAAGAGATCAATCATATTATATGAGTACTTATTGTACATAAATCCTTTTTGTTGACCAAAACTAAATAATATTTTGTTAATGCGATTCTAATTACTATTAACAACTTAACCTCTGAACGAAGGTTGCCAACAGGTTGCACAACCGCAATCATTGTGCTCAGTTTAAGCTTAGCCGAATGATATTTATCATAAGCTTTAATATCTGACAGATAATTATCTAAAACTATAAACACGAGCGCATGTTACTGAACTTACTGACACTTCCGAATTTTTTCACGTTTACTAAAAGTGGTTGGCAACTTTTTTTTTCACCGATTGCATTAAAAGAAGGAAGTTCTAAATTGGTTTCTTTTTTTTATCTTATTTGATATTTTCGTCATATCAGGAAATTTATTTAGGACATTTTTAAATTCATAAAATCTTTGACAAACGATATAATGTAGCTAAAGGTGGTTCCATACGACTTTTTAGAGAGAAGTCGGTTTTTACTTTTCGTTGCACAAGTTCCACTATAAGTTATTTTGGAGTTAATTCAAAAATATTAATGCGATGGTTACATAAGTTTCTTTTGTACTTGTTTTTGAGATTTTTTAAAATAAATGTCACAGCAAATCATTAGTAATATTATAAATGCGAAAGTAAGTTTGTTTGTTTGTTTGTTACGCTTTCACGCTTCAACAGCTCAAAGGATATTCATGAAATTTTGCACACACGTTGTCAGGGATACAGAGAAGAACATAGGATACTTTTATCCTGGAATTCCCGTGGGAACTCCTAAATTTAATAGGAGAGAATTAATAATAGAGACTAAACAATATACTGAAAATCATAATACTTCTAGCTCGATATCAAATTAAAAAAACTTCTAATAGAACCCTTCATTAAAAAGGTTTCGGTCCCCACGTTCCAAAACAACGCATTTTTCTTTCCCCATGTCAAATAGCAAAACCGAATGAATGACATGCTCGATTTTGTTCGAGTCAAATGATATAAGTTAGTTGTAAATTCATTAATCGAAGGCGAGCGAACCAAGCTGGCCACACCTAGAATAATTTCTCAATAAAAAATCTACGACATTCAACGTACGTGTAATAATGTTGAGAGAAAAATAACACACGCCAGTCAACATAAATTATAGATAAAATCGATAACAGTCACTGAACACGTAGACTGATTCAATTCTGCAGGATTTGTGCTAAGCCTTTGATTGCGTCGATCTCAAAACTTTAAAAAGCAAAATAATAACATAAACAACAAATTAAAAACGTATACCTAAAACTACAGTATTTTAGACTAGAGCAAACAAATTTTTTTTAGGTTTTCTGAGAGTTTTAACACTTTGAAACGTTTTTGGGGATTAAAATAAGCGTTCCCCAAGGATCGATACTAGGTCCTTTAGCTATTTTAGAGCAACAAATTTTTTTTTTCAATTGAAATCTTAAAAAAATATGCCTCTTCTTGTTGCAGATAATCATTCAAATAATTATCAGCATCTAATTACCTGATGTACCTATTCTAAGTATCAGAATAATCTATATAGTAAAAATGAATCGCCAAATGTGTTGCTAAGCGCATAACTTCCAAACGACTGCACCAAATTGGATAATTGTTTTTTTTGTGTTCGTTATTGTCAAGACAAGGTTTATATAAAAGAAGTTTGGAGTTCCTGCGGGAATTCCGAAACTCACGCGGGTGAATCTCCGAAACGGTTGGACCGATATTGACGGGACTTTCAGTGCAAATCAGCTGATGTTGTAAGGAATACATTAGGCTACTTTGGAGTTCCTGCGGGAATTGCGCAACTTGCGCGAGTGAAACCGCGGGGCACAGCTAGTTATTAATAAACTTTAAACTGCTAGCTGCTGTCATGTAAACACCGATGAGATTGGATTAGGTCATAGTTAAATATATTAGGTATTTCTATATGTATGAATAACTCTAATATTTATGCAAATGAAATCATAAGAGTGAATATATTATTAAAAATTGGATTAGATCATATTAATAATATCATAATTATATAATTTATTCATAACCAGAAACCATTAATTTTATATGTATAGCTATATCAATTGTTAACTATAATGATCAAACAAAACTAGATGAAGAATGCAAGGAATGGGCATGTTGACTAAATTATTTTTTTAGTCCGTTTTGTAGATTAATAAAAAATATTGGACATTTTTTTTACGTAATCAAAAAATAACGTTGATACATTGAATTGAAATTTCGCGTGACGTCACTAACCAGTGCAGTTTGTATGGCGGCTTATAGCGGTTAGTGACGTCACGAGCCCCACCCCAAACTTTAATGCGCTTTATCTCTGTATATTTTAATTTATTTGAAAAAGCAAAAAATAGGTGTCTATTGTTTTTTATTTTCTAACTGACGGACTAGTTAGAGTTTTATTAGTTAGGATTTTCAAAAGTCGTCAACATCCCTATCATAAAGATATTATTTTTCATTACTCATACTCGAAAAGTAGGTCTGAAGTTGCCTGAGAAGCGGGTTGAAAGTAACCCTTTTCAGCCCTAGGGAGAATCGCTTTCAACTGACAGCTGGATACTGCAGAAACTCAAGTTTTTTTTTTATGTCATAGGGGCATACTTACTGGCCAGTAGCACACCTAATGGTTGATTTATGTAAAATAAAATTCACTCATTTTTTTCTTTAGCTAATTCCTATTTTTATTTTGACTTTCCTTGCATTCGTAATGAAAAGCACAGTGTTATTCTCGGGAGAAAGACTTATTTACTCCCTCGATCTATTGGCCCCGTCTCGGGACTAAATAAGTTACTTTCACCCCTAGGATAACAATGTACTAATGATGTAAAATTTGCTTCGTTGCGCAACCGAGCAGCTATAATAGTCTGAATCATGCAAGTGTTGACAAAATAATCGTATAATTTTTCGTGCGTGAATATCTGCACAGTATATTGACTACTTCCTCTCACCACGTCTTATTGCATAGAGACGGTTTATTGCTCCCTCTAGTTTTAGTTTTATTCTAGGTACATATAAAATGACGACTAATACACGTATGAACCGTTTATTCTACGGTTCAGTTATTGTTTGGTGAACCGGACTACGGAAATAGTACATTGTTATCCTAGAGGTGAAAGTAACTTATTTAGTCCCGAGACGGGGTTTGGCCAATAGATTGAGGGACTAAATAAGTCTTTCTCCCGAGGATAACACTGTGCTTTTCATTACGAATGCAAGGAAAGTCAAAATAAAAATAGGAATTAGCTAAAGAAAAAATTTGTGAATTTTATTTTAATTAATACCTACTTAAACTTTACGTTATTTCAATTTTACATCGCGCTGGCTGTATAGAAAGTTGGAACATGGTTCAATAGAAATGTGAAAATAGACCTAGTTTTTTTTTAATAATTTGACAGTTGTCAGTTGAAAGCGATTCTCCCTAGGGCTTAAAAGGGTTACTTTCAACCCGCTTCTCAGGCAACTTCAGACCTACTTTCCGAGTATGAGTAATGAAAAATATTTTCCATAGAACATTTGACTGGATTACGGAAGATCCGTTGAAGATTGCAACAATGTTTTTGCCTACAAATATTGTCTAACCTTTTTCTGTGGAGCACTAGAGAGGTTAAAGCTTCGCTTAGTAGGTACGATCTCCAAAAGATAAAATACGAAGTGTTGTTAGGTATCATGTATTTAAGTAGGTAGGTATCATAAAATTGTTTGTGGCGTATTTAAATTTTATTATAATATACATAATAAGAAAAGAAAAGAAATACATATATAATATTAACTGATTCATTGACACCCAGACTTTTGGGTCGAGAAACTTGAAAATAAGCACGAAGCTTCTTTTTCTTCTTATTCTTTTATCGCACGTTTGTGGAAAATTTTAAATTAATAGACAATGTTGTACTACAATACGGTTTGCTTCCTGAACTGCTTGTTTACAAGTGGTTCTTAAGCTAGGTATACAAAAAACCGGCCAAGCACGAGTCGGACACGCGCACTAAGGGTTGCCAACCATTATCTATAAAAACGGCAAAAATACCATGTCTGTTGAATGGCAGCCCCCTTAAATATTTTATTATTTTAATTAATTAATTAATTATTTATTGTATTTTAATTAATTAATTAGTTTTTTAAGTAAATATATAACTAGTTTCAAGGCTTTTGTGGTGCGAGTTCCGACAAGCAAATTGGACACCTTTATGAAGGAAGACTTTTGGCCGAAAGGTGTGGTCTACAGGCGATTCCGGGGCAGGATACCGACAGCCACCACCAGAGCGACGCAGTGTCAAAAATAGAATGTTTTATATATTTGTTATATGTATGTTAGTTTTGTAAGGTATTTATCTATGGGCCCATGTTGCCTGATAACAAAACAATAAATAAATAAATAAAATAAATAAATAACTAAATATTCTGTAAATATTTCAAGCGCCTACCTGTTGCCGTTATCAATATCGAGCAAAAACGTGTAAAAAAATCACGTATGTTGTGTGGGAGCCTCCTTAAATATTTTTCTTCTATTTTTAGTACCTATTTGTTATTTTGGCAGCAATTGAAATACATCATCTGTGAAAATCTCAACTGCCTAACTATCACGGTTCACGAGATACAGCCTGGTGACTGATGTACAGACGGACGGACGGATGGACAGCGAATTCTTAGTAATAGGGTTCCGTTTTTCCCTTTGGGTACGGAACCCTAAAAATAGAAATGATGGCTGACCGGTGGCAACAGCAAACGCGTGTCTTATAATCATTATAAAATACTTTCAATTTTTTCGTGTAGGTATACTGTAGACGCAAATACAAAACTTTTATTTTATTTTTTGTGAATTAAACATCTGTAAGATGAAAAGAGTCAAAGCGATCTGTAGAGTGTTGGCCCTCCTATGACCATAACACGCCGCGTTAAGACGCCGCAAAAACTGTTTTTCCTTCGCGATAAAAGAAGTTTCACTTTAAAAAAATACATTTACAACGTGTGTTATGGGTATACAGAATATTAATTTCTAATATTTTTACATCTGCAGCGGTCGGAATCGTGTTTTAGGACGCGCGCTATAGGCAAGGAATATTGTTGGTCATAGAGAATAAGGGTCCAGTTCTTAAATAAAGGAGTGCAAAGCAATATTTACCTTATGAACGGTAGTAAGTAAGGCGTTTTCGTCTCGAGCGGAGTCGGATTATCTGCAAAAAAAGAACAGATTAAACTTTAATTATTTAGATGATTTCGAGTATCCATTAATAGTACCTATCTCCTTCTTTAATAAATTTGTGAGTTCCTGCAGAAAGGCAGGAGACGTAAACTATCAACCTGACAAAATACAGCTTCATTTTTCGAAGGTGAGTGAGTTTTATATAATACTAGAAGGGAATTTTTGGTGTGTCCTTAGAATAGAATGACATGAGTAATGAGTATTGCCCGATGAGAATAAATTGACAATTTGTTTTAGGGAAAATTAAATATTTGGTCCAAACAAGATATTTTCCCTGGTGGAGTTTTGGAGTGCCCGCTATGCCGTTAAGTATACCTACGAAAAAAAGTTTTTAATGCAATCTCGACGTTGACGCGGCTGAAACCACGGAAAGCTGCTAGTTTAGTGTATAATTAATAGTTAAGAAGTATCTTGGGCTTGGGCTCATTATGTTTGCTGGTCACGAGAAGTTCAGATACGTGAATTTCTCAAAATCAGGTCGAGTCTGTGCACACGTTCGGAACTAATTGTTGGTGTTTTGACAGGCTGCTAGTGTCCGACCGAAGCTTGATTTCTGACCGAAGCCGAAGCTGAAACCGAATTCGAAGCTAAATAATTATTAAACTTTATTTATTTACACTTTATGCACATCATGGTACAAAGTCCGACCTATTGCCACAGTAAAATTCTCCGCCAGGCAACTGCAGGCAACTTTCAGATGATACAAAGAGTTCACTTGGCGGTGTATTTAAGAAATAATTTTAATAGGTGACCTGTATATACAAAATTTAATAATACATGGATACACACCCATATACAGCCTGTTACCGAAAGGTGTGGTCATAATAAACGATCGTGTAATGTTAATGGTAAAGAATGATTGAACCATGATGGCAGTGCTGATACGAAGAAATAAAATACGATAAAATTTTATCGACTTAGCTTTTTTTACTTGCCTCTACACATCACTAGCAATCAATTGAATCGGTCAGATAACAAGTCAATGACCCCTGCCCAAGCGCACCACCGCAGAGCTCGACCTTTGCGGCCTTGGTATCTTGCACGCGCCGATTGTACAATGAATGATATATCTATCTCGTTCTGGCTCATGCGGCCATTATGAAATAGGCGCGGCCTATTTCCTGAAGGGCCGCAACCCACCGCGCATCGTTCTAAAAGTTACTAGGAAAGTAGAAGGAATAAAATAAATAATTTCTGCATTCTTTTCTTTTAGTTTTCTGTCTGTGTTTAACCTCTGCAGTCTGCTAAAAAAAACTGGTCAAGTGCGAGTCTCCTCGCCTAAATAGCAAAGAAACAGCGTGCACAAAATAAAAAAAACTACTAGGACATTAGAAGTTACGAGGTAGTAAAGAAATGTAAACAAAAACAAATAGGTTGCCTAGGGAACGACGGCGGCGCGGCGGTACGGGGCGGGCGGTGGAAATGGAAAAAAACCGGCCAAGTGCGAGTCTACTCGCCTAAATAGCAAAGAAACAGCGTGCACAAAATAAAAAAAACTACTAGGACATTAGAAGTTACGAGGTAGTAAAGTAATGTAAACAAAAACGAATAGGTAACCTAGGGAGCGACGGTGGCGCGGCGGTACGGGGCGAGCGGTGAAAATGGAAAAAACCGGCCAAGTGCGAGTCTAGCGCATTGAGGGTTCTGTACAATTTTGTAGATATGTAAATAGTTCGTGGTAAAGAAGATTGAGGTACAAACTTCACTTTGTCATCGGAAAAATTTTGTCCTCTCACCCATCAATAGATCGCGGTCAGACAAACTGCAAGTAAATTTCAGAAAAATTATAATTATGTAACTACTTTACGGGTTTTGGAGTTTACCCGTTACTTGTGCTGTATCTAAAATATTGCTTCTTGCATGATTGTAGGTCAACGGGAAGTAAGTAAGAATAGGTTTTGATGCACTTGTGGTTGTGAAAATAAACGGAAAAAACAACCGCTTGTACACGCCTGTGAAGTTGGCCCCCCAATGTCAAATAAAAAAATCAGTGAGTTCTAGTCGCCTCTCACGTAGTTCTGGATTTCTTTATTATCTTTTTGGAAATAGTTCTGTTGTTTACATAGGTCAAAAATAGTTCTGAAATAGTAAGGGACCCTATTTACGGAGCGATGGTAGTGAAAAAACTACCGGAACCTAAATAGTACCGGAGCTGACAATGCTAAAACGCTTATCACACTTTACAATTTGTCAGACACCAATCCAAGAAATCGGAAAGTGTAATCGAAGTTAGAACAGTTGGTTCCGATTTAGGATCAGTGAGTGAGAGAGAGAGAGCAAGTAATCACAGTACATTAAAATGTACCCTAGAGTAGTCGATTTAGGGTACAATTTAGTGTGTGATCACTCGCTATCTCTCTCACTAACTGATCTTAAATTGTATCCGATTTAGATTCCCTAAATTAGAAGTAGTGTAATAAGCCCATTAATGGGGATCTACTCGAGCGTCATTGGGACCTATTGAGTTTTGAAGATTAGGAGGTAGAAACGAAATAAGGTTAAAATATGATGTTTTTTCTTTCAGTTCTACAGAGTTTCAAAAATGTAAAAAAAAATAACACAGTCACATGGAAATATTCGAGGACGTCAGATATTGATAGTTTGCTTCACGGTATTTGATGATGGAGGTTACATTGTAGGGGTCACTGTATGGAAGGGTCAAAATTGAAGAAAAGAAAATTATTCGAGCGCGTCAGATTTCAGAGGGGCTGTTAAGTGAACCCAAAAAAGGTCCCATTTAAAAAACTGACGATTCGCACTTAACGCAAACGCGTGGCGGCCCCTTTGGAAAATTAAAAAAAAAATATAGCTATTTTAAAATACTCGAGCGCGTCAGATTTTTATGCAGACGGTTCAGCTTGATGTACTAGTCGTTCTGACCAATAATAATCTGAATATTATTTGGAGGAATACTTTTAATCTGATGGCTTAAAAAAAAAATGAGATTTTTTTTTTAGGTTACTAAATGTGATAAATAAAATACACAGAAAATAGCATGAAAAAATATTTTATAATACATTCAATTTTTGTTTTTTTCGGCTTGTGGAAATTGGCAGATTTTTTCCATCCTTGAATTATTTACTTCAAAAAAAAATCAACTACACTCGAGAATATCAAGGTGGTGTTTTTTTTTTGCAATTTTGTGATCCTTTTACTCCCTTACGTGATATTCAAATCGTCAGATTATTCATATGCACACTTTATTTTAATTTCACACGCCCGATTATTTCTATCTATCGATTTTTTATCTATTCTGATCGGTTATCCTAGATGCGTGACTCTGTGTAGAGATGCAAGGTATCTCCCTTATGTTAATCTGACGCGCTTTAGTAAATCACAAATCCCTTCTTGGGCTCCCGTGCTATAATACTTCAAAAATTCATTTCTTAGGTATTTAGTAGATCAGTCGCCACTCGCCAGTCGCTTACTGTTTGTTCAGGAGTAAAGTTCGGTATTTCGAATTGTTATTAAATCACAAATATCTTTATTAAGCAACAGTGAACACTACGAAATAAAACTGTGTCAGTGCAGCTTGAGTTAGCCCGTGTGAGGTTCGAAAGTTGTTCTGGGATAGATTTGTTGAAGGTAAATCAGTGGGTGAATTTCGGTGGCTGACCTTAGCCGTGACTGCTGACTGGACTGTATCCTTCCGTCGGCACTTGGAACTTCGCCCGGGTGCATGGGACCCGCAATTGGAGGTGTCAAATACTGGAGCACTTCAAAGAGAACCCAAGAACCACCTGCAGAACGTAGTGCTGCAGGAAATCTCGGCGGGATAATTCGTGTAAAAGTTTGGTGTGTACTGTGGGATGATCGTCGACAACAGCACCACTTCCATCGTACCTACTCGCTGACTTAGTTTCTCATGTGTTCTCTCTACCAGTGTTACCAAAATATCGACATACGAGTATGAGTGCCGGATGCGAGAGATAATGCTGGATTGAATACGAGCCGTGATCATGAATCATGATTCTGATGCATGATTCCAGTGATAACACGTGTGACGTGCCACGTGTGCACTACCTACCTACTTCGTCATTGAAAGAAAAAAAATTTAACGCCAGTTCTTTGAAGTGAGCCGCCCGCGCGGTGGCGCTCGTCATTTTCTTTGATAACGCCGCCTGCTACTGTGCGAGCCGTCAGCCGCGCTGCGCGGTTACAGTCGGCACTTCCTTTGATAACGCCGCCTACTACTGTGGTACTACGTTGCGCCGTTCTTACTAGGAAATAAGAAACGAGATGGAGGCAAATAATAACGTTTGTAAACACGAGTAAACAACTGTTATGTTATGAATTGTTGTGATTACAAGCCAATAATAATCAAAAGCCAACATCCTCGAGTGCAGTTGTTGTGTGACCAGAACCAGCGATATTATTCTTAACTTAGCATCACACAGTGTTTTGTGATCCAAATAATATGAACCCAACATTGCCACAAAATTTTAATAGTGCAGTGTATTTAAAGTATTTTTTGGCAAGTGAAGTGGAAGATTTCGTCTCAAATTCCAATAATATTGACGACAAGTTTAATTACGTTACGTATCACGTAGGTACCTACCTACACCACGCGACGATGTTGAAAACAATTTGCAACTCGCAAGTCGCAATGAAACATGCCCTTTGAAGTTTTCCGCCGCGCTGCGTCGGCCCGCTATGCCGGCCACCAAACTTCGGCGTACGCGCCTACCAGGCTCTCATGGCAAATCGGGGGGTAAGTCGTAAGTTCGTGAAAACCGGGTCAGCGAACTCGTTATCTTTGAGCGGTTCATGACCTCACTAGTGATGTGACATTGTTTGTGTCGATACCAAAAATATGTTTTTTTATTAGTGTGAATTTGTGAAGTTGGATTTTTGCGTTAAGTGCTAGTGGCTTATTGTTCTATACCATTAACACTGCACGATCCGTTAATATGACTACACCGTTCTGTAACAGGCTGTATATTTCAATAAAATTTCTTTCTTTTCTACTTTGACCAAAAGATACTAAAGTAACGTATTGAACTTGTCGGTTACCGGCAAATTATACGAAATAATGTCAAAAAATAACGTCAATTGTAATACATAAATTGCCTATATTTTGATTTTTTTAAATATTTCGACGCTTGGTAGAAAAATGTTCAGCTTCGGCCAAAACTTCGACATTGACGAAAGTGGCCGAGATCGAGTCCGAAGCCGAAAGTTCGGCCGGACACTACAAGTTGTTCAATTAATTGTGAACTTGTTAGTTTATTTAGCAAAAAATTTCAATAATACCGCCTTTCAAAGTTACAACTGCGTAAATCATCAAGGAATTAAAGAAAAAACCTCCAATAAAAGATCTTTTTTAACGGTGCGTACAGACTACATAACTTAACGGTCCAGCCGTTGCAGAGATTAGCCGGAACAAACAGACAGACAAAGAAAAAAAAAAGTTTTTATGTACCTAACTACCGTATATACTTTCATACGCATTTAGTGAAAAGCTGTTAATTCAAACAGACATCAATTTTATTCATATGTGTATAGATATAGATTATTTATAGAATAGAAAATAGGGCTACAAAAAGAGATTGGAAGACCACCCAAGCCAGCTTGCAGGGAACAAATAGTAGAATAACACAGAACCCAATTTATTTATATGATAATAAAGTACATAAAATAAATTGAGGACATAACAAAGGGTTTACGAGCGTTGGTCATTTTATAAAACGGCTAGATAATATTAAAGTATACGATTTATGTTGCTGTAAAACTGTCTGAGACATGCGCCCGCGTCGCCACGAAGTCGTGGGCAGATCCTATTATTCCATGCATTATTATAAAAGGTGAGTAATCCTTGTGTTTTCAGGGTTCCCTGCGGGATAAATGTTCTACACCAATTTTGTACCGCGATCAAAAGTTTAAGCTTGAAGTAAGAAAGAGTGAGCGGAAACGCATCGATGCCGTGGAAATGTGGTGGACCCAGCATAGCATCAACATTTATATCCTCTGGGAGCTCAAAATAACGCAAAGACTCTCGGCAATTGTCCACTCTCGAATTTTGAGCTACTTTGGCCACATGCGCAAGGAAGACGATGCTATGGAGAGACTCGTTGTGCAGGGCAGAGTTAATGGCTCGCGATCTAGAGGGCGCTCCCCTTTGCGATGGACTGACCAGATAAAAACCCTCACGGAATCGTCTCTAAACACGTGTGTGCGGAATGCCTCGGTTAGAGAGAGATGGCGGGAGACGATAAAAAAGGCCGTGCAACGACCTCCGTGACCACGACTACTCTGCCAAGAGTAAACACTAAGAAGAAGAAGAAAGACAGTTCCACAGGTATCCATATTCTCATTTCCGGGATGGAATACCGATGTTGGAGAAACGCTGGACCAAACGTGTCAAAAACTTTTTTTTAATGTCATAGGGGGCAAATAGGCAAGTGGTACACCTGATGGTAAGTGATTACCGCCGCCCATAGACATCTGCAACACCAGAAGGCATGCGGGTGCGTTGCCGACCTGGAGTGGGGATGGGAACTGGCTTTCAAGCGGGGCTGCTGGAACACACAGTCAGGTGCTTGGCGACAGATTTACAACTGGAAGGTGGTAGCTAGCCAGCCGGGCACTGGAGAGCGCCCTACCACCATGCTATGGTTTTCTCATGATGTTTTTCTTCACCGACAGCTCAAGCTCATTGTTAGGGTTTGAACCTACGCCTTGCGGCGTTTGATCCGAACGCACCAACCACTGGGCCATCATCGCTGTCAACTGAGTTTCTGGAGATTTTTTTTTAGACTGAAAATTGATGTCTTTCATTGTCAGGTCTTGAATTTTTCACCATACCCTAGATACTAAAATATGTATTGTATCTATTTCATAATATACCGTCTTAGAAGCCTTAAGTGGTAGAACCTATTTGGTAATGTACAGTCAGAATCAGAAATATGTAATCACTTTTGACCGTCATTGAATCTTATTGCAGAGATTATAATGGTCAACGACTGCGGATTATCATGCGGTTTTCACAGATAAACGATGCGTTTCACACGGGTGAAATCGCAGGTCCCAGCCAGTCCTATAATAAAAGAGTAGAATCAGCGTGTCTGTCACCGCTAATCTCCGAAACTACTCATTGGTTTATCATGCGGATTTTACAGGTAGATTACATTTATAAGCAACATATATGCTTTGCATATAGGCTTTGTTTTATCTAAATCGGATGTTGGGAAAAACGTTGTTATGGAGATGCGTTTTATGCGGGAGAAACCGCGGGCGTCAGCTAGTGTTTACATATTATTGATGCTGACTAGTGACTGACTGAATACACACGCCAACAATACTAACTCTAGCTAGAACCACTATCGTCCGTGATTCTTGTAAGCGTCTCGTCTACACGAAAACTGGACATAGATAAGCAATAGTGTGTTAACCCACACTGGAGATTTTGGAATTTTGAGTAAATCGTGTTTTAAAAGTAGGACCGCCATTTTGCGTCAACATTTTTTATGTTCAATATTTAGTTACATATTTAAGCAATGTAATAAAAAAACATAAAAAACGTATTAATTAATTAAAAAACGTTCCCTAACTCTCAATAAATCGTTCTGAATCAATAACTTTGGTTTAACATGTTATTGCTTATCTGCGTCTAACTAGCTATGGAGTTGTGATTTAGCACATTTCGCAACACATTTTTTGTTCGTCGTGTGTACACTTACTTCATGTACGTCGTTCTATTGACAAGGCATTTGACCCGACCTTTGAATGTGGTGTATGTTTAAAAGAAACGCGTTTATATATTTTATGACCTCGATATTACTGTCATTTTATACTGATACGTGTATACCTACTGTTTATTTTCTTTAAATATTTTTGGTAAAATGTCTTTTAATATACGTTTTAATTAGCTGTACCTGCGATGTGTCTGCATTTCCAAATAAATGCCTTCTCATTCTTTCTTAACTTTTTTTCTTTATTTTATCATATTGACATATCTTTAACCGAGTTCCAAAAAAGGAGGAGGTTTTCAATTTTTGACGCTAATCTTCTTAAGCTTATTACGTTTAATCTTTTTATTTTACGTGCAATACAGAATTAAATAAATGAATAAATCCTTAAATCTACGGTATAGTTAATTATCTGGATAGAATTTCTGTGTGTGATTTCTTTAATACAATTTTTTTTTCAACATGTCCGTGAAACTGGGGGCCGGGAGTGAAAGCTCTTAGAAAAAAATCACATTCTATCCAAGGATAGATTTATCCTAGTGGCTTGTCTAGAAAGAAAACAGTAGCAATACATTTTGTTTACATCAAAACCGCTGTTTTCTGACCGCTTGCACCACACGGAGCAATTTTCGAGATCAGTTAATGAGATACTGACCGACATGGGTGAGGGGTCACGGCTTGACTTTGACTCTATGTAGAGCCGGTGGTAGGGAGCTAAACGATGGAGCCGTCTCCTCGAACCAACGGTACTGAGTTGGGATCGTGCGTAATCGTTTCAAGTAAGTACCAGCACATACATGACCACCCGCATAGAATTTTCGACCCGCATGGGCATCCTGAGTACTTATTAAGACCCTCAAAGCAGTAAAATACATGATACTTTATTTATAAAGGTGATATGTTACTTACAACTTTGAAGTTATTATTTTAAAAAAGTCGACGTTTTTGTAAAGTGGTCATTTTCTGAAAGTAGTCATTATCAAGATTCCTGCAGGAAATCTGATAAAAGTAGCCTATATCTTCTATCATCAGTGAAAGTTCCGTCTAAATCGGTCAAACCTTTTCGGTGTTGCCCGCGTTCATTTCAGACTTCCCGTGGGAATGAAATATAGCTAAAACTGGTGAAAGAATTTTTAAAATCGATTTAATAGTTCCAGAGATTACAGCCTACAAACAAACTCACAAACTTGCAAAATTTACCTCTTTATAATTTTAGTGTAGACAACTCACACCTTGAAAACTAAACCACACACACGTTCGGACAGGCAAAAATATTTATTTAACACAATGTCATAAGTTCAAATCGTGCTGATTGAACTTAACACTGAGTATTGCGTTAGTGTTAACAGCAACGATTTGTGTTAAATGTGACGCCAGTGATATGTTGCGGTGATATTAAGAACGTGGGCAATTTGTATTTTATCCGGATACTTACTATAGACTGGGGACTAAAAATCATCGGTTCTGCGGAGTCCCATTTCCTTTTTGCCGCATCAAATATACTATTTGATTATACTATTCTTTTCCAAAAACTTTGTAACTTGTGCTGGTGAGTAAAATTTTTTATTTATTTTATTTTATTATGGTTTTATTTTATAACTGTTCCCTGCGGTTTTAATCGTGTAAATTTCAAATTTTCGTGGGAATTCCGTATAGTTGACTTCTACTCCCCATATAGGCTTTTACATACACAATTATTATATCTATATATAACACTAACTTTCCCTGTCATTTCACCTACACCTGCGTTAATTTAGGAGTTTCCGCGGGAACTGCGTGAAATCCGTTGTTAGTTGACCTTTCCTACTTATAAACGATTAACCTGCCAAATGGGCAAGATACTAAAGAAATGATCAAAAACAATTTTCTCTTGGTGGTAGGAACCTAGGTACTCGGTTTGTGTCAGACAAAATACAAACAATAGGTATAATTAAAATATCTAGTTTACGCTATATTTTTTTTAAATATCAACAAGTATTTAATTACCTACTGGTACAATAACATTATAAGACGAGTTTTTGTTTTTTAACAAAATCAATCTAATTAATTTGACCTTAAATTTTGTATTTCGTTACGAAATGTAGACCTAGATAATTTGATGCAACAATTTATAATAATTATGTCAACGTGAGCTCGTAATAAGTGTTTTGGGATTTTTTATCATTTCATTTGTTAATGTTTTCACATTGGGATTTATGTAAAAATTGAAAAAAAAAAAAAAAACTAGGGATGTATTTGGATTTACTTTCAAAGCACGGTAAATCCATAACTCAGTCATACTTTCTTCAAAGAAGGGTAGACAGAACACACAGATCTACACTTGCTGTGTCTTGTTACCTTTTTTTTAAAGAAAGCCTATGATACTCTGAAAGTAACTTATAAAATCTCGCAAAAAGTCAGGTCACCCATCTAGCGCCCAATCACGTCAAACATTGCTTAACCTGTGCAATCGAAGTATCACGCACCAATGACTCTATCCCTGTGGTGCAATACTTCCAAAATGACATGTGATGAGTGAATAGATTTTTTGTAACACCTTCGTCAAGTTGAGTGGTCCATTCATGATTCTTAGGTAAAGGTGGAGGTACACATTACATTTTTGAAGAACATTTTTTGGCGCGTTGAGAGTAATTTAGTGAGCAACGAAACTGAAATCTTTGGAAGGTAAACTGTAGAAGAGCAATGACCGTTAAATTTCGGGGTCATATTTAAATGAAACCTTTTAAAATTTAACTTTTCAGACGCAAAGGGATGGCGAATGACCTTTATTAGTTTGCACATATTTCATACATTACATTATTACGGGCATAATCTTCATTTGTTACCCTTACAGTTTGCTCTTATCTTCGTTAAACAGGTTTGAATAAAAAACAAGCTTTATATTGTGGTCAAAGTCAAGTTTTTTTTTCTTTGTACGAAATTTTAATTTGACTTTAAAACCTAGACTCAAAACATTCGTGATCGAGCTGGCACTTAACTATTTTTGTCTTAACAAACGCGTTCTCACATCATTTCAAATCTACAAGTGTGGAAGAACCTTAAAGATATTTTATGTTGATAGTTTTCATACGGTTAAAAGGTCGCAGTTGAAGTGAGTACGTCGCATGTGATTTGTGGGATGGAAGAAACGACGCATTGTGTTCATCCACCATTCATCCTTTGTTGTTTTAAAACGAGCGCGTTTTTATTTATGTAATATGTTACAAAGGACGTAAACTGACGAAATAATTTTCGCAATAATATGTTTATTTGTGTGTCGTGTGCAATAGCGTTTGTGTAAATAAGTTTAAAACATCTCTTAGACGGCGAAGGTTGCGTTCGTTAGGTTCGATGATATACCGCATGGAAAATTCCAATTATTAATTAAAAAATTCACTAGCTGGTGACCGCTGCTTCTCCCGCGTGTATCGACTCGTAGTTTCGAAAATAAAGCATCCCGTGTTACTTAGGTTCGAACCTCACGGTTTCTCTTAGAATTTTATTGTTATTTAAAAGTTTCACTTCTATGAGCACATACTGATACACGTACCCGTTTTATTGTATACTAGCTGACCCCCGCGGTTTCACCCGTAATTTCGGAGTATTCGTGGCAATTCAGGATCATTGCAGCTTTTTAAAAGTGTTTTTTTTTCAAAATCGGTTCAGTAAATCCAGAGAATACCCCCTACAACCTCACAAACTCACAATCTCCGGAGTTCCCGCGGGAGTTCCGGGATAAAAAGTACTGTATGTCACTCGAGCTAACTGTAGCTTCTTATAAGTGAAAGAATTTTTAAGATCGGTTCAGTAGAACCAGGGATTACCCACTACAATCTCACAAACTCACGAACTCATAAACTACGGAGTTCCCGAGGGGATTCCGGGATGAAATGTACCTTGTATCACTCTGGATCACTGCAGCTCCCTATAAGTGAAAGAATTTTCAAAATCGGTTCGGTATAGATCTAGAGATAGTTGTTCCGCCTTGGTTTTACCCGCGGTAATTTCAGAGTTCCCGCGGGAATTCCGGGTTACAAAATAACCTATGACACTCACAAATAACGTCGCTTTCTATTGGTAAAAGAGTTTTCAAAATTGGTCCGAGCGCTCCAGAGATTATACCGTACAACCTCACAAACCATGTTAAAGTCAATGTGATAAATGGACATAGATAAGCAATTGTGTGTTAACCCACACTGGAGAAATTTTGAGTAAATCGTATTTTAAAATTATAGCGCCATTTTGTGTCACCATTTTTTATGTTCAATATTTAGTTACATACTTAAACAATAAGGTAAACACATAATTAAAAAACGTTCGCTAACTCTCAATAAATCGTTCTGAGTAGGTAACTTAATTTTGTGGGTTAACATGTTATTGCTTATCTGCGTCCAAATGCAGTGTGAGTGATTCAGTTTGCTGTAATACTATTATAGGGACGCAGATAAGCAATAACATGTCAACCCACAATATTAAGTTTGATTCAAAACGCTTTATTGAGAGTTATAGAGCGTTATTTAATTATGTGTTTACATTATTACATTGTTTAAATACCAAAAACATTTAAACATAATAAAATACTGAAACAAAATGATGATATGATTTTAAAACACGATTTATTCAAAATTTCTCCAGTGTGGGTTAACACACAATTGCTTATCTATGTCCATAGGTAACTCTAAGAATGTACACTCGAGAGCAATGAATCCGGGTCACTTAAAGAATCCTAAAAATCTCGGAAACTAAAAATGCTAGGTTAATGCAATAAATCGTATTTAATAGACAATGTAATACTCCTTAAATGAAGGTATTAAAACTTCTTAGTTATTGTAAAGTTATATCATAAAAAAATCAAACTTGAAAAAGGGCCACTTTCGAAGATGGAACTACGAAATTACAGCATTTGGTTTTGCTTTTGTTTGTAATCTGTCATTTATGTGGGTACATAAACCATGTTGATAGTGCTCTATATTCATTATTCAAGCTGAAATTATGTCGCTTACGCCTGAAGAATGCACCAGAATACTTACAATGCTGGAAACCGGCCGGAGTCAGCGCGATACAGCCAGGACTGTCGGTGTGTCGCTGTCAACAGTACAAAGAGTTCTCCGACGTTACGAAGAAACTGGTTCTAACCTACGCAGACCAGGAACGGGCAGAACCAGGTGTACCACAGCACGAGAAGACCGGTACTTGGTGAACACCATGCTTCGAAATCGCTTTCTCACAGGAACTGAACTCACAAATCAGTTTCGACGCCTCGGAGGAAGTAACCAAAGTGCATGGACAGTAAGACGTCGGCTTGCTGAATCTAACTTAAAACCCCTTAGACCTGCAAACGGCCCTAAACTGGAGCGTGCGCATCGTATTTCAAGACTAAGATATGCCCAGAGCCACGTAAATTGGAGTATTGAAGATTGGTCAAAAGTTATGTTCTCCGACGAATCAAAATTTATGCTCTACAAGCACGATGGAAGATACAGAGTGTATCGAAGACCAGGGGAAAGATCAAGCAAGCATGCATCGAAGAAAAAGTAGCCTACGGTGGTGGGTCTGTACTTGTGTGGGCCGGAATTTCTTCTGAAAGTCGCACAGAGCTGGTGATCATAGAAAACGGCTCTTTAACTAGCGTAAGATATGTGGAAGAAATCCTCAATGATCACGTTGGTCCATTTATGGTCAATTTAGGTGAGGATGCTATATTTATGCATGACAATGCCCGACCTCATACAGGTAGGATTGTGAATGACTACCTTCAAGAGATGAACATTACTCGTATGGAGTGGCCAGCGCGCAGCCCGGATATCAACCCGATCGAGCATGCTTGGGACGAGCTAGGCAGATGCGTAAAACAACGAAACCCTCCCCCAATCACGCTTCGTGAGCTCAAAATTGCTCTCACAGAGGAATGGGAGAATATTCCCCAAAATCGTATAAGGAACTTGGTGTACAGCATGCCAAACCGCGTAAACGCAGTAATGGAAGCACGAGGAGGCAATACAAAGTATTAAAATTCAAGAAAATCGTAATAAAGTTCAAAAATTTCATGTTTCCTATTTTTGTTTTAAGGAGAGATCAGCAGTTTTTTTCTTTATGTAATTTTGTGTTAATAAAATGTATGGTGACTCATATTTTTTTTTACTTTCATTTAAGGAGTATTACATTGTCTATTAAATACAATTTATTGCATTAACCTATCATTTTTAGTTTCCGAGATTTTTAACATTCTTTAAGTGACCCGGATTCATTGCTCTCGAGTGTATATAGAGCACCCTGAAATAAAAATTTTCAAGTGGACAAGGATGGGCAAGTCCAAAACTACGAGGAAAAGCAAAAAAAATTCAAAGGACTCTCTTTGCCGATTTTCATAAACACTAAAACTGTGTGTTATACTTGAATTTGGTTAACATTTTTTTTTGGCGGGAATCATAGCCGATAATTTAGAAAAAAAAAAGACATTCTATCTAGTGTGGGCTTTTAGGGATCAAATTCTGGCAAGTGATGGTAAATAGAAAAGTCAAGGTCTAATATTTTAAGTATATAGCCCCCTGAGCAAAGTTGACACGAGTCCCAAGAGTCAAAGGAAACGTCATTTCACGTGTTGACGGAAATCTGGAGTTTTTGGATGATTTTACGTGATCACGTGACATGGCGCTCCGTTCCTTAGTTTTCTATGCGTTAACGATTATAGAATATCAACTTGGCTAAGGGGGGGGCTGGTATATTTCATACGGATTACGTAAGTTACGGAAATAGAACCGAACAAGGCGATCGGAGTTACGACTCGGTATGTCTGTGTCGATAAGCGACGAAATTTATCCTCTCGCCAGCTGACGTGTCGTGGTAAATCACTCGGTTGTAGCGGGTTCGATTCCGGGCTGCGACCGGCACCGCCCACGCGCTAGACAAAACATCGTCGTACGAGCGTGCGACAATGGGAAGCAAGTAGACAATTTATTTTGTGTTTCTTAGAACCTTAGAACATTCTAAAGCTCAACCTAGATAGGTACAGCGATGATAGCTCAGCGGTTGGTGCGTTCGGATCAAACGCCGCAAGGCGTAGGTTCAAACCCTAACAATGAGCTCGAGCTATCGGTGAAGGAAAACATCGTGAGGACAACCATAGCATGGTGGTAGGGCGCACTCTAGTGGTAACCTTCAGGTTGCAAATATGTCGCCAAACGCCTAAAGGTGTGTTCCGGCAGCCCCACTTGAAAGCCAGTTCCCATCCCCATTCCAGGTCGGCAACGCACCTGCATGCCTTCTGGTGTTGCAGATGTCTATGGGCCGCGGTAATCACTTACCATCAGGCGTACCACTTGCCCGTTTGCCCCCTATGACATTAAAAAAAAGATTTCGCGCATTTGGGGCTCGGGTGGTTGAGGGTTGCGCAGGAGTCTGGAGCGTTAGTCGCGGTGGAGAGTGTTGGTGGATGTTTTACTCGAGAAGACGGACGTCTATGGACGGGATGATAGCCATTACGATGATGATGAATGTCGCAATTACCTCGGGAAATCATTGTACTGAGACGAAAAATGCCCTATCTCATTTTGCCCTATTTTATCGTATTCAAATATCAATAATAGAGAGAGAATATTGAATAGAGTGAATTTAGATATCGACACGAGCGAAAATATAGGAGAACAGCTAGTATGAAAAATACGTAGATAGGTAGGACAGCATAACCCGATAGTAAATGAACCCATCACAGTCAGTACTGTTTACGACTTGGTCATAAATCGCAAGGAAATTAGTAGAGTACACCCGCCCTGCGATCGGATCTATCGGAGCACCGGCATGCAGAGTAGTCAATAACAAACAGATGGAGTACCACATTTTTTCCATACCATAGTATACGTAGGTATATAGATTTGATGGGAAAGGTAGATGGTATAACAAAATATATAGTTTAAGCTATTTATTTCCAAAAAGTCACAAGTTTTGGGAAAAAATTTAATTTTTGGAAGATAGAAATAAAAACAAGGCGTTGTTATTTCGATTTGCAGATTTCAGAAAAAAATAAAGGTTATGCATAAAAATATATTACTAACGCAACTACTGATAATATAAGGTTCGTAGGGAAATATTCCTATAACATTAAAACAATATGTAGATTGAAATTCTGCTAAAGCATTAAAATTCGTAGTTTGAAGAAGACGTGCAAAGATATAATAAACATACAATATAATAGCTGTTCACTTCGACTGCTACGACCTACTAAGGTATGTTCATAAAAAAAAGAGTGCTTGTATTTTAATACACGTCACAGAAGTGAAATCACTTTGCGTCATAATCGTTTCGTGTAATAACGTCACACTCAGTTACTCACAAAGATTCGACCTTGAAATTTTACACTCATCGCGACCTAGATAAATACGTAATAATCGGCACTAGGACTGCAATTTCAAAATACCTACTAAAAATTAAAATGATTCTTTCTATTTCTTTCTCTTACTCTACGTAGCACACACAAAAGGTTCACTAACTTCATCATCGTTTTAATGATGTACTTAATCAACTCGGGTTTAGAACATAAAGTGCCTTTTTTTTCTTTTCTTTTCCATCTCTATCGAGGCTTTAGCTGCTAAAGAATTTTCCATTAAGATAGTTTAGGTGTCGTGTCGGATGACGAATGATAAATAAATGCGTTTAAATCCTACAATACATGCAGACGTTGTTGGGTTATGTGTGTTTGTTTGTTACTCTTTCACGTTGAAAAGCTGGATGAATTTAGATGAAATTTGGAAAAGAGATAGCTTATTTCCTTTTATTATAGATTATATACTTTTTTTACCTTTTATTCTGTGGTAGCGAGCGTAGCAACCAGATTTGGCATTTAACGGTGCTGTCAAAACTTTTCTACTTTCTTTCCCAAAGAGATAAGTAAACATAATATGATCCGTTCGTTTGTCTGTATATTCTATTATGAACCGTTAACTGAACTAGCTGGAGGGCTGATAGTTTCCACGAAGGGACGACTGAGGCGAGTGGTGACCCGACCTCCCGGTCGCAGGTTCGATGCCCTCGCGCGAAAATTGAGGATGGTAAGTGATTTGCGAGCTCCATCCATCAGAGCGTCGTGCATGTCATGAAATGAAGCCACGGATGCAGAAGATTTTTGTGAAGTGATAAAGATACTAATCTTAATCTTAATTATGAGAATAAATAAAATAAAATTTGTTCTTTCCTTTAGATTTCCTTAACATATTCCATATTTCAGAAAGTAGATATCTATTTCATACTGAATTTCGATTATTTTGATTTCTAACTATTTAAGTAGGTACATTTTACTCTCTCGGGAACAGAAAAATTTAAGTGGGTAAAACAGCGGGGTACAGCTAGTTTAGCTGATCAAATACATAAACAGATAAAAATAAATAAACAAATATCTGTTTGTTTTGGTTTTGTGTTGAATAACAAGTAGGTATATATGAAAACCCATTAAAAATAAATTACGAAATTCTAACATTATTTAAACACCATAAAAATGTCATTTACCATGTTAAGAAATTAATCAGGAAGAATCTATTTGTGATTTTTTTTCATTTCCTATGTTTTTTAACTCATAAAAAAATATCAATTTACGTCAACTCTACAATTTTATGGTAATAAAACTGTTAGAGTTTAAATATTATATTACAATATTAATCATAATAACCATAAATATTAAAAAGATAACATTATGTTAAATTAATAAATTTGTCCCACATATATTATGTATATACAATTTATAACTATTTTTATAACCATATATATAGCTGTAACATTATATGAAATAGGGTTATTGCGATTGGTAAAAAAATAATTAAGAACCTACATCAATTAAGTACCTAGATACTTATTCCGTATAAACCTGCACTAATATTATGAAGTTTGTTTGTTCGTTGGTAGGGAGCTATCTCCATACCTATTGACTTGATTTGAGAAAAAAAAAACTAGCAAAAACCTCTTCCTTCACTGAAAGAAAACTTTCGAGATAAGTGGCTTATTGATATTCCTATTATTAAAAAATGCGCAATTTAAAATTTTAATGCAGTTTCACAGGCGTTAATTGCGGAGTCCCCGTAGGAATTCCGGGATAAAAGTATCTTATGTCCTTTTCTGTACCCCTGACAACGTGTATGCAACGTTTCATAATGGACGGTTCAGTAGTAAAGGCGTGAAAGCGTAACAGACGGACAGAGTTACTTTCGCATTTATAATATTAGTAGGGATAGTATAATATTAGTATAATAGTATAATATATATTATATATTATAATATATATTAGTATAATAGTAGTTTTACTGTAATGCTGTGAACTTTTTGTGTTATAAATAAATAAATAAATTATATTATCTGTGGCAGGGATAATAGTAAGTATTCATTAGAAATACCAATAAACCACTCGAGAATTTCATGCCACTAAAGAATCGATTGTCACGGATTTATCGCAATGATTTTCGATACCCGTATTGGGAAGAATGATAAATAAATAATCGATGCTTAGTTTTTAACAAGCTCTGTTCGGAGAATCGAACTGGGTACCTTGCGGTGCTCGAAACGACCGGTGCCGTTATGATGGGGCACGGTAATAAGGTTGTTTAATTTTAAAAGGCTCTCGTCAATATAATACTTAATTCCGTTTCTCTAAATATTGTAGGTATGTAAAGTCGATAACGGTGTTTATCTGAAACTAAAAATGCTAAATTATTGGAAATTGACAAACAGCTCTACCTATACTAATTGGATTTTTTGGATGTTTGTTTTTTTGTTACGATTTAATTCAAAAACTACCGGACCGATTTCAAAAATTCTTTCACCATTAAAAAGCTAAATTTTACCTATTATCCCTGAGTAACATAGGCTCTATTGTAATCCGGAATTCCTACGGGAACTCCGAAATTATCGCGGATGAAACCGCGTCCGCGGACAGCTAGTCCTACTAATATTATAAATTTGAAAGTGTGGATGTTTGGATGTTTGTTACTCAATCACGCAAAAACGGTAGAGCTGATTTGGATGAAATTTGGCATGCACATTGTCAGGGGTACAGAAAAGAACATAGGGTACTTTTTATCCCGGAACTACGATATTACCGCGGGTGAAACCGCGGGGCACAGCTAGTATTATACAGAACAAAATCCTCCGCCGTGTCTGTCTGTCTGTTCGCGCGATAAACTCAAGAACTAATGAACGGATTTTCATGCGTTTTTCACCAATAGATAGAGTGATTCCAGAGAAAGCTTTAGGTATAGATTGTCAAGGTTTTGTGTAAATTGGTTAAAAAATAACGATAGTTGTTGGAGGTATCGAAAAAACTCAAGCTGCCTATACGATGTCAGTGGTACAGGAAAAACATAGGGTACTTTTTATTCCGGAATTCCCGCGGGATCTCAAAAATTACGGCAAATGAAAGGGCGGGGAACAGCTAGTACCTAAGTGCACCTAGAATTCTGTCACTAAAATGCGAAAACTGATTTATTTAATCCACTATTGCCATTAATACCTCTAAAGCCCGCTCCAAATTCAGATACAAAATCACGAGAAAATATTTGTTCTCCGCCGTTTCTCGTGATTTTCTCGCGTTCTCGCAAGATTCTCGCGTGAATTTGGAGCGGGCATAAAATATATCGTCAAGCGGAACCGACGCCGCGCGCCGTGTGAAGTCGAAATCGATTGTCTGTAGATCGATATCTTAATTATCTTAATGTCACGTTATTGATTTAAAAACATAATATATAGTTAATGATATCGTCACGTTACGGTTTGTGAAACTAATTGGTTGTGAGTTAGATAAAGCAATTTTTCTTGTCCGTTTTTTTCTACATTTAACGCTTGAAATAAATTTCTTTAATTTTAATTTCATACGAGTATAATATGTATATTTTGGTTTGCTTAGTTAATTTATTGAAATGTTATTTTTAAGTATGTATCTGGGTTTTGTGGTTGTTTTAAAATTTCGTTTTGAATGCATGCATCTGAGATAAAATAACCATATTAAAAAAATTATGAAGATTTTTTCTAATTTTTTCTTTTGACTTTGTAATAAAATTTTATAATACATAATTTATCACAAAATTAAACTGGTATTAAGATTAATATTGACTATGGATTACCATTAATGTTATTTTTCCCTTATATAATACTACTAAAGTGATAATAAATGGTTATGTCGAATTCGCGTGTCGAAGAGATGTGCAGAATCGATTAAAATCTTTTATCGATATCTCGATAATCAATAAAATTTTCAGACTGTAGCACTCGTAATAAAATATAAGAGTTACGACGCATTTCGAACGTAAACTAACCAACGCGTATGCAATAAAAATGACACACTTCAATTTGATATGTTTAAAGCAATTTGTAGTTTAATAATTTAATTTTTCTTGTTATTGATAATACTAAAATTTCCATAACTGTTTAAAAAAAAAAACCGATTACTGTTATACCTACCATACTTTTACAGTGAGACTGGAGACAAAAAGAAAAGTGAAAATAGACGTAGGTATTGAGGTAAAAATATAATTGTAAGTAGAAAATTTTAGTCATATTGAAAATAATATTACTTTTATAAGTATAAAAGTATATAAATAAAGAACATTTTTTTTGTATGTAAATCCATCCTATTTTCATATAGGTCATATTTGTGTACTATTGTTAAGATTATTTGCGCCTGGGATTCGGTCGTAAAATCAATTTGTAATCGACGTCAAATCACTTCAAGGATTTAACTTTCAAGTCATGTGAATAGATGAATAATCTTAATATATATAAATTACGTGTCGCGTTGTTTGTCCACGATGGACTCCGAAACTACTGAACGGATTTTGATAAAATTTTGTAACCATTTATAATATGGTCCAACTTAAAAGATAGGATAGTTTTTATCCCGGAATTCCTGCGGGAACTCCGAAATTAACGCGGATGAAATCGCGGGGGACAGCTATAATAATATATAATATATAGATTATGTTATCCGTGTAAACAAGACTTTACCTAAAAAAATTTTTTAAAATATAGATACGCTATACGATTTATCAAAACATCAATCACTACATAGTATAAAACAAAGTCACGCGCTTCCCGCTGTCTGTCTGTCTGTCCCTATGTATGCTTAGATCTTTAAAACTACGCAACGGAATTTGATACGGTTTTTTTATAGAGTGATTCGAGAGGAAGGTTTATACTATAGTTCTAGTTTCTATTTATAGCTCTCTATCACCTTAAGGTTGCCTTGAAAAGATTACCTCTAGCAATAAGGCCGCCTTTTGCTCTGTATTTACTTTTTATCTGTTTTAGTTTTTATTTTCTCTTCTGGGGCAATAAAGCATATTTGATATGATTTGATTTGATTTGATTTGATTACTTTGTCTTGGAATTCCCGAGGGAACTTCGAAATCACCGCGGGTGAAACCGTGGGGGGCAGCTAGTACTTTATATCTCTGATGTTCTAAATTGGATAAAAAATTAAAAATAATATAAAATGCATATTTGGATTTTTGATAAAAATTTACTTATTAAAATCTATATTGATAAATTGGTGTCTATGTATATAATTTTTTGTGACGGTTGTATGTGACGTGTTTCATCTGACATATAATGCTGAAGTTGGTATATTTTTTTGTTAAACTAGGTTTTCTAACTGACGGACTAATTAGATTTAGATTTTCAAAAGTAGTCCACATCTCCATTCGTTCCTTAGTTTTCTATGCGTTAACGATTACTATAGACTGTCAAGAAAGATTGGCAAAGGGGTATCGATAGTATCAATGGAATTATCGATATGTGTATATCTATGCATGTGTTCATCACTAGTGAACATTAGGTTCGACGACGTTCACTAACTATGTGATTGCGCCTACGCGCACGGATTCCTGTCGCTGTGTCATAGATTTCTGTAACCTTGAAGCGTTGACCTGAATATATTAGTCGTTCATATACTAGGCGGAAGTCGGTCAACGCAGATACGACAAATCGTTGACCGACAGTAATTTGAATGACTACCTTTTCCAAATTTGTCTCCTAAAGTTAGCAGGAACGGTCGATTTTGCGGTTAGTCATCGTAATCGGTATTTGGGCTCTGCTTTTTAAATAAAGAAATAAGTATTTCTGTGGTAATTTAAATTCAAAGGTGAAATACATATTATGCCGTAAACCTTTGGGGAAGTCTTTGGGAAATTTCATGCGTACTCTAACGTAATTTTGAAGTATATTATGTTCGGTTTCTATAAAAGAAGTTGGAGTTCCAACGAAATTATGTAGATCTTCAGTTTTAGTTTGTCTGTTGACTTACTTTGCTTCTGATTAAAGTCAAGCAAACTAACGTCAGCTAACTAACGTTCGCTGTAAACCAGCAGCTGAGTATTGTACGTACGTAAACTGCGTACTGCACCTACCCTTAATATAAACGATGTATTATAAATATTATAATTTTATTGAACGCTAATTGATGACGTACAGTGAACCACAAACTGTGGGCTTACTTTGAAAACAAATTCATCTAGCCGTCTCACTTGAAAGTCAGTTCCCATTCTAGGCTAGGTATGTTTACAATTGGCTACTTGACAATTTTTTTCCGTCGTGTAGATGAGTAAAAAAATATTGGACCCGTAATTAAAGAATTTTTTACGCAATCAAAAAATAACGACGATACATTGAGTTGAAATTTCGCGTGACGTCACAACCCAGTGCATTTTGTACGAGGCTCTAATGACGTCATGAGTTCCCCACCCTAAATTTTAATGCGCTTTATCTCTGTTTATTTTCATTCATTTGAAAAAGCAAAAAATACGTATAAATTTTTTTTTAATTCTCTAACTGACAGACTAATTAGAATTTTGATTTTCATACCCTGGAGAATACCCACTTAACATCGTGAGCTGTGGTCAAACGTCTAGTAGCTTGTTAACAATACCAAAAGCTTGAACCCGATTTGTAGGCATTTCTACGATTCAATATTGCATAATCTTTGAGCAGACCAGTCGTCAGATCGTAATGCCTATAGCGACCTATGACATTATCCTAATGTATTTTTCAATTAAAGACAATTGCATTGACATTCATTACAAATTCCTATACGACGCCAATGGGGAGAAGCGAAGCGAATCGGAATATGTATAATATTTTTCTCAACAAATCTACTTCTGCAATCTATTGTAAATGCGCCATGCTATACCAGAAATGATGAAATCCGTGAATACCTCAACATCCCAACGGTCTTATTCAAGATTTAGCCACATAAGAAGCATCATATTCGACGTCTTGCAGCCCATCCTAACCACCTTGCATCTGATCTACTTAATACCACAAATGTCACTAAACGGGCTCGAGGGCAATGGCCTTCTCGCTCAAAATGACAGAAGGTATACACTGAAGAGTTCCAATTCTGGTCTTTCGACTGATTGTGGAAAGATATATAAAAAAAAAATCTAGTTCATCAAAGTATGTAACAATGTTAAATTGGGCAAAGCGTGTGTGACGCGAATAAATAAGTGGCGTTGCGTCACTTCCGTTGGCTTCATGCGTGTCACTTCTGTTGCTTGATCAAATTTGATTCTTAACGTGCCGAAAGAATATCACCAGTTTTTTTTTTATTTTTGGTGCGTGTTTTTTTAAAATTTCCACCAATTATCAGGTGTTTTACTTTTTCGTTGATAAAAATTAGGTCACATAATATTATACTTTAAAAATAATCTATTTACTATAATTTGTAAATTTCCTCGTAAAGGTAATTTCATTGCCCCGGTATAACACTGAATTACTTACAATTATATCGGTCGGCGGTCGGCTAGATGAAATCTGAAATCAAAAGAATTAATTAATTTTCTTTCTTAATAAAAATATATATTATAAATCGTTGAATAGTAGACTAGAATACCGGGAAGAGAATCTTAATGATACAATAAGTATTAAATTCTTATCCCATTACGTGAAAAACATAACAACCTAAATATTTTAACGTAATTATAATAATAAAATATATTACTTTAGAAAAATAAATTAACGTGCTAAAGACACTGACGGATCATTATAAGGTTAATTCAATTGTTAAAGTTGTTAAACAATAGGTTCAAGTCTTGCTTTCATAGCACTAGTGAGAGGGCACTGGCGGGGAAACCCAAAAGAGCCCCCACACCCCGGGCGAAAACCAGTGCCAAGGCGCAAGGTGGGCTGGCTGAGGGGGAACCTTCAGCCAATCCCCACGCCAAGGTGCGGCGTGTAACCTCCGGGCAGTCCGTGGCCTGGCGTAAGCCGAAGGGGAAACCCAGAGGCCAAAACCAGGTCATGTTTGAAGCCCCAGCTGGCAGGGTACCAGGTAAATCTGGGACCCAGCCATACACGGAGACGGCCTTGAGTAAAACCAAGGCCTCCCACACCCAAACGACAGCTACCCCGGGCCCCTCCGGGGTAAGTCATGTTGCGAAGGCCGCTGGTAGATCGGCTGGCCCTCCAACAATTATAACAACACCCTCTGAATCCTCAGGGGCAGCAGCAGTCCAGCAGGACCAGTTCGACGCCACGTGGACCTTGGTAGGCCCTAGGCATAGGGGTGCTAACCCTCGTCTCATGACAGGGGGTGGCAACCCTGCCGCAGAGGCATACGCGAGGCCTGCACACACTGGCCCCTACGAGCAACGCAAGGCAAGGCCCAACTCCAAACAACGCCGAAAATATAAGGCGAGGATGGAAGCCTTGGCTGCGTCTACCAACACCGCCATTACTGAGCGTAGTGCTGAAGACGCTACACACCCTGCTTCAACTTCGGGAGGTGCTCCTGCCCACCCTCAAGCAAGGACAGCGACTGAAGCCACAGTACAAGCAGCCGGCGGGGGCAAGAGGAGGAAGCCACGTGCTGTGGCCAAGAGGGCCCGTCTCGACGAGACCATGTCCCCGAGAGGCGAACCCAAAAGGCCCAGACTGGGGCCCTTCCCTAAGCCACAGCTGACTAGCTATGCCAACGCTGTTAAGGCCGACTTAATAGCAGCTGTAACCGTTGAGGAGACGGGAGCTATTACCAGCGCCCAAGCAGACTTGGTCCTGGGAGCCCTGCAGGGAAAGATTCTCGGCCTCGCCAGAACCAACCCAGCGGGCACCACGGGGCCTGAGTTCAGGGGCAAGCCAACCCTTGTGGGCAATGCGCTGCAGGTCTGGTGTGCGGACAACCGAACACTGGACTGGCTTAAAGACAGCATTGCCGACATGAAGATACCAACAGTGGGCAAGCTGGTGGTTGCGCGGCCCGCAGATATACCACGCCGGGTGAGGTGTGGCATCCTCATCCCAGGGGTTTGGAACTCGAACGACATCGGTCGCACTTTGAAGTTCCAAAACCCATGGGCCCAAGTGGACCGGTGGCTACTGCACGCGGTGAAACCGCAAAGGATGGAGACATTCGTCATCATCAGCGTCCCGGAAGATGTGGTCCAGTCGCTATTGATACACGAGCGCCGACTGAGCTTTATGATGGGGTCGGTATACCTAAAGTTCCAGGGGGAAAGAGGAAGGTTTATCGACACCCCACCTAAGGCGGACCCTCTCCGGGAAGGGAACACAACCGCACCGATGGGACCCCCGGCTCCGGAACCCATGGAGGAGGAGGGGATCCGCAGACAGGAGACACCCCCGGTGCGGCCAGCAGAAGAAGCATTACCGACTACGGACTCACCCCCGATGGCCGACACTGAGCTTCCGGGTCAGCCTGAAACTCTTGTGCTGCCGGAACTAGGAAGCGATGACGATTGGACTCGGAGGGTAGAGGACCTGGATCTGGGGGAGGGGGAGGACACCCAAGATGGCGTCCCCCTCGTCTAGATGCCAGGTACTACAAGCAAACCTCCACCACAGTATGACCGCCACGGCTCAGGTGCGGAAGTGGTTGGAGGTTAGCAATACAGCCATCCTGCTGATACAGGAGCCGTGGATCAGCAGCACAGGCACTATACAGGGCCTCTCCAACTTAGGAGGTAAGATCATAACAAGTATTGAAACGAGCCCTAGGGCTTGTATCTATGCTACTAACAATATTCTCGTGCAACCACTAATGGATTTCTGTTCCAGAGATCTGTGTGCTGTGCGGATAACAATGAAGCAAGTTCCAGTCCTGCAGCAGGTAGTGCTGGCCAGCGTCTACATGCCCGAGGGAGAGGATCCTCCACCCCATGGCATGGCGAGGCTGGTCGGCTACTGCGAGGCGGAGGGACTGGAGCTAATAATTGCAACGGACTCCAATTGCCACCACACACTGTGGGGCAACAGAGCGACAAACAACAGAGGTAAGATGCTTTTAGAATATCTCTCCACTACAACTCTAGATATTATAAATCAGGGTGCCAAACCAACATATGTGACCAGACGGAGTAAAACCATTATAGACCTTACTCTGGCCACTAATATTGCAGCGAACCTTATCTCCGAGTGGCACGTGTCGGACGAAGCGTCATGCTCCGACCACAGATGGATCAGGTTCAACATCCAGGTAACAACCCAGGAAATACAACCCCGCAGGCTCCCCCGCAAGACCGACCGGGTTTGCTACTCAAGGAAACTTAGAGACAAACTAGGAGGGTTTAAGGTGCCTGCGGCAATTGAAGACACAATTCAAATAGAGAATCAGGTAACAGATCTCACAAGAATAGTGATGGAATGCTACCACGAAGCATGCCCCCTAACCGCGCCACGGGAGGCAGGCCGTAAAGGTCAACCCTGGTGGGGTCCAGAGCTAGAAAGGCTCAGGAAAAAGGTTAGGAAATTATTCAACAGGGCAATGAATACATACGACGAGCAAGACTGGGATAACTACATGAACGCTAAGAACATGTACAAGAAACGTCTCCGGTACTGGAGAACAGCCTCGTGGCGAAAATTCTGCGAAGGCATTAGCAACAACGAACAGGCGAATCGGGTACGGAAGGTTCTATCTAGCCAACCCAATCACGGCTTGGGATCTCTCCGTAAACCAGACAACACCCTTACCACATCTCATGAGGAAACTCAACAGGTGCTGTTACGGACGCATTTCCCAGAATGCAGTCTCGTGCAGACGGTTGATTGGAAGGACACAACAACAAAGCCAACACAGGAGTGCTGGAACTTCGCTCAACAGGTTGTAACCCTAGACAAAACTGAATGGGCCATCAGCAGCTTCCAACCCTTCAAGACGGCGGGCATGGATGGTATCTTTCCTGCTCTGCTGCAATGGGGTGGGAGGCCGCTAACCCGAGTATTAACACCACTGCTGTGCGCGTGCCTCGCGCACAGGTACATCCCACTGCAGTGGCGCGAGGTTAGGGTAATCTTTATACCTAAACCGGGCAAAAGCGACTATACTGACGCAAAATCCTTCAGACCAATTAGCCTCACATCATTCCTGCTTAAAACGCTAGAGAGGATGTGTGACAGGGAACTGAGGGACAAAGCGCTCAAGAACATACCACTGCACCGTCACCAACACGCGTACAGTTCAGGTAAATCAACCGAATCGGCCCTACATTTGGTTGTATCCAAAATTGAGGAAGCGATTCAAAACAAAGCAATTTGCCTAGGCACTTTCATAGACATCGAAGGGGCCTTCGACAAAACAAACTTTTCTAGCATTGGTACTGCCCTATCAAGGCACGGCACCAATGCTGTCTTAACACAGTGGATTGAAAACATGCTAAGCAAAAGAATAATCAGGTTTGCAGAGGATGAGACACTGGGAGCGTTAGTGGCGAAGGGCTGCCCCCAAGGGGGAGTGCTCTCGCCCCTCCTATGGAACATGGTGGTGAATGACCTTATCACCACCCTCAATGCAAACCACTTTTACACAATCGGGTACGCCGATGACCTCGCGATACTAGTGACCGGTAACTTTGCAAATATAGTTTGCGACGTTACACAGGCGGCACTTCGAGTCGTGGAGAAATGGTGTGCTGCCTATAAGCTGTCGGTTAACCCAACAAAAACTGAACTAGTAATGTTCACGAACAAACGAGATCTAGGTAGATACAATCTACCTAGGCTGTTTAAAACAGAGCTACAGCTATCAACTGAGGTCAGGTATCTGGGACTTAAACTTGACAGCAAGTTGAACTGGAGCAATCATATAGAACACATATTAAACAAAGCCAGCATCGTCTTTTGGCAGTGCCGCAGGATGATTGGTAAAAAATGGGGGTTATCCCCCAAAATTACATTATGGCTTTATACGACGGTGTTGAGACCAACGATCAGCTACGGTTCAGTGACCTGGTGGCCGCGAACCGAGCTGGCCACAACTACCAATAAACTACAGCGCTTCCAGAGATTAATATGCATGGCGATAACAGGCTGCATGAGGACGACTCCTACGGCAGCTCTGGAAATGATGCTGGGTCTGCCCCCTCTGGATCTTTTTATCCAGCAGGAGGCAGCTACCTCGGCAGTTCGCCTAAGGTCCCTTAATCTATGGAGGAACATTGGAACTCCTCACACAAAAATCCTCGATAGAGCCATAGAGGATGTACCGCTCATTGATGCGATAAATGACAGAGTTTGTGATGCTACGGGCTGGCGGGTGCGCCGGGCCCGGGGGCATACAAAACGTTTCCTGAGGGTGAGGGTCCTAGCGTTCCCTAGCCACAAAATGAAACGAGCGGTGAGAGGGTACGAGAGTGAATACACACTTTATTCGTGACACACAATCATACGTACATTAAACACTTACTGCTATCTTACACGGTATGATACAATTCTTATCCACTACGCGGCTTACGGGCGGTACGGGGGTTACGAGAGCGAATACAAACACACAACCCTACGTACACCTTAGCTTACACAATACAGGCGACACAATACCGAGGCACTACGCGGCTTACGAGCGGTACGGGAGTTACGAGAGTGAATATAAGCACACAACCCTACGTACACCTTAGCGCGGTCCTAGCGGGGTTCGCTAGGGTCCCTATCCCACGGGCGCGGCGCGCGGTCGCGACGGGATGCGAAGCGGGCCGGGAAGCGGCGAGGGGGCGTGGGATGGGGTCAGGACGGGCGGCGGCGGTCGGGTGTAATTGCGTAGTGGCGGCGGGACACTCCACGAGCCCCCGGCCTCGGCCTGAGCCCGGCGCGGGGCACACGCAGCCGTGCCCGTCGACTTGTGTAGGTTAGCTCGGTGGCCGGCGTGACCACGGGCCCCCGGCCTCGGCCTGAGCCCGGCGCGGGGCACCCGCAGCTGGGCGCGGTGAGTTATGTATGGGTTAGTTCCTTCAGGACGCAACTACGAGTCCCCGGCCTCGGTCTGAGCCCGGCGCGGGGCAAACGCAGCTGTGCCTGGTGAGGTGTGTGCGTGACGGCCGGTGTGACGGAAGGAACCGATCGGCGTCGCTGGCCGCAGGGCTCCGCCGTAGGGCGTCGGAACGCAGTACGGGGGAGTCAGCAACGGGCGACGACGGTCGGGGTTCTAGGACTGGTCGGGTGCGGAAGTGCGGAGGCGGAGGCGGAGGGTCACCGCGGCGCGGGGTTCGGGCGTCGCGGCACCGGCGAGCGGACGGCGAGCGTGACGCAGGCGTGTGCACGGCGCTGGAACCCTTCGACGAGTGTCGCGCGGCTGGCGGTCGGCTGCGCTTTTACGGGTGCGGCGCGGCGTGTAGTGTGCGGCGTCGCTACGAGGCCGCTGCCGCTGTCTGCGTCCGCGGTGCGGGGGGGTTGCAGCGAGCACGCGGTGCGCGCGTGATCTGCTTCCTTACACTCCCCCCCTCCGGGAGAAGATTTTTACCTGGGTAAAAATCACAGGTATAAAAAAACTATCGACAAACCCATACCCCCGGTATATACCTATCTGTCACCTGCAGACCCGCGTCCAAAACGCGGTTCGGTTTTCCTGCTAATTTACAGAGTTCTTATTAAGTACATATACTATATAAATGTGCACTCGATATTTGTTACCATTTTACTTAACTAATAAAGAACTTACGGTAGTAAAATTTACGGACAATAAAGTTTACTTTTATACCTATCGTATTTTATTATCACCTGTATAACTAACTGGCGGGTTAACTTACTCCTACGTAGGTACTTGCAAAACAAACAAAAAAAAACACTAATCTACTGTTTATAAAAAAAAATTCGCTAATCTACTGAGATTTCTCTATAACTAGGTGCAAGTAATATATTAAATAATTTCGTGGGATAGGAACCCTAGGTATGCAACGGTACTTGCGTTTTGTCCAACCACCCTCGGTTTCCGTTTACTATTCTTAAGGTCCGTTCATATTGGTGAGTCTGACTTTTCGGTTTTCCCTTTTTGTACCGGTTTCTTGTAGTTTTGTTATCGCTTGCAAATGTGTTGAGGAACTGGTTTTAACTCCTGGCATGCGTGGTTGTCTGCCGTATGGTCGGGATGCGGAGAAGTATTTTGTTGAATGTGGGAGTGCCTCAATTCGGTCGGTTGTTTCTGTTGGCCCTGGTTTTCTGGCGTTGGTTACATGCCTTGGTCCTGGAGTTTTTGCTTGCGCTGGTCTCTGGTTTTGACATACTGTGCACCTGGAAACGTACGTGGCTATGTCTCTGTACATTCCAGGCCAGTAGTAATGTTGTGCTATCCGCCTTAGCGTTTTACTTTTTCCCTGGTGTTCGGAATTCAGTACGTCGTGGTTCTCTCTGTATATTGACTTCTTATCTTCTTCTGGTACGCAGAGTCTCCACTGTGAGTTCGAGTCTAGCTTTGTTCCGTAAGCGTTGTTTTCGATTTTCCTGTACAGCCTGCCTTCCTGTATGCAGTAATCTGTCGTCCCGGTTTTTTGTTGTTCTATCTGTTGTATTTTCTTGCTGTACCAGTCTGATTTTCCACTTTTTGGTTCGTCGGGCGGGTTTTTGGGGGTTTCGTCGGCTAGTAGGTTTTGTGTTCTCCTTTTTTCGATGGGTCTGGAATTGGTTTTGGTTCTTCGTGTCTCAACTGGATTTGTTTTTTCGGTGTCGGTTGTACCTTTTTGTTTGTGTCTGGTTCTTTTTTCTGTCACTATCTGGTTTATGTTTGTCCATACCAGTTTTAGTCCGAGTCTTTCTAATAAATCCGTGCCTAATATGACATGCGGTGCGGTTGGTAAAACGTTGACCTCGTGTCTGAGGACCGTGTCTCCGATTTTTATTTCGATTGGTGCTGATTTGTTTAGTCGGATTTCAGTACCATCTGCTAGTATTACTTTTCTACTTGTCTTGTTATTAATTATTCTGTCCGGTCTCAGGTTTTTAATTACTTGTTCGTTTATGTAAGTGCTATTAGAGCCTGTGTCGACTAGTGCTCTGTATTGTGTTCCGTCGATAAATATATCTATGAAGTTTCTATTATCCTTGTTTTTATTTTCCCCTTGGATTGTGCTTGTTCTGAGTTCGTTTTTGTGACTTTTACAGCATTTTGTACTGAGCGTTCCTATTTTGCCACATGTGCTACAGAATAGTATTTTGTTTCCCCTGCAGTCGCTAGCGGAGTGCCCTCTTTTACCACAGCTCCAGCAGCAGGTTTCCGGATCGTAGTTTCTCATAAATTTTTCTTCTTTGTTTATTTTTCCTGGTTTTGTTGTTGTTTGGTTTCTGTAGTTTATCGGTTTAGTGTCTCCTGTGTCGGTGTAGGATATATATTTTTCTTCTTTAGTTTGTTCTGCGGTAATTTTTTCGTATTCATTAGTTATTTTTATGAGTTCCTTTAGATTTTTGACTTCATTCCTTTTCACATATAATTTATACTTCGGGTTCATATTTTCGTAAATTCGTTCGAGTTTTTCTGCTTCCGGTATTCCTCCGTGTCTTCTCATTAGCGTCTGCATGTGGTTGAGGTACTCGGTGAATTTTTGATTTTCAAACTGCCGGTTTGATATTATTTTCGTCATTAGTACTGTTGTGTAGTTACTCGGGAAAAAGAAAAGTTTGAACGCTTCTTCAAATTCATCCCACGAATTCCAGTCGTTGTTGTTTCTGTACCATGTCAAAGCTTTCCCCGTGAAAATCTGTGGTAGCAATTTTAATAAATCTTCTGGACTCACGTTATTTGCTCCGATGAATTCGTTAATTCTTTCTAGGAACTCGACTGCATTCTCCTTTATATCGAACTTTATATTCCACTGGGACACTAATTTCGCGATTTCACGCATTGTTTTATCGGCGGTCCTCGACATTTTTGTTTTTGACTCGGAGTTTATGTCGCTTTCACTTCCTGCGTCTTCAAATTGGAAATCTCCTTCCTCTCTTAAATGTTTTACCAGGTTTTTTCGGAGTTCTTCCACTGTAAGGCCCTCTGTTTGTAGGTTTCGTCTGGCAGATTCTTCGATTAATTCCGGTTTCTTTTTGTTATAGACCCACGAAAACATTTGGTTTATAATTTTCCACTTTTACCGGTTTTCCTGTTTCTTACCGGTTTTCCTATTTCTTGCCGGTTTTCTAATGTTGTTCCGGTTAATTGTTTATCTTGTTAAGGTTAACACTTTTCGGGTTATTTTCGGTCTGGAACCCGCGGATTCTTCGGGTTCTGCTGGGGGCGGGCGGATCTGGTTGCTTCTGTCGCCGTTTGTGCGGTTCGGTGACGGCGATTCGGGCTGGGGCGGTTTCCTTCGGATTCGACTTACTTGTCTTTTTGAAACCGTTCTCCCTGGGCTGGACTCGTCGGTGTGACGCTTCCTGAGCTCCTTCTTTTTACGTTGGGCGCCGATGTGATGCTACGGGCTGGCGGGTGCGCCGGGCCCGGGGGCATACAAAACGTTTCCTGAGGGTGAGGGTCCTAGCGTTCCCTAGCCACAAAATGAAACGAGCGGTGAGAGGGTACGAGAGTGAATACACACTTTATTCGTGACACACAATCATACGTACATTAAACACTTACTGCTATCTTACACGGTATGATACAATTCTTATCCACTACGCGGCTTACGGGCGGTACGGGGGTTACGAGAGCGAATACAAACACACAACCCTACGTACACCTTAGCTTACACAATACAGGCGACACAATACCGAGGCACTACGCGGCTTACGAGCGGTACGGGAGTTACGAGAGTGAATATAAGCACACAACCCTACGTACACCTTAGCGCGGTCCTAGCGGGGTTCGCTAGGGTCCCTATCCCACGGGCGCGGCGCGCGGTCGCGACGGGGTGCGAAGCGGGCCGGGAAGCGGCGAGGGGGCGTGGGATGGGGTCAGGACGGGCGGCGGCGGTCGGGTGTAATTGTGTAGTGGCGGCGGGACACTCCACGAGCCCCCGGCCTCGGCCTGAGCCCGGCGCGGGGCACACGCAGCCGTGCCCGTCGACTTGTGTAGGTTAGCTCGGTGGCCGGCGTGACCACGGGCCCCCGGCCTCGGCCTGAGCCCGGCGCGGGGCACCCGCAGCTGGGCGCGGTGAGTTATGTATGGGTTAGTTCCTTCAGGACGCAACTACGAGTCCCCGGCCTCGGTCTGAGCCCGGCGCGGGGCAAACGCAGCTGTGCCTGGTGAGGTGTGTGCGTGACGGCCGGTGTGACGGAAGGAACCGATCGGCGTCGCTGGCCGCAGGGCTCCGCCGTAGGGCGTCGGAACGCAGTACGGGGGAGTCAGCAACGGGCGACGACGGTCGGGGTTCTAGGACTGGTCGGGTGCGGAAGTGCGGAGGCGGAGGCGGAGGGTCACCGCGGCGCGGGGTTCGGGCGTCGCGGCACCGGCGAGCGGACGGCGAGCGTGACGCAGGCGTGTGCACGGCGCTGGAACCCTTCGACGAGTGTCGCGCGGCTGGCGGTCGGCTGCGCTTTTACGGGTGCGGCGCGGCGTGTAGTGTGCGGCGTCGCTACGAGGCCGCTGCCGCTGTCTGCGTCCGCGGTGCGGGGGGGTTGCAGCGAGCACGCGGTGCGCGCGTGATCTGCTTCCTTACATTTGTCTTCGACAAGAAATACAAGATCCAGCTCTTTGAGGTGGGGGCTGAAAGCCTCAACCAAAGAGAGCTGAGAATCTTCACAGATGGCTCCAAAACAAACTCAGGTACTGGTTCCGGAACTTTTTCGGAAGACCTGAATATTAGCATATCGACGCCGTTAGGTACCCACAACACGGTATTTCAAGCCGAATGTGTGGGCATCATAATGGCAGCAAGAGCAATTGCAGCTAGGAAGGTGGAGAACCACTCGATCCGCATTATTTCAGACAGCATGTCAGTATTACAGGCACTTGGGAATCATGCGATTACCTCGAGCCTAATATACGAGTGTCACCAAGCATTGACAGAGGTATGCAATAATAACAACAGCATTACCCTGCAATGGATAAAGGGCCACAGTGACTCTCGAGGGAACGATGCGGCGGATGAGCTGGCGCGCAGGGGTTCCGACACGGCCATTTTCGGCCCGGAACCTATAGTGCCCCTACCATTCGGCTGGATCCGAACACAACTACGCCAAAGAACTGGACAACAGCACGACCGGACCTGGAGGAGGCGTGGGGACTGCGGGCAGGCAAGGGCGGCCTTACCAAGGGCCAATGCTCGCCTCTCCCGCAGTCTCCTGCGGCTAAGTAGAACCCAGCTCCGCATGGTAACGGGTGCCCTCACAGGTCATGGCCCTTACAACAAGCATTTATACACTATAAATGTCACAGATAGCCCCCTCTGCAGGGCATGCATGAGGGCTGAGGAAACAGCTGCCCACATGCTACTAGAGTGTGATGGAGTAGCACCATACCGGGTCAAGCACCTGGGAGCACCAAGTTCGCTCCCGGAAGCCTTCAGCGACATCAGGAAGTTGCTGGGCTTCCTGGAGGAGCTTGGCTGGTATGAATAAGCGGCACAATTCCCACCACACGCAAAATAGGCGCCTAGTCGTCGAATTGCGGAAACCGGCCCGTTTACAAATACAAATACAATAAAGTTTTCTTTATATTTATTGAGTGTTTTGTTTCTGTATATTGTTATTAGTTATTAGGGTCTAAGAAACTTAATTGTACCTATCAAGTGAAGGAAGTTCGCGAGAATATCGTAAAACTTTTCCAGGTTAAATCACTGGCGAGAACTTGGGTTAAAATAAAAATAAAAATTAGGTACGCTATTTTAATTACCTGTCACGGAGTGCAGCGACCAATAATAATTGCCGAGTACAGGCAGCGTCACAAATACGTTATCCCTTTGACGGTCGTTGAACTTTATTCCAACAAGTATAGTTCAGCGACTGTCAAGAATTGGCGTCATATTTACGGCACTGCCTGTACTTACTTTATCATATTTCATATGTTCAATTCGATAATAAGACACCGCGGTGTCTCGCATCGCTTGGCACCCTTTCTCGGAAGGGTAAGCAACCGGAAAATTATGCTTTATTCCCATGTGTTAAGTCTGATTATTACTTCACATTTAAAAACCGCATCACGAGTATAACCGGGTATTCGAATATCAACTTTAATGGGGCAGTAATAACGATGTTATGAGTGTATTTTTATTCTTGCGTGTTAAGTGTAGCAGAAACTATTATTAAGTTGTGCATTTGGTGACATTATGCGGGAAAATTGCATCGTTACAATGTTCATCTTGCTGTTTGTCTATAGGTGTTGTACACGAAAATGAGCCTTAAATCCTACGGAATAGGAAAGGTTCCTCATTTAGTGAATGATTGAAGGAAATATGCTCAACTGACTATGCAGGGAAATAAAGGAAAATGCTACTATAGCCTACAATAAATTCCACTTTACCCAACAATTTGTCTTTGGTAAGTTGTGGGAATAAAACGCATATTACCTTATCGAATTAAATGGGTTCGGCTGATCGAAGTAGGTAGAGCTTATCTATACTTATAATAAAACTGTAGAGAGGTCAATTCTGTACATTGAATATATATTCAAAATTAATATTGAAGGAAGAATGGTGATCGAGACTGATGCCAAAAATGCAATCAGTAAGTTTTTTGTCTGTATGTCTGTCTGTCTGTATGTATGTGCACGCATGGGTCAAAAACTACTGAAGGGATTTTAACCAAACTTGGTACGATTGTAGTCCATACTCCTGGGCAGGTTATAGGCTATATATATAACATAACGCTAAGACACATAGGAGCTGAGCAGTGACTATAAATTTGAAGCAAGTCAGATGAAAATGCGCTTTCGATATCTTATCTCAATCACGCAATAACGGCTGAATGGATTTGGCATGCACGTTGTCAGGGGTACAGAGAAGGACATAGGGTACTTTTTATCCCGGAATTCCCGCGGGAACTCCGTAATTACCGCAGGTGAAACCGCGGGGCACAGCTAGTCTAAGCTAAAATGACGCGCCTCTCCATCGGGCATACGCACACGCACAACCGTTAAAATATCGATACGACACATATAAATCTGGTCTTGCCATGCGTCCTCAGTTGGCGCATAGTGTCGCCGCACTCACACTATTAAAGAGATATTATCAATACATGATATCGCGCATCTAAAACTGCTTATTGAGAAGTGGGACGTATTATTTTAGTATAGATAAGCTCTACTGAAACCAGGGGCGGATCCAGGATTTGGTTGAGGGGGGGGCAGTTTGGTTGCACCATGAAATTTTTTGAATTAACAGGATAAACAAAAAAGTCCATTAATAAAATTTAAGTGCTTCATATTGAGAGCATCTGAATTGAGCTTTTTTTTATATTACTCGAAGCTAAGGTTGGAAAGATTTCGAAAATTCATTTTTTGTTTGAAAGCGTATACTCCCAATTAGGTCCTATTGCCACCAAGTGGGATCTGATGATGGGATCTTATGGTTTAAGAATCTTTATTATTCTCAAAAGATCTTGGGGAAATCGTGGGAACTCTTCAAAAATAATAGGCACACCTATAGCGATTTGGGTATATTTTATAGTAAATCGTTCATTTGCTTTCGGAAAGCAAAATTTGAAGAAGTGGAACTGATCATGAAGACCACAAGTGTTCATCGGAACTACTCAACAATAATACGTATTTCACGGGTTTCGATTGGATCGATTTAGAAAATTGATTTTGTTGTTTGAAAGGGTATACTCCCAAGTTGGTCCCATTGTCACCAAATCGAGAACCTGATGATGGAATCATGGAGAAATCAAGAGAACTCTTCAAAAATTACAGACACACCTATAGCGATTTTTGTATTTTTATAGTAAATCGTTTATTTGCTTTTGGAAAGCAAAATTTGAAGAAGTGAAACTGATGATGAAGACCACAGATGGTCATCGGAACTACTCAATAAAAGGTATTTCACGAGTTCCGATTCGTTAACTTTAATATGGTTCCTAAATAATTTATGCTCGTCACAATGTATATGGTAAAGTGGAAGAGACGTACCAGGAGAACTCCTTAACAATCAACGTCCCTGTCGTCCCGTCGGTAAAAGCAGTATTTTGTAAAAGGCGATGAGCAATTGACATTAGGCTATTGTAACTTAGATAAATTACAAACGGACTCACTTGAAAGCAAGAAATAAACAGAATTTTAACAAAAAAATTAAAACCGACTGCCAACAACACAAAACTAAAAAGCTAAAAATAACAAAATATCGATTTTATCCAACAGACAAAAATACACGTAAGTTTATTTTTGGTAGTTATTACCAGTAGTTATTATACCAGTACCAGTAGTTATTATTGGTTTATTCTACCACTTTACTACTATTATTATTTGAAGTCGGTGACAAGCCAAATATGGCGTAGGTACATGGGCTAAGTCCAGTCCCGCCACGAGTTCGTTGTGAGCTGAACAACCCAAGTGGGTAGACGTAAGCGGGCTTGGCACCGAATTTAAATCAAAAAGTGGTAGCACAAACCAACAACAGTATTACATGTATTTTTGTCTGATGGATTAAGTCGGTATTTTGTTATTTTTAGCTTTTTAGTTTTATGTTTTTCATTTTAAAAAAAATGTGCTGTCGAAAACGATAGAGCTTAGGCGCTGTCTTCACGAGCGAGAGAATCGCGGCGATATTATCGTCGTGCCACGTATTTCTATCGAGAGAATCGCGGCGATAATATCGTCGTGTGGAGACGGCTCCATAGAGAGGGTATAGAAATACGTGGCACGACGATAATATCGCCGCGATTCTCTCGCTCGTGAAGACAGCGCCTTAGGTAGGTATAGCGGTTTTTGAGTACGATTCTCTGTAAAATCAAAGTTTTTTTAGTATTTCATTATTTTCAACTTGTACTTTCATGCATAAAATAATCTACATGGAAGCTACAACAGATAAAAGTAAAAAATGAAAAATTTACGTTCCAGCGAATCTGACCTGAATTAACAACTTTAAATTAAAATTTTGTAGGTTTGTATCTATAAAGTGATAGGAAAATAATGGGAAGTGTTATGGTTAATAGCAATTTTTTTACTAAACTGAGGAAAAATACCATCAGAGGTGCACATGTGATGTGATAAAAACGTGTTTCGTGATCAGAAGAACAAAGAACTACCTAACTACCTGACGTAGCTTCACGACCGACATAAAGCAATCTGAAACTTTCTTTGAAGTAAGTCGGTGATTTGGGATCCCTCAGCACTTTAAAGATGGTACAAAGAATATGTGTAGTGCGCCTGGCGAATATGTAAAGCACACACATTTTGCAGCCGCTCCAACTTATCGCGTTACTATGTCTAGTTGTTGTGTACGTATGCTGTAAATCTTTGTGTTGTGTCAAATAAAGTTTTTTCAATTTCAATTTTCAATTTCAATTACTCTTCTGTCAGATTCATACAGCACACATCGGCGTAAACAAAAAGGAGAAGGATTACTCCTTGGATTAGTAAAATGAGAAGAAAATTTGGGAAATAACGCAGAAAACTCAGAGAAGTGAATAATTTTCGTCCATATGACGAGATACGGAAAAATAGGTACTATTGAAACAAAAAGATGTTTTTGACCATAGAAGATTTTAAAATTTACAGTCAACAGAAGAAAAATTTGATAAATTTTGGAAATTTGCCCAAATTTTTTTCCAAATCCGAATTCATCGCGCACCGCACGTGATAAAAGTCGCCGACTATTTTTTGAGCACAGAGGTACAATATGACGGGGAATAAAAATCGAAATTCTATTAATTCCATTTAGTTCGTCAGTTACATATAACATAATATAAATAAATAATATGGATAGATTTGCTTTGAACGTGGATAAAAGTAGAAGAGTTAGGTACCAACTAGTTTTGGGAAGTGAAATCACAATAGCTTACTTCCAAGTCTCAAGGATGTTAGATGAAGTAAAGAAAAGGGATAGAGAAACTACATATATAAGGATAATTGTAAAAACATATATACAGCCAAACACAGAAACTTCTCCTTTTAAATGAGAAATATACCATACGGCACGTAGTTTTAAAACAGAAAATTTGTTTTAACGAGAAAGAATTGACAGATTTTGTGTTTGTTTTACAATAATAGATACAAACTTCCATAGGGGTTCGTTACGAACTAATAATTTATAGAGTTTTAAAAATGAATATATGTTCGTTCATTCAGGTTCATTCGTATATTTCTATTCAAATTACGATGAAACTTTGGTGAAAAGTCACAACCTTGCGAAGATTTTTCTAAGGTCTAATTAAAGTAGGTACCTATTTAGGTCTTCAGGGGGGGCAATTGCCCCCAGTGCCCCCCCCCCTGGATCCGCCCCTGACTGAAACAGGTATCGAAATGTTAAACAATAGTATATTTCATTATAAGTGCGGAAAGCCTGTCATTGCAAAGAGTTCCGACAAATGTCTACCCGAGCCGAGGCGCAGCCGAAGGTGAGGGTTGACAGTCGGAACTAGTTGCAATGACGGTTCCGCACGTGTACTGAACAACTATTTTTAATACAGTTACGAAAAAATTAAGCAATTTAATAAAATATCAAAAACACAACAAACTCAACTAAGTTCCAACTGTGATCAAGAGATGGCGCTAGTCGTATTAGTAATGCGAAACCTACGTTTCGCAATGCAAAAAGTGTGTCAAAGTCGTGTCGCCATTTTTGACAGTTGGCAAAGAGAACGCACGAGTTCGGGAAAGGTAAACAAAAAGCTCGAGTATGTAATAGCCCACATCCCGAACGCTAAACGTCCCTGCAATACGCCACTTTTTGAGCAACTGTATTAAAAAATCTATTTTAGCGCAGTAAAAAACGAAAAAACGGATTAAACTTTTATGAGATCTTAATCTTTGATAACATCGGATATAAACGTTTTCACGTCTTAACTACTGAACCGATCATCATGAAATTTTGAAAACTCGTTGTCAGGGAAATCAAAATGGACTCAGAGTACTCTCTATCGAGGAGTCACCGCGAGAACTCCGTAAAAAACGAGGGCGAAACCGGGGCGAGTGCTAGTAGTGGGTAAATAAAAACGGTCGAAAAGCAAGACAGGAAAAACTACAAATTTGATGTATATAGATATTATAAGTGGTAGGTATTCCGACAAAAACGAATCATTAAAATATCTCTTCTGATAAATGGATATAGATAAGCAATAGTGTGTTAACCCACACTGGAGAAATTTTGAGTAAATCGTGTTTTAAAATTATAGCGCCATTTTCTGTCAACATTTTTTATGTTAAATATTTAGTTACATACTTAAACAATGTAATAAGGTAAACACATAATTAAAAAACGTTCCCTAACTCTCAATAAATCGTTCTGAATAGGTAACTTTATTTTGTGGGTTAACATGTTATTGCTTATCTGCATCCAAATAAATAAATAAAAAAAATGATCTCAAGCAGATTGGACGCAAAAAAGTCTTCCTTTTTTTACACTAAGTAGGTTTATTTAAATATCAGTTAGAGATTTCAATTACGATAAGTGTCGGTGGAAAATGTGGGTACTTGGATACCTAAAATTGTGGCCATGTGAACGAACTTATGGTTTCAGGCAAGCAATTCAAGGACCTGGTTAGGGGTGTCGCCCATCCGATATGATGTCAAAAAAAAAACAGTTCTCACAAAAGACTCAGAAATTATAAACCTAGTTATAACTATTGGTACTATACAGTACAATTATTAGTACTATATAGTCTCTTAGTAAAATAGTGATGAAATGAAAACAGATGGATGGACATAAAGAAATTATAGGCGATCCGTTTTTGCCATTTGTCTACGAATCACAAGTTTTCCACGTCAAGCAGTACCAAATATTTTTGGCAACCCTAATGAAGATCAAAAGTTGCGGCCGCTACGCCATCCCAACCCGACTTTGATTGACGCTATCTAAGCTGCTTTACTCTAGCCATCAGTGATTTAAAAAAAAAAAAAACAGTTAATATCCATTAATATGAGAAAACTAATTAGAGCCGTATCACAAGGCCATAAAGTTGAATTTGCATGATATAAGCTACTAGTTTTTAAGATTAGTCACGCTTTTATGTAAATTAATACATTATAGTGTATTTTAATTGAAAAAAGTACCCATTAGATATTATTTAAACATTAATTATATAATTCCATTTGATCCACCCATTTTACATAATCTGATTTAAGATTTTTTTTAGAAGAATAACTAGTTTTAATCGATTTTAGGAATCCAAACACAGATTTCACTGTGCGCTTGTAATATGGATCGAAAAGTTATTATATCTCTGTACTTCACAAGATGTAAAGGAAGTTTCTGTTGAACAACTACAAAATTAAAGAATAATCTATTGAAGTTTTATTAACATTTAATTTTCTAGGAATTAATCCTTACAAATCCTTATACTCAAATGAGTTTATTTGTTTATTACGCTTTCACGCCCTAACGGCCCAACCGATCATCATGAAATTTTGCATACACGTTGTCAGGGGTCCCGAGAAACACATAGGGCACTTTGTACCCCGGAATTCCCACAGGAACTCCGATTAAACCGCGGGTATTGCTAGTTTTTTTATATAAACAAAAAGCGAGCGTAGATATACTGCAGTGCATTAGTATGTGCTCACGCGCCGAGCCACTTCCTTTTAAGGGGCGACGCACACGCCGCGGACGTCCTGCCGTCAAACCGCAGCCTGCGCGTACACACAAGGCACATATTAATCACCTTATTGGAAAATGGCCACGGGAATCCAGACTCACACAAATTACAGAGGGTGCGACACACAACTTCAAGTGTGTGCACCTCTTTTGTGAGCTTTCAGTAATATCAACTTTTCGAAATTATGGCGACCTCTGGTCCGATTCAAAAGAATTTTTGTATATATCAGTGTATAAGAGATACTGATAGCCACCAATCGATTAGTAAAAAAAGAATTTGCCTTATTTTCATTATTTATCTAAACGAGTAAACTCCTACTAGTTATATTTCCATAAAAAGTATGTTAAGATGCTTTAACAAGTAAATATAGTTCAAAACCAATATTAAAATTGTAAAAGTATACTATGATAGAGTCTATTAATAAAATTGCTTTATTCTCCTCACGCTTCTCGCCTGAAAGAGTTGTTTTCACAACACTTTATTTTCACAAAAAAAAACAATAAATATTCGGATAGTTATCATGTTACAATAGCCACTGTAACGCCAGGCTTTACTAAAAACAAGTGTTCTAGAGATGTCAAAGCAACAAAATACGAAAAAATTGTGATATGAATTTATCAAAAGCTCCCTCTGTTTCTTTCATTGGTCTGTGCAACAAGATAGACGGGTTGCAATGTGATAGATGCTCCTTTATATCGGGAATGGATAAAAGTTTCAACATGATATAGGTTTTTGTGACTTTGTACGTAAATACGTATAAGTCCTTATTTAGAAAATTATACCCTAACACGATAGATGAGAAATGGTCCTTTTATTTATCATTCAGTATTTCTTATTATAAAAAAAATGCGATCGCGAGTTTCTTTGTTGCTTTTTTGGTTGTTTGAGACACTTTCACGCCTTTTCTACTCAACCGATCATCATTAAATTTCGCTTACCTACACGATGTCAGGGGTTTAGGAAAAAGACATAACGTACTTTTATCCCGGAATACCGGCTAGAACTCCGAAATCACTGCGGGTGGAACTGCGTGGCACAAACAGTTATAATTAGGCAACATAAACCGAAACAAAAGTTCTGGTATCTGTTAATTTATTATTCTCAATTAGGCGTGCATTAAATTCAAGATCGGAGGCTGAAGTGAAATTTAAATAATGATATAAATATTGACATAGTTAAATACAAATCGATTTACTGCGATATTCTAATGATAAATCGAATGCCATTAAAAATTATCGATTCACTTCATTAGTTCTCTTATTAGGTACCTATTCGAAATGATTAAAAAAAATCTGAGATAAAGGAAAAAATAAATATTCATTCATATTTCAATGTGTATACTAATGATATGTTTGTTGATCACGCAAAAACGGCTGGACGAATTTAGATGAAACTAGCTGCGGTTTCATACGCGTTAATTTGGGAGTTTCCGCGGGGACTCCGTGAAATCCGTACCCAGTTGACGTCTCCTACCTAAAAACTATCTTCCTGCCAAATTTCAGCTTCATAAATCATATTCATAAATTACTTCTGAGTAACATAAGGTGAAATTCCCACTGGAACTCCAAAATTAACGTGGGTAAAACCGTAACTAGTAAGTAATCCTACTAAAATTATAAATGTGAAAGTGTAGATGTTTGGATGTTACTTAATCACTCAAAAACGATTTGGATGAAATTTGGCATGCACGTTGTCAGGGGTACAGAGAAGGACATAGGGTGCTTTTTATCCCGGAATTCCCGCGGGAACTCCGAAATTACCGCGGGTGAAACCGCGGGGCACAGCTAGTACAGATTATAGAGAAACCACGGGCTTTTAAGCTCACTTATTCTTTAGATAAAGTTTCTTAAGATTGCAACTAAATAATGCTTTAACTCTGTGTTATTCTAACAAGGCGACTTTGGTTCCTATAAAAGAAGGAATGTATTCACCCAGTAGCTTTGAATTAGGGTTGCCACACGTACATCAAACAAATCAAAAATGAAAAATAAATTTTAGTGTTAGGTGTGCTATAAAAAATTAATTAAAAATAAAAACAAATGTTGTGAATACGTTTTTTTTAATTGTATATAATAGATTATTCTATCTTATTGTAATAAAATTTTGTTTATTTTTTGTTAGTAAACATACTTGTTATTAACAACTAAAGAGTTCAATCAATAACATATAATTTTATTTTACTGTTTTTTTTTGTCTTAAATAATTAGCTGTAGATATTTCTTATTAAATATATGAGTGATCTAAATACTAATACTACATGCTTTTGGAGATTTTTTAGTAGTGAATGCTATAATTTTAATTCAGCACTTGACACCAAACTCTGACAAAGACTTGACTGGTAGAGATTTAGGCATTAAGTTTGTCTTTGTTTGCAATAAAGTTCCATATATCCTACTAATATTATAAGTGTGAAAGTGTGGATATTTGTTACTCAATCACGCAAAAATGGCTGTACAGATTTGGATGAAATTTGGCATGTACGTTGTCAGGGGAACAGAGTAGGACACAGGGTACTTTTTATCCTGGAATTCCCGCGGGAACTCCGAAATTACCGTCGGTGAAGTCGCGGGGCACACCTAGTAAATAATATATGAATAAAATAATCAAAATTTGCTGTAACGTAATTGCATTAAGTGCAGAATTTCATAAAAGTGGCAACCCTACTACAAAGATAAGGAGATTTAACTAGTAGGGAATATTTTATGCATCTCCATATACATATAGGCAATAAATTATACTGTACTAGCAATTGCCTGCTACTTCATTCAGCCTTTTATGTAGGAAATTCACAAATGTTCCTTTAGCTATCTCACTTTAATCTTGATAGATTGAAACATAGGCAGTTTAAGATAATTCCCAAAAGAGTTGTAGCAAAACATATTATCAAAATAAGATGCTATTTCAATATTCAAGGAATGAGAAATAAATTCTAAAATTAATCGAAAGGACTTCTATTTTATATTAATACTAGCTGGTTCCGCGCGGTTTTACTCGCATTAATTTCGGGACTTCAAAAGGAACCCTAAAAGTCCTGTTATTTTTGAAAAAAAAAAGTCTTTATTATTGTAGGTTTGAAAGCGTATCACTGGCAAGAGTTATCTATAATAATAAGTATATTTCAATAATCATTGAGGCCTTTTTAAACAGACGTTTTTTAATCATTACTTTCAAAAAACAAATCTCAAACAATTATGGATCTTATATCATTGACATCTTAAAACACAAAATTAACATTTTAATTAAATCGAGATACGTCGAAGCTAAATCGTATTATCTAAATTGGGTATAATTCAATGTTTATCAGCTGATATGACCATAATTGTAAACCAAGGTTCAATTTGAACCTTGGGAATAAATTTACAACTTCATATTACGTGGTCAACGCAAATTCTGATAGCACAGATAAGCAAAAGCATAGCATTATCTATAGTTTTTAATATTCCCACTGCTGGGATACAGGCCTACCCTTATGCTCAGGATGTGTGGGCAATAGTCCACCTGACGGGTCTATAATGTGGTTTGGTCATCTTTCTGCTACTGACTGTATGAAAAAGGTAGGTTACAGTTTCGATTCCTAGCGAAGACAATTATGTTCTGTTATTTGGGCTACCCGATTGGCGTAGTAGGTCACCATGCCTACCCGCTAATCAAGGGGTTCCGGGTTCGATTCCCGGTGGGGGTGGACTTTGTGTTATGAACACAGGGTTCCATTTTCCAGATTTACACACGTTCGACAGAAAACTCTTTTTGGTCCCATTTTTCCAATGATAAAGACATAATTATACTTACTCCTTTATTAAAGCTTATAATCGAGATTCACAAGTGAAACTAGTCGCCTTAAAACCCTAATGCATTAGGAAATTAGTGTTAACATTTTACCAGCTTAATAAGAAATAGGTAATAAGTGATTGCTAAATATTTATAGTCATACTAGATAATTATTTATTTCCAGAAGCCTCCAGTATAGTGAACGTTAATCAGTCCTTCAATTTAATTTAATTGGTAATAACTGAGTAAATAAATAATTATAAATTATGACGTTTCTAATTGTCGATCGGTTTATTGGTTAATTTGTGTGTGATTTCTAAGGGAATGAGGTTAATTATATGAAGGTTATATTTTATTAATATGTTTCGAGTGGTTTACTGATTGCAGCCACGTCATGAATGTTAAATACCAACTAACTTTACAACTTTACAATCTATGATCTTTACTACCTTATAATTATACTATAGTTGTTTCCTGCAGTTTCGCCCGCGTTAATCTGGAGGTTTCCAAATGATATTTGTGTTTTTGATTGAAAAATAAAAGCATTTTACTAAATGCATGTGAAAGTATATACGGTAAGTACTAATTCCTTTGTTTGAACTTGGCTTGACACGCTGCCCCGTGTCTAGATAACAAAAAAATCATATGTCAAATTTTTCGTCTGTCTGTCTGTTAGTTACCAACCTAATGTCCTCGTGACATTAGGTTGGTAACTAACTACCTATACTACTTGGTGACTAAATCTTATCTTAATATATATAAATCACGTGTCACGTTGTTTGTCCGCGATGGACTCCCAAACTACTGAACTGATTTTGATAAAATTTTGCAACCATTTATAATATGGTCCAACTTAAAAGATAGGATAGTTTTTATCCCGAAATTCCCTCGGGAACTGAAGGACATAGAGTACTTTTTTCCCGCAACCTCCGCGGAACTCCGAAATAACCGCGGATGAAATCGCGGGGGACAGCTAGTTGTTTTATAAAAAATATTACAAGTTTATGTATGAAGTGCCATATACTTACATAGAGCAGTATCAAAGCTGCGATTAGCCGAAACATTTACCTACAAAATTATGTAGATAAAGCTAGTACTATAATAACGATGGATAAAACAAGCGTGCCACCATTTCGTACGTCTATTATTAGAAGTGTTAGAATGAAGTTCGATATCCATTAAGTATTTAATCAAAGCGATGAAATCATAAAATATGGGAGATTCCATCTGGGTACCTACCCACTTAGATCCTGAAGTCTAAATATGAAGTGTTGAGAAAGAGTTCAACGCGCTCCACGAAGTCTTCCCATTGTTTGTACAGTACCTAGGTATTGAGAAGTGTGAAAGTTCATATCAGTATTATTTGTTCTTGACTCGCTGGTTAACATAACACTGAGAGAGCAAGACAGACATACTTCAACTTCAATAGAAATCGCTTGTAATGTATAGGATCATCTCTTTCACACGACATGCCCTTTTTGTCTGGGAGCTTCAATTTTGTTTGCATACAACCAAAGAGGGCTTTGTTTTCTGAGTGTTGTATTCCTTTTAGACACATGTGTCTTGTGCACGGTGGTAAAAGTTGTTTAAAAATGTGAGTTATTTGATTTGAATTTGTAAGTTTCTCTTCTTTACTGTTAAGAACAAAATGCACAGTGAGAAGATGCTAAGTGGCTTTCCTTTCTTATTTGACACGCCAATGATTAAAGGGTGTTTTTCGCAAGGTCGAGGTGTCAAGCAGCACGAGATGATAGGGATTTTGGACACTGATCGATCAGATCCCTTGCATGTTCAACGACTATTTTGTAGTTTTAGAGTTATATGCCTTTGCCTTATAAAGAGGATTTTGCAACGAAGCGAATTTAAAACAATTTCTCTTTTTTTTTTTCGATGAGTTTTTCTTGATGTTTGAAAAAGATAGGTGCGTACGTACCGTTTTGAAGTTAATATCCTCATGATTACAAAAAAGCAAATAGCTCGCTAACTATAATCGCTGAACATACATAGGGGCCCAATCGATAGGCGGCAGGGAAGTTTCCCATTATCTCGCACCAGCTTTACAACTTATGAGAAACATCCTGTATAGTAGATCCACAATACTGGCTCTGGATTTTCAATAAATAGTACATTTGATAATGAAAATTTAACTACGAAATCTCTTTTAATTAAAATGTTTGTAATATTTAGCTAATTGTAAGATTAATTACTTAAACCGATTCTCCGCACTACAATATTTAGAATTGTCGAAGTTTTCTGTTTATACGTAGGAAAATTTATCAGCTGTGCATGGTCTGATCATTATGAAGTCTTGCACACACGTTATCTGGGATACAGAGAAGTAAATAATCCTAGAACTCCTGCGGAAACTCTGAAATTGATGGGAGTTAAACCGAGTGGAAAGGCTAGTTGTAATCGCTATGTACAAAGTCGCATCCCGCTGTCTGTCCCTATGTATGCTTAGATCTTTACAACTACGCAACGGATTTTGACGCGGTTTTTTTTATTAGATGAAGTGATTCAAGAAGAAGGTTTATAAGGATAGTTAATCCAGAAATTCCTGCGGGAATTCTGAAATTACCGCGCGTAAAACCGCGAGGAACAGCTAGTACATTATAAACGCCATAAAAACATGTTCAAAGAAGGCCATAGCCGTGTTATATTATATTACTAGCTGTCCCCCGCGATTTCATCCGCGGTAATTTCGGAGTTCCCGCGGAGGTTGCGGGAAAAAGTATTCTATGTCCTTCAGTTCCCGAGGGAATTCCGGGATAAAAACTATCCTATCTTTTAAGTTGGACCATATTATAAACGGTTGCAAAATTTTATCAAAATCCGTTCAGTAGTTTCAGAGTCCATCGCGGACAAACAACGTGACACGTGATTTACATATATTAGATTAGATAAGATGTAGTATACATATTTGCATTTGAACCTCCTTAAAGAGGTTTTATACTTAACTACACTGTTTATAAACCTAAGTTAAACAGATTGCTTTTAAGCTGTATAAATATTTGTCCTGGTACAGGATCAAACCTTTGCTACCGGTGGCAGACTTGCATTAGTGCAGTGGTGATAATATTTGGACATATAAGCAATAGTGTGTTAACCCACACTGGAGAAATGTTGAGTAAATCGTGTTTTAAAATTATAGCATCATTTTCTGTCAACATTTTTTATGTTCAATATTTAGTTGCATACTTAAGCAATTTAATAAGGTAAACACATAATTAAAAAACGTTCCCTAACTCCCAATAAATTGTTCTGAATAGGTAACTTAATTTTGTGAGTTAACATGTTATTGCTTATCTGCGTCCATTTGATCAATGATATTATATTGTTTACCTATACTTATTCACAAAAATAACTTGTAATAATATCTCTTAACCTTTGATTTCCTATCCAATAGTAACCTATCTCTAACTTGTGCCTTTATTGTAACGTTAGAGGTGGGTGGATACTACTGTCAAGTTCGTACTTACGTACGTTCGTACAGTAACTTCGAAAATAGACCTTAAATCCACGCGCTAGAGTATTGTTTTTATTGTAGACCTATAAACATGACTAAGTTATTGCTTCTTATATGATTACTAGCTACGCCCTGCGGTGTCACCCGCGTGAGTTTCGGAGTCCCCGCGGGGATTCCGGGACGAAAAATGGATAGTAGCCGATTCTCAGACATACTGAGTATGCATATAAAATTTCATGAAAATCGGTCAAGCCGTTTCAGTGTATATATTAGATTAGAAGTTTTAGTGTGACGTGCGATATCCATTAGATAAATTAATTAAAGGTGCAACTTGCTAAACCATTTTAAAACAAAATCATGAACGGAAATGCAATCATAGATAAGAGTGTATAAGGCAAGTACGTAACGAGTAATGATGGATAAAAAAATATAGACTTTTGTTTTATTTTATAACGGCGGTTTGCTTCGGGCTTAAAGCTGAACTTACTATAGTCGAGTTGGTCCAATAGAGTTTAACTGCTCAAGCTTAGAGGAACTACTTGCTTAGTCTATTCTATAGAATATATCTGTGAGCCAAACTCATCAATTAAATGTTTTACGCAAAAAATATATTACCATTCAAATATATTATTATTAGGTATAGATATTACGTATGTAGTAGCAGTTAAGAAATTTTCACATCGTTTCATTCATTTAAATATTTTATTTTATATCTCTATCTGAAGAACCCGTTATACTTAAGTGGCGTGTGAATATAATATTTTTTTCCATCTGTCAATATTACGTCGATTCACAAGTTGGATACAGTTGAACACACATCCCGTTATAACATACCAAAACCAGTTCCAATAACTAATTTATAACATATTCCAAACTGAATAAGAATCACATTTGCGCACTTCAAAATTTCACGATGTTGACATTGCTTGTTGATCTTTTCAATAAGTCATTCGTAAATAAAGGAAGTTGCATAAGGAGTTTTTATAACGTCCGTTTTCTGAAAGATGCGTTTATAATTACTTTAGGATATAAATAAAGTCAATCGTATCGACGACGTTGGGCTTCAGAAATGATAAGTGATTTATCCCTGCCAATATTTAAAATGCAAAAGTAACTCTGTCTATCTGCCTGTCTGTTACGCTTTCACGCTTTAACGGCTCAATCGATCGTCGCGAAATTTTGCAAACACGTTGTCAGCAGTACAGCAAAGGACATAGGGTACTTTTTATTCCGAAATTCCCGCGGGAACTCCGAAATTAACGCGGATGAAACTGCATTCGATTTTGAATACTACACGTTGTCAGAGGGAACAGAAAAGGGTAAAAGGTACTTTTGTCTCATGGGCTTGTCAACCCAATTTTTGGTTTTAGTCCATCTTATAGATTAATAAAAAATATTGGTCACGTATTTTTATTTGTTTACGTAATGAAAAAATAACAGAGATATATTACATGCTACAGTCTATAGCACGTTATGACGTTAAGAACTTAATTGCATTTTATTTTAGTATTTTTTCAATAATTTGAAAAGCCAAAAATACGTGTTTGTTATTTTTTTATTATCTGACGGGTCAAATAGAATTTGGATTTTCATACCCCAGAAACTACCCTATTCACGCGGGATCTCCGAAATTAACGCAGGTGAAACCGCGGGGAACAGCTAGTATTGTATAATGCTTGCAATTCATTGGTATTCATATATTTGCATAGTGCATTCCATTCGATATAAATAGTTTATTTATGTTAATTTTATGTCACGCGTAAAAAATTATCATCTTTGGTGGGCATTTGATTTTTGTTTTTCATTATGTTTTCCGTTTTATAGAGTGAGAATAAAACATAAGTAGCTAATTAAGTCGGACCGTAGTCCTATATTCTTGATTAGCTGTTCTCTGCGGTTTCACCCGCGGTAATTTTGGAGATCCCGCGGTAATTCCAGGATAAGAAATACCCTATGTCACTACAGCTGAATGTAGCTTCCTATGAGTAAAACCATTTTCAAAATCGGTTCCGTAGATCCAGAGATCACCCCCTATACAACCTCTCAAACTTACCTACCTCTATTTAGGTAAAAATTTGTTTTTTTTTTTTGATGTTTGCGCCGCCCATTTTTGTGACTGATGTCATCTTATAACAAAAAACCAATAGAGTTAATCATTTAAAGTGTTAAAGTAGAACTTTCGGGTTTCAAACATGCTTGGTTATAGAAAAAAATAAAATCCAAAGTTAAAGGGAAAGTCCAGAAAAAGTGAAAAATTATCTAAAAACAAAAAAAATATGAACCGAAATCTAAAAACAATCAAAATTATTAACATAGGAAATCCGAAAGCGTCTTAGAAGTTTCGCGTATCTAAGATTTTCCTGCTACAAAAGAAGTTATCTTAAAGTAAGTTTTTAAACTTTTTTCTCAAGAAGTTCGTATTTGTTGGAAAAGTTAGTTACGCAGAATTTAAGCTCTTTTATTGCTTTATCCAACAACCTCATAACTCCAAAAATTATAATATCAAAATAAAAATAAAGAATTAAAATAAATTGGGTATATCGAATTAAAATAGATTCCATTTATTTATAATTAAAATATTTCTGACAGACTACCGTTAATTAATGATTAAAGTTTAGTTAATTTAGTAGGTAGGATAAAACTCAATTATAAAATCTGACAGCCAAATGAAAACCGCCTTAAAAAATTCGCTCAAAAACGCTGCCGCCGTTTAAAAAAGCTCAACGACTTTCAAAACTAATAACTTCCTATGATGGCCTGGGAAGCTTTCTGTTGCGAGAAATGCTATCACTTAATTAATATGCGAAAGCTGTATTATAAACAATAGATCGAAATTAACATTCATGGTCACGCTTAGTTCAACGCCATCTACCGGCGACGTGTCCGTCATTTGATCAGCGATAAAGTGCGTTCGTTTCTTGCAACTTGGAATTCGAGAATTAACACTCATGTTGGTACCTACCTACCACAATGTCTTTGGCTTGCATTAGAAATGAGTGCCTACAATATATTACTTGAGATGATTCGAATCCGCGACCTCCATGCGACCTCCAAGGAGCGGCCAGAAAGGCGGTATGAATCAAAGAGACACAAACGCTGATATTCGGACATAGATAAGCAATAGTGTGTTAACCCACACTGGAGAAATTTTGAGTAAATCGTGTTTTAAAAGTAGTAGCGCCATTTGTGTCAACATTTTTTATGTTCAATATTTAGTTACATATTTAAGCAATGTAATAAGGTAAACACATAATTAAAAAACGTTCCGTAACTCCCAATAAATCGTTCTGAATCAATAACTTAATTTTGTGCGTTAACATGTTATTGCTTATCTGCGTCCAATTTTGCATTGCAAAATTTATTATAGTAATAGCTATACCTACACGGCGGTTTCACCCGCGTTAACTTCGGAGTTCCCGCGGGAATTTCGGGATAAAAGTAATTCTATGTCCATTTCTGTACTCCTGAAAATGTGCATGCCAAATTTCCCAATCATTGGTTAAGAAGTTGAGGCGTGAAAGTGTAACAAACAAAGTGACATTAAAATTCATTTTACGCATTTTTTTTTCAAAAGGTCAGCGTTGTCATTTCTTCTTGGTCCTAACTCCGAATCAATTTAGGGATAGCAACACTGGAATGAGGGGCTGGGTCTAACTCAGACAAGTCAAAAAACTGACGATGGAGTCTTAAACTGAGCTAACTCATAATAATTTTATAGAGTCAGTCCTCTTTGTACAGTTTTGTATTGATGAAGAATAATGTATATCTATATGTTTGTTATTTTCGATTTTTTAACAATTGTTTTATTAATATTTAACGTGTTTTTGTAAACTTCTATTTGTATTTACTTTCATATTGAATATTGAACATTTTTGTTTTTTCTATATCAAAAGATGGACTAGATGCATTAATTTCGCTTTTTGTTGCGAATTTAGCAATAAACTTGTGAACGAAATACAATCACTAAGTTTCCTTATTAATCACTAACTGGTCCCCGCGGTTTCGCTCACGATAAGTTGGGAGTTCCCGCAGGAATTTCGGGATAAAAAGTACGTATGTCCACCTGTATACCCCTGACGTTTGTGCAAAATTTCATGATGATCGGTTGAGCCGTCAAGGCGTGAAAGCTTAATAGACATATAGAGAGATAGATAATCTAAAAAACTATCACATACATATTATTTAAAAACTGCTGGTAGACTCCGAGGTTGACTGTACTGTTCCAAGACTCAAGTTCATTATGCATGATTCATTTACATGTTAAATTACAGGCAAGCACGCAGTAAGCACCTTGTAAATTATTGCCACTTAACATTTGCTATTACATGGCAAAATTACTAGCATTTGTGTGTACATTTGTGTCTGTTACGCATGCCTAGAGAAACTGGAGAACCTACCTGTAAGTACTTATAATAATTATATACATAACATAAAAAGAAAAATTTACTTGTCTGTACAACTTTAACTATAGAAAGAGTGTTTGCAACTAACTCAGTACACGTAACTTTACACCCTTCATTTTATCTATACCTATAGGTAATAATTGTTTTTGTATGTTTGTTTGTAAAGGATAAACTTATAAACTACTTAAGCGAATTTAAAAATTCTCTCACTTCAAGGAACCCAGTGTTCCTGAGTGACATAGGGTAATTCTATCCCGAAATTCCTACAGGGAATATAAAATAATAGCGAGTGAAACTGTGGGGGATCGACTAGCATTTTAATATAGAAATTTTGTTATCCTTGCGCATACTTGCTAGTATCATGTTACACTTTGTATATTAAAATATACAACGCGGCTACCCTAGGGAAAAACAAAGGAATTGCAGCGAATTAAATTTTACAGGAGGAGCAAAAAACCGGAAATCGCTTTATTTAAAACACACCTTCCATAGTTTATCGATTTTCTTAATTTTAATTTCTCTAAAACAAAAGCTTTTTTGCATGGTTGTTGCAGCAGAATAAATTTAACAGGAGGAGATAGAAAACCGGAAATCGCGTTATTTAAAACAAATCTTCCATAGTTTAACGATTTCTTAATCTTTATTTTCTGTAAGACTAAAGCCTTTTTAATGGTTGTGAGTATGTACTGCATAATGGGAACGTCCATTATGCGCGAAAAGTGCCAAAAAAATAAAAACTAATGTTGAAAAAAAAAAATGTCGGTTGCTTTGTTTTTCCGTAGGGCAGTTGAGCGGAGAAAATATGCAGTGGTATTTTTTTTAGCTACGAGAAAATAACACAATCGATATGACCCAGTAGCGTAATCAATGTATTAGAACCAAATAGTAATTTGTATTCTGTTTTCTAGAAAATGTTTAGTGCTTGCCTACCAATCGTTTTTATTTTAACAATACCATACCAGTAACTCTGTCTGTCTATCTGTTGCCTGTCGCGCTTTAACTACTCAACCGATCACGTGCACACACGTTGACAGAAAAGGACATAGGGTACTTTCATCCCAGAATTCCCGCGGGAACTCCGATATTGCAATCTGATGATACCGTGGGAAACATCAGGTGTTAAATATCTATCTGGAATGCCAAAATATAGTACAGTTTTTAAATTTTTTAATGTGATTGTAGATAAAACATACATAATATGTAGGCGTCCACGTAAAAAGGTACCAGTAGTGGGGTATTGAGTTAAGACTAGATTCGGTATCTAGAAATAGTCAACTGATAGTAAGGATTGAAAAAATATTCAAAAACTAGCACAGATTTTTTACAGACATTTGAAGTTGAAACTTTGAAAAAGCTTGATTTGAGAAAAACATTCTAAAAGTTTGTGTAAAATAAAAAAATACACTTCTAATTGCATGTTACATATTATTGTGGATTGAGATATAGGTATATGAAAAAAGTTGAGCATTTATTAATAATAATCAATTAAAATTGCAGACGCAATTTGTTCATCGAGCTTCACAAAACTGCTTATATCTCGGAAACTAAATGCCAAGAACTGGTGGAACCTTTTAGTTTGGTTGCCCACATATTTTGAAAATTATAATATCTATTACATAATAGATATTATATCAATCGCTTTCGATGCGAACCGTACAAAGCCACGTATGGTATTTAGTTTTGTAAAGAACTTTTTTGAACCCTTTTCTGACATCCCTTCTCAGTGTGTCTGATGATGACAGATTAGATACTATTTTTACCCGCCACATCGCCGGGAGGGCTGAAAGATGGCGTCATCTGTGATTAACGACCGTCGGGTCGCGGGTTCGAGTCTCGAGTGTTTATGAAATGCACGCGTAATATTGTTTTGTAATAAATATTATGATGGATTGCCTTTGATTTTTTTTTTCAAATACGAAGAGAAAGAAGCGATCGATATTCCGATTATTCAAGCGCATAATTCTGTGAAACCGACACACTGAATACAAAAACAGAAGAAAATGGTTTCTTTACCCCATGTTATGCTGAATGTGGCATGAAATTTACCTGCAGATGTTACTAATTTACGACGAAACAATTAAGTGAGTTAAAGAAAATATTGGTTTACGCCAATTTGAGACTTTATTAGTGGAGTGGATAAATATTTACTTTCACATTGAATAAAACCGACTTGCAAAAACACAAAAAATGCACTATCCTAAAAACTAAAAAGCTAAAAATAACAAAAAACCGATTTAATCCAAAAGACAAAAATACACGTATTAATAAATATTATTATTGGTTTGTGTTATGCCTACGACTGATAGACTTGAATTCGGTGCCAAGCCCGCTTGTGTCTGCCCACTTGGGTTGTTCTGCTCACGACGGGAGTGAACTCAGCCCATCTACCCATTCCATATTTGGCTTGTCACCGACTTCAAATCGATCAGTGGTAAACATATATACAGCCAAATGCATAACCTCCTCCTTTTTGAAGTCGGTTAAAAAGTCAATGAAATGCCGGTGAAACGTTGGGTTAAAGGTTGTTAATGGGAACTGGCAGGGCGGGGGGAGGGGGGGGGGGGGAGACACTGGCAACTCGTAAAACATATTTTTTTATTTTATCTGGAACAGGAATCTCGAACATGTGGCTTGCATTAAAAATCATAATGGAACATTTTATATTATCTTTCATATTCAAACCCTAAAATAAACCGATGAATTATTTATATCCTATGAAATTTAACCTTACTGCATTGTAATAAACACTATCATATCATGATTCATATGTGAAGTACAACTTCGTCGATGACATTGTCCTTTTGTGACGCCGATTAACATTCCCATATTATTTTCTGTCGCTAAAACAAACGAAATAGACCATATTTATGAGGCGATATGGTCTAAATTGTCTCGTATCAATGTTTGTTTTACTAGAACAAGAATTTTTGTTCGATACCTCATATACGAAATCCGAATGAGAACATTCCTTAACTCGCTCATGATCAGAATGGTAAATGAATATTAGGTATGTATCTTCAATGGTGTATGACACGAAACATTTTTTTACTCATGTCAAAAATAACTATACATATTTACAGGTTTATTTGATAGAAACTAAAACTGTGTATCCACTTTTTCTAAAATAAGTTTCTAAACCGTTAATCGAACTAGTTATTTAGGGAAAAAATCTTCTATTACTGCCCGATCACATGGATTATGAAGATCAAATTCTTTGAAATAGGGTAAAGGTAAAATGGCAAATTAACGGAAATGTGTCGTTTTTAAGAAAATAACTGTTTTATTTTTATCTCGAGCTTTCAGCGAACATACAGAACAATAGACGTGAATATATGTATATAATATACTAGTGATGATTTATACAGACAGACAGTTTGTCGCGTGCGTGTCCTACTTAAGTATAAGCTGTACGCCCCCGAATTTGACACCATAAATTACTTCGTACAATGCTTTAGTACATGAGTATATCATGCCACAATATGACCAGAGAGCAAAACAGAACTAGACACGACTGTCACAATAATCGGATCAGGTTTTGCTGTGGGAAAACGTGTCAAATAACCTATTCATATGCTGCTTTTTATTTTATTTTTTTGCTATTGTTTGCAATTATTAACAGAGAGAAAAAGAAAACTAGACACGGCTGTTACAATAATCAGGTCAAGTTTCGCAGTATGAAAACTCTCTCTTGTTATGAGCACAGTACTGTTGTAAGCTGAAGTTTTCGCTATTTTTGTTTTGAGCATACTTAAACATCAAGACAAGTTCTGGCTTTTCACATTCTTAATACAGAAAAAGTTTATCAGATCGTTGGAAACACGCTTTGATCTTTAGAGATCTAATAGGATGAAGAGCACTAGAGTTTGTGCTGGGTGACTTAAAAAGATGCGAGACTAGATAAGATAATGTCTTGATTGACTACGTGACCAAGTGCCGAAGTTAGTTCCGTCTAGGCATAGAAAATAGTTAATAACTAGCTGTCCCCCGCGATTTCATCCGCGGTAATTTCGGAGTTCCCGCGGTAATTCCGGGAAAAAAGTGCTGTAGTTTACGGTGATAAGCAGTTTCCTGCATTAATTCCGGAGTTCCCGCGGGAATTACGGGATAAAAACTATCCTACCTTTTAAGTTGGACCATATTATAAATGGTTACAAAATTTTATCAAAATCCGTTCAGTAGTTTCGGAGTTCATCGAGGACAAGCAACGTGACACGTGATTTATATTTTTTTTAGATTAAGATATTATTAAGACTTACTAGTTGTGCCCCGCGGTTTCACCCGCGTTAATTTCAAAGTTCCCGCGGGAATTCCGGGATAAAAAGTACCAGCTGTGTGTATAATGTATAAGCTATATTCTTTTAAAGTTTCATTTAAATCCATTCAGTAGTTTTTTCGTGAAAGAGTAACAAACATCCGTCCATCCATCCATCCATTCATCCAGACTTACAAACTTTCGCGTTTATAATATTAGTAGGAAGATAATTGGACATAGATAAGCAATAGTGTGTTAACCCACATTGGAGAAATTTTGAGTAAATCGTGTTTTAAATTTATAGCGCCATTTTGTGTCAACATTTTTTTATGTTCAACACTTTTTTACATATTTAAACAATGTGATAAGCTAAACAAATAATTAAAAAACCGTCTCTAACTCTCAATAAATAGTTCTGTATCAATAACTTAATTTTGTGGGTTAACATGTTATTGCTTATCTGCGTCCAATTAATAATAATTATTCTTTTATTGTAGCGCTTAATACTGTACTGGATAATCGTCCTGCAGGGTTAGTCAAGTTGACATTCTACAATCCTTAACGCATAGAAAATGTTTTCACGTGATCACGCAAAACTAGATGGTGTGATTGGCTGACCAAGTGACGTGACGATTCGTTACATAAGTTTTCTATGCTTTAACTATTTTAGAATGTCAACTCGGCTAACCCCGCTGGTTTCACCCTTCTTTGTTCTCTTGGTGAATTTCCAACTTTATATCAGTCACCCAGTCCATTCATTTTGTTTTTTTTTTATATAATTATGGATCAAGTAAGATTTACTGAATGTTTTTCTCTGTTTTTTTTTTTTTATTAGTTTTGTGCAATAAAATATAGGTACTAAAAACTTGAAAATTGCTGGAGGTGTGTCGCTCGAACAATTTTGCTTTACTTACAATTTCGAATTATCTTTCTCAATATTTTAAATCAATCATCTAACCGTCACTTCTTTTGTTTCATAACTCTATCTTCACCGTTCAATCGGATATGGATCTAATGCTAACACATTAAGATGCAAAATTGTCTGCATCAATTCGATATCAGGTTGCTTATTACTCGTATTAGACAGTCAAAAGGCGGGGGCGTTGGGAAGAAAGCGGCTAATTACTCATAATCGCGTTGCACAATTACGCTCATTGCTTCTGTGCAATGTAAATGCGACTTAACAATGGATTAAGGTCGTATTTGTGAATAATGATAATGTACTCTATTTTGGGTTATGAATAGATTTAATCATATTATTATAGTACTAAAAATTTTAAGGTTTAAAAAAGATAAAAGGTAATACGTCTATTCCATACATAATACAGCTTTTCTAAATACATACAAGTCTACTAGCTTTAAACGAGTAATTACTCAGTAAATATTTGCAGTTAATTTTACCACATCTTATACCTATTATAATCAGAATCTCGGAAATGGCTCTAACGATTTTCATGAAATTTAGTAGGCAGGGGGTTTCAGGGGCGATTAATCGATCTAGCTAGGTTTCATTATTAAAAAATGACATTTTATCCATGTTATGTAGCATTTGCCATTTGCCATGGTGCGTTTATCTGTAGACAAATCTGATTCTTATATGTAGTTGAACTTACCTAATATTATATGTTAAGGTTTAGGATTTTACAAATAAAATTGAGATTTTCTATGCACAAAAACGCTTTCACTTTATTCAGTCTGACCACAGATAAGTATAGAGTAACTAGTGAGGTAACTAGTAGACAAATGTCATAGATAATATAAGTGCTGCACTCTTATCGATTAATGAACAAATAAATCCAGACAGCCTTTTATTATTACTCATAACATGAAATAAAATTATATCCTCAATACCCTCTCTATAATTTTAACTTCCACATACCATATTTCTATTTAAATTTAGACAACAAATGATCTCTCAAAAATATAAATGTCTGAGCTGGTAATGATTTAGTCAAGATATCTGCCAATTGATTCGAACTGGAAATATATTTAATTTTTATTAAACCTTCCTCAACCTTTTCTCTTATAAAGTTGTATTTTACATCTATATGTTTAGTTCTTTTGTGATAGATGGGATTATTAATCAGCCTTATTGCACTTTGGTTATCTACATGTAGAAAAACAGAATCATACATTTCACCTAAGTCTGATAATAATTGCCTCAGCCAAATAATTTCTTTGGCAGACTCACTAGCAGCTACAAATTCTGCTTCAGTAGTAGAGAGAGCAATAGTATTTTGTTTTTGACTAGACCATGTAACTGGTCCTCCATTCAATAAAAATATGTATCCAGTGGTGGATTTTCTAGTGTCTACATCACTTGCAAAATCTGAGTCAGAATATCCTATAAGACTGCTGCTCTCACTAAAAGTAATACATAAATCCTTTGTGTCAATCAAATATCTTACTATGCGTTTAGCAGCATTTACATGTTGCTGTTTAGGACTGTTTACATATCTACTTAGCAAGTTTACTATAAAACTAATATCTGGTCGTGAGACTGAACATAAAAATAATAGTGAACCTATTAGTTCTCTATAAGGAAAGTTTACAATTTCTTCATCTAAACTCTTTGATATTATTACATTTACATCAGATGGGGTTTTTACAGGATTGGCATCACTCATATTAAACTTTTCTATGATCTGCTCGATATAATTTCTCTGATGAATGAGAATACAATCATTCTCCCTTTTTATTTGCATGCCTACAAAGTAAGTTAAATTCAATTCTTTAATTTTAAAAGCTTGTTTTAGGTACATTATAATTTCTTTAATTAAATTGCTATTAGGAGAAACTACAAGGCAGTCGTCAACAAAAATTAATAAATAGATTTTTATGCCATTAAAATCTCCTATATAGATACAGTTGTCTGCCTGAGATTGTACAAAACCATATTCTATTAGAAAGTTTGTAAATTTCTTGTTCCAACATCTGGACGCTTGTTTAAGACCATATAGGGCTTTATTTAATTTTAAAATATAATTTTTACTCACTGACACTCCTTCGGGCACCTCTAAATATATGTCTTCATCAAGGTCACCGTTGAGAAAAGCTGTTTTAACATCAAATTGCTGGATTGCATAATTATATTTAGCTGCAAGAGAAAGAATGATTCTAATGGAATCATACCTTATAGTTGGAGAAAATATTTCTTCATAATCCACACCTTTTACTTGCTTGAATCCTCGTGCACATAAGCGAGCTTTGTATCTTGTGACCTTTCCATTTTCATCTCTCTTTATTGTGAAAACCCATTTAGTTGTTATAGTTCTTTGATCAGTTCTTTTTACAGCTGTCCAGGTCTTATTGTCTTCATGTGCTTCAAGTTCTTCACTCACAGCTTTAGACCACTGAACCTTTTGAGGGTCCTTCATCGCTTCTTCATATGTAGATGGCACAGTGAATTCCACAAAATTAGCTTCATAATTTCTGTTACGTCGAGGTCTTAGATTTATATGTCGTTCTTCAGGTTCTTCTTCTAATTCTTCTATCTCCTGAGATAGTTCGTAGGTGGGATCATCATTGTCATCCTGACAGCTGCGTGGACTTTCAGTATAATTTTCCGTTGATGTAGTGTCATTACGATTTCTTTCACATTCTTGTCTGTTTTCTTCAGTATTGATGCTTTCAGTCTCTGTGCCTTCTTCATCTATGAAAATTTTTGAAATATTACTTCTGATTTCTGGGGTCTTATCCTCATCAAAAATCACATTTCTTGATATTTTTATTTGTTTGTTTTTGGTATTATACATTCTATAATTGGTGTCATCATATCCTACCAATATCATCATCTCACTTTTCTTATCTAGTTTCTTTCTCAATTGATCAGGAATGTGCACATACCCTACACTACCAAACACCCGCACATGACTTAACTGTGGCTTGACACCTGTCCATGCTTCAAAAGGTGTTTTATTGGAAGATTGACTTGATGAGGTCCTGTTGAGTAAATACACAGCTGTATTAACAGATTCTGCCCACAAATATAATGGCACATCTCTAGCATATAGCATCGAACGAGCACTCTCAACTATAGTTCGCAACTCCCTCTCTGCACGACCATTCTGTTCAGGAGTGTATGGTGCTGTGCACTCATGCATAATGCCTTCTTTGTTCAAATATTCCTTGAACATAGTGTTTACATATTCCCTTCCATTGTCAGTGTGTAAAATCTTCACATTATGCATGAACTTGTTCTTGACCATAGCATTATAAATTTTGAAATATTCTAATACATCACTTTTATTTCTCATAAAATACACATGCCTATAGCTTGTCTTGGCATCTTTGAATAATACAAAATAGCGCATACCTCGCACTGATGTGTGACTCATTGGTCCGCACACATCACTATACACCAGATCACCTGGCTGTATTTCACTTCTTGAAGATTTTTGAAATGGTAGACGATGCTGTTTGCCAAAAGCACATGCTTCACAGGTGTATTTTTCATCAGTATTACCGTTGATGTTCAAACCTTCAACCACATTATTTATGTTCATGATTTTAATTTCTTTAATATTTATATGCCCTAGTCTTTCATGCCATTTTTTTATATCAATGCTGTCATGCACTAAGTTACACTTTGCAGGAACTACAGTTTTGATATTCAATTCATATAAATTATTTGTCTTAATTTGTGCACTCATTACCACTTCTTTGTTCAAGTAAATTAATGCACTATTTCCTTTCTTCACAAGTGAATAACCTTGACGCATTATTACACCCTCTGAGAATAAATTTCTCCGTAAACTTGGAACATATAGTACTTCATTTAATACACTTGAATGCCACTGACCATTGACATACCTTTTTATCATGATTCTTCCAATCCCACATACTTCAACCAAGTGTTCATTACCCAGGGTTAACGATTTGTGGTTGCATTCTTCTAATTCCATGAATATGTCTTTTCTGTGGGTTATATGAGCTGAAGCACCACTATCCAAAATCCAAATATTATCATCGGTGTATATATTTTTGTCTTCTATATTAAATGCCAGCATATTATCAGGCTTTCTTGTATTTCTTTTTGGGGCACGACATTCCTTTGCAAAATGTCCTCTTTTCCCACAATTATAGCACTCAAAGCGATGTTTCGGTACATGGTTGTTTTGTTTTGAACCATCACCACTGCGTTCACATTGTTTCGGTTGCCCTTTACTTTTAGAATTTGTGACTAACAAGGCTGTTTCTTGCTCTTCCTCACAAGTTAAGCTTGCTTCCTCATCGAGTAAACGAGCAGTTAGATTAATAATCGTTTGCTTTGAAGGATCTAATGACAACCACGCCTGGCGAAGTGTTCTATACTTGGAGGGAAGAGTTCCAAGTATTTTTGTCATAATGGCTGTATCACTCACAATTTCACCACTTTCTTTTAACTGCTTGGCTAAGCTTTCAATTTTCGAAATATGTTGAGCAATTGTATCACTAGGAGACATTTTGTACTGATAAAATCTTTCTTGTATTATCATTTTATTTAATTCACTTTTTTGTTCGTAGATTGATTCGAGTTTTAACATTATTTCACTAGCAGTTTCACAATTTTCTATCAAGGTTATTTGCTTCAAGTCCATGTTGGATGTTATGATGTACATTGCCATTCCATCATTTTTGAACCATGTAGAACTGTCTACTTCTGGCTTTGGCAGATCTATGTTGATTCCTTTGGCTTTTAGAGCACATTTGATTTGGAATTTCCACTGCCGGAAATTATTTCCATCGAATTTTTCCACACTCATCGACCGCGTGTCCATTATGGAGGTTATAATTTATGATAACCAAACCAACCAATATTCGTGACAGAGTGTTTTTTAATCTAAGTTTTGCTTTTGTTTTCCACTGATCTTCAATTTCGAGTTTTCCTGGGCCCATAACCTGTTAAGGTTTAGGATTTTACAAATAAAATTGAGATTTTCTATGCACAAAAACGCTTTCACTTTATTCAGTCTGACCACAGATAAGTATAGAGTAACTAGTGAGGTAACTAGTAGACAAATGTCATAGATAATATAAGTGCTGCACTCTTATCGATTAATGAACAAATAAATCCAGACAGCCTTTTATTATTACTCATAACATGAAATAAAATTATATCCTCAATATTATATAACAATAATATGGAGTTATAGTACTGTGTATATAATATAGCAACTGTGGACAAACCAATAAATAAACCAATTTAGTCACAAGTCTAATCGAACGAAAACAGAAAAAAAAAGCTTATCAGGAACCGCCTGAAGCGATCTCATCACGTTGATCGAGGTAAACCAAACGAACAACCACCTAACTGTACTAGTGTACTCACTCTATTGAATTTGCAAAGGACCAACTCCGCTGTCCATACTTATTAGTGATACAGGATACGGGGAGGTGAACGAACTCTTAACAAAGTAAGAACTAATAACTGATAGTTATCTCCAGATCTCAATAATGGAGCTCATTTCAATGCTAAAGGAATTCGGCTTAGTCAGGGCTTGCGCAAGTAAGTCGTTCGGTGGCTCCATTGCAAGCGTGCAGCGAATACGGTAGCGGGTAAAAAACACTAGATCGAATATACGTATAGATAGTAGTAACGTTCGGTGAACTGAGGGAAAAGGGTATTTATAATATCTATTAATATCAGTACACTGATTATAACATACTCTTAGGAAAATGTTGTTATGATTAAGAAAAAAATTTAATAAAAATACACATAATGTTTCTTGTTTATTCTTATTCTTTATTCCACGGTGGTTTCCTTTTGTTACAAAATTATTATTTAGAGATCAAAGTACGTCAGATACATCAGGGCCCCTATTCTCTATGACCATAACCCGCCGCGCTAAGATAAGACGCCGCAAAAACAGTCTTTCGCTCGTACTCAAAGAAGTTTTACTGCAAAAAAAATCATTTACAACGTTTCTTATGGCATAAAGAATAATAATCTCTAATATCTTGGCATCTAGAACGTCTGGGAATGCGTTTTTGGGAAACGCGTTATGGGCTAGGAATGTTGTTGGTCATAGTGAATAAGGGCCCTGAACAGCACAGGCGGAATTTGCGAAACACGGCCGTTGTGTGTCTTTTTAATAAAATCACTACATTCGTAGAGAGCATGTATACATTTTGTTATTGTAACTTCGATTTTATAAACAGTGTATTACAAGATCGAAATTTCATTGCACGATGTTTAGATGTGACGTTAAAATAACTTTATTAGTTACTATTTTGGTGACACTTTCTGTCGTTTATCGCTACCCGCTCGCACTGCGACCACAGCGCCACCGCCCGCTTTCGTATTGTAGCGGCGCACTTTGTCACCGCGCCACGAAACAAAACCTTGAACTGTTTTGTCCCCAGAGTTTACTGTTACGATGCCACTTCCGTGAGTGTTCTAACTCTATGTGTTGGGGAAGTCATTAGTCCGTGTACTATTATTTATTTATTCAAGGCTGTTTTAGGAATGGCAAACACCAGAAGCGCCCGGATTGTGGTGGTTTTGTGTATGAATTTATAATTTTATGTTAAAGTTGACATTTGTACGCCGGCAACGGCAAAATATGCTGAATCCATCTTAGTAACACCAACTTATGTACCTACCATATTCTTGCAGATAAACAAATAAATAAAAAAAAATAAGCGAAGAAGAAGTTTATTGTCTTACTATGTAGCTGTCGGCCGCGGTTTCTCGCGTCAAATAATAATAATAATCCACTTCACAACACACAGATCTACTTGATCCCACACTAAGCTATAAGCTTGTGTCGTGGAAACCAAGCAAACGTGGTATATACTACACACATATATTATACTATAGATATATACACACCGGCAGAATTAGCGGAACATAAAAAGGCAGAGTATAGAAATAATTACGTATATATATTAAAACAAATTATTATCAGGCATGAAGTAATAAACTAATATACATCTTTTAACATCGACTTTAAGAAGTTTTTAGTTAAATTTTATTAAAAGTAATCAAAATTAAAAAAAAAGAAAAAAGTCTCTAGTTTGTGAGAACTCAGACAATGTTGCAAATAAAAGTTGAATCGCGAAGGGGAAACACACGTTATTAATCGTTCATTTATTTAGTGTTAAAATCACAGTAATCTTTAATTTGCAACATTATTTGTGTGCCCACAAATTAGAGAAAAAGTGTTTTTTTTATTATTATTTTAAATAAAATTTAATAATTTAATTACAAACTTTTAAAGTGTTAAAAGATGTATATTAATTTATTACTTCACGTCTAATTATTATTTGTTTTAATATAGATACGTAACTATTTCTATACTCTGCCTTTTTATGTTCCGCTAATTCTGCCGGTGTGTATATATACACAACCAGACTGGGAAATGGAACCCTGTGTTTATCACACAAAGTGCACCCCCACCGGGAATCGAACCCGGAACTTCTTGATTAGCGGGCAGGCATGGTGACCATTGCGCCAATCGGGTCGTCAATTCAAAAATCAATCAATTAAAAAACTCGGAGTTCTCGCGGAAATATCGGGTTTTAAAGTACCCAATGTCCTTCTCTGTACCCCTGACAACGTGAATGCAAAATTTCACGATGATCGGTTGAGTTGAGACTACTGAACCGATTCTGAAAATTCTCTCCTTGATAAAAATCTACATGTATCCTCAAACATCTATCCATACAAACTTTTTCGTTTATAGTTAATATTAGTGCATAGATTTACAACTACTCGCACGTTATATCCTATGTGTTTGTCTCTTTTTAGTGTCGCTTTTTTGTTTCATCGATTTTCAAATAGTTTTTCATTCAAAAATTATATTATAAAAATCAACGTTAGCTAATGGGCATGTTGACTAATTTTTATTTTTTAGTCCGTCTTGTAGATTATTAAAAAATATTGGACACATATTTTTTCTTTTTTTACGTAATCAAAAAATAACGGCGATATATTGAGTTGAAATTTCGCGTGACGTCACTATTCTGACAGTTTGTATGGCGGTTTTGTGGTTAGTGACGTCACGACCCTCTCACCCTCAACTTTAATGGGCTTTATCTCTGTATATTTTAATTTATTTAAAAAAGCAAAAAATACGTGTCTATTGTTTATTTATTTTCTAACTGACGGACTAATTAGAATTTTGATTTTCAAAAGTAGTCAACATCCCTATTTTACTATTTATATTTATATATGGTTCTTTTAAAAGTAATTAAATATCCCACAGCACTGCAATATCTTGTTTAATGGGAGAAAATAAAAATGTTAGTAGCGTGAAATAATAATTATGTTTAAACTCAGATAATTTATTGGCCAATGGGATAATTGACGGTGGGTAGCGGGTTGCGTGCTCGGATTATGACAGATCACGCGATATTCGCTGTTAGTGCGTGTTGTTTACAAGACTGTAAAAATTGGTCACTAGCTATTCCACGCGGTTGCACCCGCGCTAGTTTCCGAGATCCCGCGGGCATTCCGAGATAAAAGTACACACTTACTACCCTATATTTTTTTCTGTACCTACCCTTGGAATTCCCGTAGAAATTCCGCGATGAAAAGTAGCGTATATCCTTCTCTGTACCCTTGACGACGTGTATGCAAAATTTCGCGGTGATCGGTTGAGCCGTTTAGCCGTGAAAGCGTAAAAAACAAACAAACAAACCCACTTTCGCATTTATAATATTAGTAAGGATTAAATTATGTGAAGACGAAAATAGGCGAGGTTTTTTCTCTTATACATTCTGTTCAAGACACCTTAATAACAACATATTTTTATGAATAGAGTTTTTTTTTTCATTTTTTTACCCACTAGCCCATCTACCCATTCCATATTTGGCTTGTCACCGACTTCAAATCGATCAGTGGTAAACATATATACAGCCAAATGCATAACCTCCTCCTTTTTGAAGTCGGTTAAAAAGTCAATGAAATGCCGGTGAAACGTTGGGTTAAAGGTTGTTAATGGGAACTGGCAGGGCGGGGGGAGGGGGGGGGGGAGACACTGGCAACTCGTAAAACATATTTTTTTATTTTATCTGGAACAGGAATCTCGAACATGTGGCTTGCATTAAAAATCATAATGGAACATTTTATATTATCTTTCATATTCAAACCCTAAAATAAACCGATGAATTATTTATATCCTATGAAATTTAACCTTACTGCATTGTAATAAACACTATCATATCATGATTCATATGTGAAGTACAACTTCGTCGATGACATTGTCCTTTTGTGACGCCGATTAACATTCCCATATTATTTTCTGTCGCTAAAACAAACGAAATAGACCATATTTATGAGGCGATATGGTCTAAATTGTCTCGTATCAATGTTTGTTTTACTAGAACAAGAATTTTTGTTCGATACCTCATATACGAAATCCGAATGAGAACATTCCTTAACTCGCTCATGATCAGAATGGTAAATGAATATTAGGTATGTATCTTCAATGGTGTATGACACGAAACATTTTTTTACTCATGTCAAAAATAACTATACATATTTACAGGTTTATTTGATAGAAACTAAAACTGTGTATCCACTTTTTCTAAAATAAGTTTCTAAACCGTTAATCGAACTAGTTATTTAGGGAAAAAATCTTCTATTACTGCCCGATCACATGGATTATGAAGATCAAATTCTTTGAAATAGGGTAAAGGTAAAATGGCAAATTAACGGAAATGTGTCGTTTTTAAGAAAATAACTGTTTTATTTTTATCTCGAGCTTTCAGCGAACATACAGAACAATAGACGTGAATATATGTATATAATATACTAGTGATGATTTATACAGACAGACAGTTTGTCGCGTGCGTGTCCTACTTAAGTATAAGCTGTACGCCCCCGAATTTGACACCATAAATTACTTCGTACAATGCTTTAGTACATGAGTATATCATGCCACAATATGACCAGAGAGCAAAACAGAACTAGACACGACTGTCACAATAATCGGATCAGGTTTTGCTGTGGGAAAACGTGTCAAATAACCTATTCATATGCTGCTTTTTATTTTATTTTTTTGCTATTGTTTGCAATTATTAACAGAGAGAAAAAGAAAACTAGACACGGCTGTTACAATAATCAGGTCAAGTTTCGCAGTATGAAAACTCTCTCTTGTTATGAGCACAGTACTGTTGTAAGCTGAAGTTTTCGCTATTTTTGTTTTGAGCATACTTAAACATCAAGACAAGTTCTGGCTTTTCACATTCTTATTACAGAAAAAGTTTATCAGATCGTTGGAAACACGCTTTGATCTTTAGAGATCTAATAGGATGAAGAGCACTAGAGTTTGTGCTGGGTGACTTAAAAAGATGCGAGACTAGATAAGATAATGTCTTGATTGACTACGTGACCAAGTGCCGAAGTTAGTTCCGTCTAGGCATAGAAAATAGTTAATAACTAGCTGTCCCCCGCGATTTCATCCGCGGTAATTTCGGAGTTCCCGCGGTAATTCCGGGAAAAAAGTGCTGTAGTTTACGGTGATAAGCAGTTTCCTGCATTAATTCCGGAGTTCCCGCGGGAATTACGGGATAAAAACTATCCTACCTTTTAAGTTGGACCATATTATAAATGGTTACAAAATTTTATCAAAATCCGTTCAGTAGTTTCGGAGTTCATCGAGGACAAGCAACGTGACACGTGATTTATATTTTTTTTAGATTAAGATATTATTAAGACTTACTAGTTGTGCCCCGCGGTTTCACCCGCGTTAATTTCAAAGTTCCCGCGGGAATTCCGGGATAAAAAGTACCAGCTGTGTGTATAATGTATAAGCTATATTCTTTTAAACTTTCATTTAAATCCATTCAGTAGTTTTTTCGTGAAAGAGTAACAAACATCCGTCCATCCATCCATCCATTCATCCAGACTTACAAACTTTCGCGTTTATAATATTAGTAGGAAGATAATTGGACATAGATAAGCAATAGTGTGTTAACCCACATTGGAGAAATTTTGAGTAAATCGTGTTTTAAATTTATAGCGCCATTTTGTGTCAACATTTTTTTATGTTCAACACTTTTTTACATATTTAAACAATGTGATAAGCTAAACAAATAATTAAAAAACCGTCTCTAACTCTCAATAAATAGTTCTGTATCAATAACTTAATTTTGTGGGTTAACATGTTATTGCTTATCTGCGTCCAATTAATAATAATTATTCTTTTATTGTAGCGCTTAATACTGTGCTGGTAATCCTCCTGCGGGGTTAGTCAAGTTGACATTCAACAATCCTTAACGCATAGAAAATGTTTTCACGTGGTCACGCAAAACTAGATGGTGTGATTGGCTGACCAAGTGACATGACGATTCGTTACATAAGTTTTCTATGCTTTAACTATTTTAGAATGTCAACTCGGCTAACCCCGCTGGTTTCACCCTTCTTTGTTCTCTTGGTGAATTTCCAACTTTATATCAGTCACCCAGTCATTTATTTTGTTTTTTTTTTTAATATAATTATGGATCAAGTAAGATTTACATGACAACTGAATGTTTTTCTCTGTTTTTTTTTTTTATTAGTTTTGTGCAATAAAATATAGATACTAAAAACTTGAAAATTGCTGGAGGTGTGTCGCGCCAACAATTTTGCTTTACTCACAATTTCTGATTATCTTTCTCAATATTTTAAATCGATCATCTAACCGTCACTTCTTTTGTTTCATAACTCTATCTTCACCGTTCAATCGGATATGGATCTAATGCTAACACATTAAGATGCAAAATTGTCTGCATCAATTCGATATCAGGTTGCTTATTACTCGTATTAGACAGTCAAAAGGCGGGGGCGTTGGGAAGAAAGCGGCTAATTACTCATAATCGCGTTGCACAATTACGCTCATTGCTTCTGTGCAATGTAAATGCGACTTAACAATGGATTAAGGTCGTATTTGTGAATAATGATAATGTACTCTATTTTGGGTTATGAATAGATTTAATCATATTATTATAGTACTAAAAATTTTAAGGTTTAAAAAAGATAAAAGGTAATACGTCTATTCCATACATAATACAGCTTTTCTAAATACATACAAGTCTACTAGCTTTAAACGAGTAATTACTCAGTAAATATTTGCAGTTAATTTTACCACATCTTATACCTATTATAATCAGAATCTCGGAAATGGCTCTAACGATTTTCATGAAATTTAGTAGGCAGGGGGTTTCAGGGGCGATTAATCGATCTAGCTAGGTTTCATTATTAAAAAATGACATTTTATCCATGTTATGTAGCATTTGCCATTTGCCATGGTGCGTTTATCTGTAGACAAATCTGATTCTTATATGTAGTTGAACTTACCTAATATTATATAACAATAATATGGAGTTATAGTACTGTGTATATAATATAGCAACTGTGGACAAACCAATAAATAAACCAATTTAGTCACAAGTCTAATCGAACGAAAACAGAAAAAAAAGCTTATCAGGAACCGCCTGAAGCGATCTCATCACGTTGATCGAGGTAAACCAAACGAACAACCACCTAACTGTACTAGTGTACTCACTCTATTGAATTTGCAAAGCACCAACTCCGCTGTCCATACTTATTAGTGATACAGGATACGGGGAGGTGAACAACTCTTAACAAAGTAAGAACTAATAACTGATAGTTATCTCCAGATCTCAATAATGGAGCTCATTTCAATGCTAAAGGAATTCGGCTTAGTCAGGGCTTGCGCAAGTAAGTCGTTCGGTGGCTCCATTGCAAGCGTGCAGCGAATACGGTAGCGGGTAAAAAACACTAGATCGAATATACGTATAGATAGTAGTAACGTTCGGTGAACTGAGGGAAAAGGGTATTTATAATATCTATTAATAAAAAATTACCCTACCTACAAATCATAAACATCGGAGTCTATTAAAATATAAAAATTATAGTGTAAATAGTGTTCAACGAAGTCAATAAGCAGTTTTGACTCAAAGTGGACGCATAGTTACGCATCATATATTGCAGATTACCAATAAAACAAACTAACAAGACCAAAATTTGTTAAAAGAGTACCGGTAAAAACCATCGAAATATTTCGTGTGTCAAACTGTATCCAGTATAAAAGAACACAAGTTTATCACCAAGAACTCACTTGTGGACTACGACTAATGCAATAACGCGGAAAAAACAAAACTATGGGATTCAAAAGTAAGTTATTTACATAACCTAATCTATATCGTACCTACCTATCTAAAAAGACAGCAAAATCCCGCATAAGAGTACTAGTAGCGACATCTAGTTATTTATTTAAACCTTACTACTAAGCCAACATAGTAATCGAGAGGTGGATCAATGATTATAAACCCCCAAGGATTATCTAAGGCCATAGTGAGCAATTAGTACCTTCTCTTTTACACTAGAGGGCAACACCAGAATATAAACATGAATTGCATAGCGTGCACAAAACATGTTAATATAACAGAAAGATTAAAATGCCGTTCTTGCAAAAAAGTTTACCACTACATATGCTTAAATATAAGCCCAACACAGTACAAGGAGAACTGGAATCACTATGATATAAATTGGCAATGTCATGAATGTAAAAATATAACAAAAAGGCGTAAAAATGACAACACACCTGTGAGGAGCGTTCACTCAACTGCAATCACCGACTCAGACTCTGACCAGAGTCAAATGGGAGATACACAAAAACAAAATCTGGACCTCGATAACACACCTTTGCCATCATTGACATGTAATATGAACGAACTTGCAGTTTTTTTTGATGAAAAACTGGATTCCAAGCTAGACGCTATAAAACACCAAATAGTTGGAGAAATATCAAATACAATTGAAAATAAAATATCCCAAGCTCTGAAACAACTAAAAAATGATTTTGTACAGGAAATTAAAAACCTAAAATCAGATCAAGAAAAAATGATAAACAATTTAAACGTTATGGATTCGAAAATACAAAAACTGGAAGATCAGAAAAAAGAACTAGAAAAACAAATACAGCAACTCTTAAGAAAGATTGACCAAAACCCATCGATTCAGCACAATAACCCGGCTATCTACGATTACAGCAAAAAATTAGTTTTATATGGCCTAAGTGAAATATGTGGAGAAGATGAACACAGTCTCAATAACCGCATACTAAACATTTTCTATGATTTATATAGCGTAGATTTGACAGGATACATAGAGGACCTGTTTCGACTAGGAAGGAGAGGTAACCGCCGGCCCGTAATGATTGAACTAATTAGTAAGAAAATGACCAAACACCTCCTACGAAATAATGCTTTCCTGAAAAATACCGGTTTAAGACTCTCTGAATGCCTCGATGAAGCCGGCCGAAAAGAAAGAAAGAGAATGCACGAAGTTTTACATGATGCAAGAAGAAATGGAAGACATGCGGTAATACGTAACAACACTCTAATAATAGATGGGAAACAATATGGATTTGAAGACGACAAAAATGATAAAAAAACAAACACTACACGCATGGACAACAACGCATCGGGATATAACACCAATCAAGAAAACAAAACTTTTCGAAACCAAAGATCTACCATGTAACGTTCTTTTTCAAAATGTACAAAGCCTTAATAATAAGCAACATATTCTTGAATCATTTCTCGAACAGGACCCTACTTATCAAGCTGTTTGTATATCGGAAACCTGGCTAAATCAAGGAAAACTGGACCTTATAAACATAAATAAGTATCAAGTAGCATCATCGTTTTGCAGAAAGGATCGAAGAGGTGGCGGTGTCTGTATACTGCTACAGGAACAAATTAAGTGTATAGACAGAAGCGATATTACGAATATGTCGATCGAATACGTGCTGGAAGTGTGCGCAACTGAACTACCAAACGAAAATATACTATTAGTAGTAATGTATTGGAACGGAAGAGAGAGAGATGTATTTCATAAACAACTAAAACTTATTTTAAACTTTATCACAAATAAATATTCGAAGCTAAATATAATATTAGGTGGAGATTTTAATATAGACGTTTTAAAAAACAGTGTAGAAGCAAACGAATTTATAAACCTCATGCTAGAACACAATCTTACTCAGCACATAAAGGAACGTACACACCATCTCTCATGCTTGGACCTTATATTTACAAACTTTTATGATAAATACTCTTCAACGGCAGTAGAGGATTTAGGGTTCTCAGATCATAAAGGAACAAGTATAAAAATTAATATAAACCTCCAAAAAAATAAACAAATCTATAAAGCGAAAAAAAGATCCTACAATGATGAAAATATTTATAAATTTAAAGAGAAATTAAGAACTATAAATTGGCAAACAATTATACTTCCTAATAAAACTGTAAACGAAAACTATATGACATTCCATAACACACTAACTAATATCTTAAATGTAACTATACCTAAAAGAAGTATTAAACTAAAATCAAATAATAAAAAATACTGGCTAACAACTGGAATCAAACTGTGCTGCAAAAATAAAAGATTATTAAAAATACTATCTTCAAAAACAAAAAGCGACATAATTAAATCTTATTATAAAAGATATGAAAAAATACTTAAAAGGTTAGTAACAACGGCAAAAAAATTAAACTACATAAATAAACTAAAAAAATCAAATAACAAAGTAAGAACGATGTGGAAAATTATTAAAGAAAGAACAAATAAAAAAACTAAAAATAAATATTACAATATAACTTTAAAAATAAAGGACAATATAATTTCGGAACCAGAACGAATCGCTAACATATTCAATGATTATTTTGCAAAAATTAGTAAGGAAAATGTCTCCCAGCCAAATGGAAACGCTATACCAAACGGTTGCCCTGTGATTGATCCTACGGAAAACACAATGTTTCTAGCACCGGTAACCTATCAAGAAATATATAAAATAATAAAAAATCTAAAAAATAAGAACAGTTACGGAGATGACGAACTACCACCTGCACTCATACGACAGTGTGCAGATGAATTAACTTTCCCTTTAACTACATTGATAAACCAGTCATTTGAAGAGGGTATTTTCCCAGATTTGTTAAAGAAAGGTAAAATCAAACCCATCCATAAGAAAAATTGTAAATCAGACCCAAGCAATTACCGCCCCATTACTGTGCTATCTACAATTTCAAAAATTTATGAGAAAGCAATGTGTGTTCGCGTATACTCATTTTGCGAAAAATATAAAATATTTGATGATGCCCAAAATGGTTTTCGTAGGAAAAGATCTACAACATTAGCAGTCTACAAATATATTCAGGAAGCTCTTTCCATATTAAACAATAAATCGTATGCAGTAGGTTTATTCCTGGATATGTCAAAGGCGTACGATAAGGTACAGCACGAAATACTTCTTGAGAAGCTGTACGGTATAGGAGTTCGAGGAATAGCGCACAAGTGGTTTACTTCATATTTAAAAGATAGGATACAATATGTAGAAGTTAACCATTTTGATGAACGAAATAACGAATTTGAATACACCCACTCGAATAGTACGACCTTAAACTCATCTATACCCCAAGGCAGTGTGCTTGGGTGTTTGCTATTTTTGATTTACATAAACGACCTCCCCAAAATTACAGCTGACCATTGCGTTTTGTTTGCGGATGACATATCGATTTTAATTCCGTCTGAAAACAGTGTCCATTTACGTAATAAGGTCACCTCTACATTAAACCGCATTACCGAATGGATGAGCAGGCACAATTTGGAAATAAACTTCTCAAAAACTAAAATTATGATCTTTCACCCGCCCCAAAAAAACCCGTTAGATTTCAACTTTTTCTACAGAGATATACAACTTGAAGTTATGAGAGAATTCACATTGCTAGGAATAGAAATAGACACACACATCAATTGGAAAAAACATACACAAAAAATAAGTAGTAAAATATCGCGTTTTACATATGCACTTAATGAAATTAAAAAATCTACTGACTTGAAAACTGCCCTTGCCGTATACTATGCCTATTCTTTTGCATGGCTTAACTACGGACTGATTCTCTGGGGGAATAGCACAGGCGCTCCCGCAATTTTTACTCTACAAAAAAAGCTTATAAGAATCCTGGTTAATATAAAACAAACTGATAGTTGCAAACCCCACTTTAAAAAGCTAAAAATACTCACCTTACCAAGTCTATATATATACGAAATATGTAAATTTGTTCGAAATAATCCTAAGCTTTACCAAAAGCGCAGGGAAATTCCTGTAAAATATAATCTACGACATAAAGACAGACTAATGCAACCCACTTCTACGCTACAATTATACTCAACGAGTCCCTATGTAATGACCATCAAGGTATATAACAAACTACCGCAAATATTAAAAGATGAAAAAAATGATACAACTTTCCTGAAAAAATTAAAAGACTTGTTACTTACTAAGTCATACTATGACATAAAAGAATATTTTGGAGATACTTTGAATCTTAAAATTGATAAATAATACTTATAAAAATAAATAAGCTACTCAAAATACCAACTACTTAATTTTAAAGTACCTATGTGATACATCTTGCTCTCTCCGAATTTGAAATGTTTTGTGCTGTGCCCTATAAACAGGGTCCATTAAGAACTGTGTACTAACTACCTTAACACCTTATGTTACTTAATGGATGTGCAATAAATAAATAAATAAATAATATCAGTACACTGATTATAACATACTCTTAGGAAAATGTTGTTATGATTAAGAAAAAAATTTAATAAAAATACACATAATGTTTCTTGTTTATTCTTATTCTTTATTCCACGGTGGTTTCCTTTTGTTACAAAATTATTATTTAGAGATCAAAGTACGTCAGATACATCAGGGCCCCTATTCTCTATGACCATAACCCGCCGCGCTAAGATAAGACGCCGCAAAAACAGTCTTTCGCTCGTACTCAAAGTTTTACTGCAAAAAAAATCATTTACAACGTTTCTTATGGCATAAAGAATAATAATCTCTAATATCTTGGCATCTAGAACGTCTGGGAATGCGTTTTTGGGAAACGCGTTATGGGCTAGGAATGTTGTTGGTCATAGTGAATAAGGGCCCAGAACAGCACAGGTGGAATTTGCGAAACACAGCCGTTGTATGTCTTTTTAATAAAATCACTACATTCGTAGAGAGCATGTATAAATTTTGTTATTGTAACTTCGTTTTTATAAACAGTGTATTACAAGATCGAAATTTCATTGCACGATGTTTAGATGTGACGTTAAAATAACTTTATTAGTTACTATTTTGGTGACACTTTCTGTCGTTTATCGCTACCCGCTCGCACTGCGACCACAGCGCCACCGCCCGCTTTCGTATTGTAGCGGCGCACTTTGTCACCGCGCCACGAAACAAAACCTTGAACTGTTTTGTCCCCAGAGTTTACTGTTACGATGCCACTTCCGTGAGTGTTCTAACTCTATGTGTTGGGGAAGTCATTAGTCCGTGTACTATTATTTATTTATTCAAGGCTGTTTTAGGAATGACAAACACCAGAAGCGCCCGGATTGTGGTGGTTTTGTGTATAAATTTATAATTTTATGTTAAAGTTGACATTTGTACGCCGGCAACGGCAGAATATGCTGAATCCATCTTAGTAACACCAACTTATGTACCTACCATATTCTTGCAGATAAACAAATAAATAAAAAAAAAAATAAGCGAAGAAGAAGTTTATTGTCTTACTATGTAGCTGTCGGCCGCGGTTTCTCGCGTCAAATAATAATAATAATCCACTTCACAACACACAGATCTACTTGATCCCACACTAAGCTATAAGCTTGTGTCGTGGAAACCAAGCAAACGTGGTATATACTACACACATATATTATACTATAGATATATATACACACCCAGACTGGGAAATGGAACCCTGTGTTTATCACACAAAGTGCACCCCCACCGGGAATCGAACCCGGAACTTCTTGATTAGCGGGCAGGCATGGTGACCATTGCGCCAATCGGGTCGTCAATTCAAAAATCAATCAATTAAAAAACTCGGAGTTCTCGCGGAAATATCGGGTTTTAAAGTACCCAATGTCCTTCTCTGTACCCCTGACAACGTGAATGCAAAATTTCACGATGATCGGTTGAGTTGAGACTACTGAACCGATTCTGAAAATTCTCTCCTTGATAAAAATCTACATGTATCCTCAAACATCTATCCATACAAACTTTTTCGTTTATATATAGTTAATATTAGTGCATAGATTTACAACTACTCGCACGTTATATCCTATGTGTTTGTCTCTTTTTAGTGTCGCTTTTTTGTTTCATCGATTTTCAAATAGTTTTTCATTCAAAAATTATATTATAAAAATCAACGTTAGCTAATGGGCATGTTGACTAATTTTTATTTTTTAGTCCGTCTTGTAGATTATTAAAAAATATTGGACACGTATTTTTTCTTTTTTTACGTAATCAAAAAATAACGGCGATATATTGAGTTGAAATTTCGCGTGACGTCACTATTCTGACAGTTTGTATGGCGGTTTTGTGGTTAGTGACGTCACGACCTCCTCATCCTAAATTTTAATGCGCTTTATCTCTGTATATTTTAATTTATTTAAAAAAGCAAAAAATACTTGTCTATTGTTTTTTTATTTTCTAACTGACGGACTAATTAGAATTTTGATTTTCAATAGTATAGTCAACATCCCTATTTTACTATTTATATTTATATATGGTTCTTTTAAAAGTAATTAAATATCCCACAGCACTGCAATATCTTGTTTAATGGGAGAAAATAAAAATGTTAGTAGCGTGAAATAATAATTATGTTTAAACTCAGATAATTTATTGGCCAATGGGATAATTGACGGTGGGTAGCGGGTTGCGTGCTCGGATTATGACAGATCACGCGATATTCGCTGTTAGTGCGTGTTGTTTACAAGACTGTAAATATTGGTCACTAGCTATTCCACGCGGTTGCACCCGCGCTAGTTTCCGAGATCCCGCGGGCATTCCGAGATAAAAGTACTTACTACCCTATATTTTTTTCTGTACCCACCCTTGGAATTCCCGTAGAAATTCCGGGATAAAAAGTAGCGTAGCCTTCTCTGTACCCTTGACGACGTGTATGCAAAATTTCGTGGTGATCGGTTGAGCCGTTTAGCCGTGAAAGCGTAACAAACAAACAAACAAACCCACTTTCGCATTTATAATATTAGTAAGGATTAAATTATGTGAAGACGAAAATAGGCGAGGTTTTTTCTCTTATACATTCTTTTCAAGACAATAACAACATATTTTTATGAATAGAGATTTTTTTTTCATTTTTTTACCCGCTAGCTGTTCCGCGCGGTTTCACCCGTGTTAATATCGGAGTACCCTCGGGAATTCGCTGACAAAAATACCCTATATCCTTCTCTGTACCCTTGAGAATGTGTATGCAACATTTCATAATGATCGGTAGAGCCGTTAAGGCGTAAAAACGTAGAAACAAACAAACTCACATTCGCTATTTTAAAACAAAGTCCTCCACCGCGTCTGTCTGTCTATCTATTCGCGATAAACTCAATAACTACGAAACGAATTATCATGCGGTTTTCACCAACAGATAGGGTGATTTAAGAGGAAAGTTTACACGTACTATAGTTTATCATTCATTTCCTTCATGAACACCGAAATCATCACGGACAGCTAGTGTCTCATAAAAAGCGTTTATAGTAAGTATTTATATATCGGTTATCTAGTACCCATAGTAAAAGCTCTGCATAGAGGGAATATAGGTGGCGCTGTGTAAAAATGACCAGTAATTATTCGTCATGATATTCTTTAGACTGGTTATCCAATTTCCTAAGGAGGAAACCTTATAGATAGCTAATTAAAACACATCTCCCATGAAAATAGAACGATCTCATTTTCCGCGTTCACTTTCTAAGCAATTATACCAGTTATTATAGAGATGATTACAGTAGATATTATAAAATCATGAGGTTCAAATAGAGTACAGTTGTGTTTAGATAGAATATGGCCAGCTAGTACAGTTGCCGGAAAAAGTGTCTGGAGTTAACCAAAGAGTTACAGATTAACAGGCAGAGAACAGCATTCAGCGCACGTGGAGTAATGCAATTCCACAGATGGTGAAACAAGCTTGCTACGTCTCTCGTATCGCGTACACATCGACTGTTTTTGTGTTCCAATTTAGAACAAGTAGCTTACTATTATCAATGCGACAGTATGTTTGTTTGTTACGCTTTCACGCCTGAACGGCTTCGCCGATCATCATAAAATTTTGCATACACATTGTATGGGTACAGAAAAGGACTTTTTATACTGGAATCCTCGCGGGAACTCCGAAAATAACGCGGACTATATATATAGTACACGTTATCAGGGGTGTAGAAATGAAAAACAGGGTACGAAATTGAAGCGGGTAAACAGAACAGCTAGTATTGAATAAAATTAACGTTGTGTTTACTACCTAAGATAAGAAAAAAAAACATGTCTAAGGTACATCCCGATTATTTCTGTTCTTAAAAACAAATCTAAACAAACAGTTAGTTCGATGGAGTTTGTAGAATCGTTTCAGTCGTTCTATAAAATCTCTACCGGCAAGCCTTTCCTTCGTATAATGTTGGTAAAGACAATTTATTTTTCCTGCCGTCCCCGTAATTGTGGATAGTATTCACCGTAATAAGTGGCTGATTATACCGGCCGGCTACCGGCGCAGGAGTCGATCAGGGCGCGCGTAATTAGCTTCTTGTATCAATATGCGGCGATCATACATTATAGAGTCAGTTTTCATAATCCTTTTTTTCTCCTGTCATTTTATAACCAGTTACGTTTGATGTCGAGTTCAATGCACTCGTAGGTTCCGATGATAAGGCGATGTTTTCTTACGACGTATTTATAAATGGCTGATCGCCGCGGTTTCACCCGTGGTGATTCCGGAGTTCCCGCGGGGTTTCCGGACGATATAGCCTGTGATACAAATAACGTGGCTTTCTATTAGTAGAAGAATTTTCAAAAAGGGTTCAGTAAATATCATGGCTACAACCTCACAAACTTTACCTTTTTATAATAAAAGTAGTACCTTTATAGATAAAACTAGCTGTTCCCCGCGGTTTCACCCGCGTTAATTTCGGAGTTTCCGCGGGAATTCCGGATTACAATATAGCCTATGTTACTCAAGGATAATGTAGCTTTCGAATGGTGAAGGATTTTTAAAATCGGTCCAGTAGTTTTTGAGTTAAATCGTAACAAACAAAAATAGACAAGCATGTCTTGACCATTGGTTGATTTACACTTTCACACCCTAACTACTCAACAGATTATCATGAAATTTTCAAAACAAAATAATTATGTTAGACGATTTTTCGAAAATTAACGCGTCTTAATTTTGGTTTATAAATAATTTGAAGCCATTGTTAATACGTACCATAAAATAGATAAAAGGTCCATTAAGTAAGTATGCGACTGGGTGCTATAGAGTATGAATTTATGCAAGCTAATAAGCATTTTCTTTAGCTAAGGTTGTCACCGTCATTTGCTATCTAAATAACACACAGAAAAATATATCCTACTTCCTACTAATATTATAAACGTGAAAGTTTGTAAGTATGTACGGATGGATGGATGGATGAATGGATGGATGTTTGTTACTCTTTCGCGCAAAAACCACTGGATGGATTTAAATGAAACTTTGCAATAATATAGAGCTTATACATCAGATTAACACATAGGGTACTTTTATCCCGGAATTCCCGCGGGAACTCTGAAATTAACGCGGGTGAAACCGCGGGGCACAACTAGTGCCATAATAAAGATAATTATGTAGTTTGCTTCCAAAAGTGAGAAGGAAACTTATAACCATCAGCCGTGGCAGCAAAGCAGTTGAATTCTCGCCTCTAATTCAAATAGTGAAGGTTCGATCCCCAGGACCTATGAGTCTTTTTGTTTCTCATCTATACGTATGTACGAAGATATACATACTTATGGTTATATATTAATTCATTTCATTCCATTATTTAATATAAGTATATACCTATATACTTAATTTTTCGTAAAGAAGACAACGTTATTTAAAATCAGGCATAGTTAATACTGGACTTTTGTATATACTCCTTTAATATATTTTTCTATGTCCGTTGAAATAAATTTAGAATATCTCACGCTAATATATGGTATAGAAAAATAACGCTTAGAGATCTAATTCTATAAAAACTAACAACTTTCCAGACCCAACATTTGACAACCCTAACCGATATCCACATGCGTTTCTTAGCAAAGCAATCTATATGCCCATTGGCATTGGTAGAACCAGTATTTATTATTAGCTACCAGAATCCACCATTCGTCCGTGGCTTTATAATCCCAACTATACGCATATGTTATAATGGCGATATTATAATTGGCGGCCCGATTGGCGCAATGGTCACCATGCCTGCCCGCTAATCAAGAGGTTCCGGGTTCGATTCCCGGTTGGGGTGGACTTTGTGTGATGAACACAGGGTTCCATTTTCCAGTCTGGGTGTGTATATATATCTATAGTATAATATATATGTAATAATATGTGTTGTATATACCACGTTTGCTTGGTATCCACGACACAAGCTTATAGCTTAGTGTGGGATCTAGTAGATCTGTGTGTTGTGAAGTGGATTATTATTATTATTATAATGATAGTGGAACCTCCAGATTGGTTATATCGTCCCGTCTAAATTGTCGTTGCCATTATTGTGAAATGAAGAGATTTTTCTATTTCCTAATAAAATTAATTGCACCAGTTCTCTTCCAGTGGCAACACTTCTTGTAATTATACGTAACTTGGAGGCGACTTTAGCTTTTACAACATAAACTTTTTGTAGTCGGTACAAAACATGTTATTTGACCTATCTATATGATAATTTAAATTTAATCACGTGCAGTTCTTGTATTTAATCGAAAAGAATTCTGTTGAAAAGAAGTACCTAGTCTGTTATTTTTATACAACGTGTTAATGAGTAAACCAAAAACTTGATACACACCATTTAAAAAATAAACAATAATGTGATTAAAATAGAAATTATGTCGAAAAAATTTATAGTTTAAAAGTTATTCGACATTAGTTTGGAGGTGACCTATCTACGAGATTTTCAAGCGCTACGCGCCCGCTCCTACGTGTCATTGACCGAATCGATTTTTTTGCTACGAGCGGTGTACATACGCGCCAAATATTGTATTAAAAATAATTTAGACATGGGCTGATAAAAAATGAAAAAATATAACCAAAAGTTTTAATATGGTGAGATCGATTCGGAAAACGATTCTGAGTAAACTATTTTATAGTTTTCAGTCAATTTAGTAACACTTTGTATAGTGTTTGACCTGTTTACAACTTGAATATTACTTATCCTTGCACATTATAAAACAAAGTTTTCCGCCGCGTCTGTCTGTCTGTCTGTCTGTTCGCGATAAACCCAAAACTACTGGACGGATTTTCATGCGGTTTGCACCAATAGATACCGCGGGGGACAGCTGCTAGCATGTTATATATTTACTTTAAAAAAAATCATTATATTTACAGAGTAATAGGTACATCCTAACCAATATTATAATCAGTTTGGTATTTTTTGAGTGTTACAAACAAACAAACATACATACTTACATAAAAAAAAACTCCAATATTTTTTCTTTTGTAAAATCCATATCAATTTATTATACTTACCTCGCGCCAAAAGAAGTCTACAGAAGTTTTTTATTCAATAAAATATGCATAAACCGACAGAGTAACAGTGCAAATTAATATTCCGACATTTTGAAATTCAACCGCCCGTATTAAAACAAGTATCGTAGTTTCTAAAACACATGATTACTATTATACTAGTTGGTACCTTTAATTACCTTAATCACTATGCTTACACATCTTGTACTTGAGTTTTTACTCCGCTAATAATGAATTCAAACCACGCCCACTTCCTCTGCCCTATACAGCCTTTAATTTGCCGTTTTGAAATACATCAGCGACTAATGCGTGCTCAAATATTGAAACGAGCAAAATTATCTCTATTTAAACTCGCCTAAGGTTGGTTTTGCGGTAAGTTTTGTTTCGTTTGGATCATAGTTAAGAATAGTTCTCGACTGTACCTACCTGTAATATATTGCCTGAGGGTGGCATTGTATTTTTTTTTGTCTTGAAAACATGCCTGTTATTAAATTTAATATCAAAACGGTTGTTAACGGTTGTCTTGTTAAAATAATAAACGTCTATTTTCAGGTTGATTTGCATTTTGATCGTCCGTGTCGATTGTTCGTTCTAGATTTTATCTTGCTAAGGGACAATCTATTGTGATTATATACGGTCTACGTATTTTAATTAAGAATTTAGATTTTTATGAATTTTGAAATGATAAAATATGATACTCTATCTATAAGATAAGTACATACTCTTTAAAAATAAAAAAGTATAGGTATACAAAAATGTAATCTTACTAATATTATAAATGTGAAAGTGTGGATGTTTGGATGTTTATATGTTTGTTACTCAATCACGTAAAACGGCTGAACGGATTTAAATGAAATTTGGCATGCACGTTGTCAGGGGTATAAAAAAGGACACGGGAACTCCGAAATCACCGCGAGTGAAACTGCGGGGCACAGCTAGTTTTTGATATTTTTGTCTGTTTGTGTCTGTCTGAATTTCCTTTCTAATTTCAGTTCTCTAGTTAGCTTGTTTTTTCTAGCCAATACGACCGATTCCATATCTTAATTTGCTATAAGCTTGCATCAATGATATTATTATATAGAATGTCTTTGGCTTGCATTAAAAATAAGCGCCTACAATATATTACTTGAGATGATTCGAATCCGCGACCTCCAAGGAGCGGCCAGAAAGGCGGTATGAATCAAAGACACAAACGCTGATATTCGGACATAGATAAGCAATAGTGGTTTAACCCACACTGGAGAAATTTTGAGTAAATTAAAAGTTTTAAAATTATAGCGTCATTTTGTTACAACATTTTTATGTTCAATATTTAGTTACATATTTAAACAATGTAATAAAGTAAACACACAATTAAAAAACGTTCTCTAACTCTCAATAAATTGTTCTGAATCAATAACTTCGTTTTGTGGTTTAACATGTTATTGCTTATATCTGTCCATTTATCGCTCTAATAGTCAAAACAAACACTCTTACTATCGCTGTTGATAAAAAGCGAAAACGCTTTTGTAGGACAACACTGGTAAGTAAGTGTTTACCGCCGACTTTCACTTCTGACAAACATTTTCACACAAACGCCCTTTCTCTAAAGACAATGGTGTTATACTATACGTCTGTATCTATATACAAATAAATAAAATTGAAGTGTCTGTTTGTAATTACAAATTAACAGCTTTTCACTAAATGCGTACAAACGTATATATGGTAACTACTTACATAAAAAAAAAACAATTTTTAAACTTTTTCTCTGTCTGTCTGTCTGCCTGTTCGTTCCGGCTAATCTCTGAAACTGCTGGACCGATTTTGACGGGGCTTTCACTCGCAGATAGCTAATGTTGTAAGGAGTAACTTGGCTACTTTTCATTCCGGAATCCCTGTGGGAACTCCGAAATTACAGCCGAACAGCCAGTATGTAAATAAATAACATCGAAGTGTCTGTCTGTAATATTTATGGTAAGTTCACACGCGTGCGTTCAACTCTACATTCAACGTGCACATTCACATTCACGAGCGTGTAAACGGTACGCCCGAGCCCGTGAACGCGCCTGTGAACGTGAATGCCGCGAATCGGGCAAGTGTCGGTTTTTTGGCAAAGTTCAAAGGATGAATGTGCGGGCGCCCGGTGACTGTTTACACGCGCGCGGGCAGTCAGTTTGTCCCGCGCTTTCGCGACGAGTGGATCTTCATTCAACGTTGCTAAGAAAGTCGCTACGATCGGATATTACAATCGTTCATAATTTTGTTCCTTTTTCCAATAAAAATAAGTTAAGCCAAAGGATATGGCAGCAACACCGAGATCCTCGCTGCTCGCCATTCTGGCACTGACTGACACGACGGCGTGCGTGTAAACAGCTTGAATGTCCGCCGGCCCGGGACGGGCTGCATGCCGCGCAGCCCGCCAGGCAGCCCGCCGGGCTGCACGGCGCGCGTGTGAACGTAGCATTATAGTTAAAATTTGCATAGGTGCAACGGAAAGGAGGAAAATACATAATAACAACAAATTGTTAAACTCAAATACCCCAAAAAAACCGTATAATTAAGACAAATAAAAAAAAGATAATACAGAGCAAAAGGCGACCTTATCGCTAGAGGTAATCTTTACAAGGCAACCTCCAGGTGACAGAGAGCTGTAGATAAACCATTTTTTTTTGTTATGTATTATAACTACTTTTCGTTCTAGAATATAAAGTATCCTATGTAAATGGCAGATACTGGAACTTCTTATCACTGAAAGAATTTTCCGAATCGGTTCAGTAGCACCAGAGTTTACCGCCTAAATCGAAACTTGCACTCTACCTTTTTTGTATAGTATTTTATTTAAGAAGATTTTAGATCCTCAATTAGCTGTTCTCCGCAGTAATTTCGGAGTTCATGCGGGAGTTCCGGAATTAAAAGTATGTCCTTCAAAATTGCACTATTATCGGTTGAGCCGTTAAGTCGTAAAAGCATAACAGTCATACAAACAAAGAAACTCACTTTTGCATTTGTAATATCACTAAGTATTACTTTCGATCCGAGTTTTTTGAGGGAATCAAAAGTGAAACTGTAGGTGTCTATAATAATAATTGTGATGCCTGTCTGTCTATGACTGAACGTTGCGTTCGCACTTTTACTACATTGTCCGGTTTAGCTGCGCGAGCGCATTGTCGATTGTTGCGTTGACGCGTGACGGATCAATTTTGACAGGAACCGTTATGATGTGGGTGGCTGTAATTAAATGTCCGATGAATATTTAAAAGTATTATTGCACAATTTCTATAGATTATAGCTGTGCCCCGCGGTTTCACACGCGTGAGTTGCGGAATTCCCGCAGGAACTCCAAAGAAGCCTAATGTATTCCTTACAATATCAGCTAATTAGCAGTGAAAGTCCCGTCAATATCGGTCCAACCGTTTCGGAGATTCACCCGCGTGAGTTTCGCAATTCCCGCAGGAACTAAAAACTTCTTTAAACCTTGTCCTGACAATAAATTACACAAAAAAAAAACAATTAACCAGTTTGGTGCAGTCGTTTGGAAGGTATGCGCTTAACAACACATTTGGGGATTCATTTTTATTAAATAGATGATATGCTGTGATGGTGATGAGGTTAGCGACTGTAAACTGAGTGATATTATTAATACGAAAGTGAGTTTTTTCGTTATGATCTAACTACGCAAACGATTATCGTGAATTTTGCAGCCTTCGGCATTAATTATCGGAAATACCCACATGTTAATTGCCTCAAAATTAATCCAATCTGGAATACGGTTAAACAAAACAGAAAAATTGTTCGTAAAAATTTGAAACCAAGCTCGGACGATGGAAAAAAATCGCTGATCTCAATTTTCCACGGATCTCATAACTTGAGCGTGTTCAATTATTATTTTTCGTGCATCGAATTTTGAAACCAGACACACTGAATAATGTCTAATAACTTAATTGCACCGCAACATTATTGTGATGATCTTTTGCAATGCATACCTATTATGACTTCGAAATCGACATATAATATTTTGTATGTATAGCCAGAAACGACTTCGTTTACACATTGAGATTATAAAAGTGCGATTAGATCATCTGATATTAAGGTAGGTATCTATCTACTGCAACATTGCCAATGTTAGATTTACGGCCGCACTCAGAGTCGACTTTAATGATTACTTAGTTAAGTATAGATTTTTAAAACAAAACTGCCGCAATCAGAGACGTTCACTTAATTAATGTTAATTGGCATTTAATGAGATGTAACTTAATTAGTTAAATGCCAATTAACATTAATTTAATAAACTTGGCTGATTTCGGCAGTTTTGTTTTGAAAATCTATACTTAACTAAGTAATCATTAAAGTCGACTCTGAGTGCGGCGGTTAATATTTAGTGTACCTACACTATCAACCTTTTTATCATTTTTATTTTAGAATGACTTTTGAGTTTTAAAAAAAGAGACGTGTCAAAGCAGACAGAAGGAAAAGAGGACGGAGTTTTGGGGGAATGATACAGGTAGCAAACTGGAGAACATGATGGGAATTTAAAGTTTTGGGGGGAATTATTACCTACTGCTATGTTTGGTCTGTTTAAAGTCTGTTAATATGTCTATTGTCTATGCTAATATAAATTTGAAACGGAAGTGAAAGTGGAGCGCACTATTTTTATTCCCTGCACTGATTCTCCTGACGAATGAACAGTGAAAGATTTCTAACTTTAATATTAAAAAAGCGATCGGTCTGCACTAGTCTAGTAGTCTTTGCATAGTACATAAAATGAAGTCGCTTCCACGCTATGTCTGTTGGCGATAAACTCAAAAACTACTGAACAGATTTTCATGCGGTTTTCACTAATGGATAGAGTGATTCATGAGAAATTCATGAGGCTTCCTCGCAAACAACCTAATTATAGGTTGGCGAGATATATACATATACATATATATGTAAGTCATATTGTATATTTGTGAATAAATAAATAATAATAAAATGAAATGAAGTTTATTCGTTACGACCAAAATTTAATAATATGGATTAACAAAAAGTAGCATAATAATCATAATAATAATAATCCACTTCACAACACACAGATCTACTTGATCCCACACTAAGCTATAAGCTTGTGTCGTGGAAACCAAGCAAACGTGGTATATACTACACATATTATTACATATTATACTATAGATATATATATACACACCCAGACTGGAAAGTTCCCCTGTGTTTATCACACAAAGTACACCCCCACCGGGAATCGAACCCGGGACCTCTTGATTAGCGGGCAGGCATGGTGACCATTGCGCCAATCGGGTCGTCATAGTCGTCGGATCATGATAGTCATAAACAGCGTGTCGCAACAAAAAGGCAACCAGCTCAGCATAAGCCAGGAACCATTAGGGGCCCGACGCTGGTCTTCCATATCTATATTTATAGTTTATCCTGGAAATTCCGCGGGAACTCCGAAATTACTCCAGGTGAAACCGCGGGGAGCAGCTGTTTCAAATATATCATCATCATCATCATATCATACCGTCAATATGTCGTTGTAATGTATGGGACTTTTTATTTTAGAACACAAGTATAAATATGCAATACTCATATGATCACTGTTACATCTTCATTGTAAGCAAATTTGTAATGATGGACTTGTGCAATCCAATGGCGAAATAACCTTTCATTATTATCTTTTAATTATATGCGAACTTTATGTTACGCCCCTATTCTTTAATACCTACTGCAACGAAAAGTTTATATGTGGGCGTCGCAGCTAAAAGGCACCAGTTCTCGGCATTTAGTTTCCGAGAAGGGATGTTGACAACATTTGAAAATCAAAATTTTAATTAGTCCGTCTTTTAGAAAATTAAAAATCATTAGACACGTATTTTTTTATTTTTCAAATAAATGAAAATACTCAGAGATAAAGCGCATTAAAGTTTAGGGTGGGGGCTCGTGACGTCACTTACCGCTACAAGCCGCCATACAAACTGCACTAGTTAGTGACGTCTCGCGAAATTTCAACTTAATGTATCTCTGTTATTTTTTGATTACGTAAAAAAAGAAAAAATACGTGTCCAATATTTTTTATTAATCTACAAGACGGACTAAGAAAAAAAAATGAGTCAAATAGCCTATTTTGTGAAGTTCGGTGAAAAAATTGCGTCCGCGATTTTAATTGATTATTATTAATAAATGCCCAATTTTCTTCTATTTCACATTACCTATCTCAATCTACAATCCTACTATCCTACTTAATATTATAAATGTGAATGGATGTATTGTGTATTGTCTGTTTATTCTGGCTAATTTTTTGAAACGGCTGGACCGATTTTGACAGGACTTTCACTCGCAGATAGCGAATGTTATAAGCAGTTTCTTAGGATACTTTTTATCCCGGAATTCCAGCGGAAACTCCGACATTGACGCGGTTAAATATAAATATATAAATATTTTTTTAGCAGTTTAAAAATATAAATAATTATCAGTAATCATTATAATCAATACAAAACGATTTTAAATTCGCGCCGGTCTAGATTGCGAGCGATTTGATCGCATCGCCAATTAAAAATTACGATAAATATCTTATACCTACTATAGTGTAACATTATTATTTAATTTATATGATTACTCTGTGCGAACATTTGGTTTCGCAATGATATTTGGTAACATGATTGTAGGTAACATACCTTCACAGAATTGTAGCCGTGTTAGGGGATGTCCTGAAAGCAAAGAAAAAAAAGTTATAAGTAATTTACACATTTTTATTTATCTAATTTTACTTTAAACCAACAAGTATGATAAAAATGACTTCTATGCAAAAGTACCCAATGGACTGGTAGTTCCGAATTTCTAAAAATAAAGTTCTAAAGATTACTTCCTAGTTCCTACATACAAACCATTTCTCTTTACAATAGAAATAAACTCGTAGATATATTATATCAACTTTAATAACGTTAGCTAACTGGGACACCAATACGTTGGATTTATCATTAAAAAGAAATATAAATATCATAAACTATAAATGTAGTGCAATTAATGTGTACGCTATTAAAAGTTACGTGAGATCACAGAACAGAAAATAGCAGATCGAAGGGACATAAACTTAGTTTAGTATGAATGCAGATGAAAATCACTGTCGACGAGTAATTTTCGCACACATACCTATTCACCATGAACTAAAACATTCATTAACGTAAAGAAATGTATTAAACGCTTTAATGTCATGTTTTTACTTAGTCACTGTTTTGAACATTCACAGTTTTGGGAATATTGTGGTACCTAAATGCACTTGGGATGGCAACAAAATAAGTTTTGGGCAAGTAAGAGCAATGTATGTATGTGCTGCATGAGTATAGGTAGTTGGTATGTAGTGATTTTATATGTTTAAGTATTGTGTAGTTTATGTATTTATATAGTATAATATTTGGAATGCTTTGCCCAACCACCCGTGTCTATTTATTTTTGTTTGTCCTTTCGCATAATTGGTTGTCTGGAAGAGATCGCAACTGTGCGATAAGACCGCCATTTGCTTTCTCCTTTTCTTTAGGTACTGTAACATTATTATTTTATGCGCAATAAAGGATTAAATAAATCAATAAATTAGAGCAGCTGCTCTTACTTCCTTTGCAACGGTGGCGCGCCTGCCCCGCCTGCATGTTATCTCTAGTTAATTTATTTGCTCTGTAGTGTGATAGTCAAAAGTGAGCGTAACCCAATTGTAGGCTGCGTGGCGTGGTACAATTATATTCGTGAACACTGACCTACATTAATAGACGAATGTACATGTGAACACTTCTTACCATTTCTGTACTATTGAGTATAGAGCACTCATTTCTCATTAATAATGTAATAATTTTAAATTAAGAACTTCTTTATTAAATTGTCTGTTCTTTTAAATATCTCATTTTTCATTAATTATGTTTTTTGACGAAAAGTTATGAAGCAGAAAAGAGTTATCTGTTCTTTAGATATTTGAGTCAAAATAACGAATAACTGAATAGGACTGTATTTAAATACTTTATTCGTTTTACCTTACATCCTGTATATTAAGATGATTGACATGTAAAGTTTATATAATACCTAGCTGTTCTCCGCAGTTTTGCCCACGTTAATCTTGAGGGTCCCGCGGGAATTTTACGTGGTAAATGAACGTATAGTATGCAAAATTTAATGCAGTTTCACCCGCGTTATCTGTGGAATTTCCGCGGGAATTCCGTCACAAAATGTACCCTACGTGACCACGTGCATGCAAAATTTTATGGGCGGTTGAGCCGTTAAAGCGTGAAAGCGTAACAAACAAACAAACTCACTTTCACATTTATAATAGCAGTAAAGATAGTAATTATGTGAATATTCATACGTCGTTTCATTGTGTAGTGTCACTGAGTCATTGAAGGTCTAACAGATATAGTACCTCTATCCCTGTTCGTTCATTATGTTTATTAAGACATGATATATTAGTATGGACATGACTTTAATGTTTTGATTTATTGGACGCGCCGACACAGCACGTGCACAGTTCACTGGGTACAATATCGTCTTTTCACTTGAATGTACCTAATATATTATATAGAATTCGCAACTTGAATAATATAGTATATGGAATTTGTAATTTAATTTATATATAAGTAGCACAATTTAGTCAAAACTCTTAATCAGTTAAAAATAGTTTTGACTGAACAGGTATATATAAGTTCGGTCAAAAGTAGTTGCACTGACAAGATCAATCATAATTCACGTTGATGTGAAAATTTGTTTAGAGAGTTCAATCTCGTTAATGAGCATCTTTATTAATTTTGATAATTAATTTGAATCATGCTTATAATGTGTTTATTGCCGGATTAATTTAATGATTATCTTTCTTTTTTTCTGAATAGTAAAATATCTCTGAATTTTGTACAAACTTTTTAATAAAAATTTTAATTAGAACAATACTTTTATTTAATAAAAATATACAATTTGGCGTTCACTTTTCACTTTTACGGACACGTAAATACATAATTCATTAATAGAACAAAGTGAAGGTTCTAACCAGAGCGTGTCCACGCTAAGTCTAGCATACGTTCATATTAATCGACCTCCACCCATCGGTGCGTCAATATGTGTTAGAACTAGATATCTAGGTTCCAGATTCTACCAGTCTGTTACACGATATAAAATATGGTTCGAAAAACCGTGTGTCAGATATATTTTCTAGACGTGAATAGAGAAATAAGTAAAGATGCAATAAATATCATCTGTTTTGTTCTTACTACTTCTTTTCTACATTAAAAAAAGCAGCTCTCTTTTTAAAACATAAAAGAATCATTAATATAGCTTGTATAATAAAAAAAAATGTTATAAATATAAAAACAAAGTATAAAACCTCGTTTTATTTATAGTTTTGTTAAAAAAAAATAACTTGAAATGCAGGCATCGGATATAGTGCTCGTTGCCAATTTCATTTTGCGTCACTGCCGTTGTCTGCTATTTTACTCAACTATTTATTTATACTGTTAAAACTCTTTTATGTTTATACTGAGAACACTGTCAATTTGATATTTAAATATTTTTATACACATTCTTTTGTTTGATCATTGTTGTATGTCATTCCTTTTGAAACTATAATATATTTATCTTACCTTTTTCACCTGACTTTTATATTACTCTGCTACCCAAGTAACAAGTGGTTATGGGCCCAGGAAGTAACTGATAAGTGGTTATAGGTCTCAAATAAGTCTTTTAAAAAAGGTTAAGAAAAGTGCAATGGATACTCCATCGACTTCACAGTCGGCACATTCTTCAAAAGATTTTCAGACAGCGCAGAACTCAACAAATATAAGCATATCAAAGCTAAAAGGATCAGCTAACTTCAGCACATGGGCATTTGCCATAGAATGCATGCTCACTGACCTAGAGTTGTGGGAAGTCGTTGTAAAACCCGCTGACCTCTCCAACCCTGATCAAAAACGGAAAGATCAGAAGGCTCGTGCGAAAATATGTTTATCTTGTGAAGAATCCATCTATCCCGTTATAAGGTCAGCAAAAACCGCATTTGAAACATTCAGTTGTTTACGAAAAGCTTATGCTGATGGTGGACTCACAAGGAGGCTTGCACTGATGAAAAAACTCTTAACAAATTCGTTCAAAGGAAAGATTCAACAGTATGTGAATGAGTCACTAGCTATCCAACAAGAACTACAAGGAATTGGAGCACAAGTGGATGATGAATTCTTAGCTATTATAATGCTCACTGGACTTCCAGAAAAATATCATCCCTTAGTTATGGCCATCGAACACTCTAATATGAAGATCACCACGGAAAATGTAGTGACAGCTCTTCTAAAAGAAGAATCACGAGCTGTACAGTCCTCAGCAGATACCAGCAGATCTCCAGATACAGCGCTATGCACCAAGAAACAAACAAAGAAGAAATTTTGTTCCTATTGTAAAAAATTAGGGCATATAGTGAGTGAATGTAGGATTCTAAAAAATAAGAAAAACAAGAATGTTTCGGTTTCGTCAAATGTTTGTACAAATTATACTTCCGAATTTACACTTTCATCTTGTTTCACTAATCGTTCACCCACAGGTTCACAAGATTGGTTTCTTGATTCCGGCGCAAGCTCCCACATGAGTAACAGGAGAGAGTGGTTCGAGTTCTTGTCCCCTCACGTAACTCCTATCACTGTGGCAAATAAGGAGACTTTATTGAGTCATGGTAAGGGCACTGTAAATATAAATATTTCCGATGGTGTAAATAAAATTAGTAATGTATTATATGTTCCTGGTCTCGCTACAAATCTTTTATCTGTAAGTAGTTTAGTTAAGAAAGGATTCGATGTATTGTTTACGCCGAAAGGCGCAACAATATTTCAAAGCGGTGGCTGTCATGTGACAAATCCCGTCATTGCCACAGGGTCGAATCACAACGGTATGTTTAGATTAAATGTAAATAAATTGCATTCCTTGTATACTTCCACCAAAGAGTCTGCACTACTTTGGCATAGACGTCTTGGCCATCTTAATACAAAGAGCATGGATATATTAAAAAATAAATGTATCGGCCTAGACTATATTGGAAGTTACCACGGAACATGTATTCCGTGTCTACAAGGTAAATTTTCAAAGAAACCGTTTAAGAGCTCAAAAAGTAGATCGAGTAAAGTCCTACAACTTATTCATTCGGACTTATGCGGACCTATGAGTACGCACTCGTGGGGCGGAGCCCTATATTTATTAACATTTACCGACGACTACTCTCGTAAAACTTTTGGATATCTTTTGAAAACAAAAGCCGAAGTTTACACAAAGTTTGTCGAATTTAAGCATTTAGTCGAAAATCAAACGGGAGAAAAAATTAAAATTCTCCGTTCAGATAATGGTCGGGAATATGTAAATAGCGACATGATAACGTTTATGAGGGAGAATGGTATAGTGCACCAAACCACGGTGCCGTACACTCCTCAACAAAACGGAGTTTCAGAACGTGTAAATAGAACGATCATTGAAAAAGCAAGATCTATGCTAAAAGACTCGAATTTACCTTTAGCGTACTGGGGAGAAGCGGTAAATACGGCAATTTATTTAAAAAATCGTTCACCCACGCAAGCTTTAAATAACAAGATTCCAGAAGAAGTATGGACCGGCAATAAAGTCGACCTTTCTCACTTGCGAATCTTTGGCTGCGAAGCTCACGTCCTCGTACCCAAAGAAAAGCGTTCAAAACTGGAATCCAAAACTAAAGTTTGTATCTTTGTTGGCTATTCTATAGAAAGCAAAGGTTATCGCTTAATAGACCCTAATAATCCTCGGCAGATTATTATTGCTAGAGATGTAGCGTTTATTGAAGATAAAACGCATGAAGAGTCTAATCCAAATTCCTCACATAACGAAGAGTCACCCCAACCACAACCATCTGTAATCTTTGTACCCATTCAAAATGATGAAGAACCAGTTTCACAGCCACAACATCAAGTACAGTCAGACAGTGAAGACACTCAACCCGAGATGTCACCATCTTTAGAACAGCTGACTATACCGGATGAACCTCTTACTCATGAAGTTTCCCCAATTATTTCTGAACCTGAACCCATTGTAGAGACATCAACTGAAAGACGATACCCTCTCCGAGACAGGCGTCCTCCTGAGAGATATCAGGAGAATCTCTACATGACATCAGATCAGGAACCAGAAACTTACAAAGAAGTTACAGAGCATCCGCAAAAAGACAAGTGGCTAGAAGCGATGAAAGCAGAATACAATTCATTGATTCAGCATGGAACCTGGATTCTAGTTGATAGACCATCCGGCAGGAAGACAACAAAATGTAAATGGGTATACAAAATAAAAAAGGACACAAGTGGGAACATTACAAAATACAAAGCCAGACTAGTAGCCAAAGGGTTCACCCAAATAGCTGGAGTAGACTATGGTGAAACTTTTTCACCAGTTGCTAGGCTATCTTCAGTAAGGCTTTTGTTTGCATTTGCTGTGCAATATCGGCTACAAGTACATCACCTTGATGTAGAAACTGCCTTTTTAAACGGTGACCTGGAAGAGGAAATTTATATGGAACAACCAGAAGGTTTTGCTACTGATCCAAAGGGGAAAGTATGCTTACTTAAAAAATCCCTATATGGGCTTAAACAAGCTCCGCGTCAATGGAACAAAAAAAGTATGCCAAGCGATGGCTGCTCTGTCGCTGACTCAAGCCGCATCAGAACACTGTCTTTACTATAAAAGAGACGGACCTAATGATTTTATCGTTATCGCAGTGTTCGTCGACGATTTCTTTTTTATGACAACCAATAGTGATTTAAAAGAAAATTTTGTAAGCGAACTCAAAAAGACGTTTACAATTAAAGATCTCGGTCCTGTCAAAGACTGCCTCGGTATGAGAGTCGTACAAAGTGAAGGCAGTATAACCCTCGATCAGACAAAATATATCGAAAAATTACTAGACAAGTTCGGTATGAGCGACGCGATCTCGGTCACTACGCCAATGGAACTTGGGTTAAAACTCACTGTTCCGGAAAAGGAAGAAGAAAATCTAGAAGTCCCATATCAGGAGCTTATCGGCTCATTAATGTACATTTCTATATGTACAAGACCTGATATTGCCCACACGGTCTCGTACCTATCTCAGTTCAATGCACATTACGGGGGGGTACACTGGAAGGCCGCTAAGCGAGTCCTTAGATACCTTAAGGGTACGAAGGAACTCAGACTTCACTTCAAACACGGTGACCACGGTTACCCAGTAGGTTACGCTGACGCCGATTATGGAAGCAATCTTGTGGACCGTCGATCATTCACTGGATTCACCTTCCTGATGAGCGGTGCACCTGTGTCGTGGGAAGCTCGCAAACAGCGAACAGTTGCACTTTCCACAACAGAAGCTGAATATATGGCTTTGGCTGAAGCTTGTAAAGAGGCCATATATTTAAAGACGCTCATCAGTGAAGTATTCTCGGTCACTCATCCCATAATCATTCATACCGACAATCAAAGTTCACTCAAACTAGCTCATAATAACACCTATCACGCACGTACTAAACACATTGACATCAAACATCACTTCATTAGAGACTCACTATCACACCACGACATACAAGTCAAATACATACCCACAAATGACATGGTCGCAGACATTTTGACAAAACCCTTGCCGAAACTGAAACATTTTAAATGTACAAATTCTTTAGGTTTAGGCTAGTTCTAGGTTTTGTATGTCTTTAGATCATATTGTATGTATATAGGGTGTGTATAGTTTAGTGATGTGTTTATATGTACAGGATGTTGTTTTTATTATTTCAGTGCTAGTGATAAGTGTATAGTGAATTTTGATACTGTCTTTTTACTTGTATTATAATGTGTATATACAGGGTGTTCTCATTACGGGGGGGTGTTAAAACTCTTTTATGTTTATACTGAGAACACTGTCAATTTGATATTTAAATATTTTTATACACATTCTTTTGTTTGATCATTGTTGTATGTCATTCCTTTTGAAACTATAATATATTTATCTTACCTTTTTCACCTGACTTTTATATTACTCTGCTACCCAAGTAACAAGTTATACAAACATTTAAAAGACTAGTCTTCACTTTCCGATGAAGGAAAGAGATAAAATATCTTTTATATTGTAAAGTTATTGTAAACGCGGTTTCACGGTTGATACGAATCAAGATAAATGTAATAGGGTTGCCAATGGAGCAAACCGTTTAATTTATGCAATTTAAACACAAAATTCTAAGTTGTTTTTTTTCAGAGTTAATTTTTAAAAGAAAATAATACTTTCAAACCCACATAAATAATGAAGACTAGGGATTCTACCATTATCTGTTTAACTTTCTTATTTTATGTAACGAAATAATTTCCGTATTTTCGTTTTCGTTACTGAAACAAGAATAATAGATATAATAAAAATACTTGGAAATTATCATACAGCCCCACCTGGTCCCAAACTAAACAGAGCTTGTACTATGGGTAGTCGAAAACTGACTTAACATTTTTTTTTTGTTAATATATATACTTATGATACATACTAAATAAACAGACCCAGAGTAAAAATCAATACCCGCGATAACCGGCGTAGCAATCAGTTACCTCAACACTACACCAACCTCAAAGGAGTTTCGCTTCAATAAAATAGCTCAAATCTCCAATCGACTTGGTAATGATAACCACTTGTGCGTAGGTAATTCACCTTAACCTTGTCCGTAAAGTTGAACCGTTTATGTGAAGCGGCAACCCTAGATGGCAATCGCAATGTCGTCGTCGGCGCGCGCGCACGATCGTCACGCGGCGCAAAAAATACTGTCAAGCCACAATTGGTTTGGATCACGAATCATATTACAATATAACAAGCTCGCTGTGGAGTAACTGATAGCCGATCAAGGTCTGTGGAAATCAACTTTCCTATCATTTTGCTAACAGATTTGTGGTTATTTTGAGCAAACGTTATACAAATAAAATATGATGTTTGCACATTTGCACAGCAGACACATGCATATACAACGTGTTAATGAATTAACTGAAAACCTGATACACCCCATTTAAAAAATGATTAAAATATATTTTAGGTCGAAAATATTTATACTTTATAAGTTATTCAACATTAGTTTGGAGGTGACCTATCTACGAAATTCCAAGCAATACGCCCGCGCCTATCGGTTCGAATTTTTTTTGTGCGGGCGGCGTACGCTACAATATTGTATTATAAATAATTTAGACATGGGCTAGTAAAAATGAAAAAAATTAACCTAAATTAAAACATAGTGCGATCGATTCGCTAGTTGATTCTGAGCAAACTACTTTCTAGTTTTCAGTTAATTCATTAACACGTTGTAGATGTTTTTTTGTGGTCAAAAAGTATAATGCTGACCTCTATTGGTGATATTGCAAGATTTTTCGAAAACTAATAAATGTTATTACGCTGCCACTGATGGTGTGGATAAGCGAACGCAGCAAAAATATCATAGAGCAAACGACATCAACGAGCTCGCTCCGTTTACTATAAGAATCTACGGTCAGTGGCACTTGGGTATATTGATGGATGAATGATTAAAAAACATTATAACGTAAAAGACATCAACGAGCCCGCTTAGTTTATTGTGAAAATCTATGATCAGTTTATCAGTTAAATATTTTGAATTTTATGTATGTATATATCTAGGTATTTTTAATTTTCGAATGCACACAATTTGTTACATTAATATCTATGAGATTTTATATAATTACATTTACTTTTCGGATGAAAAAAAAATTATTAGCTACCATCTAATCACCGCCATGATCGTATCAGCCAACAGATATCCACAGCTGGACCAAGACCTCCTCCAAGGATATCCATGGCAATCAGTCTTCACTAGATCGTAGGTCTATCTTGTGGTGAGTAAATTAAATTATTGTAAAGTTTCATCCTGTAGTTTTTGCGTGAAAGAGTAACAAACATCCATCCATCCATCCATCCATCCATACATTCTTACAAACTTTCGCGTTTATATTATTAGTAAGATATATATAATCCGAATCTCGGAAACGGCTCCAACGATTTTCATGAAATTTTGTTTCGGGGTTTCGGGGGCGATTAATCGATCTAGCTAGGTTTCATTTTTAGAAAACGTCGTTATATCCGTGTTTTTAGGTAATGAAAAATGATTGCTGTTTTGCTACTTAACAACAGATGGCGTTACGAGCGAGGTTTCATTTTTATCCACAGAGTTTTCGTACAAAGATTTACAAAAAAAAAACAGAGCAAAGCTCGGTAATCCAGGTAATATTATCTTAACGGTATAATTGAATTTATGTCCCGAGACGTTGATATACGACACAATTTATCCCAGTAAAATAATACCAAACAACAGTAGGCAACCACTATCTATTATTATTATATTTAGCTGCCTACATGAATAATTTATCCTCTTGGGACATAAAATAACTTTATGCAGTATTTAAAAAAAACACTATGAAAACGACACAAGCTGCCAGCAAATTGAATTTTAAATTAAAATTAAGTCATGCATCATAAAGGTATGACGCGAACCATTCAATTATGAACCTACGTATACTACTTTGTTAATTATATATCTTGGGATTATCGAAATCAAGTCTATAAAATATATATTCCAAGATAATCGTAGATGAAATTTAGGTTAGGAATAACAAAAGCTGGATAACTGAAATTTAAAATTTGCCAGGTAGATAGTTTATGATTTCTGAGAAAGAATTTTCATCATGGACTTTCTGAGGGAATCTCGTTACTCACGGGAATGGAATCAAAACAGTGTGATAAAAGAGTGTAAATTGAACAGAGGTAAAGTAGTTACGAAAATTTTGAAATGTAAAGTAAACCGCAATAAAAAGGAGACTAATCGCGCTATTATAACGACCGATGTTAAAAAAAACCTTTGAACGTCAAATATTTAAATCACGCTTTTGTAAACAAGCCGATTGAACTGTTATTTTTGAGACAACGTCGGTTAAGCTTCGATCAAACTCGAACGAGCGTCACGACCAAAATAAATCCAGAAACAAAACAACTTAACGGCAATGTTTTGGTGATTTCGTTTAAAAATAGCGCTATCGATCTTCTGGTCTTTTATAGACGTATTGACGTAAATTCAAGGCACGGAACAATGTGGTTTACGCTGTCCTATCACTCACTATCGGTTTATAAGGCAACAACGGTGGACCAGTTCGCCTACACACCTTACAGCCATAAGGAATCCCGTTCCTAATAAATAAAGCCAGATTTAATTCGAATCATGGTACTCGTAATACTGTGATGACAACAAACATCCGCGTTTTATGGAAAACTAGCTGGTGCCCCGCGGTTTCACCCGCGGTGATTTCGGAGTTCCCGCGGTAATAGGCTAGTTTCCTAAATTTTCTTTTTTAGTCCGTTTTGTAGATTATTAAAAAATATTGGACACGTATTTTTTTTTTTATGTAACCAAAAAATAACGGAGATATATCAAGTCGAAATTTCACATGACGTCACGCCTCGCTACAGTTTGTTTGCACGTTATAGCGAGCTGTGACATCACGAGTCCCCCACCCTAAACTTTAATGCGCTTTATCTATGCATATTTCCATTATTTTAAAAAAGCAAAAAATACGTGTCTTTTATTTTTTTATTATCTAACTGACGGACTAAATAGAATTTTGATTTTTTTACCCAGGAAACTAGCCTATTCCGGGATAAAAGTATCCTATGTCCTTCTCTGTACCCCTGGCAACGTGCATGCCTTTCATCCAAATCCGTTCAGCCGTTTTTGCGTGATTGAGTAACAAACATCCAAACATCCACACTTTCACATTTATAATATTACTAGGATTATTCGGTACACGTAGGTTGTTGGGGGTACAGAAAAGATCATAGAGTACTTTTTACTCAAGAATACTTTCAGGAAATCAGAAATTGACGCGCGTGAAACCACAGAGAAACAGATAAACTCACATTCACATTTATAATACGTGGTAAGGATTTACTACTACAATTTATGAGTACATTTTATACGAGTAAAATAAAATTAAGGCCCCCCAAAAAAACCCAGTTAAAGTTAAATAATCCACTTCACAACACACAGATTTATTTGATCCCACACTAAGCTATTATTAGCTTGTGTCGTGGAAACCAAGCAAACGTGGTATGTACTACATAGAATTACTTATATATTATACTATAGATATTTAAACTCACCCAGACTGGAAAATGGAACCCTGTGTTCATCACACAAAGTCCACCCCCACCGGGAATCGAACCCGGAACCCCTTGATTAGCGGGCAGGCATGGTGACCATTGCGCCAATCGGGTCGTCGAACATTAATAGTATGGTGTTACATAACTGGTCCCGTTCATGCATAGCTTACAAATATTGACACTAAACCAGCCGACCGCAATCGTTCATTTCTAATACAGATCCAATCGCCAGATTACACCCGAACTCTTTCTAAATTGGGGTCTCAGACGACATCATAAATCAATTATTGTTTTAAAAATCCGTTGTCATAACAACAGGTCGCGTTTGCCATATCTTCAGGAGTCAGTCGACCAGTCTTGGTCAATTCTAGACTGACGCGCAAGCGTGATGAGAGCAACCTTGATCGATATGTGGTTGCAATCGATTCAATTTAAATGGTCACTTAAAATTTAATGTCATAATCCGTTTTATATCTCACGCATTTGATTACCCGATGTGATTATATATTAAACTAGCTGTGCTCCGCGGTTTCACCCGCGGTAATTTCGGAGTTTCTGCAGGAATTCCGGTATAAAAAGTCCCCTATATCCTTCTCTGTACCCCTACCTATTTCATCCAAATCCAGTCAGCCGTTTTTGCGCGATTGAGTAACAAATATCCACACTTTCACATTTATCTATAATATTAGGATGACCAGCATTTTTTTTTAATAACTCGAGTTCCAGATGGAATTTTGAAAAAATCGAAACATGAGTATCCAAGCTAGACTCTTAGCAATAAAACAAAAAAAAACGCATTCAATTTGGTGCAGTTTTTGCGTAGTACGAATACAAACATACATACATACAGACAGACAGACAGACAAAAATTCTAAAAACGGTATTTTTGGCTTTTTTCTTATTTATCTCCCATGTACAGACATCGACCTGTTACAATTTTATTATATGTAGGTACTTATGATGATTGAAGTATAAAGTAACTTTTATACGCCCAGTTTTTTTGCAAATTAGAACAGTATTTTAATACAATCTGGATCAATCAATAGAGCGTCACGTATCCTAATATCACGTTATTCATAAATGCGCATGTGAGTTCGTTTATGCGTTACGCTTTCACGTCGTAACTACTCAAACGGTCGTCGTGAATTTTTTTTCTGTAATACAGAAAATAACAGAGCAATATTCATTAGAAGAAGTTCTGTTCCCGAGGGATAGAAAATTGATTGAAAAAATCTGCATCAACGTCCATCAGTCAGTCAGTCATGTTTTTTTTTTAAATCCAAAGTTTACGAGTGTGTAATGTTTTTTTTTTAATTATTGGAGACAAGAATCGAATACTGAATAAGAAAATACTCTCCTTCGATACGACCCTCGTCTAAACTTATATGTAGTCTGTATACTTATTTTGTTAAGAAATTTATTTACCAACTTATTAGCCCATTATACGTTAAATTGTCCATAAACTAAATAGCATTTTAGATTCACCTAAACAAGAAACAAGTGACATTCACTACTCTTGCACGGCCCCCGGCCATCAAGAATACTCTTGTTATTGTACCAGTTCGGATGTAACTCGGTTCATTTGCATAGGTATGTCGTAGGAATTACGCACCGCCAATTTTGTCTTTATTTGAAAACTGAGAGTGGCTTCACTTATATGGGTATAAGTAAATAACCTTTGACGAGTATGTGTTTCGTGCTCATTTTGTTTATATGTATAAATTTATAGACTTTTCATACCACATTGTTATACTTAGTATGTGAAGAACCAAACAAACAGCGTTGGTTTTAGTAAAAACTAGCTGTCCCCCGCGGTTTCACCCGCAGTAATTTCAGAGTTTCCGCGAGAATTCCACGCTAAACTATACGCATAAACCTTCCTCTGGAACCACTCTATCTATTAGTGAAAACCGCATGAAAATCCTTTCAGTAGTTTTTGCGTTTATCGCGAACAGACGTGACTAAAGACTTTATTTTATAATATGTAAGGACATAATTTTTTAATATTATGTTGAAAATTGTATTAGCGATTTTAATCGAAAAGTTATAATCTAAACGAGCTATTCCCCGTTCGGAGATCCCGCGGGAATCCGGGACAGAAAGTACGTCCTTTTCTATACCACTGAAAATGTGTATGCAAAATTTTACGATGATCAGTTGAACCGTTAAGGCTCGAAAGCGTAACAGACAAAGAAACAAACAAACTTACTTTCGTATTTATAATAGTACGGATTCTTAAATCTAATTTGGACGCCGATAAGCAATAACATGTTAACCCACAAAATTAAGTTATTGATACAGAACGCTTTATAGAGAGTTACAGAATGTTTTTTAGTGATGTGTTTACCTTATTATTTGCGTAAATATGTAAAAAAATGTTGAACATAAAAAAGTGCTGACACAAAATGGCGCTATAATTTTAAAACACGATTTACTGAAAAATTCTCCAGTGTGGGTTAACACACTATTGCTTATCTATGTCAATTTGTTAAAACCAATAACTAAAAAAGTTCGTGTCCCTACCTATCACCTATCATATACCCTATATATTATATCTAATATATATAAATCACGTGTCACGTTGTTTGTCCGCGATGGACTCCGAAACTACTGAACGGATGTTGATAAAATTTTGTAACCATTCATATTATGGTCCAACTTAAAAGATAGGATAGTTTTTATCCCGGAATTCCCTCGGGAACTGAAGGACATAGAGTACTTTTTTCCCGCAACCTCCGCGGGAACTCCGAAATTACCGCGGATGAAATCGCGGGGGACAGCTAGTATATATATAAAACTATCCTTCCTTTGCGTTCTTTATCATTTAGGTACTTTACTGTTAAGAATCCAAAGCGCATCATTGTCTGAGTCTTGATTATGTACAGATAAACGCTCCACTTGACCTTCGATGATGTAATAATCATGAATACGATTGAAATATAAAACATATATATTTAAAGCAACGTCAACATAAAAAGGAAATGTTTGTTTGTTTGTAAAAGTAAGGAACTACTCAACCGATTTTAAAAAAATTCTTTCACTTTTAAAAAGCTACAAGTTCTTTAGTAGCATGCCGGATAGATTTCTGAAATTCACGGGAATTTAAATATAGAACGTACAGTATTTGTCCTGACTTGACTTTCGGGATTCCCTCGGATACTCTCTGTTCTGGGCTAAAAGTATTCTACATGTAACAAAACTTTCACAATTTCACTGTACTGGCTGTTGCCCGTGGTTTCGCCTGCGGTAATTTCGGAGTTTCCGTGAGGATTTTGGGATAAAAAGTACCCGAAGTCCAATTACATACTATAATCTATTTCTGTGCCAAATTCCATTCAATTCCGTTAAGCCGTTCTGGCATAATTGAGTCACAAACTTTCACATTTATAATATTAGTATAGATATACGCAACGTAGGATAACCTCCACTTAAAATTATTCTAATCTTAATCTTTTATTATAATCTGAAGTTTGTGAGTTTGTGAAGTTGTAGGGGGTAATCTCTGGATCTAATTAACCAATTTTGGAAATCCTTTTACCTACTGATAAAAAAGCCACGTTTATTTGTGATATAGGCTATATTGTAACCCAGAAGTCCCACGGGAACTCCGAAATTACCGCGGGTGAAACCGTGGGTGAAACTTGTGATTTCATAATTTCAGCTATCAACAGCTGTTTGTGAAACAAACGCAGGCAAACTAGCGGATGAAGGCTAGTATAATATAGCTAAATAGCTTCCTAACACATTACTAATTCACGCCGTTAGTCACGGCGGTTGTTTACGTTTTTTAACCGACTGCGGAGGTTAAGGGCGTCACGCATCATTTTGTGTGCGCGAAAACTTTGGAGTTCCGCATTTTTTTCGTCAATTACAATATTATACATGAAAAAAGCTTATACTTACAGCTTCCTTTTTCGTAAGTGATGATTTTATTGCATTTTAAGTGGATTGTAATGTTGTTGTTGAGTTTTTTTTTGTTTTTAGTCCTAATGAATGTACTTTTTTGCAGTCAACGTTTCGGCAGTCACGACAATTCAATGTTTTTGATGAAGTTTTGTTCAGTTTTTTGTTGTTTATTAACGCATCAAGTTGAGAAACGTCATGTGTTAATGATGGTTATCAATACGAAGGTCCAATATACATATACTATTTGTGCCCCGCGGTTTCAACCGCGTTAAAGTTCCCACGGGAATTCCGGGATAAAAATACCCTATGTCTTAGTCTGATGTAAAAGTTTCATTTAAATCCATCCAGTAGTTTTTGCATGAAAGAGTAACAAACATCCATCCATCCATCCATCCATCCATACATTCTTACAAACTTTCGCGTTTATAATATTGGTAGAATGTACTTAGATTGTAGACTAATATGGATGACCCCTTTTTTATATTGTGATTTTTATATTGTACCCATACCTATTTGATAACGTTTTAACAATGTGTTGTGTAGAAAATAAATTCATATATATTAAAATTTCTCTGATAGGTACTATTTTGAAATTGTTTTCACAAAGTGGAATAAAAAAAAAATCAAGGTGCGCTTAGACCACAGAGAGGAAGTGAAAAAATAAGCAGCCGAAAAGTATTTCGCCACTTCTGTATGTGTCACGGTTCACGACGAAAAAATCACAAGTAAGCCTATCAAAAAAGTTTCTATTTTAATACAACTTAAGAACGTGACGTTACGCGACGCGATATAATCAGTAAACGAGTTAGAGTGTTCACACTTTGACTTCGAAAATTTGTAAAATAAATTTAAATATCTATACATATAAAATGCTTTGTCCTCAGCGACTGAGACTGACTGACGGATCAACGCACAGCCTAAACTGCTGATCATAGAGACCTGAAACTTGGAGGGTGTGCTCTTTGTATGACGTAGACATTAAAATATAAGAAATGATTTTCCGAAATTCTACCCCTAACGGGGGTGAAAAAGAGATGCAGAGTTTTTATGGAACAATTCCGCGGGAGCTCCGAAATTATCGTGGGTGAAACTGCGCGGGACAGCTAGTTGTATACTATATTTGGAAGGAGAAAAAAAATAAATTTTATTAATACAAGTACATACCTAAGTACGTAATCATCGTTGAATCATAAAATTGAATAATATTTCCCACTACATAGTTTTCGTGTTCGAACCATTACAAAACAAAGATGAGTAGTAAAAATATGATCGTGTTAAGATAATTACTCACGAATTCTATATCATTAGCTAATAATAGGAAACGTTTATTTTTAAAACAAAAAATTAACGAAAATATATTTTTAAGCTCCTATTAGGTAGGTAGGTACACCGATAGTGTAGGTAGGTACCTACTGTATACAACGTGTTAATGAATTAACAGAAAACCTGATACAATCCATTTAAAAAAATAAACAATCGTATGATTAAAATATTTATATTTTATGTCGAAAAATTTATACTTTAAAAGTTATTCAACATTAGTTTGGAGGTGACCTATCTACGAAATTCCAAGCGCTACGCCCGCGCTTACCGGTTCGTATTATTTAATATTGTATTACAAATAATTTAGACATGGGCTAGTAAAAATGAAAAAATATAACCTATATTAAAACATAGAGCGATCGATTCGCTAGTTGATTCTGAGCAAACTACTAGTTTTCAGTTAATTCATTAACACGTTGTATAGCTTCATCAATATTTTGCTATAAGATTTCTCTAAGATATTGAATTTTTCTCCATCTGTGTGAATTTCAGGATCTCTCCGGGATCTCCTTTATGCGCGACAGCAACATCCTACAATAATATGAACTTGAAAGTTCATGAAGATGTCTGGATGTTTGTTTCTTATGAGGATAAGTGGATTATTATTTTTATAATCTCAGAAATCCTGAAGAAATTTTGAAATTAACTATATTAGTACAGAATAGCAGGATTGTAATATAAAGGTACTGTCTGTGCATCTAACTCGTCGTCCCATATAGCAATAGGTATATTATATGGAACGAAAATTTAAAAGTTTAAAATAAGTTTTTTAATGGCTGGAAAAGGTAATTATGATTTTAAATGATACCAAGTATTTTTAAGCTACTATACCTAACTCTTACTTCCGAAAATATGAAGGTTGTTGAGTGTCCCTTTACGATCGCCTTTTCTAGAAGGCTTCGTCGAACCTATGTTTTACCAATAGGTTATAATACGAATTATATTACGGAGCTGGCATAAAATAATTTTTATAAACTGCCTGGCGGCTTTTTCAATTAAAAAAAAAGCACGATGCAACAGATTTAAAATTCCTTCGTGTATTTTCATGCACAATTTAACTTAACACGCGTGGATTTACTATCGATACTGTATTTTAACATCTATTTCTATGGGAAATAAGATAGAAATTCCTACAGCATGGTTCGTTTCGGTTCAAATTACGCCGTTACATTTTTAAAGACGTAATATGAATAAAAAAAAACAGTAAGTAGACAAAGGAAGACCTTTGCCTCGATAGGGTATTAATAAAAGTATATGAGACGCTTGTTGCAAACTTAATTAAGGGTGTTGCTCTGCAGACTCACAGTTGAGTGGTTTTAAAACCAGCTGATGGAAATTGATGTGTTTAAAGTCACCTTTTTCAAGAGATTTTAATCAATCAAATTTGATGGATATAGATAAGTGAAACGTAATTTAGGAGTTTATTGGGAGTCATTATTATTAAAGTTTATGAGGAATTCGTTTGAAATTGTACGAAAAAACAGCGCCTTTTTTCAAATCAAATATGTTTCCAGTCTGGAATTTTACGTTGTTCAGTCGACACACGCATAACGTAAAATCCAAATTAATATTTTTTTTTTATACCTGTATATTCATACATACGAGCATCACACGAAACCTACTGTGAAAGAAATAGAATTTTTATTTAATTTCCTTCCATAAAGTGTAACTTATTTAACTTAAAAAAAAAAAATCTTTGCAGAATTTTTAAATGACTAACGTCAATATAATATTACTTTATCGTGGGTATGTGAACAATTTATTTATTTATAAATGACTAAAAATGGGACCTACCTAACATATTTTTTATTTTAACATAATATTGTATTCATAATTGGGATTAATTTTATTTTATTTTGACTTGTATTTAGTTAAATTTTTTTTTAAGCTTATTTACAGTATTTACAAAATTTCAGTAAAAATTTGCATGCCAATACGGCGAATAAGCGCCTGGAATTTTTATGTAACATCCTAATGTATACCATATTCAGCAAATAAATGAATTATTATTATTATTGTTGCAATCGGTTCACAAAAAGAGAGTAGGTATGTGACAGTTTAAACCTTAATAGGCGTGATAGTGAAATGTCCAATGAACACTCGTTGATCTGACCTGGTTTGTACGCCATTTCACATCAGGACAGCATTTGCAAGTAGACACTTTTGCTTTCTGGGTCCCCTACTTTATAATAGAGTAAATAGGACTTTACTAATTTATCCCCTCACAATAAGAGGGGTCAAACGTAAGGTCTCAATGTGGCTCGGTTCGCTCAACTTCTTAGAGACGAGAACCTCTTGAAGGTATGAGCATTATTGTAGCATATTGTGGCTTTATGTATTTTATTATCAATGCCTAACTTATTTATGATGAAATTCCCTTTATACCCAATCTCACTTTTGTGGTTACCAAGTGTTGAAGATAATATATCCTTTTCCTTCTGTTGTTCGCCTTGATTACATAAATTAAATTTTGACCAATTGATTGTATAAGCGTACATTGATTGTTATTATCTTTATCAAAATTAAGTGCAAATTATGTATTTTAAAATAAGATAATTTCTTTACGCAAAGCAGGTATTAACGTTCTAACCTGTTTTTGTACTTCTACTTTGTTCAAATAAAGAATTATTATTATTATTATTATTATTAATATCCAAAACACCGCTCAAGCAGCTCAAGCAGAGTCGATGTCTACAACAAGTAGCAAATAATCCCAGTTTCAATCGATAAAAAAATCAAAGCAATGTCGTTTATTAATAACGATATAGGAAATACTATATCTAAAAATAAACCTTAACTTTCTTTTTCTGAATGCATATTTGGAAACTTCACTTGAAAAATTCCGACTATAAAGTAGCAATAAAATCTGCTCGTTGCCTATCAAGATTGACCCAAACAAACACACAGACGCCCACATCCTCTATGTTTAATAATGCATTGAAATGAGTACGTACCTACAGTCAGCCGCAGAATGTTCTGCAGACAACTCTCAAAATATCGTTTGTTTTTCCATTTATTCCATTTTCACATTAGAAAAGACATTTTCTTTAAATCCTAGTTATATTATTTTATTGTTTTAAATGTTCATCTAAAATAAGATAAAATCAAAATTCATCTGAACCGACTAAAGAAGTCGAAGAAGTCTTGAAATCCCACCTTCACCGTTAATTCAAACATAATATTATATAACCATATCAAAAGTGACACAGACTTAATATAATATCATTAAAGTAAGAAGGAAATTAAGTAAGTATAACTATTTCTTAAATTATAATCGAGTAAATTTTAAGGTGACTATACCAGAATTTAAAGAAACTCTTTCCTTATAAGGCTTGCTAGAATTTGAAGAAACGAAGCTCATTAATATAAACTTTTATAGAGTTTATAGAGATTTTAACTAGTCTAACTTAAAATAAGGTCAACAATTATGATATCAACCTCAAAATTTAGTTTTAACGGTACCTATTTATTCTTCTACATATTTATGATTAGATGAAATTGCAAATAAAGAGGAGTTATTGAACATAAAAACAAAAAACAGTTCCACTTCTTCAAATTTTGCTTTCCGAAAGCAAACAAATTATTTACTATAAAAAATACAAAAATCGCTATATGTGTGCCTATAATTTTTGAAGAGTTCCCTCGATTTATTCAAGATCCCATCATCTGATCCTGATTTCATGACAATGGGACCCAATGGGAAGCACCAGCTTTCGAATAAAAAAGAATCATCAAAATCAGTTCACCCAGTCGAAAGTTATGAGGTAACAAACATAAAAAAAAAACATAGGTACGCGTCGAATTGAGAACCTCCTCCTTTTTGGGAAGTCGGTTAAAAATAAGCTGCATGCGTAAACTTATAAAAAAATACATGCGTAAACTTATAAAAATAAAATGGTATCACTCTCTTACAAAAAGCTTGAGTCTTGAATTTTGTTTATTGTATTTAGTTTATTGAAATAAATTATAAAAAGCGTCGTCAAGACAAATTATTCGCACAAACTTGTACATAATATGTAGATATTATGCATGTTATGTAACAATAAGAATTTCTATTCCAACCAAAGGCAACGAAGTTTTGCTTCAAAAATAATACCTATCAGAGATCTTTATAACATTAGAATCAATATAAACATATAGTTTTGTTTCGTACATAAATAAAATAAACTAAGAGATAAAGATATTCAACCAGCTAATTATAAAAACATTACATAATATTTACCATTAGTACCATAGATATTTTAAGAGGCTACATAAAAACATCGGCACTTAAAAGCCTTTAGCCTAATAATAATTTATAAAGTATCTTTATCTTAAGAGTTCCATTTCTCGGGTATAATTATGTTAATTGAGTGTATAGTCGAGATTTCGATTAAAACCAAAACACTATAATAAAACTTAACATAGAAACAAAATCTGTATTTGTATAGTACTTAGTATATATTTATTATGGTATATGATATGTATAGTATAATGTTGGAGATGCTTTACCCAACCGCCCGTGTCTATGTATTTTTTGTTTGTCCTTTCGCATAATTGGTTGTCTGGAAGAGATCGCAACTATGCGATAAGACCGCCATTTGCTTTCTCCTTTTTCTTTAGGTACTGTATCATTGTTATTTTATGTGCAATAAAGGATTAAATAAATAAATAAATAAATAAATCCAAAGTAGACATATATAAATACATCGATTCATATAAAAAACCAGAATTTCACTCACTTAAACAGTATAAATAACCACATGCTTTTGCGTTTTTCTTTTCGTTTTATTTCGTAGTGCTCTCAAGTAACCATCCGTACTCGCATGCACTCGTATATGCTATTATTGTCTTACACAATTTCATTGAATTTGCAACAAAACCCCTTAACATATTATGAGTCACTTAACATATTCTAATACTGGTGTTTTATGTTAATTCGGCAAAACAATCACAGAAGCGGCCAGATTGACTGGTTCCTTTTTTGTAATCACTTTTGACCTTTCAAATATTGTATTGTTTTTTACCTTTTTTTAATACGAGGCACTTGGCAACATCTATTTATTATACTGAATTTGAATTTTATCGTTGATTTATTTTTCGATCACAAACTTAAGATCGCAGTTTCTTTACAAAGATAACATTACCACAACTCTTATAAAACTAGAATATTTAGGTTTTATTCTTATGCTACTGCTCCACCTGCGTGTTAACGCGTAAATTAGTGCGCTAAATAAGGCATTACGTAGATGTGGCCAACATTTTAACGGGTTAACTTACTAGCATTACCATCAACGTTAACGTTATACATCAACATCAACGTTAACGTTAACGCAGGTGGAGCAGTAGCATTATATTGAAAAAATATATTTCCCACATTTGATTTTTTTTATTTATTCAACTTACCTACAATAGGGATGTGGACTACTTTTGAAAATCAAAATTCTAATTAGTTCGTCAGTTAGAAAATAAAAAAACAATAGACACGTATTTTTTGCTTTTTTAAATAAATTAAAATATACAGAGATAAAGCGCATTAAAGTTTAGGATGAGGAGGTCGTGACGTCACTAACCGCAAAACGGCCATACAAACTGTCAGAATAGTGACGTCACGCGAAATTTCAACTCAATATACCGCCGTTATTTTTTGATTACGTAAAAAAAGAAAAAATACGTGTCCAATATTTTTTAATAATCTACAAGACGGACTAAAAAATAAAAATTAGTCAACATGCCCATTATATAGATACTTTTTGCAATCGACAAAATACTTTATACTTTATTAAATCCACTAGCGGTTCCCCTTGGTTTTGCCCGCGTTAGTTTCGAACATCCCGCGGGTATGCCGAGATAAAAGTAGGTACTTACCACCCTATATTTTTTTCTGTACCTACCCTTGACAACATGTAGGTAGTATCCAAAACTTACATATTACTCCGATATTAACGCGGGTGAAACCGCGGGGAACAGCTAGTCTCATCTAAACCCTTTGAAAATTCTTACAGCCACATCAGTGTTGTATGAAAAAACCAACAGACAAACACGCAGTCGTTTTCATTATAATTTTGGTGACAAAGTTTGATCAGAGAAGTTATTTTAACGAGTATCAAACAAGTTAATCAAATAAAAGAATGGTATTCTAATGATGTCACATTCTCAGAACTTTGTTGTGACAATATTGGCATTAGGAAAGATGTATGGAACAAGAAAAGGGATTAAGGTAAACCTGTTTGAAATGTAGAAATGAAGTTTAGATACAGATGTTTGTTCTGACAAGGAAGGTTTTAAAATATATGTGGTACCTATCTTATTCTTAATATACACACCGGCAGAATTAGCGGAACATAAAAAGGCAGAGTATAGAAATGATTACGTATGTATATTAAAGCAAATAATAATTAGACGTGAAGTAATAAATTAATATACATCTTTTAACACTTTAAAAGTTTGTCATTAAATTATTAAATTTTATTTAAAATAATAATAAAAAAAACACTTTTTCTCTAATTTGTGGGCACACAAATAATGTTGCAAATTAAAGATTACTGAGATTTTAACACTAAATAAATGAACGATTAATAACGTGTGTTTCCCCTTCGTGATTCAACTTCTATTTGCAACATTGTCTGTGTTCTCACAAACTAGAGATTTTTTTTTTTTAATTTTGATTATTTTTAATAAAATTTAACTAAAACTTCTTAAAGTCGATGTTAAAAGATGTATATTAGTTTATTACTTCATGCCTGGTAATAATTTGTTTTAATATACCTATATACGTAATTATTTCTATACTCTGCCTTTTTATGTTCCGCTAATTCTGCCGGTGTATATATAGATATAAATCACGTGTCACGTTGTTTGTCCGCGATGGACTCCGAAACTACTGAACGGATTTTGATAAAATTTTGTAACCATTCATAATATGGTCCAACTTAAAAGATAGGATAGTTTTTATCTCGGAATTCCCGCGGGAACTCCGAAATACCGCGGATGAAATCGCGGGGGACAGCTAGTCTAATATATATAGATCACGTGTCACGTTGTTTGTCCGCGATGGACTCCGAAACTACTGAACGGATTTTGATAAAATTTTGTAACCATTTATGATATGGTCCAACATAAAAGATAGGATAGTTTTTATCTCGGAATTCCCGCGGGAACTCCGAAATACCGCGGATGAAATCGCGGGGGACAGCTAGTCTAATATACATAAATCACGTGTCACGTTGTTTGTCCGCGATGGACTCCGAAACTACTGAACGGATTTTGATAAAATCTTGTAACCATTTATAATGTGGTCCAACTTAAAAGATAGGAAAGTTTTTATCTCGGAATTCCCGCGGGAACTCCGAAATACCGCGGATGAAATCGCGGGGGACAGCTAGTAATATATATAAATCACATGTCACGTTGTTTGTCCGCGATGGACTCTGAAACTACTGAATCGATCGTGATGAGATTTGGTCACTATGTTTTATTTGGCCCAACTAAAAAGATAGGATAGTTTTTATCCCGGAATTACCGCGGGAACTCCGAAATTACCGCGGATGAAATCGCGGAGGACAGCTAGTTACTTATAAATTCTTTTGGATTTCTAAGGTCTGGCTATCTAAAGTATTTTCAGGTGTAAGTCATGATTTTTCGCGCATCACGCAAAAAATACAGAACCAATAGAAAATAGATCCAATTTTGGTAGTCTCTCGTGCCTATGTTAAATCAGTTTACGGAAAGAGGAATGATAGTAAAAATATTAAGTTTTCAATACTTATAGAGGCGAAAGTGACTACAGCACATTTAAAAACAAAAAAATAATAATAGTTATAAATATTCGCATCGATTTTTGTACATCAGTGTACCCGCATAAAGTCCTTGTCTTCACCACAAAGCATCCTACTTTGAGGTTTGAGACTCGATGAGGTCTTCATATTCAAACGTGTGATGCCATTTTTTCGTTTAATGAATGAAAAACAAAAGGATTCCAGTTAATATAATTAGTAGATATAAAAAAAAACCAACAAAACGGTGGGCGTCAACAAAAGTTGAAAGAAACAAGGATACGTAGAGACAGACGGACAAATTGATTGATGTATCGGAACGTATTGTGATGGATGATTTACAAATGATCTCATTTGGCCTCAGCCATTGTTCTTTAAGTGATCGAAATGATTTTTTTTCTATCTATCGATAGAATATAATATGATTGGAACACAAACATGTTTGGGTTTGAATGTTGTGATATCACACTTTTTGTTGAGATTTTATTCGAGGATGATCCCAGAATAGGTTTTTTGTACTGTAACTGACCTTTAACACCCTACCGCTCTTCTATTTCCCTTCTTCCATGAATAATTTATCATCTTTTCGTAGAATCTATATAAGAAACCAAAGATATTTTATTGCAATTTTTTTTTAATGTTTAATGTGTTTGATTTGAACATAGAAGTTCCTGAAGTTCCTGAAGAGTTCCTGAAGTAATCTTAAAATTGACGTGGATGAAATTTTGAGGGGAGTAGCTAAAAAAAATATTAAAAATTGGAAACAAAACTACTGATTCTCATTCTGTCCAAATCTCGTTTTGATCTACACAAAATCAACCCTTATTGGCAATCGAACCCGGAACCTTTTGATTAGCGACAAGCGTGGAGACCACTGCGACAACCTGGTTACAAAACTGGTATCAGCCTAGTTGTAAGAGGCGTGGGACCCCAAAATCTAATGTTGCAAGTCGATACCTTATCTCCCAAACAACTAGGCCACACCGATATGTTACCAAACAAACACATTGTACTCCTATATCCCAACTTTCTATCTGCCTACGTAATGAAAAAAACTAATAATAATAAAGAATCAATTTTGCTTTTTAATATTTCAATGTGTCAAAACAACCATTGTTCGGTTCTCAACTAAATCGTGGTGTTACCATATGAGAGAACGTTGCTACTTTTTCGGTAAGTACTTTATGATGACATGTTAACATGTAAATTGTACACTTAATACATAGATATATGTATATACAAAATATAAAAAAATCTCCCCAGGAAAAACTTGTTAAATAGTAATATAACTGTTTTATGTAATTAATCAGTTACAAACGTGCGAGCGTTGTGTCGTATGCGTTAGTAATAATTTAGCTTCTTTAGTAAAAAAAATTTGAAAATTGAATTTATTTTTCATTTTTATCAAAACTTTTTGTAAGGAAATTTGTATGGAACAGTTAATCTAGGTACACGAAAATAAGTTTTTCATTACTTGCATTCGTAATGAAAAGCACAGTGTTACCCTCGGGAGAAAGACTTATTTAGTCCCTCGATCTATTAGCGCCCTCGCTACGCTCGGGCGCCAAACCCCGTCTCGGAACTAAATAAGTTACTTTCATCCCTAGGATAACAATGTACTATTTCACTTCTCATGCTCGGAAAGTGCTTGTTTGTGCAGGATATATGTATATAGGCTGTACAAAATCGAATTGTGTGCACCAGGGCATTAACATATCTACTCATAAATGTATCTACCTAAGGCAAAGAAAATGAGCCATATACAGCCAAACACAATAAGAAGTTCGTGGATAGAATTTGTGGTAGCCATAGAAATACACAGACTCTAGAGCGATAGTTTCAGTCAAAATAATATTGTTCGAAATTCAAGTGCAAACAAATGCACCACTGCATTTTAAGAGTCTTCTGTTCTTAAATCAAAAGTACTAGGGTAACAGAAGTTAGTAGGAGGTTAATATGCCGGGAAAAACCATTTCCTTCAGTATTCAGAACTGTACTAATTTTACTTTGAATTTTAATTAAAGAAATGTTATGTTATACTATTTTTTATTTCCTCGCAATCGAAGTGAAAAGCAGAGTTTTATAACTCGTCCACAAAACTATTTTATCATCGACATTACTATCAGCCCTCGCCTTCGGCTCAGGCTGCTAAAAGTCTCGGATAGTAATAAAATACGTAGGTATTTTCAATATTAAGATGTGATAAATATTTAATATATTTATTTACTTGAGGACATTGTATGAGGTCAGGGTTTAAAAGTCCAATTTGCCGTGTGCGTAACGTATATGCATAATTATGTAAGAAGTGTATTCACTACCTCGACGTGAGTGAAAAAATAAGTAGTAGGCAATATTGTGTTAAATAGAATTTTTAGTTTAAAAAAACTCATTCGAAATGCGAACACCGGATATTGCGCTCTATACTTGGGGCACGTGGCTTCCGTTTCCTCACAAGAAGTTTACGTTCAGAGATAAAATGGCTATCAGTACCTACCTAATACTTTCCAAAGCTCGCGGTTCGTAACCCCCTTTCCGACACATCCCGTGCACGAAACATTTATTTATTTAGCTCATGTCATTTGAAAGGCTATTGTTATGTCAACTTTCTAAGACCATTTCTTTTTGTCGCACCATCGGCGGACGTTGGGACCATTGAAAAGGGAATATATTAACTAGAATAGAATGACAATGTAGCCGGAGTCGTGGTTATGAGCAAACGCTCGTAACTTCCCAAAAAAATTTCGATTGCATTCCAAATGTATTGTCAACAATTTTCCACGAACAATCAATCAAAACAATGTAAGTAGGTACTATTATAAATGTGAAAGTGAGTTTGTTTGTTTGTTGCGCTTTCACGGCTTATCGCCCAAACCGATCATCATGAAATTTTGTATACACGTTTTCAGGGGTGCAGAGTAAGATATAGGGTATTTTTTATCCTGCAATTCCCGTGGGAATTGCAAAATTATCTCAGGTGAAATGGCACACAATTTTGCATACTAAACATTGTCAGGGGTTCAAAAAAGGATGTAGAGTACTAGTACTAGTATCCCGGAGTTCCCGCGGGATCTGCGAAATTAATACGAGTGAAACTACGGGGAACAGCTAGTATTGTAGTAATTATACGTAAGCTAATAGCGTATTTCGTTACGTTAATGAATGGTCTTTGCTATGTATGTGAAAATTAGCCATCGACACTTGTTTTAATTTTTTTTATATGTAGGTATTAAAAAGAGTTGATTCTATCTGTTCTGTGGTTGTGAACGTTCGGTGTTTGAATAATCTGTTCATCTCTAAGATAGCGTCACTAACTCGGCCTGTAAGATAACAGACTTAGTTGACTGTGACCGGTATATTTGCATTTTTAAATGACTATTGACAAAGACTTAGCTGCGGCTCGACATTGAGCGAGGCTGGTGTTAAGATCTTTCGTCTATCTTCCTAGTCGTGAAGGTAAAAAAATATGATCAAACTTTCAATCTATGTAAGTAGAATTTGTCGATTATTGTCGATATATAACTAGCTGTTGTCCGCAGTTTTTTATATATGTGACTCAGTTGATCAGTCAGTCAATTAGGATAAAATATTTTCAAACATCGGTTCAACGAATAACTAGGATACCATAAAAAACAACTTGTCGACAAGCGCAATTCTTCCTAATCGCAAGTCGCTGAGGATCGAAGCCATGTAAATGAAGTAAATAAACAACACTTAGTATAATCACTTAGTATAATATACCTAATAATACCTATATGGTTTCCTAGAGAGAAGTTAATCATTGCCCCGTTAATTATTGATCTATCCTAAGGTTGCTTTGAATGAAACCATAGAAATATGCACTGGAAGTAGCATTACAAAGAAAATAATTTAGAAATTGTTGTATTGGCGACGCGATTTTTTGGCAGAGTATCTTGAATCACGAAAGGAGATTCTTATAAGCGTCCTCAAACCAAGAGATTTTACTTGACCTTTCTCTCGTCTAAAGTGTTGATGAAAATATTATGATTATTTTATTTGATAGAATATGATAATAAAATCAAACTATGTATCTACGCCACATTTTCATTAAGAACCTGAAATATCGTGGTTAACTTCAGAGCAGTTTTTGCTCTGTATTTGAGGAAATAGAAAAAACATTTGTCAATGCAAAAACAGGCCCTTATTATTAGTATATTATAATTAAATTAGTTTCACAGTTAGTTCTGCCTGGTTTTTCACAGTTACTTTGTACCTGGTTATACAAGTTATGTAAATAACTAATTCTAAGGGTGGTTACAGCGAGAAAGCAGTCGGTACACCGGTATTTTTATACCAGATTACCGATTAAAAATCGTCATTTTCCCTATCACAAAGTAATAAAATATTAACATCATTTTCACAATGAACTTTGAAACCTTCAATTTCAGATGCCTGCTCTCTGATTTATATATCTACCATTTGTAGATATAGCAATGTAGATTATAGGTATCATGTATTTGGGATTCAATTTTTATAACTAAACTGAAATTTTTCTCTCTCCTCATCATCCTCCTCCTAATAGTCATTAATCAATACTAAATTTTGCTAAATTTTGCCAATACAGCACCATTATATTTTTTGTATTGGTAGGTATAACCTTTTTATAAGCAGCAACAGGAATCTTCACAATTTTAATATCCGACTAAGCAATGTTTAATATATCACAGCATTGGAAAATATTTTTTAAATATTTCCCATTAGCGCTAGCAGTTGGCAGTAAATAAAAGTAGCATATTTTAATGTCAACTTAACCGCTTGAATAATGAGTCTTCGCGGTAGTTCCAAGGGACTTAGCGTAATTATACTGTCCCGATGCAATTGATAGGACGCACGTTCGATTCCTGTGAGACACCATTAAGAAATTATGGGGATGGTTGAAGATTTGCCGCATTGTGGAATGCTTTATTGTCAGTTTTCAGGACTTATTAAGTTTAATATAATAACTACCAGGATTTCATAGATATCACGGAACCGCAATAGCGACTGCTTCGAAGCACACAGCTAAAATGTGCTAGATGCTACCTCCTTTGAATCCTAACTGCCTGGTAGTTGCGGCTGCTCCGGGGGAATGCAGCGAGTACCTGGAATCAGGTGGAACGCACTTATATTGCTACCTCCTCCGAATCCTGACTGCCTCGAAGTCGCGAATTTTTAAGGGCACACACCGAGGAGGTGGTACTGTTCGAGAAGGACAGCACAATATGTGCTGCTGCCACTCCTTAATACTGATTGCCTGGTAGTTCAACGCCATACGCAGTTTCCACGACTTATACAGTTTTTATAGGCAGACGTCTGATATTTTTTTTTCACATTACCTATGTATTTTATCTTTTCCCGATAAAAGCAATCAGCTGATAAGTAAATATTATCTGTGTCTATAACCCGTTAAATTGTGCCAAATGTTAAGATAACCTTATCATTGATTCAATAAGTATGGACATTATATGTACACAGTGTGAACACGTGTGTAGTAGTGTGTGTAATATCGAAGATTTCCACGGAAATATAGATAGTCAAAAAAACGTTTTAGCTCAATAGAATTATCTCTACAAACACTTCAATTTTACGTACGGCTATCAAGATATAAATAAAATTGGAGCTAGAGTCTGTTTGCAATAATTTATTCTAGGTCTTGTTATTTTTCAGTATTTTTCTGTTAAAACCCTCTTCGTCTGATATTGGTCAGAATTGATTTAACTCAAAATTTAAAAATATTAAAGAAAATGATTTGAGGCTGATTTCGATACAACATACTTATACTTATCAAATCGTATTTGGAATAGTGTCAATGTCTAAAGATGACTTCGCACAAGTCATTAACACGACTTCTATATTGAAATCGAGAAATTTGACAGATAGAATTGATATAGACACGATCACAAAGCTTCAAAAGTAGCAAAATTTGATTCCATTTCGATCTCATTTCTATTCGAGTTCGATTTGATCTTAACACGATTACGTCGAGAGTATGATCCTTACTCGATTGTATTTGCGATCAAAGCTATATAACATCACCCTATATTCAATGAAATTTTGATATGACAAGTTATTACGATACACCGGTGATAGTCCCAATTTGATTTGAGAAAACCACTTAACCGAAATCTATATTTACCATTTAATCTAGATCTTATCTATGGGCTCATTTTCACAGAGTATATAGACTTATATTTTATTCGTACATAAAGTATATGTACCTACATATATCGTGTTAACTAATTAACTGAAAACTGGAAAGTAGTTTGCTCAGCCTCAACTAGCGAATCGATCGCACTATGTTTTAATATAGGTTATATTTTTTCACTTTTATTATAATACAATATTTGGCGCGTACGCTGCCCGCAGCAAAAAAAAATCGAACCGGAAGGTGAGGGCGTAGCGCTTGGAATTTCGTAGATAGGTCACCTCCAAACTAATGTTGAATAACTTTTAAAGTATTATTTTTTTACATAAAATATATTATAATCATATTATTGTTTATTTTTTTAAATGGGGTGTATCAGGTTTTCAGTTAATTCATTAACACGTTGTATAGGTAATTTCAATTCAGTAGGTGGTTATTTTTTACTACTTATAATAAAACAAAGTCCTCCGCTGCATCTGTCTGTCAGTCGGTTCGCGATAAACTCAAAAACTACTAAACGGATTTTCATGCGGTTCTCACCAATGGATATAATGATTCATGAGGAAGGTTTAGGTATTGTTTTGTTATTGTTTATTTTAAGTGGGGTTCAATAAAGAGTTTATTATTATTATTATTATACTTATAATTTGTCATCTTTTTATCAAAATTGGTTGAAATATAACGATAATATTGTTGGAAGTGTCGGAAAAAGTAAAGCCGACGTTGTCAGGGGTACAGAAAAGGGTCCTTTTTATCCCGTAACTCCCACAGGAACTCCAAAATTAACAAGGGTGAAACCGCAGAAAACAGCTAATATTTTTATATAAAAACTAGCTGTGCCCCGTGGTTTTACCCGCGTGAGTTTCGGAAACCCGCGGGAACTTCCAAACTTATTTTATTCTTCTTAACAAACACAACAAAAAAGAATTTGGTCCAGCCGTTCACACGTGATGCCGTGACCAAGGGAAATAGGGATTACATTTTTATATATGTAAATGACTGCACTTACAATTAGCTGTAGGTACTTGTAGTTTGTTTATTAAAAAGTTCGACCATCATGTTATTAAATAAAATAGAAAAACAAAAGATGAAGCGCTAACACGCCCGCACAATTAATACCGAAATTCAAAACCCGTTTGCTTGTAGTGGCCATGAAATTATCTGCTTATAATTCTTAATAAGATAGCAAATATTTGTGCGGAACAGTCGTTTGTCTAGCGACTTCGACTTTTACTTTTAGCCCACTTTTATTACACTTTATTAATCACTTATAATTTCTTTGCTTGCACAGTAAATTTCTTTGGCACCTTTTGTTTAATTAAAATCACTTTTTTCTTCAATTCCAATACATATGTAAATTTTAAACATACGGTATCTGTCACAGAACAGATAGAAATAACTCCTTCTCATCTAATCAGTATAGTATGGAAAAAGATGAACACCAGTGTCACCGTATTTTGGTCACAAACACACAGGTACAGGATATTCTATAACGTAACGAAATGTTATAAATTTTATATTACGTATACAACGTGTTAATGAATTAACTGAAAACTACAAAGTAGTTTGCTCAGAATCGACTAGCGAATCGATCGCACTATGTTTTAATATAGGTTATATTTTTTCATTTTTACTAGCCCATGTCTAAATTATTTATAATACAATATTTGGCGCGTACGCCGCCCGCAGAAAAAAATTCGAACCGTTAGGCGCGGGCGTAACGCTCGAAATTTTGTAGATAGGTCACCTGCAAACTAATGTTCAATAACTTTTAAAGTATAAATTTTTTCGACATAAAATATATATTAATCATATTATTGTTTATTTTTTTAAATGGGGTGTATCAGGTTTTCAGTTAATTCATTAACACGTTGTATACCTACTTATACTGTTTTCCGAATATATAGACTGTGTGTGAAATATTTTAGAAATATGAAAATAATTATGTACCTACCTAATTATGCTGAGACCAGTGATGAGCATTTTAAGAGATATATTTTTTTTGTTAGGTACCTAAGTATTTTATTTAATGCAAATGCACGTTAGTCCCACGTTAATTTAGGAATTCCTGTAGGAATTCCGGGACAAAAAACGTACAGTAAGATACAGATCTTCCTTTAGGCGAAAAAAAAATAATAAAAAAAATTATTAATAAGATCCTTTGTACACTTAGCAATAAATACTTGAATACTTGAATTTTCAAAATCGGTTAAGTGGTGGAGTTTATCCACTACAAACAAGCATACAATAAATCAAATCTTTTTTATTTATAATATTAGTGTTTTTTTATTTATAATATCTGATAATAAAGGCGATGCAGTCTTGTCCAAATAAAAAAAAAATCCAAAAAATATAGTAGTAAAAATCACTTTCATATTCTAATCTAATTCAATTTATTTTATCATCATTGTATTGTTTGGGTTATTTTGCCTGAAATAAATCAATTATTATTATTATATTAATACCCGAAATTCCGAATCATCAAATTTTTCCGCATTTTTTCCATTCCCTGAGAACCTCATTTTAACTACCTATTACAAATGCTATACCAATTCCTATCTGTGTATCACTCTTTGGATTACAACTTTAAAACTAATATTATAAATGCGAAAGTAACTCTGTCTGTCTATCTGTCCGTCTATCTGTCTGTCTGTCTGTTACGCTTTCACGCCTTAACGGCTCAATCGATCATCATGAAATTTTGCATACACGTTGTCAGGGGCACAGAGAAGGACATAGGGTGCTTTTTATAATGGAATTCCCGCGGGAACTCTGAAATTATCGCGGGTGAAACCGCGGGGAACAGCTAGTATAGAATAATTTGGTCCTAATCTGATCTTATTACTTTTACGGACCGAGACTTTTTGGGTTCAAATTTTGTTTTCGTTATAAAATTCATGACTTTTGGTGAGATCCAAACTAACCAATGAACTCGGATGACTCCATTATTACCTCCTTTCACATCCAGCGTCATCGCGTACACGCTCGCCGGAAAAACTAATGAAATTAATTACTCTAATGATTCAAGAATGCAAGAGAAGCCACAGACAAAAACCTAAATAAAAAAAAAAATAACGGAACTACCACAAATCAAGTAGTGTTGACCTCAAATTTCTGTGTAATTGAGTAATACGCACATGACTGAAGAAGCCTTGACTCAGGCAGCTAGTTAAGTAGGTAAGTACATGCATTCATGATGAAAATAATAATAAATAAACTAAAACCAATACACACGTCTTAATAGTCAAGTATATCTATTTAAATCGAAAGAGCCATCAAAGAATTCCGATATTGCAAACCGACATGACTGCTTAAGTCAGCCATATTGGATTCACGTATATCTTTTATATCACATTGTTATACAATTAGGAGAGAAAGCTATATACAATGGAGAAGTTCAACAATATTTCTTTTATTATACCCAAAGTTTTCCAAAATTTTACTCTCAATGTACCAAAAGAAGTACGTACGTACATATACCTAACCTCAAAAAAAACCACTTCAGTGTCGATTCGGAAAAGATTGTATTCTGTGTTATGTTATAAGAAAAAATCTATAATATTATACTATAGTAAAATCCCAAATTAAGTTATCTAGTATGACAGCTCATTATGCATGAGTTGTTTGCATTGACAGATAGATTTATAGGCTGATACCAAGTGCTCAAAATCAACGCAAAAATATTTAAAAATAAGACCGAATTGGTGTTTTTTCTTTTCGATTAATGCAGTTGTTTTTAAAAACAGCTTTATGTCGTAAATTCAAGTACGAATCTGTGTCTGTTTAATCAAAATTCGTGACAATCGATTTCGGCGCTGCACTTTTTTGTATTTTTGTACGAAACAGTAAATCTAGGTAATGAGTAAGACAAATTCCTAAGCAAATATTTCTATGGTCCCAACTAAAAATCAGTGCCGTGGTGCCGTGGTACCACGTAGGTATTTATGATGAACCTGGCTTCTACGCAATATGTTGATTTCAATTTATTAATTTAAAACTTTTTTTTTTTTTACAAAAACCTGTCACTATTGTTACTTTTATGAGCTGTTTTTTGGCATCTGCAAATAAAATGAATGATTACTGATTACACTTTATAAAAATTTAAATCTATCATGTTTTTGTTTCCGAACCGTCGCTAAAAACTCAACACAAAGACTAACTACAGCTCCTTGGCCACCATACAGTTAAAAGCACTAAAAATAAATCTCAGATTAACTGCTTCCTTATTTTGCAGATGCTCATTCCGCTAGGTTTTTTTTTCGGGCAGCCATTGTTACTTTAATGAGTATTATGAGTTAAGTTGGTTTTATAATTAAATTTACTGTTTAACTGGCTCTAAGTATGTTGCGGAACGGGATTTTAGACCGTTAAATAACTATGAGTGTTAGTGATTGAATACGCTTTGTTACTGTTGAAACATGGTTGACATATTAGCTAAGAAATACTCTTGTAAAGAGTGAGCAGATAGTCAGCAGATAGTCGGTAGACGGCTGATGGGTAGGTACCGTTTATCGATCAGAGGATATCCTCAGAAAAGCTGTAGATAATAAATAGATGAATATGGACGAAGCGAAAGGTCAAGCCAAACCCTATCTGCCTACTTTCACAATCGATAGACGGGATGTCATTAAAGTTATATTAGTATGTACGTAAATGTTGTAAAAATTATTATTCCAAAGTCAAAGAATTTTATTCAAAGTTGGCCTATAATGTGACTCTGTTTGACGTCAATAAAATAACAATTTTTATACCAGCACCCATAAAATATCCACCCTCCACAGCTTCCTAGAGCTATGGCTGAAGAGAAGAAGCTGCGCAACAAACTCCCCAGTACCTGTCAGTTTAAGGTTATATAACTGTAGTGTTGACTGCTGCAATTAATTATACGTGAACAAAGAGTCGTAATTTAAACAAATTAATTGTAAGGTACAGAGTAATTAGGTGTTAAAAGGATGATCTATAATAGTAGACAAGATGACCATTACCGGCTGACGGCACTCGTACACGGGTATGACGTGTATTCAATCCAATATTTTCCTCTACTAAAACCGACCATGGAAGCTTAAAGCTTTCCAATGTACACTTTTTGTATTAAATTCTCGTGCCGAATATCTAAAAAAACATAATAAAAGTTATTTTTTACTTTATCATACCTACAGACCAACATTCACTGGCGTTCCTTCCATATAAGCCCAAAAGCCCGGCCTGCTTAGCCGAAGCGCTTGCTTATGGATTATCAAATATTTTAATAAGTATTTATACTTAAATTAAATACTTATTAAAATATTGATATTCTGTGGCAAGTGTTTTGGCTAGGCAGAACAGGCTTTTGGGTAAGTATGGAAGGACCGCCACTACCTACATTAATCAGGAAATTTGAGCTAGGAAGAGACAGACTAGCCAAAAATCATATCTCAGGGTGATTCAATACCCTTTATCTTTATAATTGTCGCCGATGTGCCGCTAAATCATATGCTAAGTTCGTTCACCCGCGTGAACCCGCGTTTTCTTTTTATTTATCAGCGTGTTTCTTAAATACATTTTGCTAGATGTCCGCCACGGTTTTACCCACGTTAAATTTAGATTTCCCGCGGGAATTCCGGGATAAAAAGTACCTTATATCCTTCTCTGTACCCTTGAAAATGTGTATGCAAAATTTTATGATGATCGGTTGAGTAGTTATGGCGTGAATACGTAACAAAGAATCAAACTCACAGTCGTGTTTGTAATAGAAAGTGTCCACAAAATACTCAATAAAACAAATTATGAGAGTACTTGTTGAATTTAATTACTTTAAACACCATTTTAACATTCTTAAAAACAGAACTCTCTCTGACAGTGAAAAAGGCGCTAATGTCATTAGGCTTTTTTTTTATGACATGAGTTGTACAATTTCATTCAAATTCTATGTAAACAGAAAGGATTACATTGTGTACGCTCTTGTTTTTATGCTATGCATAAATATGATTCTTATAAAATCCAGGCCATCTTTGGATGACTGCTAATTTAATTTTGAACATGATAAATTGCTTGTCGCACCAGTTTATGCCCCGAGCCTCGCTACATTAATATCCAACATAACCGTTAAATAATCCGATATCAATCATAGGAATCAATTATGAACGAATGTCTTATAATGTTAGGATGAACTCGAAAATGGGTGCTTGGAATCGAAAAAAAAAAAATAAGATAAAAAATCGTTCATACTGTAGAGCCAGTTTGATGAACTTTTTAAGAGATACTTATACTGTAATTTGAAATTTTATTTTTGTTTATGTTTAATATTTAATTAAATACTACTATACTAGCTTGTTATTATAATTTTTAAGTGTTAGAGAGTCTGCTTATCCTAGATGGCATTTTTGCCTTGATGTTTTCTGTTTGTGTATATTTTATGTACCTAAAAAGAAGCAGTAAGGATCTACCACAGGTACGGTACCTATACTACCTATATAATAATAGGTATCTAAGGACTACGCTGATTGTAAATTATTTATTTAAAAAAAATATAACTAGTTAAAGGAACTTTTTGTCAATGAATGGGGATGTGGACTTCTTTTGTAAATCAAAATTCTAATTAGTCCGTCAATTAGAAAATAAAAAAACAATAGACACGTATTTTTTGCTTTTTCAAATAAATTAAAATATACAGAGATAAAGCGCATTAAAGTTTAGGGTGAGGGGGTCGTGACGTCACTAACCGCTAAATCCGCCATACAAACTGTCAGAATAGTGACGTCACGCGAAATTTCAACTCAATATATCGCCGTTATTTTTTGTTTACTTAAAAAAAGAAAAAATACGTGTCCAATATTTTTTAATAATCTACAAGACGGACTAAAATAAAAATTAGTCAACATAGGCATTGAGCTTGATCGTAGAAAAATTTGAGCAGTTATCTAAAAAATATCATAAAAGTAAATTAATGAAGTAAATGTAAAAATGGGTTGTTACTTTTAACATTGGAGCTCGAATGAAATTTCAAGATGATATTTTGTACAGTAATATGAGTTCGAACTGTGATATTCTAAGCAACACCACGTACCTCGGCCGCACTCACAAAAAATCTTTACTTAAAATTAAGTAAGCATTAAAAAGACTTTGAGTGCGGCCGTTAATTCGTTAATTGTAAAATGGGGTTCTTCCAAACATTTAAGGTGGTAGTTTTTTACTCGATATCGATTATTAAAAACTTATAAAATAATTGTACCTTTTTTGTCTTACAACAATAAGCGACTATGTTTCTTTAATTGAATCGTTATTAATTTAATTATCTTATCGTGATTTAATATTAATAGGCACTTTTTAGATCCGGTAAGTGATTTCACAGGTTTTTTTTTTCTGGTCACGAGCTTTTCATATTGAAGTCTTAATAATTATGTAATATTACAAATGCAAAAAGTAGTAATTGACGATTTACACGACGATTAACACTGGGGACAAGTCAAGATTTGAGTTTTGATTGAATTAAATCAAACAAAAAGTAAAACCAAAAAAAAGGAAAAAAATAATAATATTCGTCTTTCGGCGCGATTAAAGTAAAATTTTAGCCAGCAACGGAAGTGACGCGCAACGTCAGCGGAAGTGACGAGCACGAAGTTGACATCGCGCACGAAATTTATTCACGTCAATGATCATCATTATCAATGGTCATCATGACTGCAGGCATGATCTGTAGTCAGATCGTTTTTTTCTTGCTAAGAGATTCGGACTGCTGGGAAATGTCATTATAGGCTTTTATCCTGGCGTGGCGAAAGATTCACGAGAGAATTCTGAAATTCACGCTCGGTGGTAATGCAGGTGAAAGCAAGGCTATCATTATAATAATAATAATACGGTCGTTGGCTCAAGGATCAGATGCAGAAGGCGGTAATCCTCGACACGACACGCATTGTACGGAGGTTCCTGTCTCTGTGACCTTAACCACCGGTAGTTTGAGCTCTAGGTTTAGGTTTTTTATAATATTTATTATTTTGCAAATTTATACTGTAAAAAACCTAAATTTTAATAAATGAATAATAATAATAATAATCCACTTCACAACACTAATCCTACACTAAGCTATACACACATATATACACATTATAATGATTATATATCTTTAAAAGAGTTTACCTTTTCTGTTCCGTTCGGTTAAAATTTTAAACGTGAAGTAATCGGTAACGTCCGGTCAAGTTTTAAGTAACAGTTACGAGATAAATTCGTGATGGTTATCATCATTTGTAAATCACTGCCAAGATACTCTATGAGTGTTCCAAGAGAACTATTCCGAAATGAGACACAACGAATTGTTGACGTGATATTTCTTGAACGATGTGTTGGTAGAGCTTATCTAAACTAAAATGACACGCCCCACTACTCAATATACGGTTTTAAATGTGCGATATCATGTATTGATAATATCTCTTTAATAGTTTGAGTGCGGCGACACTATGCGGCAACTGAGGACGAATGGCAACACCAGATTTATATGTGTCGCATCGATATTGTAACGGATGTGCGTGTGCGTATGCCCTATGGAGGGGCGCGTCATTTTAGCTTAGATAAGCTCTAGTTTCAGAGATTAGGATGGTACTCAAATTTTAAATGATCGACGGACGATGATCAGCAAGTCATTAAAGATTGCAATGTGCTGAGATAACGCCTTCAAACATCTGTATCTAATTCGTCCTAAATGTTTTCTGAATTGGCGTCTCATGAGTTCATTCAACCGAATGCATTCCCGTGCAATTTTATTATATCAGTGTACATAGTTGCTAAATGACATCTGTCTAGAATATAACAATTAAAGCTCGTTTCAAACTTGACAAGTACTTGGTCAAGTCCAAATGGCAGGAGTACAAAACAGTATTTTTTAAACTAGTGATGTGGTAAGTTGACTTTGCTTAGTATTCGAGTACGCAATTGCGGCAAGACTAAGGAAAGGCAACGATTTTTGCAAACTAATCTACTCGTCTTTTTATTAAATCAGGCATCGTTGCGTTTTGATGTTATGTCAATTCAAGATGGCGTCTTACTGTGGATAAAAAATCTTATCTAAAATGGAGATGTCCGCGATGGACTCATAAATTACTTAATCGATCATGATGAAATTTAGTCACTATATTGTAATTTGGCCTAACTTAAAAGATAGGATAGTTTTTGTCCCGGAATTCCCGCGGGAACTCCGGAATTAATGCGGGAACAGCCAATCACCGTAAACTACTGTCAGGGCCGTCAGGGGTACAAAGAAGTACATAGAGTAGGTACTTTTTTCCCATAATTCCCGCAGGAACTCCGAAATTACCGCGGATGAAATCGCGGGGGACAACTAGTATACTTATGTAAATTACGCGTCACGTTGTTTGTCCGCGATGGACTCCTAAACTACTGAATCGATCGTGATGAAATTTGGTCACTATGTTGTAGTTTGGCCTAACTTAAAAGACAGGATAGTTTTTATCCCAGAATTCCCGCGGGAACTCCAGAATTAATGCGGGGAACAGCTAATCACCGTAAACTACTGTCAGGGGTACAAAGAAGGACACAGAGTAATTTTTCTCGGAATTCCCGCGGGAGCTCCGAAATTACCACGGATCTTTAAAATTTAAAAAAATTACTGAAATTATCTATAAACTAATAGGTCGATATGTTGAATATAAATGAATATTTATAGTCAATAGTTATGTATTAAAATCAACTTAGTCCATCACTATACATTACTAGAATTAGTAGTATTAAGCAGCTACTTCGCCGAGTAAAAAACCGACTGCATTGACCGAGTAATCGTTAAGTGTAAATTGAGCTTAAAATATAGTCAAATCTTTGCCAAAATTTCCCGTTTTTTAGAAGCAAAGCAATCACAAACGTCAATAAATAGTTTTGATTGGATGAGCGTGAAATTCGTTGCAAAATTCGAATCCTGTTTATGTCTATCTAGTATCTATACCTACTTCTTTTTTATAAAAAAACTTCCTCGAGCACCGATTTGGGTGTTTCTAAACTTTTTAACTGTTACCCAAATTAAAACGTGAATTATTTTTCTACAGAATAGTTATTTATTTTCTCTACCACTTACTTAATTTATTTCGAAGCTGACGCGGTATGTTTTACCGTTTTAAGGCATGTGCCTATAGATATTTACTAGCGGTCTTCCTTCCCCGTAGTTGAATTATCAAAACGTTGAAGTGCGAGTTTATTTATGTCATGTCACTTCAAAACTAACAGTTTTTTTACTTGAAAACGATGAAATTCCAAAAAAAAACTTTTTTTATTGCTTGCTTACATTATAAAAAGGAAGCATTTAGCGAATTACAAGTAGGCATATTACTAGGTTCATCGTAATGTCTCGGCATAGATGAATCATTCAGCATATTTATATGTAGAGATTAAAAATGTATTTTTATTTTTACATTGGCCAATATTGCGTCAGTAATCAACTGATGGCAACACTGAAACGCTATCGTATGTTCTTATTATTTTATCATAAATGACCCGGTTCCTCGAAGTGGGATTAGTGAGGTGACGTTAATGTTACAACTTAAACGTTTTAATTATGATGCGTAGCTTGGTACCTCTTTGAGATTGTGGTTTATGATAAAGAATTTTGCAGGATCGATTCTTGTTATTTCAATATCGAGTCACTATTATGGAATTTAAACTGTCTACTTTAAAATGGTGACTCTTCTCTGCCTTCTAAATCGAGTCTTCTCAACTTTCAATTCAATAATTTATTTATTAAAATATGGTACATCTGCAGGTATATTTCAAAATACTGCAGCATATTCCAAAACATGAATTAAATCTGCTATACAAATAAAATGTTTGTGTTTTTATGTAATTACTGAGTTTGCAGAATTAGTTTAATTTATAAAAAGTACCTAAATGATTGAAAGTTTAATATTTATTAGTAAATTAATATTTACTCCAAGAGTTGCAAATAGAGTCAAACAAAATACAATACATATTAAAAACACAACGGAATGCGATGTTTTTTTCCGATGTAAAAATTATAATCAGCCAATAATAAAATTTGAATTAAGAATAATCCTTGGCGAACATTACATAAAATTTATTCATACTTCATATTTCATACTCATAGTAGGTACTGAATTCTTATATCCATCTTTGTTTTTTATTGCAAACTTACTAAGTAACATTTTATACAAGTTTCTTGATAAACACTGATTTAATATGTAAGCCCACGCACTACAACTTCGAAGTACCTATGTAGGTATGTATATTATTTGGAATATTGAGGTCAGACGACCAAATCGTCTCTCCAACAAAGTACTGTACAACTTCTTTTAATTTATTTTTTATTTTTGATCTTTTCGACCGCATACCATGTTCTCTCTTTTTAAAAATTTGTTTTCATAAATATTGTTACTGGTCTTCAAAAACTTTTTTTGTTTGCTACTTCCATAACTCCGTCTCAATTTGCTATGAACAATAATATTATTCATCCACATAATAATCGAATTTTCTGCAAATATTATACCTAAACATGCAATAATCTACCAGTTTGGTCAAGGAACTAAAAACGTGCATGAATTAAAATTTTCGTGTTTTTCGATTGGAATCCGATTTTACACTTGAAATCGATTATAATGATTTTATTATTGCATCCCGACTAAACTCTTTTATGTTTTAATTCATATACCTAATTTAATTAATACAAAACGACCTATTATGCCCTAAGGCTTTTGCTATGTTTCTTAACGTCTGTGTAATATTGACAAAAAGTTCTTCTTTTGTGCAATTTAGTTTATCTAAATGAATAGATCAGATTAAATTGCAAGATTTAAGCAAGCGACTTGATCTTACTGAGTTTTCGTAATGAGAAATTGATTGCAATGTGATTACGATTTCGAAGCGAACATTATTATGAAGTCATATTTCATTGTGATAACGCAGTCGATAACGTTTATTGTTGATTCAAAAAAATGCTGAACGCTATAAACTGTTTCAAACTCACTCCTTTAATATAATATATGGTCACGCTATATCTTGATGCTTGAATATAATAAACTTCTCAACTGGACGCAGATAAGCAATAACATGTTAACCCACAATATTAAGTTATTGATTCAGAACGCTTTATTAAGCGTTATAAAACGTTTTATAATTATGTGTTTAGTTTATTAGATTGTTTAAATACCAAAAAAATGTTAAACATAAAAAAATATTGAAACAAAATGACGCTATGATTTTAAAACACGATTTACTCAAAATTTCTCCAATGTGGGTTAACACACTATTGCTTATCTATGTCCAACTGTTATGACTGTAACAGGCGTTTGCTTTTACTGAATCGAATTATAGATGTACCTTACATAATATAACTAATAAAAACTCACTTAATTCAGTATTCAGAATCGTAACTAATTATTGTTGAATACGAATGTGAGTTAGTTTCTTTTTCTGTTACCTCCTAACCATTGAATTGCTTCATCATGTTTTGCATAGGTAAACGTTGCAAAGGGTACAGACAAGGGCATTATGTGTACCTTTCATCCAGAAAAATGTATCGTTCTCGAGGGATAGAAAATTGATTGATAAAACATAAATTAACACGAACGAAGCCACAGTGAAAAGTCAGTTAAATTATAAGATAATTTCACACAAAAGTAGTTGAGCAGAATAATAGTAAACTACAAAATGAGAGTAATAAAAAATATACAGCTTTAAAGCATGCAGAGATGTAGAGACCGATGTAGAGTCGGATGAAAAAAATACTGCATCGAGATCAAGTTGCAAACATGGCTACTGGAAACTTACTGGAATTAATACTCTATCCATACACTCTACGGAGCTACTAGAATCGATTATCTTTATAAATCGATCGCCGATTTAAATGATAAAATCGGAATAGAAATCTTTTTTAACGATTAATATAAAACTGCGAATGAAGGATGATAAATAGACAGAATGTTAATCGATGTTAATGGAACTGTGAAAAAAAAAATATCTTTTAAAATCTAAAGCTAAGTTAGACGACTAATAAAGAACAGGCAAAATATGATACAGTAAAAAAGAAAGGTAATAAAGTACTCACAGATCTTGGTCACGATTCCCTTGGTAAAGTTCAAGAGGCACATTCAAATAAGCACATTGTAGTAACTGCACATAGTGCCACTATAATACCTACAGAAAGCCTTTGACAAGCAATGCCACTTTCTAGTTGAACTGTATTGATATCACAACTGGACTGACGGGGTTCGTGTCCTCGCAAAACTTTTCTACATCGGTAACACAGACAAACGTTTTCAACTGTATGCAAATGTGTTTGAAATTGTTGAAAAATTTGTATGGCAATACGAGTTTTTGGGTGACGTAAAAAGTTTTTTGCTGATTGTCTCGTTCGTTGGGCGTCGATACGCGTGCGTTCGGTGCAACTGTTAGCATCTGACTGAGCCACCGGTCCGATGTTGACTGTTGAGTGTTGACCTTCGTAAATGAAATCCGACGGAGTGAAGTTGGTTGCGTCAAGTCGAGCCGGTCCTCTTTGGGCAAAAGTGGCTGTCGTTGCTTTTGGTTCTTTTTTTAAAACTCACTCACTCCAACTTTACTTCACTTGGTTGGTTTATTTCGCTGATGCATCCCGAGTTTACGTATCTATTATGTTCTCTATTTCCTTTTTGATTCAGAATTGCCTTTTAGCTTTACTGAAAATATGTTTTAATACTCCTGCGTTAAAATGATTTATGAGGAGTTTACGAAAAAAAAAAAACATCTTTGCGAAAGTTCAATGAATTAATATTAATATTGTTATCTAATGTTGTTATTACATTAAAAAAAATAAATGAAATTGGATTCATCATATTATTGTTATGAATACTGAATATTTAGAATTATATAATAACTAGCTGTCCCCCGCGATTTCATCCGCGCTAATTTCGGAGTTCCCGCGGGAATTTCGGGATAAAAACTATCCTATCTTTTAAGTTGGACTACATTATAAATGGTTACAAAATTTTATCAAAATCCGTTCAGTAGTTTCGGAGTCCATCGCGGACAAACAACGTGACACGTGATTTATATATATTAAGAAGATTACTTTAGCTAGTGGGCTATTGAGTCTCAGAACCGTATTAATATTTTATAGTACTTAATTTAGCAGACAGATGTGTCTCGACGGATTAGACATATGTAGTATATTTTATGTTAATTAAATCGTGCCTAGCGACTGGACACTTGAATGTTTAGTTTTTATCAAGAAGTAACGTTGCAATTGACTTTTATAACACATGTTAAAATTGTTTGCTGTAATCAATTCAATCCAATCCAATCAATGATCAAATCCAATTGAATGTAATCCAATTTCCAAAATAATTTCTCATCTTACATTAAAATATCGCTATTATTTCTGACGGTAACTTTCCTCAGAAATAATAGTGATATTTTAAACTGCACTCCATTTAGAATAAGAAACCAAAAGAAACATTCCAAGAAATCTCCATAGCAACAGCTGGATAAGCCCAATGCAGCTTTTAATGTATTTAATTGGGGAGTAAATCAAAGATGGGCGTTTCACCTTGCTTGTTGATACTGACTTAATTTTTTATTTTATTTGAGAAACCGAAGTTGTTTTTAATTGAATTATGAGCTATATGATAATTCTTGGTTTATTACTCGAACAATTTATTATGCTATTTGATCTTTTTTGAACGTGAAAGCTTGGTTTAAACAAGCGGTTGGACGAATTTGAATAAAATTTGGCACACAGATAGAATAAATGTTTTTTGTTAAAATACTTCTTCAGCTACTTCAACCTAGTTGCTGTGAATTGTTAGAAATGCCTCAGAGTTGGGACGTCAGTGTCGCCAAAATTCGTGTAATTTAAATGCAGCAGACTTTAAGATTACTATCGTAATTCTGCTTTAACTAACTGCGCTCGCGGCTTTTCTCAAACTCCATTTTCCGGTGGTACCTAATGAGATAGGCCATGTTACCTGTAAGCTGTTCTTACATTGTGCATTTCTTCTTCCCGGCGTCGGTTCACAAAAAAATATGTTGAACCAAAGTTTCCAATTTGTAACATTAATAGTTTTTGAGTTAAACCTCTTCCGATAGACGAACGAACAGACCTATCAAATCAAAGTCCGGAGAAGTTCTACAATAACGAACATACCTACGTTTAAAATTTATTGAATTGTAATATTTTTATCGATCTGTAACTCCGATATTCGTCTCTTTTGTTTTCTTTTTATGTCAACGTTAAAATCCAACGAGACAACCACTTTCATTAGAGACGAAACCACAGATCCCAATATTAAATATCCACGTGATATATGCGAACAGGTTTCAAAATTATTGTTGTGGTTTATATATCTTTTGGTTGGTGAAATAATGTTTTGATTAATTTTATTTTTTTTATTTTATTTTATTTTGAAGAAAAACCTTACGGCCAATGTAACAAAGTTAAATATATAAAATGGCGACAGCAGCCATTCACGAAATTCATAATTAGAAAATATAAAATGTATACAACGTGTTAATGAATTAACCAAAAACCTGATACACCCCATTTAAAAAAATAAACATTAATGTGACTAAAATATAAATTATGTCGAATAAATTTATAGTTTAAAAGTTATTTAACATTAGTTTGGAGGTGACCTATCTACGAAATTCCAAGCGCTACGCCCGCGCCTACGTGTTCGATTCGATTTTTTTGCTGCGGGCGGCGTACGCGCCAGTATTTATTATAAATAATAAATACTATTATTATTGTATTATAAATAATTTAGACATGGGCTGGTAAAAATGAAAAAATATAACCTATATTAAAACATGATGCGATCGATTCGGATATCGTTTCTGAGCAATAGTTTTCAGTTAATTTATTAACACATTGTATAGAGTTGAGGACAAAAGTGTTTTTTTTTCTAGGATAGGTGCTTATCACTTCAATACGACATGATTAAACATTATTATTATCGTATCAGCCTTAGTTAATGTCCCCACTGTCGAAGAACAGGCCCACCCTAGAGTCAGGGGTGTGGGGCTAATAGTCCCCCATTGTCCCCTATAGTCCCTTATAGTCCCCACGAGGGGGCCTAGCACGGGCACTTTTACAGCGATGATAGCTCAGTGGTTGGTGCGTTCAGATCAAACGCCGCAAGGCGTAGGTTTAAACCCTAACAATGAGCTTGAGCTGTCGGTGAAGGAAAACATCGTGAGGAAACCATAGCATGGTGGTAGGGCGCTCTCTAGTGCCCGGCTGGCTAGCTACCACCTTCAAGTTGCAAATCTGTCGCCAAGCACCTAACGGTGTGTTCCGGCAGCCCCACTTGAAAGCCAGTTCCCATCCCAATTCCAGGTCGGCAACGCACCTGCAAGCCTTCTGGTGTTGCAGATGTCTATGGGCGGCGGTAATTACTTACCATCAGGTGTACCACTTGCCCGTTTGCCCTCTATGACATAAAAAAAAAAAACTAATTTTCAAAGAAAAAAGATTTTATTTTTGGTATATTTGTCAGTTTGTTTGTTTGTAATGGATAAACTCAAAAACTACTTGAACAATGATCGACTTTAAAAATTATTTTACTTCAAGGAAGCTACAGTATTCCTGAGGAATACTATAATTAACGCAAGTGAAAAAGCGGGAACAGCATATACAATATCATAAACGCTAAATAAAGTAAAATAGCGAGAATTCCAAGATGAAAATCAACGAATATGCAAAATTTCATGATGATCGGTTAAGTAGATAAGGCGTGAAAGCGTAACAAACAAATTCACATTCGCATTTTTATATTATTTAGGATTAACATTCATCACAACTACAATGCCGATGCAACGAACAAACTTATCTACGTCTCTTTTCAACACCCAACTTTCAAGTATCACACATAGGTATAACCATCTCAGGTGTTCCTTAAAACGTGCCGAGGTAAAAGATGCAGAATGCATACTTAGGGTCAGCGTATATATGAGGAAGTATTGTGTTTCAGTCATTGAAAAATAATTGAATTTATATAATTTGACATTAATATCGATTGTTTTTATTTGGAGTTTGAAGTGTTTAGGATGATTTTTATCCTAACTTAATATTATTACAGCGAATGTGATGTTTAGATCTTAACCACTAAACTGATTATCATGAAATTTTGCATACACGTTTTCTGGGGTACTATAGAAAAGACCACAGCGAACTTTTAATTCCGGAACATAGCTGGTACGGTTAAAAATTCATGACACTGTTGTCATGTTGTTCTAACAATATTGGACTAACAATGTGTCTGAATAAATGAATTTTAATAAAAAAAAATAACAAAATAAGTATATAGGTAGGTACATATGTATATAATAAAGTATATAAAAACTGAAACTATCTTGTTTATCAACAAATTACTTCAACGTTCAATTATGACTTTTATATATTATTATGTGATGGCCTATATTGATACGTATATTGAGATAATTAGGTAATTTATAACGTAATATCGTAAAAGTTCTTCAAGATTTTACTTCAGATCTACGCTGACCATTAAATGTTGTCTTCTTTTGTTTTTTCGTGAAGAAATTTGAATAAATTTACACTTAAAAGTACCACGTATGCGCTTGCGCCGGGTCAATGTCCCTTGGGTGATTCAGGATTTGCTTTAATTCGTATAGGACGAAGATTAATAACGCGTCGGTGAGTTGTTTGATCAAATTGAATTAAAAGAACATTGTTCAATCCAATGACTTTATAAGCATTAAAGGAAGTTCAATCATTGTAAATTTATCAAGGAAAAAAGGTAATGTGTTGGTACAAACTGACAGAAACTTGCTCTCTTTTAGCTAAGTAAATTTTTTATTGTTACTGTGAAATATTTCTTAATATTTCACAGTGAATTTCTAATCCTATAGTTATTATCAGTACTCGATGGACGTGGTTTTACGTGTATGGTATTACATAACTCTTTGTTGCACCGGAATAAAATAGAAAAAAATAAAAAGCAACACTTTATTTTTTTTATTTAAAACCCCCTGGAAGTTTTTATGTAATGCGCGTCCAAATATACAGACAAAAAAGAGTTTTATTTTATTGTTTTCCCGTTTTCATGCGCGTGAATTTCAGAATTACCTCGGTAACTGTTCTTTGCTGACATCTACTCACTTACCAGCTAAATAGCTTTGCAAATTTGACCTTTTAAGCTGAAAATTCGACATTTCATGATTAGTAATTGAGATCAGAAACTGGTATTTTACCTCTATAGGTTTTTATGATATTACGCAAGATTTGGACCATATCTGTCCGCTCATTTTGAGCAAGATCATTCTTCAAGTCCACTTGGAAATATCAGAGATAATCTAAACTGGTAAAGTGGTAATATTTGTTTGTTTTGTAATGATTACTCAGAATTAAGTACCTACGTTCGTAAAGTCACTTTCATAAAATCTATTATACTATCTATGAACTAAGCTCAAATAACTTTTTAAAAAGTTCAGAGGGCCCAAGGTCCCTTCAGTTAAATATAAAAAAAAAAAACAAGACACGTATTTTTTGCTTGCTACGGGGAGAGTTTTACATTCAAGTAGATATTGTCCGACAACACAGCATTGACAGCCCACACCGCTATCACCTCTAGACTCGCCGCTACGTCGTAGCGGGGTGCGGGAAGGTACGAAGTTGACGGGGGGGCGGAGTGTCACTTCTTTACCTAAGTAATAGTAATAGTTGCTATTCTTTGTTTAGATTTACTAAGAATTCAAAAAGTAAGAACAATTTTCGTTAACTATCGTATTCTTTCAAATTACCTTTTTCGATTGGAACGATCGTTTGTCACTGGCAAAACTACATACGTTTTGCCAGTGACAAACCTCCTGCTTACAATAAGTTTAGAATAAAAAGCTTTATGCTATCTAAATAAGACGGTCAAGGAACTGCGCTGTTGAAAAAAGCTTAAAAAAGCTTCATTTGCATCTAAAAGCTTAGTAAAGACGTGGATACATTGGGAAATAGAAATTATTGTAGATGTATTTCTGGTTCGTAAATTATCTAATAGATGGAGTTGCTTGTATTATTTTTTATGCTGTCGTATTTTTTTTCAAATATTGGTTCCCTAGTTTAAGAAGATACACAATTTTGAAGTTTGTGAGAGTTCGATACAGGTCTCCGAATTGGTTGGTCTTTAGCCAAATAGCAAAACACAACTAAGAAAATTCAATTTATCCGTCTGCCTCCAGAAAATATGTTCCATCTTGCAGTTTGCAACATGTAATTAAAATTTTCAATTCACTTAAATTCTTTGTCCAACCTTGGATAACGGCACTGTTTGTAAATATTTGTTATAGTTAATTGAATTAAATGTGCTGTAATATTAGTGCGCAATAAAAAAATGAACAAGTAAATATACAGGAATGTTTTTATTCAGTGCGCAAACTTTTACAAATTAAACTTAAAGGAGTTTTAATAATCACCTTTTTTTATTTTGATAAGTTTTAGTATAAAAAAGTTAAGTTATCGTGAACGAAATATATATACTTTGCAATTGATTCTTTTCGCCGCCGGGCCGAAGGTTTAGAAAAAACATTAGAAAAACTTGTATGATTTAAACAATACATTCAAAGAATATTTTGTTTTAATGAGTTGTAAACAAAGGCTTTTATAATTTCTTTTGAAAAACAAAAATTGTGTAGCTAATGGCGACGTTAGTGTGTACGCCACTTAATAGTAGGCCGCACTTTCCGGGAGATATCGCCTGTGGGCAAACAGTAAGCTCTTAGAAAATACGTGTAAAGGCACTTTTCAGAGTTAAGGAATCTATTAGAAGTTATTAAGCAATAATCAATTTGTAATTGTTATTTCAAAACAGAAGACCAGAGTCTAGGTTAACTAGACTGATGGAAAAATCAAAGGCAGACCAAATCTTTTTTTTTATAATATAGGCATAAGAGGTTTTTGGAAACGAGGTAGAGAAGCGACTTTCCACCCCCCACCGATTGGGTATTTTCCGGGGTATGAAATATTGTATTGTATTGTATACAGGTGTGAGTATTTGAATTTGTATAACAATAGGGTACTTGCATGAAATTTATTATAGGAAAATGTGTCAATATTTCCAAAATAGAGCCTTAGAAATGCGTTATCGTGAAAGATTTACTAAAAAATTTTCAATAGTTTTCATAATATTCAACTTTTAATTTTGTGAAACGGAACGTTGCAACGAAACACCAATCACAGTCACGCTCAAGACATGACGTCACTTTTATTTTTTTAGGAAAGATTTACCTCTTTCAGAGAAGGCAAAAGAAACTAAATGCATAATATATATATAATATGGGGTATTTTTTGCTTTTATAAATTAATGAAAATAAACAAAGATAAAGCGCATTACAGTTTAGGGTGGGGGACTCGTGACGTCATTATTCAGTATAAGTCCGGTACAAATTGCACCTGGTAGTGACGTCACGCGAAATTTCAACTCAATGTATCGCCGTTATTTTAGTGATTAGGTAAAAAAATTAAAAATTCGTGTCGAATATTTTTTTTAATCTAAACGACGGACTAAGAAAAAATTTGGTCAACTAGCCCATTGGAGAGGCCTATCCAGCAGTAGACTGCTATAGGCTGCTGATGATGATGATGAAATGGGTGCAAAGGTTAGTTGCGTATATTTCTAGCTCTATGGTGCGAAGTCCACTATTAACTCAGAGATGGGTTAATTAGTAGACACTGCTAAAGTGTTGGGTTTGCCCATGTACGGAGGGAAGAGGTAAGTTTTAACGTATTTTGTTTAAGATGTTACCTTATACAGCTTCCATGAGGCCATGGTACCTTAGGGACGTGTAATTTGTATTGTTATGTGGGATCTGAGTAAGATGGTTTTTGGTAAAAAAAGACAAAAATATAGATATAACTTCTACGCGTTCTTTGAAAATTCTAACATTAAAACAACTAACTGTTCCCCCGCGGTTTTTATCCGCGGTAATTTCGGAGTTCCCGCAGGAATTCCGGGATGAAAATACGCTATGTCACTCAAGATCACTGTAGCTTCCTATAAGTGGAATAATTTTTAATGTTGGTTTAGTAGATCCAGAAATTACGCCCTACAACGTCACAAACTCACAATCTCTTTTTCAAACTTTACCTCTTTATGCGTGTAATAATATTAGTATTTAGTATAGATTATGCTCCATTGACAAAAATATAAAATTGAGATCATTATGTGGAACTCAACTAAATAAATTAATCTGTATTTAAATTCATCAATTGTTTAATCCAAAAAATAAAAAACAGTTTTATGATTTAGGTGTTATGAGCTATTCCACGCGATTTCACCCGCGTCAATTTCGGAGTTCCCGCGGGATTTCCAGAGTAAAAAGTACCCTCTTTGTTATACCCCTGGCACCGTGTAGATATGCCAAATTTCATGATAATCGGGTGAGACGTTAAACAAATAAACTCACTTTCACGTTTATATGTAGTAGCAAGAATTTTTATGTTGTGCGCTTTACTTCCGCTGTTTCTTACACAACACTTCCGTTGTCTTTTTCCAAACTTCCGGCGATGGTGACCGATATGACGGTGAAGTTGTTTGCTATTTGCCACAAAAAAACACTTAGGGCATGACGTCCATGTAGTTTATAATATTAAAGACTAATCCATCATCATTATTTATTGCAACAATAGGTATATAATCGTCGAACTGGTACGCAATCCGTGTCGCGAGCAGAGAACAAGAAAGTAGTTGCGCAAGCGCAGTGACGGTATCCAACGTAAGGATCGCTCGATAGTATCTACTATTATATAATTTTTATTTGACAGGCAATATTAGACTATAGTTATTATATTAATTGATTTATTAAAAAGTTGTGTGCGCACTATGTAGCCATTATCGGCCTTACCTGTTTTTAACCGACTTCCAAAAAGGAGGAGGTTCTATGTTCGATTGTATGTATTTTTTTTTATTAAGATTCAATTTGCTGGTACCTACCGGTCTGAAATTATAAAGGTGCTCAAATGTGCAATCATAGATTGATAGGTATGTACATTACTAAGTCCTCGGCTTTCTTCACTGGTAAGCGTAACACATGTCAACCCTTATTGTTATTTGTAATAAATTAATCATCATCATAAGTATATTAGGTACATCTTTATAATATTTAAATTGTATTAGAAAATTTTACTCCCCGCATATTCCCGATTGCAGATTTATCTGATCCCAAGGCTATGTTCCGTAGGGCAATCGGTTATGTGCGGGAGTTTATACCTACTACTCTTCATTGATGGCTTTTTTTAGATAATATTGTAGTTTTTGGACCCATGGTGGTTGTAATTTTGAGGGAGCATACCGTAGTCCAAGCGAATAATTTAGTAACTATGTTCTTATATGATATAAACACATAGCTGTGGAGCTGTATGAATAATATTTATAATACTGAGACCATCAAAGTAGGGTTAGCAATTATTTAGTTCTTAAAATGTTCATTTATGTTATACAACATTGTTAACCTGTCTGTGGTCCCATTGATAATAAATAAAAAAATAAAAAAAAAATCATTAACACGATTTATGTCATGCTCACTCAAATGTCCTGCTGGCGGTGGCGTGTGAGTCGGGTCGCTCGGTTCCCTCTAATATGGTTGAGCGGGGCGGGGCTTACAAGCACGTCATACTCTTGTCATACACCATCTTGATGTCTGGAAATCCACAACTGCGCGATTTCTCAGACACTTTCTGGCCCGCACAACCACTGTGTGGAATCAGCTTACGCCGGCAGTTTTTCCGAACGGATACGACCTGGGAACGTTCAAAAAACGAGCCTTCTCCTTTCTTAAAGGCCGGCAACGCACCTGCATGCCTTCTGGTGTTGCAGATGTCTATGGGCGGCGGTAATCACTTACCATCAGGTGTGCCACCTACCCGTTTGCCCCCTATGACTTAAAAAAAAAACTCGTGAACGGGTGCTGTCAGTTGGTGCTGGTCATGTCTGGTCTACTATTATAGATAATCCTAGTTTAACTCCTAATGTCTATGTATCTGTACGGTAGTCTATTGCTGGGTACGGCTCATTGTTCTCACATAATTAATGGCAAGTTGAGTTGCCACTAATTATATTATAGATATGTCTATATTGTAACTTCAAACTGACAGCGTGCTGCTGAAGAGTTTATTGCGCAGCTTCTTCTCTTCAGCCATAGTGCTAGGAAGCTGTGAAGGGTGGATATTTTTATGGTGGTGGTTTTATTCGCGTTAAGTTAGTGATAAGTTCGGAGGTCTCGCGGGAATTCCGAGATAAAAAGTACCCTATGTCCTTCTCTGTCTCTATCCTGACAATGTATGTGCAAAATTTCACGATGATCAGTTGAGTTATTACGGTACAAACAAACAAATGAACTCACATTCGAATTTATAATACTAATTACTTTAGTAAGGATAACTAACTAGGCTTCATGTTACAGACTGTTGTAAACGTACAACGAGGCCTAGAATATTCTAAGCTAGAATAAATTTCCCGAACTTTTGCTGCAATCATCAACGGTTTTAATGTTTAAAAGTTTACAGAACTATGCTCGATTAGGTGTGGTTAATTTTAGAATAGCACGAATGGCAAAAGTCAAAGGTTGTTTTTGGCACAAAGAAAAGCTATCACTACCGTATTTAGTTTAACTATTGTATAAGTTATAATCCTACTAATATTATAAATGTGGAGGTGTGGTTTGGATGTTTAGATGTTTGGATGTTTGTTACTCAATCGCGCAAAAACGGCTGAACGGATTTGGATGAAGTTTGGCATGCATATTGTCAAGGGTACAGAGAAGGACATAGGGTACTTGAAGAGAGGTTGCAAGGTTTGTATGGGACAATTCGACGGTAGTGTTAAATTATTAGCATTAGTAAGGATACCTAGTAAATAAAACAAAGCCTGATCTTAACAAAACTATTCCTTTGTGTCTGTATTACCAATTATAATAAAAACTCTTTGATATAATTTGTATCAAATTATATAATAATCAAAGCCAGTATAGATAAGCAATAGGAATCTCAAAACATGTTACGCACAAAGTAATCAAATCTCTGAAGCTAAAGTTAAGCTTGAACAGTATATTTTATGAGAACAATACAGTAATCACAATTATCATTACAATTATTAAATAGAGCCAAAACTGTCTACCAATACTTAACTTTCGATGTTATGATGTCTTCCATCTAGGAAATCACCAGCACCACTGACTCGATCCTTTGTTGCTGCCATTATATAAACATGTTCTCCCGCGCGTTTTTCCCGCTATCTCAAATAACATTTTATTTACTCTACAGTCTATGAATTCACAATGTTGCCAGTTATTAAATATGAATTGGCCATGGAAATGCAATTTAAATCACTTTAATAAACATTGGTATAATTATTTAAATTAAGAATCACAATACATAGCATAAGAATCATAATAATATTAATCAATTTTAATATATTAGTACAGAATACCTAAATCACTATTCACAGTAGCATTTCAAGTTTAAATATGATCATATTTTGAAGTCTAAATATAAATGAAAATTTAAATAATGAAATGTTACCAGAGTTTTCAAACGCGTGCTTTTGGGTTTCTCGCCGGATTTCTTACAGCAATTTTATATTTTAGTTATTCACCCACGCATTTTTACTGTAATAATAATAATAATCCACTTCACAACACACAGATCTACTTGATCCCACACTAAGCTATAAGCTTGTGTCGTGGAAACCAAGCAAACGTGGTATATACTACACATATTATTACATATTATATGTTATACTATAGATATATATACACACCCAGAATGGAAAATGGAACCCTGTGTTCATCACACAAAGTTCACCCCCACCGGGAATCGAACCCGGAACCTCTTGATTAGCGGGCAGGCATAGTGACCATTGCGCCAATCGGGTCGTCACTCGGGTCGTCACATAAATAGCGATCAAATTTTTTGCCTACTAAAAATATCCAACATTACAGCGAAAATAAACCAGAGACAGTACTTATTTACCTGATACCTATTTATTCAAATACTATCTGTTATCTTATTTGCATAACACAAACATCCCCAAAGGAATTCTTTTCACCTCTATCCTCTTTCAAATAAGGTTCGAATTGCTTTAATTTTCGCGTGGGTAACATTCGTGGAAATGTTTTGTATTGCCGTGTTAAAAATAGCTAGCATAAAAAAGGTTGCCATCTAAGGCACACGAAATCGAACGTGCGAACCGGCACGCAAGATTACCCTTCGTTAAATTTATTTAAAAGAGGTAAAGTTTGTGAGTTTGTGTAAAGGGTAACCTACCGAAGTGATTTTGAAAACTCTTTCAATTAAAGGAAGCTGCGGTAGTCCTGAGTGACATAGCGTATTTTTTATCTAGAAATTCCCCCGGGAACTCCAAAATTACAGCGGGTGAAACCGCGGGGGATAGCTATTAACTTTAACTTTGTAATGTACAGAAGCGACACTCCTCGTCCCCCACGAACTGTGTCCCTCCCCGCGCCCCACCACGAAGTGGCGGCGAGCCTAGTGGTGAAGGCTACTGCTGCGTGTGTCGGACAATATTTACTTAAATGTGGAACTCTCCCCCGCCGCTCGCCGCGCTCCGGCGCGAGCCCTACAACAGATTGTATAAGTTAAAAAAATCTTTATATTAGGTGTGGTAAAAATTGCTGCAAATATTTACAGCGTTGAAAGTATACACTTTTACAAACATATTCATAAAAAAAAAGAAAAAAAAAACAATAAAAAAGAAAGCGACTAGTAAAAGTGCTCGCCGCTCAAACACACGCATCGCCACGTGCCGGTATCTGACGCGTGCCTTGTGTATGTATTAGTGAGTTACATATTGTATTGTGTACTTGGTGAATGTAGTTGCAATTTTTTTCAATGAATTTATTTTCCTCATATTCTGAAAATCTACCGAACTTATAATATTATTTTTTCGGTTATCCTATTTCTTCATAACGTATACTTTCAGCTCTGTAAATATTTGCACCAAATTTTGCCACATCTTATATGTATAATAAAATGCCAGATGCGTGTGTAACCGCCAAATTTAGCTGAAAATAAATCTATTTTTCTTACTTTCCGTAACACTATGAGAATGTTAATTATAAAAGTTTCAAAGGTCACAGTTTAGGAGCTAGAAAGCTAGCAAATTTTATTTCTGTAATTAAAGTTAATAATGATAACGCCATCGCGTGTTGTGACACGGGGGTGTGCAGAAATGTCGTGTACAATGTCACGGCTGAATAAGGTCAGGTTAATTAGGGGTTGATATAGTTTATTGTTGGAATGGGATCGCTAATGGATTTAGTATAACATTATACACCTACCTATTCCATGGAGAAATGACAACAATCCTTACTATCACTATCTTAATATATATAAATCACGTGTCACGTTGTTTGTCCGCGATGGACTCCGAAACTACTGAACGGATTTTGATAAAATGTTGTAACCATTTATAATATGGTCCAACTTAAAAGATAGGATAGTTTTTATCCCGGAATTCCCGCGAGAACTCCGGAATTATTGCGGGAACAGCTAATCACCGTAAACTACTGACAGGGGTACAAAAAAGGTCATAGAGTACTTTTTTCCCGCAATTCCCGCGGGAACTCCGAAATTACCGCGGATGAAATTGCGCGGGACAGCTAGTATAAAATAGAGTCCTCCGCCGCTCTCGTTCTGTCTGTCCGTTCGCGATAAACAGAAAAACTGTTGAACGGATTTTTATTCGGTGTTCACCAATAGATAAAATTTGTGTTCATGAGGAAGGTTTTGGTATATAATTTGTCAAGGTTTTGTGGAAAATGACTGTTGGAAGTGTCGGAAAAAATTAAGCCGCCTACGTTGTCAGGGATACAGAAAAGGACATATTATAGGTAGGGTAGTTTTTATCCCGGAATTCCCGCGGGATCTCCGAAATTAACGCAGGCGAAACAGCGGGGAACATAATTATAGAAATTGTTATTCTTCGCAAATAAACCGCTTCAAAAAATGCTACAACATCTTTCTTTTGAAGGTCAGTCCAAGGCTGATGTTTTGTCCTTAACATTTTTTTCTTTATAATATAAAACTAGATTCGCCCTGTGCGCGAGCTGCGAGCAGCTGTGCCCGGTTGCCCCCATTGACCTCTATTTGTTCGAGCACCCCCCATCAGACTCCTATAGTTTCGGAGATAATCGAGTTTGAATTTTGTTCGGCGGCCATGATTTTTTCCGCCATTTTGAAAAAAAAGTTTCACTATTGAAATTTGCCCAAGGTGTGGATCAAACTTTGTAAGTAACAGTTTTACTTTTGATGGATAGTTTCGGCGGGCAGTCAACTCACTACCTGATGAGGAGCAGGAATCGAAGATGTCAAGGTTTTCCCACAATCACAGAAACCTCCTTTCCACATCTTAAATACATTATATCGACCTAGAGATGCTCCTTCTGGGAGAACAATTATGCTTAACTTTTTTTCGCCAGCCATTTCGAATCCGTCCGCCATCTTGGAATTATTTATATCCCGATAGAAGAAGATAGTGCACCACCAACTGTACAAATTTTTTTTCAATACCCACGGCCGATAGTTTCCGAGCCAGGGCCGAAACAATTTCCCCATACAAACAACTAATGTTCGGCGGCCATCTTGAAAAATGACGCAATCGAAAAACTGATTCGATATTCGGCATCAGCGACCCCAAAAACCCCCGGATGCCGAACCTCACCCGGATCGGATCAACTTTTTTTTCGGCCGCCATTTTGAATCCGCCATTTTGGATTTTTACCACGCCAGGCGGTTGTCCCCCATTGACCTCTATGACATTTGTTTGAGCACCCCCTACCTGACTTTTTTAGTTTCGGAGATAATCGAGTTTGAATTTTGTTCGGCGGCCATGTTTTTTTCCGCCATTTTGAAAAAAAAGTTACACTATTGAAATTTGCCCAAGGTGTGGATGAAATTTAGTTAGAAACGTTTTCACTTTCAATGGATAGTTTCGGCGGGCAGTCGACTCACTACCTGATGAGAAGCAGGAATCGAAGATGTTGAGGTTTTCCCATAATCACCGAAACGTCCCCTCTACATGTTCCATACATTATATCAACCTAGAGATGCTCCTTCTGGGAGAACAATTATGTCAATGAGTGAGTGGTAATCCAGCTTTATATATTATAATAATAATATATTCCAGTATGTTTTTAACAAAACATTTTTATTCTTTTATATTATAATTTGCTGTCTGCTCACAACAATAGCTTTGAAATTCCCTTTGAAAAAATTGCAAAAAACAGACCGGCCATTAGTCTTGTTTTACAAAAACAAATTAATGCCTTTCAAATAATACTCACGTCCATTTTGGCTTAACAAAATATCAGGGCGTCGGATTCTTGAGGTCTTGACAGACGAAATGTGGCTATAAAAAAGTTAATGCGGGACTACATTCGTCATGCCGAATTTAGGTCGACCTAAATACATATATTTAAAACTACATAGATGTTCTCTGCAGTTTCACCCATCGCCAATTTAGGACTTCTCGCTGGAGTTCCGGGATAAAAAAGTACCCAATCTCCTTTTCTGTACCCCTGGTAACAACGTGTATGCAGAATTTCAAAATGATTGGTTATATACATAGTTATTGTAGTCGACCTGAAGGTGAAAGACATAATTTTATTGTATCGGTATATATTATGCATAAATAAAAAAATAATAATAATTAATTAATAATTAATTGTTTGTTATTAATTGTTGTGAGTGAATTGCGTCTTTATGTTTTAGTTATTAATTATTAGTATCTAGTATTAAGTATATTATATATTGTTTTGTTTGCACACCCCATCCTCTATATCTCGCTGTCTACCCAATGGTTAACTGGTAGAGAATACCGCAAAAAATTAAGTTCGCCATTTGTACACACTGTGCAATAAAGAATAAATAAATAAATAATTTTTGACGCTATAAAAATGGGATAAGTGTACGTCCGTCTCTGTAAATTCTTCAAGCTGAAACGACTCGACAGATTTGGATGAATTTTGGAATGGAATAGGCTACTTTTATCCGGGACCTATTTATCATCACCTGCCGAGACCTTTCTTTACAAACGAACGTGTGCGGGAGGTTGTGTAAGATAAATTGATAGATAGATTCAGAACTCTTTAACCTACATGTCAAGATATTATGCTAATTTCCTTGGGATTATTGATGTGATGTAAGCCTAGCTTTAGGAACCGTACGTCTCATCTGGAATCCGCTTTCTACTTGTATTTTTTTGTATTCAAAGAAACAGATTTCAAAATGGCCGAAACAAGGTCCTTTGTGAGAGCAATAAAACATTAATTTATTTTTTTCAACGCTTTCGCAAGTGACGTAATTTTAATATAAAAAATTAAAAGACTTAACTACATTGTCTTTATAAATAAAAATGAATGTTTGTATGTTTGTCCTCTATGCGTTCCTATACACCATTGATCCGACCCGATGCGATGGAACTTTAGCGGGTTGTGCAGCCTGCGTCCGTAATGGTTCTTGATATAAAGTGTTCCCGCGGGAATTCCGAAACTCACGCGGGTGAAAACGCGGGCACCAGCTGGATGTATAGATCGATGAATGGATGGATGGATGGATGGATGGATGGATGGATGTTTGTTACTCTTTCACGCAAAAACTACTCGATGGATTTAAATGAAACTTTACAATAATACACACATACATCAGATTAACACATAGGGTACTTTTTATCTCGGAATTCCCGCGGGAACTCTGAAATTAACGCGGGACACAACTAGTTATATATAAAATAATATCAAGCATCCCATGTTTTAGGTCTCCTTGTTTGTTACGATTCTACGCCATAACTATACTCAACCGATCACAATGAAATTTACATACACGCATACACCTTGTCAGAAGTACGGAAAGGAAATAGGGTAGGTAAACCTTTTATCTCGGTATTTCTGCGAAAAATCCGGAAATAAACGCGCGTGAAACCGCGAGAAACAGTTAGTAATTTTATAAGAACCCAAAGTACGAGGGCAGGTCAGTAATATTCTCACACCATCCTATCATTCGCAAAACAAGTGTTAACCGCACACCGTATTACCTAGTTGCGGCGAAAATCGTCTGCAAACGCAATGAGGAAGTATCGAGTTGGAATCGATGCCAACAATTTGCGGAATCGACATGTAAAATGAATTAGATTGAATAGTACGTAGTGGCTTTGCTATTGTATAACTGAGTAGGTAATCTCGTGTGACGTGAGAATAGACGAAAAGTAGACATCTGCTTGGAAACATTACCTAGTATTTAACACGGCCCTATGTATACATACATATGGATACATATATACACATAGCTAGCTGTCCCCCACGATTTCATCCGCGGTAATTTCGGAGTTCCCGCGGGGATTCCGGAAAAAAAGTACTTTACGTCCTTCTTTATACCCCTGACAGTAGTTTACGGTGGTTAGCTGTTCCCCGCATTAATAGGGATGTTGACTACTATTGAAAATCAAAATTCTAATTAGTCCGTCAGTTAGAAAATAAAAAATCAATAGACACGTATTTTTTGCTTTTTTAAATAAATTAAAATATACAGAGATAAAGCGCATTAGATTAGATTAGATTAGATTCATTTGTCGGCGAGAGGGTAGTTTCGTTATCAATAACGTTTCCCGCCGACTAATAGCGGTTGTAGTACGTTCGTTCCCCCGCTCCACTCCATTGCCCGACTCGTCTTTGTTAGAACTTGATATAAAACGCGGGTATGCGTAAGCCACGGGTCATTGTTACTTTGTGTTCGGTTCAGTGCAGTTATGGTGTCGTATCAGTGTCGTATCAATCTAAAGTGGCTATAGTGATTACGTGTGCTGTGTGATCTAATACTTTCCAGAGGTTTGCTTAAGTCGGGAGCACGGGCAGTGGAGGTGAGCGTTCATGCATTGTAAAGGGGCCCCATTAAACCTACACCTGGGTCGCAAGTCCCAGGCACTGCTCCGTGTTCCCTACGGATATCTGGTATGCTATATAATCTATAACTATGTTGGTGCAATTGCTTATTATAGTTTCATATTCCTATATCACTATTTCCTACATCAGAATTGGGATTATGTAAGATTTAAGTAATAATTATTGGGAATTGTTCTTGCGTCCACATTTCTGCCATCGGGGTTCTACGTGCGATTTCTCTCGGTCAAATATTACGTTTTACATAGATCCTGACGTTTTACTATTTTTTATTATTTCATGTAAAATGAATTGCTTTAACTATTAAATGTGAATTATTTGAATCGAATTTCAAAGGTTTCGATACCTTTATCCATTAAGTTTTGTGATTTAATCTTATCTACCTAGTTGTTTAGAATTTTGATGCGTGCTGCAATATTTTAACTGTTTTCTCATCCATCCGATAGTTTAAAAGCTTCGACCGTAACTCATTACTGGATTTCCAACCGTGGGGTTGAAATCTTGTCGATTCCAACTTTTATCCTTTGTGTAAGAGAGATAATTTTTAATCTACCCACGTACCCAGCCGTCGTTATTCAGGTTTCAAGGCTGTAAATTCTAGAAAATCAGATTGAATCTTTCGTAATCACCGATTACCTACGTCTTGAATGCCGTTGATTCTCTCTTCTTCCATGTGTAGTGTTTCTGTAAGGTAGTTGTGACTTTTTACTACCGCTTGACAGAAATTGTTCGGTTGTTAATGTGTGAAATAAGTAATCCGGTTCGTAGCATTTTCAGTTAAGTTTTACAATAGTACGAGTAAGACTCTGAGGTTGGTCGGTGCTCGGTGTTGAGTTAATGAGTTAACGTTCAGTTTGCGACAGTGAGGATAGCGTGTCGGCGAGTTGGTAGATGAAAGTATGTAGTTCAGTACAAAGGAACAAAACGTAGATCAACAAAAGATAAAGACAAACAAAAAGAGAAAAAGAAAAAAAAAAGAAAAAAAAAACCTAAAAGAATGAGAATAAAAGAATGAGGATAAAACGAAAAGAAACTAAAAAAAAAAAGTTTTGTTAAAAAAATTAAAAATGTGAGTGATTTAGGAAAGGGACAAATGGTCCATGCAATCTCGAATGAGATTGTACGTAGCTATAGGAACATGTGGTTCGGACTAGCGATGGTAATAGTTAGAGGAAAAATCGATTCGGACTAGCTATTACGCTATAGGGACAACGGGTCCGGACTAGCAATGGTGACTGTGGTTACAGGAACAAAACAATTGGTTCGGTCGAGCTACAGTAGCTAAAGGGACAATCGGTTCGGACTAGCAATGGTGAAAAACCAGTTTGAGATTCTGAGAAATTTTTGAATGACTGAATTGTACGATTGCAATTAAGATTGACGTTAAGGAATTCTATGTCAGGATGAACGAGCGTTAACATTAGTAGTTTTCTCAGATGTCTTCCTGTTCGTAGAGCGCACGAGGACGTGCGCATGTCAGTATGGCCGTGTCGGCGAGAGGGTAGTTTCGTTATCAATAACGTTTCCCGCCGACTAATAGCGGTTGTAGTACGTTCGTTCCCCCGCTCCACTCCATTGCCCGACTCGTCTTTGTTAGAACTTGATATAAAACGCGGGTATGCGTAAGCCACGGGTCATTGTTACTTTGTGTTCGGTTCAGTGCAGTTATGGTGTCGTATCAGTGTCGTATCAATCTAAAGTGGCTATAGTGATTACGTGTGCTGTGTGATCTAATACTTTCCAGAGGTTTGCTTAAGTCGGGAGCACGGGCAGTGGAGGTGAGCGTTCATGCATTGTAAAAGGGGCCCATTAAACCTACACCTGGGTCGCAAGTCCCAGGCACTGCTCCGTGTTCCCTACGGATATCTGGTATGCTATATAATCTATAACTATGTTGGTGCAATTGCTTATTATAGTTTCATATTCCTATATCACTATTTCCTACACATTTATTTCACATTATCAAATTCAAATTACATTATAAATAATAATAATATGTCAGAGGATAATGTGATCGTCAAGATGATAAATTACATACAATTAAAATAATGTCACAACCACAATAACAAGTAGGACAACAAGTATCGATTACATGAATATAGGTACACAATGTCAATAATATAAACGAACAAAAACTGGAATAAAATAAAATAGATCAATGTCAAATGGAACATGAAAATAAAATTAAATAGATAAAGCTACGCAATGTAGTCAGGATGTCTTATAATTAATGAATTCATTTACTGAATAAAATTCATTATCCAACAAAAGATTTTTTAACCGGCGATAAAATGTTTCGTCATCTGTCACGTTTCTTAGATCTGCGGGTAGCCGCTCATAATAACATGGGCCAATCACACGCGGGTTTTTCGCAGCGAGTTGTGTTCGGTGGGGTACACTCGCGATCCTTCCCGTATTCCTGAATGACCGCCCCCCACACGTTCGACGATTAAAAGTGTCAATGTTGCGACGGACATACGATATCACCTCGAACAGATACAGACCGGTCATCGTCATCACGCCGTGCTCCACAAACACTGTTCTACAAGTCTGTCGAGGCTTCACACCGGCCAGAATTAAAATGTAGGATGAGGAGGTCGTGACGTCACTAACCACAAAACCGCCATACAAACTGTCAGAATAGTGACGTCACGCGAAATTTCAACTCAATATATCGCCGTTATTTTTTGATTACGTAAAAAAAGAAAAAATACGTGTCCAATATTTTTTAATAATCTACAAGACGGACTAAAAAATAAAAATTAGTCAACATGCCCATTCCGGAGTTCCCTTGGGAATTCCGGGATTAGAACTATCCTATCTTTTAAGTTGGACCATATTATAAATGGTTACAAAATTTTATCAAAATCCGTTCAGTAATTTCGGAGTCCATCGCGGACAAACAACGTGACACGTGATTTATATATCGATGGGTGCCGGGAACAAAACCGCAATAGCCATAGTAACAGTTTTCCGATTAAGCCATTTTCGTAATCTATGGACTCCAATACACCTACTGATTTTTTTTCAGAATTTTAGGATGAAAACTGGCTGATTTAGAGAAAGCACTATGGGTATTGCCTCGTTATTCTTCGTTCATCATTCGAATTTTGTTTATCGGAATAATCGAACTATGTGCAATGATAAAAGTATTTTTCAACCTAATACAAGTAACGGCCTTTGGGGCTTTGTTCCCCGAAATAACCTTTGTATGCCGATTCACAATAAACATTGCTGTACAAATACATATTTTAAACTTTCACTATTGATAGGAATTATGGTTTTCTTCCCTCAAATAAAATTATATCAGTAATTTTCATTCTAAAAAATTTATGAAATATAATATATTTTAAGCGTTCTTGCTTACAAGTTTAACATTTATTTTTAACCGACTTCCCAAAAAGGAAGAGGTTCTCAATTCGTTTGAATGTTGTTTTTTTGTACGTCTGTTACGCGATTACTCGAAGACGATTGGACCGATTTGGAAAATTCTTTTTTGTTTGAAAAGGTATACTCCAATTTAGGTCCCATTGCCACCAAGTCGGGATCTGATAGTGGGATCTTGGAGAAGTCGCGGGAACTCTTCAAAAATTATAGGCACACTTATGGCGATTTGGGTATTTTTAAAGTAAATCGTTCATTTGCTTTTGAATAGCAAAATTTTAAGAAGTGGAACTGATGATGAAGACCACAGATGGTCATCGGAATTACTCAATACCAGGTATTTCACAGGTTCCGATTCGTTATCTTTAATGTTTTTTCTAAACAATTTATGCTCGTCACAATGTATGTGGTGAAGTGGAACTGATAGTGAAGTCCAGGAGAACTTCTCAAAAATTAACGTCCCTGCATCGGGAATAGCAATATTTAGTAAATGGTTGACATTAAGCTGTTGCAACTTAGATAAATTACAAACCAACTCACTGAAAAGCGAGAAATAAGCAAAATTTTAACAAAAAATAAAAACAGACTTCCAAAAACACAAAACTAAAAATAAAAAAATACCGATTGAATCCAAAAGACAAAAATACACGTAATATTATTATTGGTTTGTGCTCCTACTGATCGGTTTGAAGTCGGCGACAAGCCAAATATGGAGTAGATGTGTCTAAGTCCACTCCCGCCACGAGCTCGTCGTGAGAAGAGCAACCCAAGTGGGTAGACACAAGCGGGCTTGGCACCGAATTCAAAACAATCAGTAGTAGCACACACCAATAATAATATTATGTGTATTTTTGTCTTTTGGATTAAATCGGTACTTTGTTATTTTTAGTTTTGTGTTTTTGGAAGTCTGTTTTTATTTTTTTGTTAAAATTTTATTTATTTCTCGCTTTTCAGTGAGTTGATTTGTAATTTATCTAAGTGTGTTTTTGGAAGTCGGTTTTTATTTTTGTTGTTAAAATATTGTTTATTACTAATTACTGTTATAAAGTTAGTCAAATCCGACTTTACCGATATAAAAATGCTTATTGAAGGCCAAAATTGGATGCATGATTCAGAGGGAAATAAAATATTGTGGTCCAATATTATGGAAGTGGTCGCGTGCCATACTCATGAGGGCATACTGAAATATAGCTTTGAAGATGATTATGTGGAACTCCACATACGTGATAACTACACACACGTGATCTACCAACCAGACTCCCGTCTTGAGGTGTTCACGAACGAGGTGGACGCACACGTAGTGGACGTACAAAAGGTGTAAGAACACTCCGTACTGCTACTACTCCTCCTACTGAAATTCCAGTCGTTCCCGAGTTGCAAAAAGCTTACAATAAACCATTCCCTGTGCCTAAAGCCTTGCACTTAGACTTGTTAAGTCTTTGTAAAAGTTATGATATTCCACGCATTCTAGGTACCATCATTTTTATAACGCTTTGGTAAGCGAAACTAAAAAGGATGTAGTAGCAGAACATCATTCCCAAGAAGACACACCATTTTCTTATGAATAATATTGTTATTATTTCTTTTTGATATCTACTTTTTGATTAGATTGTTATATTGATTCTGGTTTTATTTTCGTGAGACTTTGATAGTGAAAAAGGGTCACCATAGTAAAAATTTAATACTTAGTATTTTAAGATCGTAGAAAGATTATAATAATCTGAAGATAAAGTTATTGTTATATTGTGTTGATTTTCTTATAACTTAATTATGCAAAGTGTCCCAAACATTAAGTAAAAATGTCATCATTGTGTGTAAACTGTGTTTTTCCCTTATTAAACAAATTGAACGTGTTGATTGCGATAATTTTGTTTCTTTTTACACTATATCCTTAGATAAATATACTTATATACATGTATATAATATATAACGGCATTATATAATATTATTATGATTGTTTACAAATAAATACACTACATTATTTAGAGATATTTACGTAATACTCTAGATATTCAATAAAAATGTACTCATTCCAATACAACAATATTCGTACAATGTACACAGCATTCACGAGTACATTTTCTAAATCAATCATTAAATTCATGTAATAACACTGTAAAACGTTATTACTGTATCCGCCATACACACTTCAGAACAGCGCATAATGTTGCAATAGACTATTGTTGATCGACAAATTTCGTATTTTTCACCGGAATAAAACCACAATGGACCCTAACGGAAACGGCTTTAAATGTATGAAGTGGCATTATCGTTTTTTAAGGATTTTTGGGTGTTTCATAAGCACTAAGACCTTTTGTATATTATATGTTACTCCAGAAAAAATAACGCATCGTTTGATATACAAACCGTTTTGATACGCCTCGTAGTTTGGTAATTATTCAAGATTTTCACTAAAACCTTTCTCCTGAACAATTACGTTTTGTCGATTGCGGCTTTGTTCCAATAACCCATCGATATATTAAGAAGATAAGATAAGATGTGTTAAAATTGGCTGCAAATATTTACAGGGCTAAAAGTACCTATACGTTACAAACAGGATAAGCACATAAAAATACACACATCAAAAGTGTCTAGGGATCAACATATATTTTTGCAATAACTTTTCTCCTGATTGATATTAATTAAAATTTTCTTTAAGGATTCATCAAATAAAGTGTTTTCGTTTGTCACAGTAACGATAAACCAAGTCACCTTTGCATTAATAAAGAAATTTGCCATTTTCCTAATAAAGGGATTTTTGACATTTGAACCACTAACATTAAAGTTCGACAAAAAGACTGAAATAACAGTTTTCTTTAAAATTTTATTGGGTAACTTAAACAATTAATAATCCGTGTTTCTACCGCGAACACTAACAACACAAGAACATCGGTTTGGCATACTCAAAATGAGTTCATCCAAATCACGCTGTGGAATGGCCGCCCATGTTCGTTGCAACAACAAAAAAAGGTCTTCTTGCGACTGGATACCCTCCATATTCGGCAGAGCTCTTCTCTGTAGCATATCCCATGTATGCTCAATCGGGTTCAAGTCTGGCGACTGAGCAGGCCAGGGCAGGACATTGATGTTAGCTGCGGCGAGAGTCTGTCTTACAACTCTTGCGGTGTGCGGTCGTGCATTATCATGCATTAACTGAAATAAGGGACCGATTTGCACTTGTAGAGGAACGATGACGTCTGATACAATCGTCTCAGCATAAATTTGAGCGTTGAGGTTGCCTCTGATCCAAATCAACTCAGTTCTTCCGCCGATCCAAATACCCGCCCATACCATGATGGTTCCACCACTATAAGGATGGACTTCCTGGCAGGATTTTAATCGCTGTTGGCGTCCAGGGGTTCTCCAGTGTCGTATACGTCTTGTATCCGGTCTCATACCAAAACGAGACTCATCAGAAAAGCACACGAAACACATCTCAATCTCAAGAAATCCGCATAAAAATGCTTGATCCCTAGACACTTTTGATGTGTGTATTATGAATTCCTAGTTTTTCAAAATATAAGAAAAATAAATTCAATGAAAAAAACATTACAACTACATTCACATGGTACACAAACACTTAGCTCACTAATACGTGCATATACAAGGCATGCGCCACTCACACGGCGACCGATGCATCAGCTGGTCATTGATCAGCTCGATGGAGGTCATTGATCGTAAGATACACAAAAAAACTACCAGACCGATTTCGAAAATACATTCACTGTTAGAATGCTACATTATTCCTGAGGAACATAGTCTATATTCTAACTCGGAATTCCCGCGGGAACGTCGATATTACCGCGGGTGAAACCGCGGGGAAATCCTACTAATATTATAAACGCGAAAGTTTGTAAGTAGGATGTATGGATGGATGGATGGATGTTTGTAACTCTTTCACGCAAAAACTACTGGATGGATTTAAATGAAACTTTCCAATAATATAGCTTATACATCTGATTAACACATAGGGTACATTTTATCCCGGAATTCCCGCGGGAACTCTGGAGTTAACGCGGGTGAAACTGCGGGGCACAAACTAGTAAATAATAATACAATCCACTTCACAACACACAGATCTACTTGATCCCACACTAAGTTATAAGCTTGTGTCGTGGAAACCAAGCAAACGTGGTGCCTATTTATGTATATTAAATATTAATACATAATATAATATATTATACTATAGATACATATATATAGACGTTCAGACTGAAAAATGGAACCTTGTGTTCATTACACAAAGTCCACCCGAGACGGAAATCGAACCCGGAACTCCTTGATTAGCGGGTAGGCATGGTAACCTACTGCGCTAACCGGGTCGTCGTTTTGCGTCGCCACAATCGATTGATGGGAAATTTTGAAATCGATATTTAAGTTTTGTTGCATTTAATTGATTGTAATATCACAAAAACATTTATTTTATACATCACAGAATGTACGCAATCAAACACAACTATTTGATCTAGACCTTCTAGGACAAAACGACCGGGCGGACAACATTAATAAGGATTCAGATCGTGTACAACGGTATACCGGTTCGATTCCCGAAATGGGTAACAGGAAGGGCGATAGCCACACACGACGCGGCGTAGAGAAACGTGAGAAAAATAAAGTTTCGGTTTGAATAGAAACTTTAAAAACAATCCGGAATTTATTTGTTGAAAAATCCTGAAATATGAAGGTAAGTATTTATTGATTCGAAACTAGCTAGTGCCCTGCAGTTTCATGCGCCTCAGTTTCGGAATTCCCGCGGGAACTCTTTGTTCTAAGATATAAAGTAGACTTCCCCGCGGTTTCACCCTCGTTATTTTCAGAGATCCCGCGGGAATTTCGGAATAAAAGTAACTCTACTAAGTTACTCTTTAGAACATCAGTTACCTGCCAGTGAAAGTCCCGTTAGAATCGGTCCAGCCGTTTCAAGGATTACCCAGAACAAACAGACAGATAGCAAAAAAATAAAAAAAAATGCAATGCAATTTCGTATGCATTTAGTGAAAAGCTGTTAATTTGAAATTACAACCAGACACTTTATTTTTATTTATATGTCTAGATCTGTTCAGTAGTTCCATAGATTATCCCCTACATTCGAACTCACAAACATTACCCCTTTTGTAATACTGAAATGATTTATGAAATTAAAATTTATTCGTTACGACAATAGCAAAATGAAATGAAATGAAATAAACTTTATTTGTTACGACAACCGTTAATATGCAATAGTAAAAAGAAGCACAACCAGCGTGTCGCAACAAAAAGGCAACCAGCTCAGCATAAGTCGGGAACCGGGGGGCCCGACGCTGATAATAATAATAATAATAATAATAAAGAAATTTTTATTTACCAGCACACAATTACAGTAAAAGTTACAGAATAGTATGATATTGAATAGCATGATATGAATAGTATTTGGTGCGGCAAAAAGGAGATGGGACTCAGCGAATCCGCTGATTTTCAGTCCCCAACCTCTTACAATTAATATTATCTACTACTATTACAAACTAAGATAAGATTGTCATTGTCATTGATCTTCCGCTGGTGCCGCATGTGGCGTCACGGATGTAAGCGAAGAGAGAAAACTTAAATTATATTTTTATATTAATTTAATACGTAGTTACACAAACCATGATAGGCAATAACTGAAGACAAAAATAAATCGCAAAATATGTAAATAAATTACATAATAATATTATAATATAAATAACAAAACAGCGTCGATATAATGTATAATAATAATGTATAATACAATATAATAATAAAATCAAATCTTTATAAAATATAATATACAAAAAAAAAAAACTAGCAAAAACAGCTTATTCGTGCAGATGAAGAGTTCAAATACCGATTTCCATGGCAATAATTGAACAAAAAAAATTACGTCTGTCACAAAACCAGTGATATAAATGTTTGAATAATTATAATTCTTCAAATCGAATCTACCTTTGTCTATGAATAGTAGCAATGGAAGGATGTTTCGACTGTTAGGGTTGCACGCTCTCCTTATAGAGGTGAACGACCGCACCCACTGTCATCCGGACAGAGAACTGCATGGAGGCGAATTGTATAAAAAACTATTGCTTTCCCCCACTGTTTCATTTTTTTGTAGCTTCCTTGTGAATTTGTTGATAAAAAGATTGTCTGGAAGAGATCGCTAGTAAAGCGATAAGACCGCCTTTTGTATGCCTTTAGTTATAAGTTTCTGTAAACACACTGTAAAATTATTTTGGTATACAATAAAGTGTATTCTATTCTATTCTATTCTAAATACACACACACTCACACATTCTGTAGCTTAGATGGTATAGGTAAAATAATTTTTAAAATCGGTTAAGTTGTTTTGAGTTTATCCATTACAAGCAAATTTACAAACAAAAACGAATGTTTGGTCTTCATATTAATTTCGGAGGTACCGCAGAAATTTCGGTATTAATTTAATACCGTAAACTAGCTATTAGAGCATCCTATGTGCTTTTCTGTAGCATACTTTCGTATTTAAAATATTAGTAAAGACATAGATAGGTAGTCGAGATCGAGACTAGTACCTACGCGTAGGTGGTCGTGATCGAAACCGGGCCCTCTTGGTTGCCTAAACTAGAGGCATAGACATACACTTCAGCTTCGAAACCAGCTTTTCGTAACTAGTTTAGCTTTTTTTATTTTACGAAACTGGTTTCGATAGAAGAATCATTTTTACTTCCACGTAATCGCCAATTAAATTTCGACGGGTTTTATAAAACAACTAGCTGTCCCCCGCGATTTCATCCGCGGTAATTTACTCTATGTCCTTCAGTTCCCGCGGGAATTCCGGGATAAAAACTATCCTATCTTTTAAGTTGGACCATATTATAAATGGTTACCAAATTTTATCAAAATCCGTTCAGAAGTTTCGGAGTCCATCGCGGACAAACAACGTGACACGTGATTTATATATATTAGATTAAAGTGACTCGACACCATTCTCTGTTCCAACAACATATTCTTAAGGCAACGAATGCTCATTACAGGTCCCATATAGGCCACATTGTTATCTGGCGGCGCGGCGTGGTACGCACGATTCCCTACTGCGCCGGGAGTCGAACCCACTACCAGCTACTTAACGTTAGTTAAGTCGCCGCAGGAGCGCTTTGTCTTGTGTTTCGTTTGTAGAAATACCTAGGTTGAGTTTTGTATTCCTTTTTTTATTGTTCTAATAGTCTCGATTAAGAGGAAAGACATCGAAACTAAACAAACAAAGTTGCAACTCCAACTTATTATGCCTACTTTATACCCTAGTAACTTAATGAGCTTCTTAACTATTATCCTCATTGATAAGTAAGGGAATTTCATAGAAAGTTTTCGTAAAACTCATTAATCTAATTAAAAGAACTACATACACAATGTTATTTACAGATTCCAAATTTTCGGATCTTTTTTAATATAAGGTCGTTTTTGACTCGCTGATTGTACATTTCGGGTATCAGTCTCAAAAATATTATGTAACCATTTTCGATAGTCATTGAATCTTAATGCCATAGAATGGTAATAAAATTGTTGACGTATTTTTGATACTGACTGTACCTTATACATGTATAAAACAGCCGAAATACTGATCTCATATTATTCCCTTGTCTTTTTCTCCAAAACAGGACTGTTTATTTTTTTAAGAATAATAAAAATATTAAAAGGTCGGCTATGCTTTTTATAATAAGTGACATCTACAGAAAAATGCTATAAACAACTTAGTTTTACGACTCCCTCCTGCTACGTCTTTAAAATCAGCGGACTATCTAAAAAGTGTAGCAAACTAAATGTTATAATAGTTCACGTAACTTATAATAGGTAGCGCTTTTATTCATCCATGTAGTAATAACAGCAAAGAGTAACAGCTTCTGAAAAAACAATACCTACTTAATAATTTAAATTTAAAAACAACGTCATACTCGCAATCTAAAAAATAAAAATATTGAAAAACTACTAAAATCCAATTTGAATTACGAATAACTATTTAATGCTGGTCGAAATAGAATTCTCCATTTGGCGATGGTCAAAATTTTTTCGAGTGTATGAAAAACATTTAAATTTGTAAAATTCAAATTTGAATCTGTTTTTGGTTTTTACAAACAAAGACAAAAACAAAAATGATGTAGATTGATTCGAAAAGAAATTGATTTAGGTATTAATTATTTATTTTAACATTTTACACAATATGGTACAAAAGGCGAACTTACGGCCGTACTCAGAATTGAATTTAATGATTACTTAATTAAGTATAGATTTTTAAAACAAATCTGCCGTTTTATTTTAAAAATCTATACTTAATTAAGTAATCATTAAATTCAATTCTGAGTATTTAATGATTACTTAATTAAGTATAGATTTTTAAAACAAAACTGCCGTTTTATTTTAAAAATCTATACTTAATTAAGTAATCATTAAATTCGACTCTGAGTGCGGCCGTTAATATCATTGTGGCATTCTCTACCTGTCAACATTAAAGATAATATTCTTATTATTAATATTGTTATAAATAGAATAGAACAGAGCAGAGCAGAGCAGAGCAGAGCAGAGCAGAGCAGAGCAGAGCAGAGCAGAGCAGAGCAGAGAAGAGCAGAGCAGAGCAGAGCAGAGCAGAGCAGAGCAGAGCAGAGCAGAGCAGAGCAGAGCAGAGCAGAGCAGAGCAGAGCAGAGCAGGGCAGAGCAGGGCAGGGCAGGGCAGGGCAGGGCAGGGCAGGGCAGGGCAGGGCAGGGCAGGGCAGGGCAGGGCAGGGCAGGGCAGGGCAGGGCAGGGCAGGGCAGGGCAGGGCAGGGCAGGGCAGGGCAGGGCAGGGCAGGGCAGGGCAGGGCAGGGCAGGGCAGGGCAGGGCAGGGCAGGGCAGGGCAGGGCAGGGCAGGGCAGGGCAGGGCAGGGCAGGGCAGGGCAGGGCAGGGCAGGGCAGGGCAGGGCAGGGCAGGGCAGGGCAAAAATGCTATTTTTTTTTGCATAAGTAATTAAATTTTCATATTTTGTTTTGCATAAGTAATTAAATTTATTGAATTAGGTAACTGTTGTTACTGGCATTATCTACTTTGGAATAGTTGATACTGATATAATATTCTAAAACTCTACTGTGACAACGAATGGGCATGTTGACTAATTTTTATTTTTTAGTCCGTCTTGTAGATTATTAAAAAATATTGGACACGTATTTTTTCTTTCTTTACGTAATCAAAAAATAACGGCGATATATTGAGTTGAAATTTCGCGTGACGTCACTATTCTGACAGTTTGTATGGCGGTTTTAGCGGTTAGTGACGTCACGACCCCCTCACCCTAAACTATAATGCGCTTTATCTCTGTACATTTTAATTTATTTGAAAAAGCAAAAAATACGTGTCTATTGTTTTTTTAATTTTCTAACTGACGGACTAATTAGAATTTTGATTTTCAAAGGTAGTCCACATCTCTATTGTAAATAGTTAAAATATATCTCTTAATACCTATTAGGATATAATATAGGTACATTTAAATAGAGCGTCAAGTGCAGGCCACATATAAAAATGGCGTCAGGCGCGCACATGGCACGGGCGCCTTCCTATTCCATTTTTTCATGCAAAATGCATGGAAATAAACGCGCCATTTCCGAGCAATGACATAGGTACCTACCGTGTGTCAAGTTGTGCTTTATTTCCATCCATTTATATATGGCCTGCGCCTTAGTATTATTCAAAATTTCGTCTGAAATTTAAGCGCAAGAACAGTCATTTGTGTATTTGTGTGTGTGTGTGCACGCGTGCAAGATATGAGAGATTAAAAATGTGAATATTTTCATCGGTGTTAATTTCGAAGTTCCTGTGGGGATTTCAGGACGAAAAGTGTACCCTATGTCCTTCTGTTTACCTCTGAAAACGTGTTGGTATGTAAAACTTCATGATTTTGAGTAGTTAAGGCGTGAAAGCGTAACTGACAGACAAAAAAAACTCACTTTTGCGTTTTTTTTTTAAAAGGAGTATCTTTAACTACCCTCTTTTTAGTTATAGTCTTTTCGCTGGGATTATAACTCAACCACCACTACGCAAACGGACAAAAAAGTACTGTGAAAATAAACAATATACATCCAACAATAATTGAACTGTATAAATTTTAATTAAAATAAGTTAATAAAACGAATGTACCTAGCTAACAAGTGATTTCGTACAAACAAAGGGCGGTGCGGATCGTTAAAAACAATAATATAATTCGCGCAATATTCTTAAACTTTATTGTGATCATAAACAATTGAACGAATTCGCGGTACGAAACGAAAATTACATACAAAGTGAAAGCCCCCGTTTTATATTTTACGGTCCTGTTTTAACACTGCGACCGCCCGCCTACTGTTTTGGGGACGCTGCGTGGACGGCCAATAAAGACCCTCTGAGATGGCCCCGTCGCGTTGCTCTTGTGTTATGCAAATTAATATAATATTAATGTGTAGTTAGGACGAGTTGCGTACACACTAAACCTAATAACGTCTACTTCTGAAGTAACAACTCAATTTCAAGCCGAAACTTTAATCTAGTTCAAATTTGTTTGTAAATACTTGCGTAGACAAGTTAACTTATAGTTTCTGTCCGCTGTTATGTCTAGATTGGAAATTAAATGTTTAAAAAGCCGTGCGGATATCTCGTCTTCTCTCTTCTCAATGGACTGAAAAGGGGGTTGAGATAATTATCTCAAACGCTTCGTGATCACACTTAAAAAAATACTTAATTTAAACCTAAATCAGAAAATTTTTAAGAAAAATACTCAAAGAAAACAATTTAATATAAGAATTTTTATAACTATTTACGGCGTTGTACTATAAAACTAAATGCTTATTCTCAGTCGTAACTCTCAGAATTCTATATATAGGTAAATGTTTAATTTCTTAATTCCCATTATTGACGTAAATACTCGATCTGCTGTTTATAAACAGTATAATGTAATCTCTAATCTATATTAATATTATAAAGAGGTAAAATGACTTTATGAATTGTGAGTTTGTGAATAAAATCATGAGTTAGTGACATTGTAAGGGGTAATCTCTGGATCTACTGAACCGGTTTTGAAAATTCTTTCACTTATAAGAAGTTACGGGAGTCCTGAGTGACATAAAGAAGAAGAAGAAGAAGAAGAAGAAAATACATTTATTTCAGCACAACACACAAGAAAAAGAAACAAACATCAACAGTGCCTAATCTAAGGAAACATAGATAAAGTACTTTTTATTTTGAAATTCCCATGGGAACTCCGAAATTACCGCGCGTAAAACCGTGTATGATTGTAATGAATTATAGCAAAAACTATACTGGATCAATTTCAAAAATTGTTCCACCATTAGAATGCTACATTATCCCTGGGAACAATATGGCATATACTGTAACCCGGAGTTTTCGCGGGAACTCCGAAACTACCACCAGTGAAACCACGGGAACAGCTTGTTTGCATTACATATACATAATCAAGAGTAATGTAATTAAATAGTAATTATGATAGTTATACACTATACAGTTTACTAAACCTATAATAGTTGTAATTGTTCTAACAGTAAGACGCTACTAAACTGAAATCCATTCAAGAACCACTCAATCACAAACTCAGTAGATTATTAAGTTACTTAAGTTGAGGTTATAAGCTTAAATTGAGGTATTCCTCTTTGGTAATTTAACTCTTCAATGTACCTGTTCTGAGCTCTACAGTAGGTACTGCCTCCACACAAAAAATCTCATTGCTCCAATATGACGTAAAAGTGAATCACAAACAAGCATATTGTTTACTACTTTTTCTCATAAAATAATATTAATAAAAAACATACAGATAACATAAACACAGGAAAAGCTGCATAAAACTTTGGGGTAATTAGCTGTTACAACTTATAGGTACTAGCTGTGCCCCGCGGTTCCAACCACGTGAGTTTCGAATTTTCTGCAGGAAGACAAAAGAAACCTAATTTTTCCTTACAACATCAGCTAATGAACAGCGAAAGTCCCGTCAAAATTGGTCCAACCGTTTCGGAGATTCACTCACGTGAGTTTCAGAGTTCTTTCATATTTTTCTTCTCCTCACAATCAGTGAAATTAGTCCAGTCGTTCACGCGTGATGCAGTGACCAAGAGAAATAGGGATACATTTTTATATATATAGATAAAAGAGTAGGTATATTTAGGTAGAGCGAAACAAATGAAAGAAGACGTGATATAGTTTCATTCTGATTACTATCATTAGTGGGAAACCTTTTTCTAAGAAAGTTTTATTTCAAACATAAAACTTGAGCTTCCGAAAAGGGTCGGGTACCTATTGGTTAAATCCGGTTACAATAGTTACACTTACAAGTTACAATGTAAGACGTAGCTTAGTGCAACTTTCCGAGCCTCTCGGGTAGGGATCCGGATTTGTAATGCGCTGAGGGTAGTCTCAGGTTTTAGAAACCTCTTTTACCTCATCTTCGCCTAAATAATTGATTTACCCAGAGGACTGCTTTACTATTGATTTTATCATCAAATATTTTGTGTGTTCTTATATTAACCTATACTTGCTGTTTCTCGCGGTAATTTCGAAGTTTCCGCGGGAATTCCGGATTCGAATATAGCCTATGACACTCACAAATAACGTGGCTTTATAGAATTTTCCAAATCGTTTCATTAGATCCATAGATTACCCCCTACAACCTCTCAAACTCACAAACTTTTATTATATGTATATTAGTATAGAAGTGTAGATTTTGAAGATAATTTGTGGTTTTGGTAGACAACGCAAGTTACATGCATGACGTCGGTTCCTGTATGTCAAGTTGCGCCATCTTTTGAATTATTCATTAATTATGAATAACCAACCAAATTAACCAATCAAATGCACGCCTGTCGCCTAATATTGCCACAAATAGGATGTTACTTAAGACAATATTCTACAGAGTATTAAAAATCTTGTAATTTTTGTCTATATCTTCCTCTTATTCTAAACTCCATGTTCCAAATATGGCTTAGGAAGTGCATAAATGTCAGTGATTCAGCAATTGTTGTTAAATATAGATAGTTAATATGAAAATAAATCTTAATTTTTCTATATATTGATTATAAGTTAACATGAAAAATATTTTTGGGCCTCGACGACCAGCCCCGCCGCTAGAGTGTTAAATCCCGTTGCTCGAACGAACCAATAAAAACGTTTTATTCGTTGTAGGCGAACAAAAATTATCATAGGTAGTAACAATCTTAAAATAATTTTCATTTTAGTTACCTATAAAAAACGACGGGGTAATGTTACTTAGGAACTTTATTGCTCTTTTTAGAATAATCAAATTTACTTAATTAAAGACTGAAGACTAGACTTATTGTAGGAATTGAGTATAATGTGCTCGATAGTTGGAGCGTAGATTCTGCTTACACTAAATATATATATGCATTATGTGGTAATCTTAATATATAATATAAATCACGTATCACGTTGTTTGTCCGCGATGGACTCCGAAACTACTGAACGGATTTTGATAAAATTTTCTAACCATTTATAATATGGTCCAACTTAAAAGATAGGATAGTTTTTATCCCGGAATTCCGAAATACTATATTTATTTACAGTTTAGCAATTTTTCATAGTTTCACCGATTACTCGCAAACTTACATTTTTTCGGTATTAAAAACACCCTTATGTCTTTTCCATAGACCTAAAGTAAAAATGAGTATGTACCGCCTAATATTATAACCATAGATTAGATTAGATTTATTTATTTCACTTTTACAAAAAAGATTAGGTAATATACATAAAATTTGAGTAAAGGTGATCGTCAGATAATAATAATTAATAAAATTAAATAAATGAATTCAATAAAAAATTGGTTTAACCACCTCGAAGATATAGGCCACTGGCCAGCCAATATGTATAGGTACCGCATAATATCACAACCATAAAATTGTTTCAATCATGTCGAAGATTAGGCTACAAATAAACATAATTTCAAAAACACCACAAAAATAACTATCGGAACTCAATAGGAAGCAGTTATCTCGATATTACAGTCAGTACGATTTTATTTGACAGTATGTAACTTGCTGTCCCCCGCGGTAATGTCGGAGTTCCCGTAGAAATTCCAGGATAAAATATAGATATATCTAATATATATAAATCACGTGTCACGTTGTTTGTCCGCGATGGACTCCGAAACTACTGAACGGATTTTGATAAAATTTTGCAACCATTTATAATATGGTCCAACTTAAAAGACAAGATAGTTTTTATCCCGGAATTCCCTCGGGAACTGAAGGACATAGAGTAATTTTTTCCCGCAACCTCCGCGGGAACATTGAAATTACCGCGGATGAAATCGCGGGGGACAGCTAGTTATTATTATAAATTCGCTAGACAAATCGGTTAAAATCGGATAAATCGGTAAAATAAAATGGTTGCAAAATTTTATCAAAATCCGTTCAGTAGTTTCGGAGTCCATCGCGGACAAACAACGTGACACGTGATTTATATACATATATTAGAAGATAACACTTCACAACACACAGATCCACTTCATCCCACACTAAGCTATAAGCCTGTGTCGTGGAAACAAAGCAATCGTATATAACTACATATACCTACATAAATTACATATTATTACACATAGGTACATACATTATAGTATAGATATAATATAAACACGCCCAGGCTGGACAATGAAACCCCGTGTTCATGACACAAGTCCATCCCCAAAGAAGAATCGAACCTGGAACCTCTTGATTAGCGAGTAGGCATGGTGATCTACTGCGCCAATTACTGGTATTGATTTAATCAATTCTAATATTAGAGGTAAAGTTTGTGAGTTTGTGAGGTCATAGGGGGTAATCTCTGGATTTACTTAACCGATTTTGAAAATTCTTTGAAAAAGTCTTGAGACATAGGGTGCTTCTTATCCCGAAATTCTCTCAGGAACTGCGAAATTACCGCGGGCGAAACTGCGTGAGATAGCTAGTCTATACTAAACAAAGCGCTGATAGTCGATAACTTTATGAAAACTTCTGAAAGTATTTATCCTTTTCAAAAACGTGAAGAAATAAACACAAGCTGTCTCACCCACTTATACCGTTTATCACATAACACTATCTCGTTTTAGCTGTTAACCAACAGCGGCCGATAATGAGGGATAATGACCACCCGTTCGCCAGCACTCTACATGCGAGAGGAAACTGTCAGAGAGAGAGCAAGCAACGCGATAAAACCTTCCTTATTCGACGAACTTTAGACATGACGGTCAAACGCTGTAGCACTATACTGGGGCCCGAGTGACCAGCTGCGAGCGGTTTAGGGTTAATCTATGTATATTAAGTAATTTATTATTATAACGAGAAAATATTTGATTTTGTGGTTGTTTGGAAGGGATAAAATCGAAAACTACAGAATCGATTTTTAAAATTATTTCACTTATAGGAATTTACAGTGTTCTTGAGTGATACAGGGTACTTTTTATCCCGGAATTCCCGTAGAATCTTGGAAATTAACACGGATGAAGTCGCGAAACTTTGGCGGGTGTTTCTGCCTGGTTCCGCAAAGGTTCCTGATATAAAGAAATCCTATGGGAATCCCGAAACTCACGCACCCGAATCTCCGAAACAGTCGAACCATTTGACAGGACTTTCACTGTTAATTAGCTGATGTCATAAGGAGTAATAAAGCTACTTAGGAGTTCCGAAACTCACGCGGGTGAAACAGCGGAGCACAACCAGTATATAGCTTACATTTATACCCAAATTGTGAGCTTGTGTTATGCTTAGTTTGAACAACCTTTTTTGCGACAAACGAAATATCACTTCAAAAATCACGTCTATGGGAACGTACCCACGTAATCTACTACGTGACCCCTTCATTGCAGGTCTTCAAAATGGTGGCTTGGTCAAGAAGGAGGGGGCTTAGGTTTCGTCACGTAGCTTAGTCAATATCCTCTAGGGGTTTTTCAAGCTATGATAAATATTTTTTCAGTTGTACGTATGCACTCACTCACATTAATTTTTTTCAACTTTCAGTTCGCAAAAAACCATATTTGGACATAGGTAAGCAGTAGTGTGTTAACCCACACTGGAGAAATTTTGAGTAAATCGTGTTTTAAAATTAAAGTACCATTTTCTGTCAATATTTTTATATTCAATATTTAGTCACATACTTAAACAATTTAATAAGCTAAAAACATAATTAAAAAACGTTCCCTAACTCTCAATAAATCTTTCTGAATAGGTAACTTAATTTTGTGGGTTAACATGTTATTGCTTATATGCATCCATTTATGAATTACCACGTGACAACTAGAGGGGCGGGATCTTGGCATATATTATAGGTACTACGGGTGGTCACTGAGGGGGAAATCAAAATTGTAAAAATTCGTCACGTAGTATATCCATTGCGATCTGAAAGAAAGGTAAACAAGCAAATGTTTTTTTTCGCAGAGATTTTTCGCATACCTTATCCTCCCTTGCCTTGAACCCGTTGGTAACTACGGTCGGAATAGATACAGAGTGGTAATAAAACACAAGCGTACCACTGGCACAAATAAAACGCAGATTTCACAGATCCACCGTCGAGCCGAGCCCCTTGTATCCACTTGCGCTCAGAAGTGGCTCTGAGACGGCACTCTGAGAGCTGCTAGTAAAAATAGTGACACTTGACTCTTTATATACACTTTGGTATTTATTACCGATTTTATGACGGTGACTCTCAAGTTCAACCCTCACTTCGATTGATCTTCCTAATTCCTAGATTTTAGATATAGATACTTTATTCTTTATTGTTGTAGGTACAATAAACGCAAAAGTAACTCTGTCTGTCTGTTACGCTTTCACCTCTAGACGGCTCAACCGATCATCATCAATTTTTGCTTACACGTTGTCAGGGGTACATAGGGTACTTTTTAACACAAAATTCCCGCGGGAACTCCGATATCAACGCTGGGAACAGCTAATCACCGAAACGGTTGGAACCATTTGACGGAACTTTCACTGGGTACCTGTAACCTGATGTTAAAAGGAGTAAATTAGGCTACTTTAGAGTACCTGCGGGAATTTAGAATCTCACGCGGTTGAACCTACTTGTTTTTTTTTTTGTATTCCTATTAAAGGTATTTTGATGTTGATGCCAAATAAAGTATATGTCTATGTCTAAACAGCGGGTCACCGCTAGTATTCTACTAGCTTTTCCACGCGATTTCATCCGCGTTGATTTCGTAGTTCCCGCGGGAATTCCGGGACAAAAAGTACACTATATCCTTCTCTGCACCCTTGGCAACTGTAGTATGAAAAATCTATTGCATTTCTTCCGACACTTCCAATAATTATTATCGTTATATTTCAACCAATTTACACAAAATTTGGACGCCAAAATTATCATTATTTTTTGCCCCGAACCGTATATCATATGATCGCTTAATACCTATGTCACTTTGGTCGCTTAATATGTGCATGGCGACGCTGATTGGATGCCTCAGCCGTACTAGCTATTAACATAGAAAAAAAAAAAACAAAATAAAAGAAGAAAAAGGGAGCTTTTTGGCGGCAATCAAGGATGGCGGTTCGGTCATTTATTTTCATGTCGATAAAAATGGTTAAAAATTGATTTTGATGTGTAATAAGGTAAGGTATTGAACAATAATTTTCACAGTGACGAGTATCCTTCAAGAGCTCCGAGAAAGTTCTTGTAGTACCATGGCCTACAAGTTCAAACCGTACAACGATGCTAAACGTTAATTTGTGCATTTAATTAACTTATTTTACTTGAAACTGGCTAAATGCATAATATGCGAAAGCCAATAAGAAGAAGAAAGAAAAAGAAGAAAAAAAAAATGAAATAAATTAAAAAAAAAGACAATCGGTACGAATGTTTCCCCGCACCGCATTTAATTTTACTAATCCACAGTTATTTTCTAATAAAAACGTTTAGTTCATTCGCTATTATTATAAAAAAGGCAAGATATTTGTGTCGCGTGTGTCAGTAAAAATATAGTGGAGTGATCTGTGACCTGTGATGATTGGAGTTATCGCCGACGGATCGGAGGTCAGCAGGGCAATTTTGTAACTTTTGTTTACTGAAACTGTAAAAAAAAAAATTTGATTTTTTTTTTTTAAATATCTATGAGTTAATACTCATAGATATTTCAGTTTCAATCAGAAAAATTGCGATTTTGTGATTAACTAACCATGTTTTGGCAGCTTCAACTTTTGAAGTATGTTTATTTTGGTTGAGTGCTAAATATTTTAGGTGTCAAAACGTACATAATATATATTGTAATCGCAAAAGCGCCATGTTTTTGATTGCAACAAAACGAGGGTAGGTCACCCTAAACGAACAATATGAGCTCCGTGTCAATTTAAATTTTAAAATATAATAAGACAATAAACCAAATATAATGTTAGTAAATTTCATAGTATAGTGAGTGATGTTCGGGTTCCATCGTTATCTCAGTGTGAATCACCCGTTTTAGTGAGAGATTATACAATAATTTCTCGAGCCGTTTGTTTACCTACATCGACCGCTGTGTGTCCGGTGGATGACGAATTGGTGTCGTTGCGGCGAGTGAACGGCGAAAGTTGCGACGAAATACATCGAGATTTTTACTTCATGGTGTTTGATGTGGAGTATCTTAATTATGGTGAAGCGGCAATAATCCATTCAATAATTTGAGATGCACCTTTTCACCATGGTATCGAAGCGCCATCTCTGATATTTATCTAGAAGCGCGAAGTGAGCTTGGGGTCATTTTGCGGTGGATATTTAAGTGGATCCTTGCGCAGGAGCCAGCGCGGAGGGGCGGAGTTAGCTATTCCATCGCGCGGTGCCAGAGGGCGGTGGAGTCATCCTTTATTTAAGATTTAATATAATATAGATATTGACTGATGAAAGTTGACATTTTGATTCTAATGTGACATTTATATTCATTAAATAGAATCAAATACTAATCGAATTTGTCAGTGTATTTTTAGGGATGATTGGATTTTGATAATAGATTGGATTTGCAGTTAATTATATGTATAATATATATTTTTATTTTATTTTTTAAATATGAATTATGTGTTTGGTAATGGATTGGTACATCTATGTCTATAGGTGTATTGCAGTTATTTTATTATTATTTTGTTGACAAGTTGGTACATATTTTGCATATTGTATATGTAAATGTATTTTTGCTGTTAGCCTGTAAGCTTAATTTAATTGTTATCGATTCGCATTGTTGTTAGACATTATTATTGATAGTTTCATTTGGACATTGGTTTATTTAATTTGATTTGTTGTTGCAAACGCTTTTAAATTTTACATTGTTCTTTTTATGCGCACTATCTTGTGGATCTGAGTTGTTTTGTAATCAATTATTGTTGAATTAATTAGTGTAGAAAGTACCTGCCCCCTTTTTTTTTTTTTTTTGGTTGCCGATTGTTAGTATTATTGTAAATATTATTAATATTATTTTTTTTTTTTTTGTATAATTTTATTTTTGTAAACAGAGTTAAATTCTATAATATGAGTTCACTTCCCTGTTTGACGCGATGCCCACATTGCCCCACCAACTCGTCACGCACATTTGGTGAGCACGGACTTAAAGTCCATATTGGACGCGTGCATAAAAACTTAACTCGACCCGATCCATCGCCTATGACGCCGTTGGCCGGAGTTGATGTTGCCCAGTCGCGATCTTCAGGGTCTGATATTTCTGATCTCGAAACGCTGGCCACTCTGAGGCGGAATGTTAGAGTCCTTCGGCACATACCAAGAGGAGCGAGGAATCTAGCGGCTGGTAAGTTGAGCGAAGTCATAAACAAGTGCATTGAAACCAACGAAACAACAGATTGGTGTGAACTGTTGACTTTCGCTTATTCAGCTCTAAAAGCACCAAATAAAGCAGACTCGGGCAACCTTACTACTAAAGTTAAGCGAAATATCGAAACAGCGGTGGTGGATGTAGACGAGGGTGGAGGGGCTTGTTCCGGGTCGCCCTCGGTGCTAAAGACGATTGAGTCCAAAGTATTCGAGGGTGACTTGAGGGGAGCCGTGCGGCTGCTGATGTCAGACGATGTCATTGCCCCGGCGGGCCCTGAAACTCTCGCGTCCCTTCAGTCGAAGCATCCATTCCCTTCCCGACCTTTGATGTTTCCGCAGCCGCCGGGTCGCGCATCTCCGGTTTGTGAGATCAAAATGGAGGACGTTGTTATAGCTCTTGGTACATTTCACAACGGCTCAGCCGCCGGACTGGACGGCATCCGCCCGGCGCACCTGAAGGAGCTGACATCGGTTTCGGCTGGGGACAATGGCCACAAACTTTTGGACAGTCTCACTAAGTTATGCAATTTTTTACTTGGGGGCTTCCTGAATCCAGAAGTGTGTCCCTTTATGTATGGAGCTAGTTTGTGCGCACTGACTAAAAAGGATGGTAGCGTGAGACCTATCGCCGTGGGAAGTACGATCCGCCGCCTGGTGGCCAAGCTGGGGTGTCGTGCCGTAAGGGAGGAGCTGGCGCAGTACCTTCGCCCGCATCAGTTGGGGTTTGGCACGCAGTTGGGCTGTGAGGCAGCAATACACGCAACGCGAGCGTTTGCAATGAGACCAGAGAGCGTTGGGAACATCATTATCAAGCTCGACCTGAAGAACGCTTTTAATTCTGTGGAGAGGGACACATTGTTGGGTGAGGTCAAGGAAAATGTACCATCACTTTATCCTTTCCTCTCCCAGGTATATCAATCTCCTTCCTTTCTTTACTATAACAATACTTGTATCCTTTCTCAGGTCGGGGCGCAGCAGGGGGATCCACTTGGTCCCTTGGCCTTTAGTTTGGCCATTCACAAAAGGATAACGGAGTTGAAAGCACCCTTGAATACCTGGTACCTGGATGACGGGACCATTGGAGGCAACCCCGAGATAGTCGCAAAGGATCTCAGTGTTCTAATACCTCGCCTAAAAGAGCTGGGGCTAGAGGTCAACCCTAGTAAGTGTGAATTTTTCCCCTGCTGTCCCGATGCAGCCTCTTCCTTCCTTCGTTTTGATGCTATCCTGCCGGGACTTAAGAAACTGTCTCCATCAACGTTTCTACTGCTTGGCTCACCCGTTTTTCCCGATGGGATCCCTGAGGCTCTCCAATCAAGGAAACGTTCACTTCAGGTTGTGAAGGAACGTTTGAAAAATCTTTCACCTCATGTCGCTCTGCTATTGTTACGTATGTGTTTCGCCATGCCCAAACTTACGTACTTATTGAGAACCACCCCATGCTGGTTGTTTCCGGACGAAATCACCTTGTTCGATAGTTCGCTCAAACTTCTCTTGGAGGATATTTTGAATATTCGGCTGGATGAGGACCAATGGCTCCAGGCCACTCTTCCGATACGATTCGGGGGGTTGGGGATTCGTTGTGTCAGGGATGTTAGCATTCCGGCTTTTTTGGCGTCGGCACATGGGGTTGAAGACCTGGTCACTGATATTTTATTTTCACATGGTGGCAGGGTTCCAATTCCTCATGCTGCGGATGCCCTGACGGCGTGGGGGGCTCTCAATCCGGGCGCATCTCCACCAACTGTTCCGGAAAGCCAGCGTACATGGGATGAAATAGGGGCAAAGAGAACTTTTAGCCACCTCTTGGACGGGGCAGTTGGTGTGAATAAAGCCAGACTCAGATCCGTCTCCCAGGCGGAGTCAGGGGCGTGGCTGCAAGCTTTGCCCTCTCCAAATATGGGAACCTTTCTCGACGGCAACTCTCTGCGTGTGGCTGTGGCTCTCCGCCTGGGCTGCGATGTGTGTGAAAAACATTTATGCATCTGCGGTTCCATGGTGGAATCCAACGGTTACCACGCTATGAGTTGTTGTCGATGTGCGGGGAGGTTTCCACGGCACCACGCCCTAAACGACATAATTCGCAGGGCACTTGTATCGGCCAACATCCCCTGCGTCCTGGAGCCTCCTGGTCTCTGTAGGTTGGACGGGAAGAGGCCTGACGGTATGACTATGGTGCCATGGGAGAAGGGAAGGTGCTTACTGTGGGACGCCACGTGCGTCAGCACCTTTGCCGCCTCGCACCTCAGCCATACCGTTGGGAGGGCCGGAGCTGCTGCTGAGGTTGCAGCCGCAAAAAAGCGGCAAAAGTATTCGGCCCTGGTTCAAAATTACTTGTTTGTCCCTTTTGCGGTGGAAACGATGGGTTGTTGGGGAAGTGAGGCAAAAAAATTGGTATCGGAAATCGGCCGGCGCCTGAAGGAAAAGGGGGGTGACCACCGCTCCAGGTCGTACCTGGTGCAAAGGCTGTCCATAGCCATTCAGCGAGGTAATGCCGCGAGCATCATGGGCACCTTTGCGCCGGGGATGACAAGGGGCGGACTGTTTGAATAGACGACGACGACGAGGATTTTTTCCTTTAGTTTTATGACTCCTAATATTTTATTAATATTATAGAAATAAATTTGGAAATATCATATTAAATACTGGTAGGCATGATTCAAGCTTATCTCAATTGTTTTAAAAAAAAATCACCGTGATTATCTATTAACAGATTGATTTCCTATCTATTACAAGATACGTGTAACAAAATCAAATACGGAATAAAATACTCAATTAGTTTGAAGCTATGATAATACTAAACATTAGTGATGGAATAAAGTGATTAAGTAAGTACGATAGCTATAGTAAAATTGATATAAATGGGACAGAGAAAAATCATCAACCAATAATAAAGTTGGTGAAAAATGTTTGTCCTTCATGGCATTGAGATTTTCTTGAGAATTCCTCGGAATCCTATTTCCTCCGAATTTATCCGGATATTTAATTATCGCAAATATGTAAAAATCTTCAGTCATTCACATTTTTTAATAGGAATTGATAAGAATTTGCCAACGCACCTATTATAAGAATAGCTAGTTCAAATATATTCTCAATGATTAAGAAATTTTACAAGTAATAATTATTATTTTAATGTAAGTATTTATGTTGTTATTTTTCGAGGTGTTTTGTGATTCTTTTTATGTTAAAATTGCATAGTCACCCTAATCCAGAGTGTTGTCTTGGTGCCCGAGCTGAAACTAACCTAGTTTCGGATCAGTTTGCACAAACTTGATTGTTTACGTATGCATATGGGTTTCTAAGAGCCCGATAACTAAGACGGTGTTAGTAGATGTCTACACATTATAATCTCACACGCCAAAATTTTGGTTTTCAACTAAGTGACAAAGTTGTAACAGTTACGACTTCTTTCTTCTTTTCTTATAGGAACGTTATGGTGTTTTTAAGTGACATAGGGTACTTTTTAACTGGGGATTTCCACGGAAACTTTGATATTAACGGAAGCAAAACCGTGGCAATCAACCAGTAATATTATAAACAAGTGAAGTTTGGACGCAGATCAGATGGTATTTATTCTCTGAAACTACTGATCCGATTCTAAAAATTGTTTTATTGATAGAAAGCTACAGTATTTTATTTTAATTTTATTTTAGTTTATTTAGGACAACAACAGCTACAAGAACATAATATATTAATTTTAGGCTTCATGATTACAGTATTTGCTAATGATAGTTACCCATATAAAAAGAAGAGAATGAAGCAGAAGAAGAGAATGAAGTAAGTAGGTATACCAATTTAGTTATTAATTCAAGTAACACAGAGCTTAAAAGTAAAAAAGTAAGGTTTTATGATTGGAATTTGGAACATACAATATGATTTCAAAAGCTTTTATTATGACATTGGGTACTTTTTATTTAGGGATTCCCGCGGAAGTTCCTACTTAATCATAGGAGGAATAGCTAGACTTTGGTGTATATGGTGTACTAGTTGGTAACGTCTTAGAATAAGAGATTGAAGATTTTCATCCTGATATTTAAACTGACAGCGTGCTACTGGGGAGTTGGTTCGCAACTTCTCTCCAGCCGTAGCACTAGGACACTGTGAAGGGCACAATATATATTTATGGGTGCTGTCGTAAATTTAAAAGGAACTTTGAAAGAGAACTTTGTATAAAATTATTTCGACTTTCAATAGGACAGAGAGTGATAATAGGGATGTGGACTACTTTTGAAAATCAAAATTCTAATTAGTCCGTCAGTTAGAAAATAAAAAAACAATAGACACGTATTTTATGCTTTTTCAAATAAATTAAAATGTACAGAGATAAAGCGCATTAAAGTTTAGGGTGAGGGGGACGTGACGTCACTAACCGCTAAAACCGCCGTACAAACTGTCCTGATAGTGACGTCACGCGAAATTTCAACTCAATGTATCGCCTTTATTTTTTGATTACGTAAAACAAATAAAAAATACGTGTACAATATTTTTATTTAATCTACAAGACGAACTAAAAAAATTGTCAACATGCCCATTTTTAATTTATCTTTTTTTTGTAGATCCCACCTAGTACCTATTACAAATATTAAGAGCAACTGCAGGCTTGCTAACTATAAAAAGTAGAAAACTAGAAGTAAAAACGAACTTCCCGGCCCGCCTGCTGGGAGCATGTTTAAAATTAGTTCGGCTTCTTATTAATTAATCAAAAAATAAGCAACATTAAATTTTAAATAACCGCTCACTGATTTCCAATCGGTTTTCAATTAAAACTTTTAATTAACTGGTTAATCGTAGTGAGCATTAAACTTAAGTTCGGTGTTGATACAGAAGCGACCTTATTCCACACTTGTTGCAAGTTTATTTCGGCTTTGTCATACACTTGATGCCTACTTGGATAAAGTTTAAGATCTTTGGACGCAGATAAGCAATAACATGTCAACCCACAAAATTAAGTAATTGATACAAAATGATTTATTAAGAGTTAGAGAACGTTTTTTAATTATGTGTTTGCCTAATAAGGCAAGGCAATGTAATAACATTGTTTAAATATGTAGCAAAATGTTGAACGTAAAAAAATGTGAACACAAAATAGCGCTATAATTTTAAAATACGATTTACTCAAAATTTCTCCAGTGTGGGTTAACACACTATAGCTTATCTATGTCAATTTATTAATATACTCTACAAAAGAGTCGGTCACCTCTAAAAATATCTGACTTGCCCACTATGCTATAAAACGAATACTTGTATTGTATAAAAACAGAGAAAACAATCGCAGGTGGTTACGAAACTCAAGTTACCTATACCTGACTATGACTGAAGGGGCTAAAATTAGAAATAATCATAAATATTGACGAAACCCTAACAATGAACATGAGCTGTCGGTGAAGGAAAACATCGTGAAGAAACCATAGCATAGTGGTAGGGCACTTTCTAGCGCTCGGTTGATTAGCTACTTACCTGCAAATATATCACGGAGCACCGAACGGTGTGTTCCGGCAGCCCCACAAGCCAGTTCCCATCCCCATTCCAGGTCGGCAACGCCAGGTGCCTATGGTGTTGCAGATGTCCATGGGCGGAGGTAATCACTTACCATCCTGTGCCACCTGCCCGTTTGCCCTCTATGACATTAAAAAATATATATTTCTCAGATATAAATAGTGTATCGGAATCGGTCTATTACAACTTCATAGTTGAACTATGAAGAAGACAAACGGAGGCCTACAAAATGTAGGTACTTAGCAATTTACTCTCAACTGAATTACACGACCGTGACTTATCCAACTTAATAAATGCTTGCGTGAAAATAGTAAAGCGGATAGCAGTTTCATTGAAACCATAAATCCAACTGAACTCTTAAATAGAGTCCATTCTTTACAACACACGATGGTGTTAGAATACTTACACACTACATCAAGTTACCCTAGTTGTAAATCATCTTATTTTAAAGTGATAAAAACGCAATACTTAAAAAACACGTCTGCATACATATTCAGCTACTATTATTCTCAAAATATAGAGATATTTTTAAGGGAAAAATTTGGAATTTATTCTTCAGATAAAAGGTAAGAACAGTAAATTTTAACAGGTATAAATATTTAGTTCTGATGGTTATCTCATAAGAAAATCGCCGAAGAAATATTTAAAAAACTACTATACCTACCGAAAAACTACGAGGTCTTCAGTCTTGGGAGTACAAGAAGAATAATAGACTGGCTACTCAGACTTCAAGTAGGTAGCTACGCGTGATAGAAGTAAAACCTCTTTGTCTGCGTCAGAATAGTTTAGTCACTCCAAAATTATGCTCTCATTGCGTTCAGAGAAGTCATTTATCAAATTATCAAATAATGAAACAAAAAATTTCAACAAACAAATTATCAAACCGAATTCAAGAGTTCCATTTTCTGTCTCCGAAACTCATCATCAGATCTATATGAAATTTAAATAAAGATAAAAGATAAAGATAAAGAAAAATTTATTTAAGCAAGAAGAAACACAACACAAATGAACACATACAGAACAACACAAATGAAGACAATTAAAGAATAACAAAATAAATAAATAAATGGGATCGTTTCGGAATAAACTCCTTTCGAAAAAAAAAAGAATTTTGCAAATCCGTCTTTGAATGACATACATAAAAAAATTACATATATAATTATCCGAATTGGTAACCCCCTCCTTTTTGAGTCGGTAAAAAAAAATAGTTTTACGATTATAAACGCTGCGACTGTTACAATCGATGTGCAAGGCCCACTATATCGTAAGATACGCTTGGCTTTGCGAGGAGATACGTTTTTATTGTTGGCTATAAAATTGGTGTAAGTCACCGGTTAATGCCTAAGCTGTGCCCTGGAATCTAGACTAAATTGTGGGCTATAAAAACTGTTTGAACGTAAGTAGTAGAGCTATTCAATTTAAGGTGTAAATGCGTAAGTGTTAAGGATTTTTCCTATTTTTTATTAATTAAAGCTTTCCGGTCGGCTAGTTCTTTAGCCTATGCTTCTGAACTTAATCATTATAATAATATAGTATCTTCTTCTATAATAGTACTTTATCTTTCTAATGCAATTAATCAAACAACAAGAGTAAAAGCATTAAATTAAATTCACGCGTACGTGTATTGTCACAGTGATTTTGCCGCCATTAAAATCTAACCAATGAGAGCGCAGCTGCGCGCATCAATAAAACGCGACCAACCTGATTGGCCTTGCAATCAAGTTGGTCGCGTTTTATTAATGTTATAATGAGATTTTACGATATCGATGTGGATATTATACCATCATGTGAAATTGCTTAAATTGAGTGTTTTGTTGTCTGCGCTATAACAGTAGTAATTATAAGTCAAGTATTGGAAACATAAGTAGAATGTTACAACATTAGTGTAGATAAAAATAATTAAAAGTAATGAAGTCTAAAAGAGTATTAGTTACACATATTACAATCTTTAGAAATTACGGTAATTGTTGAAAGTGTCAGCAAAAGTCAAGCCGCCTACGTCGTCTAGGCTACAGAAAAGGACATAGAGTACTTTTTATCACGGGATTCCCGGGAACTCCGAAATTAACGTGGGTGCAATGTACATTATCGCCAATTATATAGAATGTCTTTGATTATCGCGGATTCTACTCTTTTATAATAGTATAGATGTATATTTGTGTAAAATAAATAACAATTAATACATTGCGATTTGGCGATACCCGTGTAAAGTTACGCATCTTTGCATGGGTATTTCAGTCAATCAGTCAATCAGTCAATCAAAGGCATTTGAATTTCAAAGGCGGCTGTCACCATTTTGTATCGGAGAGCACCTCGTCACAGACTGTCTGCTTATGTGGTAGGTAGTACGTATCGATCGAATATATTCATAAAAAATTGGTGTAAATTAAATAAGTGTGACTTCTTTTGACGTCAATAAAAATAACATCTTTGAATGACGTATAAAATACGACAGTATAGACCCATAAAATATCTTCCCTTCACAGCTTCCTAGTGCATGGCAGGAGAAAAGAAGCTGCGCAATAAACCTCTCAGTAGCACGCTGCAGTTTAAACGTAATTTAAACTTAAACTATGCAAAACTTCATGACAATTGGCTACTTGACTAATTTTTTTTAGTCCGTCGTGTAGATTAGTAAAAAATATTGGACAAGTATTTTTTCTTTTTTTACGTAATCAATAAAAGAACGTGATACATTGAGTTGAAATTTAGCGTGACGTCACAACCCGGTGCAGTTTGTACGGGGCTTATACTGAATAATAACGTCACGAGCCCCCCACCCTAAACTTTAATGCGCTTTATCTATGTTTATTTTCACTAATTTGAAAAAGCAAAAAATACGTATCAATTTTTTTTTGGTTTTTAACTGACAGACTTATTACAATTTTGATTTTCATACCCTGACAAATACGGTTGAGTAGTTAAGACGTGAAAGCGTAAAAACAAACAAACAAACTCACATTCGCATACTTTTGTAAATGCGAGTTTATACGCAGCTGTTTGTTTTTCATAGTCACCGAAAAGCTATGATTACAAAACGTACTATCATTAAATAATCCTCTAGAATTGTCCTCGCATAAAAAAGGTTAATATCGTTTCCGTATTTGCAGGAACGGATTAAATCCTTTGGCCAGTGGAGATAAAATACCTTGAATGAAGGCATTCGGAAACAAAACGGCTCGAACGCAACTGCTCTCGTGCGATAGTTAGCCTATCTCAGTTTGATATCGGCCAGGGTGGTATTGGGATTGAGAGGCGATTGTTTAGGGTGGAAAAGGACTTTTTTTTCTGTAACACATTAAGCATGGTGCCGCGGGGTGTGAAAAACAAAATTCCACTCACTTCGTCAGAAAATAAAAAGAGCAATTTTTTAAAATGTCCTGAACTGGTGAACAGAGTGTGGTGTTCGAATACTACATGCTTTATGCGTTTGGCAACACTTTTGCACAACAGCTCCAGATGCTTCCACTCTTGACGGACTTTATGTAGTATTATGTACAAAATGACCAGTGACTCTTAAATATCGAGATATTTTAAAAAAATTCACAGCGTGTCTTTTCGTTTCCTGCATAAGATCATTTTGTCTTCCTTCTTTTTTTACCTGGAGAGAAAGAAAAAATTGTGCCACTATGTATGAAGGCAGCCACCCTTGCAAAGGTCCTCAAATACCTTACGCATCCTGTACAATTGTGTGCGTGTATTATTACATGGAGCTGAGTTGATGATGGAGCCGGAAGATAGTCATGGAAACTATAAAAAAACGCAACCCCATCGAGTTGGGTCTCGTTTGATTGGTCTCGGTAAGGACAATGGTCCAAGATGATAAGAATAAGAAGAAGAAAAAGAAGAAAATACTTTTATTTCAGCACAACAAACAAGAGAAAGAAACAAACATAAACAGTGACTAATCTAAGGTCCGTATTCTAAAAGGTTACTCAAGTCATGAATCTAGTTTTAAAACTAATTTCAAGTAAAGCTTTAATTTTAGAACCTTACTTGAAACGAGATTCATCAATCAACAATCAGCTGAGTTATTTCCTTATTCTAGAACGACGCTTGAGTACTAATCTATACTCAAGCAAAGATTTGATCTTTGTTTACGTCTGTCATGTCAAGACCACTCAACCAATCAGAGCTCAAAATCTCTACTCAAGACTAGTTTCAACTGATTAGAACCAATCCGAGTTCAGAATCCCTACTCAAGACTAGTTTCAAGTGATTAGAACTTAAAACGCATTCTATAATAAGATGTACGCTTGAGTAATGATCTGAGCTTAAAACTAATCTCGAGTAAAACGTGATCTGAGTCACCTTCTGGAATACGGGCCTAAATGTGTAGACATGTGATGTGATAAGGTACTATTTAGTTCGGTTTACTCTTTAAGCAGTTTTTTTTGTGTTGTTTGAACTTATTTAGAAACAAAGTCTCCTTCCACACCAGACCAGCGTCACCGGTGTTCCATGAATGGGTTTTTCCCAGTCTTGAACTGTGAAATATTCAAATAGTAGATACGGAAAGAAAACGTGCAATCGTATCGCCCCCCGACCGCGGCTTAAAAGGTAATGCATTGCGAACTTTTCCATCCAAAGGTAATGCATTCCGATGTCGAGCAATATAGGTAATATGTATAACTAGCTGTGCCCCGTGGTTTCACTCGCAAAAATTTCGGAGTTCCCGCAGGAATCCTGGGATAAATGTACCCTATGTCCTTCTTTGTATCTCTGATAACGTGTGTACAAAATTTCATGATGATCGCTTGAGCCGTTAAGGCGTGAAAGCGTAACAGACAGACAGACAGACAGAGTTGCTTTCGCATTTATAATATTACTAGTTGTGCCCCACGGTTTCACCCACGGTAATTTCGGAGTTCAATGTATGTCAAATTTCATTCAAATCCGTTCAGCCGTTTTTGCGTGACTGAGTAACAAACATCCAAACATCCAAACATCCAAACATCCAAACATCCAAACATCCAAACATCCAAACATCCAAACATCCAAACATCCAAACATCCAAACATCCAAACATCCAAACATCCAAACATCCAAACATCCAAACATCCAAACATCCAAACATCCAAACATCCAAACATCCAAACATCCAAACATCCAAACATCCAAACATCCAAACATCCAAACATCCAAACATCCAAACATCCAAACATCCAAACATCCAAACATCCAAACATCCAAACATCCAAACATCCAAACATCCAAACATCCAAACATCCAAACATCCAAACATCCAAACATCCAAACATCCAAACATCCAAACATCCAAACATCCAAACATCCAAACATCCAAACATCCACACATCCACACATCCACACTTTCACATTTATAATGTTAGTGGGATAACTAACACATCAAAGTAACAACATCAAGAAATTTACAAAAACTCAGCATATTTCTGATGCTAACACTCATATGGTGGCATGTGGAAAAAAATTCACAACTCAGTTTACATTCCCAGTTAGTCGCAACGCGTCTCTATATTTAAATTTTCACTAACTCGTATGTTTTAGGGTCCCGTAGCTCTTTTGACGAAGCCCATGAATTTTCCCTGCCGTGCTAATCCAACGGTAGATACAATTCAGAGATATATTTTATGGGTGCTGTCATAATAATTGTAATTTTATTGACGTCAAAAAGATTATGGACCAACTTTGAATGAGATTCCTCGAATGCAGCGAGGACCTCTTTATTGACGATAAGATAAGAAAAAAAACTCGAAACAAGTGAAATTTTTATGTAAACTCTAGCTGTCAGTTGTGATTTGAACCGCATTAATTTGGGAGTTCTATTTTCTTACGGCCGCACTCAGAGTCGATTTTAATTATTACTTAGTTAAGTATAGATTTTTAAAACAAAATTGCCGCAATCAGAGACGTTCAGTAAATTAATGTTAATTGGCATTTAATGATATGTAACTTAATTAGTTAAATGCCAATTAACATAAATTTATTAAACGTGTCTGACTGCGGCAGTTTTGTTTTAAAAATCTATACTTAACTAAGTAATCATTAAAGTCGACTCTGAGTGCGGCGGTTAGCTCTTACTTGCCAAATTTCAGATTCATAGATCGAGGAGATTTCAAGATTTTGTGCTTATTCAGTGAGTCGATGACTTTTCGCTTTTAAATAAAAACTAGTTGTTCCCATGGTAATTCCAAAATATGAAGTATCCTATTTCCCATACCAGATTTTGGTCTATCTCTGTGCCAAATTCAACACACACAACACCCGTCAGGTATGCTGGCGTGATTGAGTTACAAACATCCACACATCCATCCATCCAAAATTTCACATTTATAATATAAGTAACACCTACAGATAATGTTTATTTAGTCAAATTTTACAGAAAACTTGACCCCTATCGCTTGCAATTACTTAATCCTTTTTTAATAATCCCAATTTACACTGACGAGTGGCTTTTACGTATTGTGAAGTAATATTTTCACAACCGCGCTCGCAGAAGTTTCCTTTTAAAATATAGCAAACCGAAACGACTGGTACGGAACCACTTGTGTAAGAATTCGGCTCGTGCTTTTTTTTGCAGCGGACGTGCTTCGTGCAAATTTTCTGTCGGGAATGCAAATCTAGTAAATCGTTGTGCCTGTCCGTGCTGCCCCGGTACGGGTTATATTCGAGCAGACATTAGTCCGGGGGAATTGCCGTGAATTGCCCAGCCCCCTTAGCCAAGTTGACCACGAAGAAGCCCCTTAGGGCGGCGCCACAGTCTTTGCGGCGGCGAAGTAGAAGACAACATACGAGTTGGCCACAGCTATCAGCGGCGCGAGCTGTGACCGACTTCTTATGTTGTCTAGATACTTTTGTTTTTGCCGCCGCCGCCGCCGCCGAGACTGTGGCCAAGGTCATGTCTTATCAAAAGCCCAGTTTTACGTTATCACGTGACACATTATTAGTTCCTTAAGTTTTCTATGCGTTACGATATTATGTACATTGTCGACTTGGCTAAGGGGGCTGGAAGCTTAACGCGCTATCTTTGAACGAGATTAACGCAACAAAACTGTAAAATTTCACACATTTTTTTCGAGATTTCATTCAGTCGTGAGGCCTTCAAGTTCGGTCAAAGCTTAATCTAGATAATCTTCTAAACAAGAGTTGAATCATCATTTTTAAATTAATCGGTACGATACGAAATTCCTTATAACATAATTTTGAAATGTGACGTTTCAAAGTTTTAGGTCCGTATTCCAGACGTTTCTCTTGAGATTAGTTTTAAGCTGAAATCATAACTCAAGCGTATATCTTATTATAGAATGCGTTTTAAGTTCTAATCACTTGAAACTAGTCTTTAGTGGAGATTCTGGACTCTGATTGGTTCTAATTACTTGAAACTAGCCTTGAGTAGAGATTTTGAACGCTGATTGGTTGAGTGGTCTTGACATGACAGACGTAAACAAAGATCAAATCTTTGCTTGAGTATAGATTAGTACTCAAGCGTTGTTCTAGAATAAGGAAATAACTCAGCTGATTGTTGATTGATGAATCTCGTTTCAAGTAAGGTTCTAAAATTAAAGCTTTACTTGAAATTAGTTTTAAAACTAGATTCATGACTTGAGTAACCTTTTGGAATACGGACCTTAGTTTTGATAATGTCGTTTTGAAATAGCGCGATTAGCCTCTGCCAAGTCTCTCTGTTTATTCTTCAAAAGTAGTTCATCAACATCATAATATCAGCCAAAAGACGTCCACTGCTGGACATAGCCCTCCCACAACGACCGCTTCTGCGCTTCCCGCGTCCACATATACCTCTCAAAAAAGTCAGATACGACACCAATAAGCCCTTTCAGGCTTAAGTGTCTTGTATGATATTATGTTGTTAATGTAGGTATTTTTTTGAAGTAAATAAAAAAAAATGGCGTCCCGTGACCTTCACCCAGACATCGCTGGTTGTAGCGGGCCTACCCACGCCAATTTTTCCGGTATATGGTCTCAAGAACTTTCTTGAAAGTAGGTAGGCAGTAGGTACCTATAGCAAAACAATAAAATTACAATACGGAACGTGTTATCACAAATCCTACGGGGCTTAGTGTTGTTATCCGTTTCTTTTTGCGGCCACACCGGTCTCTGTGAGTTGTAAAACACTTTGAAAGTGTCATTGCAAATGTGCAGACTGATGAAGAATAAGTAGATGGAGCATAAACACAAGACTGTTTATGTTTATGTTAAATTTAATGCGTTGACGGCCAAGTTCACTTTAAAGACTATGTAAATAAAAAAAAAATCCCATAAAAAGGCTAAATATTAAAACCATGGAAAACTAAGTCTTTATCATCTTACTTGAGCCAGAAACAGTAAACCAATTTAATAAAAATATCTAGATGCATATTACCTTCGTGTACTATATAGGTTACAGGTGCACAAGAAATGAATCTTAAAAAAATAAACAACAGATCTTCCACCTTCATTTGCGTTAGTTTCAGAGTGCCCGCGGGAATTCCGCGATAGAAAAGTAGCCTATGTCCTTTTCCACACTAAGACAACGGATATTCAAAATTTCATAATTATTGACTATTGGCAATGACTTATTACTAACGGAAGAATTTTACTATTCCCATAACCACAGAACAGAAAATAACAGATAGAAGTGACATAAACTTGGTTTAATATGAAAACAGATGAAAACCAATGACGCACAAAAACATTCATCAACATACTTAAAGAAATGAACATATTAAACGCTTTATGCTTATGTTTTTACTTAGTCGTAGTTTTCAAAATTCAGTTTTGGATATAGTGTGGTAAACATACTTGGGATGGCAGCAAATGAAGTTTTGGGCAAGTTAGAATTTGCTCTAACTTGGTTTGCAACGGCAGCGCGCCTGCCCCACCTACATGTCTACTCTAGTTAATTTGTTTGCTCTGTGCCCATTCTCTTCGGTAAAAAGGATTCAAAAGGATGGCGACCCGATTGGCGCAATGGTCACCATGCCTGCCCGCTAATCAAGGGGTTCCGGGTTCGATTCCCGGTGGGGGTGGACTTTGTGTGATGAACACAGGGTTCCATTTTCCAGTCTGGGTGTGTTTATATATCTATAGTATAATATATATGTGTAGTATATACCACGTTTGCTTGGTTTCCACGACACAAGCTTACAGCTTAGTGTGGGATCAAGTAGATCTGTGTGTTGTGAAGTGGATTATAAAAAAAAAAAAAATCTACTTCTTTTTCTTCTTCTTTAATGATGGCGTCTATAATTATAATTTGCCAGTGACAATGTTTCTTAATAATAAAAATCTCTTCATCTACTTCTTCAATTGTGGCGAAACGCCAATGACAATGTTAGATTGTCCCCCAAGTTAAAATATGACTCTCTTGAAAGCCAGTTTCCTGCTTAGGGTCCAAAATAGGTGCTGAAAAGTGACTGAAATAACGAAGACATTAGGATTCATCTAAACAAAATATGTTAAACCCATCCTGACAATGTACAGATAAAATGTAGGTAGGTGTTCATAAAAATTTCTACGTCCACGTCACGCATCCAAACAGCCACCTCATTTCTCTCACTGTCTTTGTTTAACACCGCTCCATCTATTGTTTGTTTGTGACTCTGGTAACACAAAGGTCCGGCAACGTATCCTCACTCGTTTTTCACCGCTTATCACAGAGCCGTCGGCTTAGCATACCATTGTTTCAGAAGTTGAAAAAAAAAAAAAATTCCTTCTTAAATGTTAAACAATGCTACGGAAAGTTAAAATGCCCTTTGTTTCCCGCGTAAAATTATATTTATGAGGTTCTTGTTGATATTTTAATTTCAGATGGGAATTTAGTATAGGAAAGTGTAGTTATTCTGAGTTGTCGAGGCTTGGAAACCAATCTTTAGTTAGATAATAAGCGACAAAAATCCGTAAAATGATGTTATTATTCGAACCTGCAGATTTTTGCGTTGTTTATACTAGTTGTGCCCCGCGGTTTCAACCACGTTTATTTCAAAGTCCCCGGGGGAATTCCGGAAAAAAAGTACTCTATGTGTTAATCTGATGTATAAGCTATATTGTTGTAAAGTTTCATTTAAATCCATCCAGTAGTTTTTGCGTGAAAGAGTAACAAACATCCATCCATCTATCCATCCATACATTCTTACAAACTTTCGCATTTATAATATTAGTAGGATTTAATAACGGAGCTCGGAGGCCAGAAGAGAGCGCGGCAAAAAGTAGGTACTGTACAAGAATTTGATTTCTATAATGTACGTTACAAACCACGCGATATATCATCTGATGAGCTGCCACTCTCGGTTTACGTCCATATTTCAACAGTTTTTTATTGCCGCTTAGATATTGCGCGATTTGCGTCGTGAAGATAATGGATGATATTAAAAGTTTATGGCCGTGGTAGGAGTAGCGAAGCGGTAGAATTTTCATTTCTTATTGAGAGAACGGAGCTCAATCCCAGGTCCGCACCTTTAGGTCTATTATTGATAGCCTAAATATCTATGCCTAGTAATTTTAAAGTTTTAAACATTTTTAAATCACAAGTTCTTTGCAAATAAGTAATGAAAAAGTGATATGGAATTTTTAAAATATTTTATTCATACAAAGAAAAAAATTGCGTTTAAAAAAAAAATTAATAACGGTATAAAATTTAATAACGGCCCTAATTTTATTTGTCAACACTTGTTTGAAATAAGTTTCCAAAATTTTATTTCAAAATGTAAGATTGAATTTTCCTAGAATTATAAATTTAATTAGGCACATGCTACGAAAACCTGCTATTGTCTATTTTTAGGGTTCCGTACCCAAAAGGGAAAACGGGACCTAAGACTTTGTCGTCCGTCCGTCCGTCCGTCTCATGAACCATGATAGTTAGACAGTTGAAATATTTGTTTTAATACATTTAAATAATTTAAATGTATTAAAACAAATATTTAAGGGGCTCTCATAGAGCAGAGATGATTTTTTTGGCCGGTTTCATAGACGGAACCCTTCAAACCTTCGTGCGCGAGTCCGACTCGCACTTAGCCGGTTTTTATTATTAAAGAAGCTTGAACTGAAGTCGTAAAAAACCTTCTTCTCCCCAAATAAAATAGGCATAGATAATAATAATATATGAATATAATATTTAATATTGACTAAAATATAGCGTTACTTGAACACAAAAACACTGTGTAAGGGAATCCGTCAAAAATAAAATAGTTATTGCCCTGGGCACAAAGAAAAGCGTTAACATTATATTGTCTGTGTTCGAGCACGTTCGTGTATCCACAAAACTAAAGCTTTTTATAGAATGTCAACTTGGCTAAGAGGGCTGGTCGCTGCCGGCGCAAAAGACCCCACGAAGACGCTCGGAATTGTCACCTGATAGCCTTTGCACCGGGAACGACTTACGTAGTTTAAGTATTTTCAGCCTTTAATCTGAAACAACGTGTTAATGAATTAACTGAAAACTAGAAAGTTGTTTGCTCAGAATCAACTAGCGAATCGATCGCACTATGTTTTAATATAGATTATATTTTTTCACTTTAATGTGCCCATGTCTAAATTATTTATAATACAGTATTTGGCGCGTACGCTGCCTGCAGAAAAAAAAATGGAATCGGTAGGTGCGGGCGTAGCGCTTGGAATTTCGTAGATAGGTCACCTCCAAACTAATTTTTTTTAAATGGGGTATATCAGGTTTTCATTTAATTCCTTAAAACGTTGTATAAAGCAGCTTTATCACATTTTTCACAACGTTCCAGTAGGTACACTACAAAAGTATCACACATCAGATAAAATCCGCCCTCCGTGCGAAACTATCAGAGTAATGTAAAATTGTTTAACTACAGTGCAATGTAAACTTTGTGAGCGCAGAAAGTGGTTTCGTACTAGGGTGATGGCACGAGTCACTGACTACAACTACGGTCAACAAGTTCCAACAAGTTTTCTCCTTCTTTTTTTAATGATGGCGTCTACAATTATAATTCGCCTATGACAATGTTTCTTAGAAATAAAAATCTCTTCATCGACTACTTCAATTATGGCGACACGCCAATGGCAATGTTAGATAGGTCAAAAGTCAAAACATGGTCCTCTTGAAAGCCAGTTTCCTGCTCAGGGTTCAAAATAGCTGCTGAAAGGTAACTGAAATAACGAAGACAACGTGATATGCGTGTGTTCGGTACGGCTTTCACCTATCAACAACTTTGGAACAAGCCACTTGTTGTTCTCTATTGCATATTTGGATCAAAAAACGTCAATTTATTTTACTGGTTGACGTAATGTGTCTATTTGGTACTTATGATGAATGGTTCCATTTTTTTTTAATTTTTCAGTGAAAATTACTTTTGACTGATTCTGGACATTGATTCGGAAAATTAGATTTTTTTTGTTCCAAAACTCAGAAAAGCTTATTAATACTTATTTCAAAGTAAATAAAGCCATTGGAAAAGTAGAAATATATAATATATTTAAACGAACGCCAGAAAATAACATTTCAAATTATCAAAATAACATTTCAAAGCAGTGACGATAATATTATATGAATATTAATTAACATGAAGTTGTATTAATATTTCGCACCTACGCTTCAATTACGTAGGTAGGAGAGCTTAACTAACCTAATAGATCATGTTGGAAATTACAATAAAGTACGTTTAATTAACGAAGTATTTATCCTTATCTTTCAGGCAATTTCTGAACGTTAAAAATTTAAGGCAAATTATTTATATTGATACTAGCTGTTCCCCGCGGTTTCAGCCGCGTTAATTTCGAAGATTCCGCGAGAATTCCGGGATAAAAAGTACCCTATGTGTTATTCATAAATATAAGCTACATTATTGTAAAGTTTCATTAAAACCATTCAGTAGTTTTTGCATGAAAGAGTAACAAACATCCATCCATACTTACAAACTTTCGCAACTTTCGCGTTCCTAGATTAGAGTAAACATTGATTTTGTATTTACCTTGAGTTGAGTTAGTTAGAAGGTATCATATTATTACGTATTTAATCCCAAAAAAATATAAGTCTGTAATCACTTATCTGGTACCTTTATCATAAGTTCAGCTTAGTTTGGAACTAAGTAACGTGTGTATGCGGTGATGCTCAAGCATTAATATCGTCTTATACCTAGTTTACTAGCTGTGCCCCGCGGTATCACCTGCGTGAGTTTCGGAGTCCCCGCGGGGATTCCGGGATGAAAAATAGATAGCAGCCGATTCTCAGGCTTACTGAATATGCATAAAAAATTTCATGAGAATCGGTCAAGCCGTTTCGGAGGAGTATGGGAACGAACATTGAGTTTTGGAATTCCCACAGGAACTCCATTTAGGGGGATGAAAAATAGATGTTGTCCGATTCTCAGACCTATCCAATATGCACACAAAATTTCATGAGAATCGAGAAAGCCGTTTCGGAGGAGTTTAACCACAAACACCGCGACACGAAAATTTTATATATTAGATGTTAAAAAAGTTGCCTTCAAGTGGTCATTACTGGGGCAGTTACCCTAGTAACGTAAGTGCGCGAGTTGATGTTTATTTCACTCGGTTTATTTACAATTGTATAATATGGGGTTGTGTTGAAACGACATTGGATTGTAAATTCCGCGGGACGGTCTGTGCACCGATATTTTTAGTGCCACTGTTTACTTGCTTTGGTTTTTCTTGTATTATCCACGTAAAGTGGTCTTGATGTAGATATAAATGTTTTTTTTTTCCTTTTGTATCTGCAATCGACCAAGCCATAATCAGAGGTTTTGGCTTTTTTAGTCTTATCTAGGGGGCCATTTCTGTAAATTTTCTCCCTCAGCCTTGTCATAATAGTGTCTGGTTACTAGCATCTTTGGTCCAACTGTAGTATTTGCCATCTTTTCAGTCTGGTAGTGTCCTTTTAGTTGTGAATCAGATCTCTAACGAGTTGGTTTGTGTGATTTCGCAGTCTCTCCTTGTATTTAGCACAATATCTGCTTACTTCCTCCTTGACTGTTGGCATTTCCAAGTATTCATGTATCTCTACATTTCTAGCAAACCATGGCGAGTTTGCGATTGCCCTCAATGTTTTGTTCTGAAACCTTTGCAGGATTTCAAGGTTCGAGTTACTAGCTGATCCCCAGTGATTTAAATGTTAAATTGTTTTTTTTTTCTTATATAATAAAGAACAACCAGGCAGCCAGAATACAAAAATATAGTAGCAATATACAACGTGTTAATAAATCAACTGAAAACTAGAAGTCACAAAATATTTGTTTATTTTTTAAATGGGGTGTATCAGGTTTTTGGTTAATTCATTAACACGTTGTATATATCTGAGGTTTGCCTAATCACTAGTTTTTTGGATTCTGTAGTACTTAATCCCTGAGTTTTTCAGACATATTTCATATCATAACTAAGCCACGATCATAATTTTGGTTAACCGACTTCCAAAAAGCCGGAGGTTCTGCGTTCGGCTGTGTGTATGTTTTTTTTTGTTACCATATCCAATCAATAAAATTATAGTCTACCGTTTCTTACATTCGTGATGTAAGTATTCGGTCGGCTTTATCTCTGTATTAACAGCCCTCTTTAATTCGGACATTGTGCCCGAGTTTTGGGTGGACATTTTCAGAATACTCTCTGAAAACTTATGATAACGAATTAGACTAAACGTAAAATATGGAATACAAGAAAAGAACATTAGATGTAGGTACTAAAAAATACGGAATTCTAAACTTGAGTTTTTAGAGTTTTTGATGGGAAACCAGGATGTTCACTTTTTATGTTGTTAAAAAATTGTGGAAAGTGGATCTTCTTGTACTTTACGGTGCTGTATTGGATTTGGAAATTAGTTTGACATTCGCGGTTTTTTTACATGAAATTTTTGAGCCAATGTACAACTTTTATTATATTTATACAGGATGTAAAGTTAAACAAGCGACATATCGATGGAGGATATTCAGTACCTATTTGCTTTTCGTCTCAAATATCTAAAAACTACTTATAATCACTTTTTTTTCTTCATTATCTATTAAAATACTTTTTTTTTAATACAGAGCCACGTATCATATAAATTACTAGCTGTTCCCCGTGGTTTCACCCGCGTTAATTTAGGAGTTCCCGCGGGAATTCTGGGGCAAAAAGTAAATGTCCTTCTGTATCTCTGACAATGTGTATTTAAAATTTCACGATGATTGGTTGAGCCGTTAAGGCGTAAAAGCGTAACAGACAGACAGAGATACATTCGCATTTATAATATTAGTAGGGATAAATGCCTTTTCCCTTCGTATTATCGTCGATGCGCTGATAAATCATATTCAGAGTTCATACACCCTGGTTTTCGCAGTGTTCTACTTTATGTACATTTTTAATAGTTACATAAAAGCATAAATTGAAGGAATCATGAATATGTCCCTTTTTAAAAATTACACATTGTATATTAAATAAAATAAAATTTGTGTCGAAATCCATAATGAAGAGATTATAAAGAATTGAATATTTTTCGCTGACACGCTCCATACAACCCATAGTAGGTACATCCAATTAATCTGTACACAGAATTGAATGGTACACAATAAAATGTACCGATCCAAATCCTCTTATAGCGTCGGTGTTTCTTTTTTCAAAACAATTCTTATCTTTAGTACGCTTGTAGACCGAGATATTTAAAATTTCTAGATAAACTCCCTGTTTTATTTCTATTTTGATAGAAGAGTCCCGAAATTTGTCGAAAGGCAGCTGCGGTTACGGTTAACGGTTGTTGATATTGTGAAAATGTGGACATAACATCATGAACCGCCAAAAAAAACTTCATGATCTTGACCTGGGATTTTCAACCACATCCAAATCGGCGACCCGATTAGCGTAGTAGATCACCATGCCTACCCGCTAGTCGAGAGGTTCCTGGTTCGAATCCCGGAGGGGGTAGTTTTTGTGTGAAGAACGAAGGGTTTCACTCTCCAGTCTGGGCATCTTTATACATCCATATTATAATAAATATGTAATAATATGTAGTATAGGTATACCACGTTTGCTTGGTTTCCACGATACAAGCTTATAGCTTAGTGTGGGATCAAGTAGATCTGTGTGTTGTGAAGTGGATTATTATTATCCTCAGATGTGGGAACATCTAGCCTCGTCGCGGTCCGTGGCATTGCATTGAGATACGCTTTAGGTTTTAAATGTCTACATACATAATGTAAGAGCTTGTCCCGGTTTCAAATCCTCTCTGCGGAGGAAGGTTCCGTACATTCCTTATACAGTCGAGCACTTGGGTACACTCGGATACCTACCCCAAAGACATTATAAGAGAATAGACGAACAACACAAACTTTTACTATACAATACACGTCAACCGATTTTTGCGGGGGGAATGATCAAAATAAAAACCAATCACATCGTTGCGACGCATTCAAATACCAGACACCACAAAGTAGGTATATTTCAAATAGCCAATCACATCGCAATAGGGATGTTGACTACTATTGAAAATCAAAATTCTAATTAGTCCGTCAGTTAGAAAATAAAAAAACAATAGACACGTATTTTATTTTTTGCGTTTTTAATAAATTAAAATATACAGAGATAAAGTGCATTAAAGTTTAGGGTGAGGGGGTCGTGACGTCACTAACCGCTAAAACCGCCATACAAACTGTCAGAATAGTGACGTCACGCGTAATTTCAACTCAATATATCGCCGTTATTTTTTGATTACGTAATAAAAGAAAAAATACGTGTCCAATATTTTTTAATAATCTACAAGACGGACTAAAAAATAAAAATTAGCCAACATGCCCATTGTTTTTAGTTTAAATTTTAAAATTTATTCCATTTTAAATTTTAGAAATATGTTTTGTTAGTTTGTAAATTAATTATTTATTAAGCGCTATGGCTTATGCTGTCATGCTTTGTAAATTCAATAAATAAATAAATTCAATCGCTTTCCGTCAAGTGGTATCTACAGACAATAGTCTCTGCTAGCCGACGGCATTTTGTTAGCTTAAGGTAATATTTTGACCTCTGCGTAGTGCAAAGGGTAAGCTTAGCGGCCGAGCGTATTGTCAATCTATTCTCTTTCAATATCTTTGCCTACTCCGTATAAATCCTTTTGTAAATATATCCTAGTACATATTACTCAACCGATCATTGCAAAACTCTGCATACACGTTTCCCATAGGGTACGGAAACGGACATACGGTACTTTTATCCCGGTATTCTCGCGGGAACTCCGAAATTAACGCGGGTGAAGCCGTGGTGATCAGCTAGCAGTAATCCTTACCATTTAACTACTATAACGTGAGTTTCTTTGCTTGTTTGTTAAGCTTTTACGCCTTATCTACTCAACCGATCATCATAAAATTTCGCATACACGTTTCCAGGGGTACGGAAACGGACATACGGTACTTTTTATCTTGGAATTCTAGCGGGAACTTCGAAATTAAACTGGATGAAATCACAAAGAACAGTTTTAAGTTATACAATGATAAGCAAATCTCTTTTTTTCTCTATTAAGCAAGTGGTGTTTGCCTGTAATTGGGTAAATACTCTAACATGTTAAATACCTATTATATAAATTTTTACCTATTGTATAGTATTGTACCTGTTGGCAAACCTAATAAATAAAATAAAATAAATAAAATAAAATAAATATCCATTAAGTACGTAACTAGCTGTGCCCCGCGGTTTCACCCGCGTGAGTTTCGGAATTCCCGCAGGAAATCCCAACTTCTCACTGTTTAAACCTTCCCTGTACTATCTTTCAAGATCAAAATTAGCCAAATCGGTCCAGCCATTCTCGAGTATTCGCGAGACTAACGAACATCAATTCATTTTTATATAATATAAAGATTATCCCGTACAACGTCACAAACTCACAAACATATTTTGCACTTTATAATATTAGTATAGATAATTCACCAGGAAAATTGTGTACTCAGTCGGCAGCATAGAGTTTATAGACATAGAACATCATTGATTGCACCCAGAGTCATGGTACTGCAAGTGTAGTGGAACCACACGAGTTCGCACGATTAAGTGCGTCGTTAACGCAATTTGGCGCCATTCCACGATCGTCAATTGTTTAATGTACTTCAATTTCGAACGTAATTTTGAATGAAATCATTCTATGTTTCTATGTAATGGGGATGTGGACTATTTTTGAAAATCAAAATTCTAATCAGTCCGTCAGTTAGAAAATAAAAAAAACAATAGACACGTATTTTTTGCGTTTTTAATAAATTAAAATATACAGAGATAAAGCGCATTAAAGTTTAGGGTGAGGGGGTCGTGACGTCACTAACCGCTAAAACCGCCATACAAATTGTCAGAATAGTGACGTCACGTGAAATTTCAACTCAATATATCGCCGTTATTTTTTGATTACGTAAAAAAAGAAAAAATACGTGTCCAATATTTTTTAATAATCTATACAAGACGGACTAAAAAATAAAAATTAGCCAACATGCCCATTACTAGCGGTCCCGTGCAGTTTCACCCGGGATAATTTCGAAGTTCCCGCGAAATTGTTCCATACAAACTTTGCAACCCCTTTTCATCCCATTAGGGGTTGAATTTTCGAAAATCCTTCCTTATCGGATGCCTACGTCATACAAAGAACACACCGTCCAAGTTTCAGGTCTCTACAATCAGCAGTTTAGGCTGTGCGTTGATCAATCAGTCATTCAGGATAAAGCATTTTATATGCATAGATATAATTATGTAGAAGGTGAAACTGAGTGACCGATCGATCAACGCACAGCTGAAACCCCTAAGTCTAGAATCATGAAGTTTCGCATAAATATTCCTTAAGTAACGTAGGTGTGCAGTAAGAAAGGATTTTTGAAAATTCAATCCCAAGAGGGTGAAAAGGTGTTGCCAAGATTGTATGGAACAATTACGCGGGAACTCCGAAATTATCGCGGGCGAAACCGCGCGGGACAGCTAGTATATAATATCTCTATTGGTTGTCCGTTTACGTTTTGTATTTGCGAGTATCCCGACTAGGTAAGGTGTGGCACGAAATTCGGATTTGCTGGACGCATTTTCTGTCGTCAGCTGTACCGTACCTATCGTAAGTTTAATGTGTGATTGTACACAAATCATAACCCCGCTGTGGACATAAGTCTTGAGTTGCAGCCTAGAGCCCTAAAAATCAACTTTACAGTAAATTATCTAAGTGACTGTAAGTTGTAACTTGTTTTGTGTCTGAATCTATACTTATAATGAAACTGTAGAGAGGTCAATTCTGTATATTGAATATACAACGTGTTAATGAATTAACTGAAAACTAGAAAGTAGTTTGCTCAGAATTGACTAGCGAATCGATCGCACTATGTTTTAATATAGGTTATATTTTTTCATTTTTACTAGCCCATATCTAAATTGTTTATAATACAATATTTGGCGCGTACGCCGCTTGCAGCAGAAAAAATCGAACTGGTAGGCGCGGGGGTAGCGCTTGGAATTTCGTAGATAGGTCACCTCCAAACTAATGTTGAATAACTTTTAAAGTATACATTTTTTCAACATAAAATAAATTTTATTCATATTATTGGTTATTTTTTTAAATGGGGTGTATCAGGTTTTCAGTTAATTCATTAACACGTTGTATATTCAAAATTAATATTGGAGGATGAATGGTGATCGATACTGACGCCAAAAATACAATCAGTAAATTTTTTGTCTGTCTGTCTGTCTGTATGTGCACGCATGGATCAAAAACTACTGAAGAGATTTTAACCAAACTTGGTACGATTGTAGTCCATACTCCTGGGCAGGTTATAGGCTATATAACATAACGATAAGACACATAGGAGCTAAGCAGTGACGATAAATTTGAAGCAAGTCGGATGAAAATGCGCTTTAGAGCTCTTATCCTTGCATACGTTTACTCAATCACGCAAATACGGCTGAACGGATTTGGATGAAATTTGGTATGCACGTTGTATATAGGACATAGGGTACTTTCATCCCGGAATTTTCACGGGAACTCCGAAATTACTGCGGTTGAAACCACGGGGCACAGCTAGTAGTAAATAAATAAATAGTCTAGCTTAAGAACCTAAGTTTTAAGCTAGACTATTTATTTATTTAGGTACTTAAATAGGTTTTGTTACACAAAAATTGGTTCAAGAGTGTGTGAGCTCAATACTTGTGAGTATAGTATAGTATGTTAAGCGAGCGAGCGGATCCGCAGGCAATAGCTAGTGGTGAACCTAAAATCCCCGTCGATGGCAAACGAAAGAAAAACTCACAATCAAAGTTCGAATAAAAAATAAAATAAACTTTCGATTCGAGTGAAAAATGCAAATTCCAGTGTTAATGAAGCGCAAATAAAAATTAACGAACAACAACTTCAAATCAACATGAAATGGCAAGCATAAGCGGCCTCGCGCGTCGATGGTTCCGTACCTACTACCTTCTGAAACTGATAATTAAAGTCGAAAAAAAAAAAGATACGTTCTATGTAAGTGTTTGTCTAATCGTTATTGTTAAAATATTCAGCACGATAAAATTGTATTTTTTGTAGTATGCTGATTGCAAGATATTGTTTGTATGTGATATTGATGAAATTTATATATGTATGTTAGTCTAAGTGTGCCACATTTTATGAGTGTATATACTTACGCATATTTGATCACATATTTCTTTAGAAACTGGAAGTCTGATTGCAATAACTTGTTATTTGTTGGATTAAGTGTCTTTCAATTTAGAGAGTAGTTTTATCAAAATTGGTTTGGCAGTCATTAAAAAAATAATTAAACGGACTTAAAACAACTGATGAGGGAAAAATTATTGTATCGATACTGATACTGGATTCGTTTTTAAAGAGAGACTGAGAACCTTTGCGTGCGGAACCTAAAAAAAAACTAAAAAAAAAAGGGAATCTTCGAAAACTCAATTCTGAGTTAACCTTTTTTCTCTAGTAATGAGTTAATCAAGAAACATTGGACGAAAAGAGGTATCCGCATAATTGTTTCTGTTTAGTTTCTTTTTGCTTTGCCTTTTTATGTGAAAGAAACAAAAAAGGAAAAAGAAAATAAAAAAAAAGCTGTGTTCATTTAGGTAGCGCGCGGCGGGCACAAAAGAACTCCTAAACGCTATTTAACGTGCATTGTATCATGGTACATTTAATTTGGCTCCGCTGGGATACTTACAAGATGTCCCCTACTACGTGTTACTTTGTAACTTTACACTCAACATTTTTAAAGGGTAAAGAGCTTGAAATAATATTGATTCATATTATTCATGGTGGTCTCGTCACTCCTAAAATATTCGTATATACCTATGTAACAAATAACTTTTCCTACAAAATAATATATGTGACTTGTGTGCGGATTCGGCTGTAGTGAGCGCTGGAGAGCCGCTTCAAACCTCACCATTTTGCTGTATAATAATGGTTATTTTTTATAAGTTTCACTTTTCTTATATATTTTACTGGTTAAGGATGATGTAGAAGGTATAAAATATGTAATTTACCTAATTATTATACTAACAACAGGTTATTACCAAATGGCTTCGTAAGGAATATAACACATGATTTGTTTTATTAGATCGACTTTCGTCTTGCATCTAAGTCGACAGATTCCCATAAAGAACACCTCCTATGTATTCTGTATGCATCATTTGTTTTTTGCGCATCGCTGGCCGCTGCCGGGGCACGCTCGCTACGCTCGCTTGACTCTCAAATTAAACCTATCCCAACATAGAATCGGGCTGCTCTGTACGAGATATAAAGCTGGGAAGGGCAGGCGTTTCTATAATATCTATGACACCTGTAACAGTGTAATTCATAGATCGTAGTTTTCATTGAGTCAAAAGGGCCACACTAATGGCAAACTCTGAATAAAACTCATCGAGAAGTCGGAACACTCGACGACCGAGTGAGTTTCCATGGTAGGAGATGGAATTAAACATCCACAGAGTTCAGTGAGTTAGTCCAAATGGGAAGATGGGAATTCTAGACTCCGTTAAACGAGTGAGGTTTCGAATGCGTGCTTACGTCAGAGACCATCTCAAGTTAATTGCTCGAAGACGATCAGAATCTAGATCTTAGCTAAGTAGTAATTACTGAGATACTAATAATACCATGAGTTGCGTGTTTGTTTTTTATTTAAAACTAGCTGTTTCTCGCGGTTTCACCTGCAGTAATTTCAGAGTGCCCGCGGCAGGTGCGGGATAAACAGTATCCTATGTCCTTCTCTGTACCCTTGACAACGTGTATACTAAATCTCATGATGATCGGTTGAGCCGTTAACGCGTGAAGGCGTAAGTTATTTCTTTGAAGCGTATTCGTATCGGATTAAGATCATAAACTTTGACATTTTACTAGTTCAAAATGATAGATATCGTACGCTAAGCTAGCTTAGTTAAAGAGTTATGAAATTTTTTTAACTGTAAAGTATGTACACACTTGCGAATGCCAAGCAAGCTAAGCTGTAGGTCTTAAAAGCTAGTGAAAGTAATAAAGAGCGAATCTCAAATTCGGGATTGGCTTTAAAATACCATAAAAAACCACACATAACGTTTCGCAGACCGGCTTTTACAACCCTTTCGTCTAGCGATTTACGACCTTCCAGCGCTCGTAAATACAATTCCAGCAAAACTATCCTGGTCCTTCTATAAAGCAAAGTGAATGGGACACTGCCAGCTACTAAACTGCAAGTTAAGGCTCCTGCCACACACGTGTGCTATAAATGAATGCATTATTTGATATAGTACTCGTTATAACGTTGGATATAGCAGTACTCGTTATAACGTCGGATATCACGCATGGAACGCTCAATAATACGTCTCATAATTATTCATTACACACAACTGTATATTAAAAAAATATATTTTTTATTCCGTAATTCCCTCGGAATCTCCGAAATTAAGAAGGGAGAAACTGCAGGAAATAGCTATTTAAAAATAAAGACGACGACGAGTGAAAGTAAAAATTTCCAAATTGTTTCACTTTAATAAATAAATATTAATAAATAGCAAATTAGGATACGTTTAACGTTATAACTAAAATGCAGTAACGCATGCTATAATATCGAGCGGTAAAATCGCGCCCATAGATTTAGGAATATTAGACATTTTTTTTTTATTTTTAGTCCGTTCTGTAGATTCATAAAAAATATTAGACACGATTTTTTTCTTTTTTTTTAAATAACGGAGATACGTTGAGTCGAAATGTCGCGTGATGTCACAAGCAGGTGCAGTTTTTATCTGCATATGACGTTACGAACCCCCTCTCCCAAACTTTAATGCGCTTTATCCAAGCATATTCTCATTAATTTGAAAAAGCGAAATATACGTGTCTATTATTAATCTAACTGACGGATTAAATAGAATTTAGAAAAAAAAATAGTGAAATAGCCTATTCTGCGATTTTGTCTGTGGGGAGGAGCCTTTACCGTAGTTCAGGGGTCTATGAAATCTGGTTGCGGATGGAACGAGGAGCAAGCTCGTGATAGCATTGATAAGGTGTCACGATATTTGAGATGTTTTTGGAGATAAAATGAAAAAGCTGTCTCAGTGAAGTATCTACGTAAGGGTCTTTTCAAGGATTCTTTTAACACTCGGAAGTAGCGGGTAAGTAGGTAATCACTGTCTGATGGTTCCGTAAAGAAACAAAGTTAATCACTTTATTTTTTTGTTCCTTATTTACAATCCTTACTTATATTATAAACTAGCTGTGTCCCGCGGTTTCACTCGCGCAAGTTGCAGAATTCCCGCAGGATCTCCAAAGTAGCCTAATGTATTCATTACAACATCAGCTGATTAGCACTGGAAGTCCCGTCAATATCGGTCCAACCGTTTCGGAGATTCACCCGCGTGAGTTTCGGAATTCCCGCAGGAACTCCAAACTTCTTTTAAAAAAACCTTGTCTTGACAATAACGAACACAAAAAAAAAACAATTTTTCGATTTGGTGCAGTCGTTTGGAAGTTATGCGCTTAGCAACACATTTGGCGATTCATTTTTATTATATAGATATGCGAAATTGAGTTTGTTTCTTTTACGCCTCAATGGCTCAAGGGATCATCATGAAATTTTGCATACACCTCTTTACTTGTCAGCGATACAGAGAAGAACATACACATACAGTATTTTTTATCCTCGAATTCCCGCGGGAATTCCGAAATTACCGCGGATGAAACCGCGGGGCACAGCTAGTTATAATCTAACGGTATTTACGATTTTACAGTGACATACATACAATTTATTTTTAGTCAAGGGATGTGGACTACTTTTGAAAATCAAAATTCTAATTAGTCCGTCAGTTAGAAAATAAAAAAAAACAATAGACACGTATTTTTTGCTTTTTTAAATAAATTAAAATATACAGAGATAAAGGGCATTAAAGTTTAGGATGCGGAGGTCGTGACGTCACTAACCGCAAAACCGCCATACAAACTGTCAGAATAGTGACGTCACGCGAAATTTCAACTCAATATATCGCCGTTATTTTTTGATTACGTAAAAAAAGAAAAAAATACGTGTCCAATATTTTTTAATAATCTACAAGACGGACTAAAAAATAAAAATTAGTCAAAATGCCCATTGTAGATAGGTATATCATATAAAAAGGTTTTTCAATCGACGTGCAAATTAATCTCGTACCAAAAAAGAACGTTAGGAAAGATCAATTTGCGCTTAGCGGACGATTATTATTATCCGTCCGTTTAGTGGACGACTAGCAACAGCCAATTTAATACCCTTATCAGTTACTATTTGACTCTCAGTCGCTATGGGCTTGGAGCACCTATGTGAATAAACTCGCTGTAGCCTCTATGCTCTGTAGCTGTTATGAGGCGCGTTTATATTGGACTAGCCGATCCCCTTTCGATTTCACCCGCGTCCGTTTCAGAATCCCCTCAAGAAAGAATTCGCTCCCTTGATCGGTTGAGTAGTTAAGGTGTGAAAAGGTTACAGACTGATAGATATATGTAATTACTTTCGCATTTACATACGTATATAATACTAGCTGTCCCCCGCGATTTCATCCGCGGTAATTTCGGAGTTCTCGCGAGAATTGCTGCGGGACAAAAGTAGTCTATGTCCTTCTTTGTACCCCTAACAGTAGTTTACAGCGATTTGCTGTTCCCCGCATTAGTGCCGGAGTTCCCGCGGGAATTCCGGGATAAAAACTACAAAATGGTTACAAAATTTTATCAAAATCCGTTCAGTAGTTTAGGAGTCCATCGCCCACAAACAACGTGACACGTGATTTATATATATTATTAAGATTAAGATAAGATAATAAGACTAAGTATGGATTAATACCTTTAATATTTATATTTATAATACCAATATGACAGGAGCTTACGTCCTTAGTGATCACGTAGTCGGTAATGACGTCACGTTCCGCTTCGGACGTCCAAAGACCCAAACTTATGAAGGGTAATTCTACCTCTTTGGTACCACCGCCTACTTGTCTACGAGCCATTGCTTTGGAACGATTACAAAGAAATTTAAAAAGATTTTCTCATTATTTGCTTTGCATTCGGCTTTCACAATTAATCTTTTAACTTTCAAATTATATTTTTTTATTTTTTTTTGTCACAGGGGCAAACGGGCAAGTGGTACACCTGATGGTAAGTGATTACCGCCGCCCATAGACATCTGCAACACCAGAAGGCATGCAGGTGCATTGCCGACCTGAAACGGGGATGGGAATTTCAAATTATATATTACTAGCTGTCCCCCGCGGTTTCACTCGCGGTAATTTCGGAGTTCCCGCGGGAATTCCGGGATAAAAACTATCCTATCTTTTAAGTTGGACCCTATTATAGGCGGTTACAAAAATTTATCAAAATCCGTTCAGTAGTTTCGGAGTCCATCGCGGACAAACAACGTGACACGTGATTTATATATTAAGACTAGCTGTCCCCCGCGATTTCATCCGCGGTAATTTCGGAATTCCTGCGGAAGTTGCGAGAAAAAAGTACTCTATGTCCTTCTGTTCCCGAGGGAATTCCGGGATAAAAACTATCCTATCTTTTAAGTTGGACCATATTATAAATGGTTGCAAAATTTTATCAAAATCCGTTCAGTAGTTTCGGAGTCCATCGCGGACAAACAACGTGACACGTGATTTATATATATTAGATGTGATACCCAGTAACTAGCCGTTCCCGCAGTTTCACCTGGGTTAATTTCGAATTATTGCCACGGGAGTTCCGAGATAAAATGTAGGTACTCTTAGTCCTTTTCTGCGTTTCAATTTTTTTTCCTTATGTTTTTTCATGCTTAATAAATAGTATTTAGAAAACCAGGAGACACGTAGTTTTTCTTTTCCCGAAATTTTCATTCTAAGTTATTTAAAAATTAATTTTAAAATGTTGAATATTTATAAAATTCATGTCAGGATGAACATATACATTTCCTTTACCTCACTTGACATAGCTAAAAAAATCGAAAATAACTTTGTTCAACAGAATAACATTGACACTTCATTTTTTAATTTAGGTATATACGGTGAGCGCAAAGGTATTTACGGTGTACATCCTAACTTTGGACCTCACGAAGTTTTTGTTGAATATTTCGTTAAATAAGTAATAAAAAAAGTTCTAAAAAATGTGTACGGTGATATTTATAAACAAATATCTCGAAATGGTTTTCGATTTAAAGTAGGTACCTATTTAAAATTGAATTGTTGTTAATTACATATATGCAAAATTTTATGATGATCGATTGAGTAGTTAAAACGGGAAAGCGTAAAAAACAAACTTTCACATTACCTCTGATACCTCTGATGTGTCTCAATACCATCGAAAAAGTGTTGATACCTCCATGCTGTCCCAGACGAAGTCTATAGGTAATGTTTTTGTCTATAACTATCTATAACTATAGAATATACACCTGTTTTAGAATAGAATAGAAGTTTATTCGGTACCAAAATTAAAATTAAACACAAACTTAAAGAATAAAATGTACTAGGTACTTAAACCAAAATGGCCGCCACTCAGTATATGCCGTTGAACTAGTTCCATTCTAGCTCTATACCTCCAACAATATGGGCTAACTAACGAGTTAATTCACTCCCAGCTGCATTCGAACCGGCCAGTACCGAATTGACTCTGCCTTGTAGAATAAAATATTTCAACTTCAATATGAAAATCAAGCGAGTTTTTGGTGGGAATCGAAGATGGTCAGTCCGTCATTTATTTTCATGTTGATAAAAAAAGGTTAAAACTTTTGATGTGTTTATGGTGGTGCTGTATTGGATAATAATAGTAGTTTATTATGACGTGTGCAGGAATATGACCTCTCAAGCTGATTTCTTCGGTATCCTCCAAAAGATCCTTGCAACCTTCAGGTCATTGTTGAAGCATAGGCAAACGATATGCAATCAACCTATAAGCACCGGGTTTAAACCCGATAAAAGCCTGGCCGTTTAATGGGTTTTATAGGGTTTTAACATAAGCACCGGGTCAATGGGCATCTATATACTTGGGGCGCTTGCGTTTAAGGAGAATGGGCATTTGCTTTAGTTAGGTTGTTGACGTAGCCTGTGGACGCCTGTCGCATCACTTAGATTATAATATAATTATGTTCTTTGGTTTCCATCACCGTTCAGCAGCCATTTTATTTGGGGAACAATCTAGCAGTATCATTAGCGTTTCGTCATAATTATTTTAATTGCTAAAACATGTACCATGATGTGCATAAAGTTTAAATAAATAAATACACACATTACCATAATTAATGCGATAAATCGCGATAGATGTCATAATTGAAGAATATATTATACTTTAGAAGTATTATAACACCACAGTTTTATGGTACTTATTAGTATTAGAAAGAAAGAAAGAAAGAAAATACATTATTAGTATGCATTACTTTTAAATTTTGTTTACATGCGGATGACACCAGCTCCCAAGATACAGGTTTTCCTAGTTTGGGAGATGGGGTTACCTACTTTCACTCATATTGTTGGTTTCAATAAAGTATTTATTATTATTATTATTATTCATTTATTAATCTTAAATTTAGGTTTTTTACAGTATAAATTTACAAAATCTATATATGTATATAAAAGAAAGTCGTGTTAGTTACACTATTTATAACTCAAGAACGGCTGAACCGATTTGGCTGAAAATTTATGGGGAGGTAGCTTAGAACCAGGAAACGCACATAGGATACTTTTTATCCCGGAATTCCCGCATTAACTCCGACGGTGAAATCTCATGAAATTTTGCATACTTAGGTACAACATTGTCAGGGGTACAGAGAAGGACATAGGGTAGGTACTTTACATTCCGGAATTCCTGCGGGATCTCCGAAATTTCCGCGGGTGAAACCGCTGGGAATAGCTAGTATCTAATAAATATTATAAAAAACCTAAACCTAGTTATTATTATTATCTATTATTAGTGTGAGGTAGGACGCAATTAAGTACGTAAAATACATAATATTATTTTTATTTAATTTTTCTACAATATCAAGAATATTTAGAAGCAGAGAGATTTATTTAGAGAAGAAGCGAGGAAGAAAGTCGTGAACAAACTTACATTCGCATTTATAATATTAGTTAGGATTAGGCGAAATTTCGGATGAGTTTTCTTTAAATGAGGAAGCAGTTTTTTTATAATATTCTGTCGAGCTGTTCCTCAATCGCGTTAACTACGGCGGAGTCACCGCGGGAGAAACGGCTATTTAATTTATAAGCGTCTTGGAAGTATATACAACGTGTGGTACGATTAACTGCAAATATTTACAGGGTTGGAAGTATAAACTGTTATAAACATGTTCATAAAATAAATAAGTGTTTTTTCTTGGAACATCCTGATGGTAATCTCGGGACTCGGTGTATTCTACTTATACGACTATGATAAGCCTTTTTGCTCCGTACAAGTATTTGTGGGTGTCACATGACGTGTCACATAACTGGCGTGATCGTGTGCAGTGTACGCCGTCCGGTGCATCAGTGCATTCTGGCCACCGGGACGCGACGGTACTCTAGTAGTAGGCTAGTTATATTTTCATAGAATAAACGTATACAAGTCAGATTACGAAGTACTTACTTTCTTTCCTCAACTAGTGACAGCACAACTATAACCTTCCGATTATCCCAACATTGGTGACCCCGACGTGATTAACAAAGTTCGTCCATTTACTCTGTCATTTTTGTGTGTATAATGTATCGTTTAACATTGCAATTTAACAATGAAATTTTACAGCGATGATAGATCAGTGGTTTGTGCGTTCGGATCAAACGCAGCAAGGCGTAGGTTCAAACCCTAACAATGAGCTTGAGCCGTCGGTGAAGGAAAACATCGTGAAGAGACCATAGCATGGTGAACGGTGGTAGGGCGCTTTCTAGTGCCTGGATGCCTAGCTACCACCTTCAAGTTGCAACATAGGGTGCTTTTTACTCCTTGAATTTCCGCAGGATCTCCAAAATTAACGCGGGCCATACCGCGTGAAACAGCTAGTGGATATATAAAGAAAAGTCGACACTCAGTTTAAAAATAATTATATTTGGCATTCCAGGGACTTATAGTCAAATATATAAAATAATACTTCTGTAACATTTAAACACAATATTATACAGGACTATTTTTTAAGCAATGCGCAAAAAAAAATTGGTGGTTCAGTATCACTAATAGAACACATTTCCATTATTTGTTCAAAACTTTTTATATTTTTTTATCCGACTTTAAATTAGCAAAATAGGGACACTATCTATTCGTTATAATATCAAAGGGCGCGCGCGCGGCGGTGTTGCAGCGGGGGTGAACGACCTCGATCAGCTGTCGGTACATTGTAATCCACGTAAATACCTAGCCAAACGAGCGCTTCGCGCGCAGCGGTGGCGGCGGCAAATAGAGTAGCCAATAAATCAATTGCAAAGTATACATCTTTCGTTCACGTTAACTTTACTTTTTTGTACTAAGACTTATCAAAATAAAAAAGGTGTTTATTAAAACTCCTTTATGCATGCATCCTGCATAGTTTTTCTATTTAATTTTTTTAATTCAAGATTTTATTTTCATTATTATGAATGCAAATGTCGGTTTGTTTTTTTTGTTTGCTTGCTGCACTTTCACGCCTCTATATTACTCAAAGAGTAAAATCATCATGAAATTTTGTATTCAAGTTGTCAGTGGTAGAGAAAAGGATATAAAGGTATACTTTTCATGCCGGAATTATAAGGGGAACTCCAAAATTAATGCAGGTACGGCTATTGGTAGGCCTATATATTACGGTAAAAATAATTATGTTATACTAGTTGTGCCCCGCGGTTTCACCCGCGTTAATTTCAGAGTTTCCGCGGGAATTCCGAGATAAAAAGTACCCTATGTGTTAATCTGATGTATAAGCTATATTATTGTAAAGTTTCATTTAAATCCATCCAGTAGTTTTTGCGTGAAAGAGTAACAAACATCCATCCATCCATCCATCCATCCATACATACTTACAAACTTTCGCGTTTATAATATTAGTAGGATTATACAAATTTTCTACGTGCCTCCTATATACAACGTGTTAATGGATTAACTGAAAACTAGAAAGTAGTTTGCTCAGAATCGACTTGCGATTCGATTGCACTGCGTTTTAATATAGATTATATTTTTTTCATTTTTTAAAGCCCATTTCTAAATTATTTATAATCCAATATTGCTGCGTAGGTACGCCGCCCGTAGCAACAAATTCGAATCGGTCATTGACACGTAGGTCGTAGCTGCAGGCGTAGCGCTTAAAATGTCGTAGATAGGCCATCTCCAAACTAATGTTGAATAATTTTTAAAGTATTAATTTTTTTTGACGTGTAATTTATATTTTAACCATATTATTGTTTATTTTTTTTTAAATGGGGTGTATCAGGTTTGTGGTTAATTTATTAACACGTTGTATACCTAGACAGGAGGCGCGTCACTTCAAAGTTCGTGCTTCAACACCGTCTCGTTTCTATTCTGTGCTGATAGGTCTAACAGCACAATTCGTTATCGCCATAAATAACATCGTATATCCACTCAATGTATTCGGACACCTTCGTGTACACTCCCGGGGCAGACGTGGTACCGCACGGCACCTGTCCGAAACTGACCAGGCCGACCACTTCGTATTTATTCCCAATTAAATTCATAAGTGGACCGCCAGAGTCACCGGAGCACGAATCTTCACCGACAATCCCGCCGGCACACATTTGAGTGCTGTCCAGTTCTATCAAACCGCTGTTTGTGTGGATATAGTGTTCCTGACAATCCTAAACAAAGAAAATCAAAAAATATATAAATATGGACAGTAGGTACGCTATCAAAGTTTAAAATAAGCACAACTTGTCTTTCCGCAAACTGACTGACACTGGCACATATAGTGCGCCTACCTAATTGAAGCACTTGCTATGTATACTGTACATTATGAAAGAATAAAATGAAGAAAGAAAGAAAGAAAGAAAGAAAACTACATTTATTCAAGCACAACACACAAGAAAAAACAAACATTAAACAAGTTGGCATGAGGGAGTTTTTGGCGGTAAGATTATATCTGTCATTATCTGTCATTTGTTTTCAAATCCAGATAATACTTTAATCGCTTGTTACAATCACTTGTAATCGTCAGCAGGTTCTTATAACTAAAAAAACGACTGTCAGTTCGGAACACGTGTTCTACTGAGAAGATATGGCTACAAACTCAGCAAGGTTGTCTTTTTTGTATTAAAAAATAAGATGTGTCTGTACTTAGCGTCGTTCATTAAATTAATATTAATTAGCATTTAACTAATTAGGTTAAATTTAGTTTAGTTTTTAAAATCTTAACCTTAAATTAAGTAATCATTAAAACGATGCTGAGTGCGGCCGTTAAAGTTTGGATTGACAGCACTTTTGGTCTAGTAGTTATAGTTTGCTAGTTGTAAGCTTGCAGGTTCGATTCCCTCCATAATTATCTATCTAGTGAACGTTTGTGATCACCCTGGGCCTAGATATTTAGTAGGTATAGGTATGTTGTATGTTATGTATATAAAAGCAAAAGGTCACTCTCTTAGGAAACGCCAAATGGGCATGTGGACTAATTTTTATTTTTTAGTCCGTCTTGTAGATTATTAAAAAATATTGGACACGTATTTTTTCTTTTTTTACGTAATAAAAAAATAACGGCGATATATTGAGTTGAAATTTCGCGTGACGTCACTATTCTGACAGTTTGTATAGCGGTTTTAGCGGTTAGTGACGTCACGACCCCCTCACCCTAAACTTTGTTGCGCTTTATCTCTGTATATTTTAATTTATTTGAAAAAGCAAAAAATACGTGTCTGTTGTTTTTTTATTTTCTAACTGACGGACTAATTAGAATTTTGATTTTCAAAAGTAGTCCACATCCCTATTTCAAATATCACGTCGAATATGAAGCTGAAATTTGGCAGGCAGAAGTTTATGTAATAATAATAATAATAATCCACATCACAACACACAGATCTACTTGATCCCACAGTAAGCTATTATTAGCTTGTGTCGTGGAAACCAAGCAAACGTGGTATATACTACATAGAATTACTTATATATTATACTATAGATATATAAACACACCCAGACTGGAAAATGGAACCCTGTGTTCATCACACAAAGTCCACCCCCACCGGGAATCGAACCCGGAACCCTTGATTAGCGGGCAGGCATGGTGACCATTGCGCCAATCGGGTCGTCAGTTATGTAGAGTAGGTAGATACAAGTATTTCACAGAGTTTTCGCTGGAACTCCGTTATAACGTGGATGAAACATATAAACAAAATTGAAGTGTCTGTTTGTAATTTCAAACTAACATCTTTTCACTAAATGCATACGAAAGCATTTATGTACGGTAATTACATCTAAAAATCAAATTTGAAAATTTTTCTCTGTCTGTCTGTCTGTTTGTTCCGGGTAATCTCTGAAACGGCTGAACCAATTTTAACGGGATTTTCACTGGCAGATAGCTGACGTTATAAGGAGTAACTTGGGCTACATTCATCCCGGAATTCCCGTGGGATCTCTGACATTAATGCGGGTGAAACCGCGGGGCGCAGCTAGTTAAGATATAAAAGTACTTACTTTAATGGATATATAAGGCAATTTGACATATTGTTTGACACTCGGAAGTTCCTTAGCTGTTTCATTTATGTAGCCCCAACCAGAAACAAAGAGCTTCGCAGTGGATGGATTTTGACTTATGTCATAAGATGGCAGGCATATGGGCCGAATGTAATCTGTATAAAAAAAAGCAAGAGATGTTATAGTCTGATTGTGTCCCAACTGAGCTCACATTTTCCTGCTTACTTTGACATTATTTCCATTCGCTATCATTGGTAATTCTACCAGTAAAATAACTTTGAAGAAAATAATCTATCGTTCATTTTATCTATAGTTTCGAAAATTCCACCAGTAGAATAACATGGTAGAAAATATACAATTTGTTTCACTGGCATGGTTTAGAACTGACTGGAATTTTACATTTCATCCAGTTCTCCCACGGAAATAACTTGGAAGAAAACGTCCAATCTTTTATCTGTGCGGTAGAATATAACAAACATATCCATGTAGTTAAAATTTATGCCACTGCCACGACAGCTCGTACTTCTGATGTTCTATACTTTCCTAGTCACTTTTCATTCATACTTTTCAAATAAACGAACCGTTTATTCTTCTCTTTGTTTTAGTCACTTTATCATCTTTCATTACATCAGGTTATCTTTTAACTCTTATCTTTCATAATCGTTCATAATACACGATACCTACTTCACAGGGATCGCATTTCGACTAAGTTAATTCTACTTTCATCTCTCGTTCGCCATACCTTACATTCATTGCATATTTATTCACTTTTTACATGACGTGTTCTTCATGTAAGACGTGATTTGCGACACATGCATTGACTACAAACGAATAAGCATATACTCATACTGCTTATTCGTTTGTAGTCAAGTTCGTTTTTCTTCGTTTTACAATTTGTCATACGGTCATTTCTATAAAAAAACCACAACTTTTGTCTAGCGTCAATTTAAAATAGAATTGAATAGAATAAAATATTTTTATTACACAACAGACACACCACATACACAGAAAGTTAAAAAAATTAGTTTACATTTTTTTTCCAACTTATTTTATACTAATTTACTTTCATACCTTTCTTCCTGAATGATTTGTTCACCAGATTTAATTGATCCAGCAACTTAAATATTAACGAAAAAAAAACTTAGTTATCAGCGTACGACAGGTTAAATCATTCATATTTCGTACACCTCAGCCATTTTCTTTCATATCATCCAGATTGCCATCAATGTCAGCCATGTTAATTCGATATACAAGTTTTCTATGTGTTAACGATTGTAGAAAGTCAACTTGGCTATCTCGGCAGATTAAAATAGCGATGCCACGCAGCCATGACGAAAAACTTATTGATCACATGTTACAACCTATAATATTCATTATAAATGTAAGTTTTCTACTATATTTATTTTTACCTGTATAATTGGCCATTTCATCTAACTCAATCAGAGCTATATCATTACGACGGCTTTTTTCTTTTGAATTATATAGTGGGTGTTGTGATGTTTTCTTAATTTCGAAATTAATTGCATTATTTGAGCATTCCGCTGTAGCATTTTGTTTCAGTAACTCTTCGCAAGCGAGGTCGTGTTCTCCGAGGCGGACGAATAATCTAAATATAAAAAAAACGTACACAATATAACATTCACTTTCGCCAAAAAACTTCACAAACGTGACGTTATGGTATATCAAACGATTCATTTTTGCTGAAATTCTGAAACAGGTGAAACAGAGGTTTTACCTAAGATAGGATTCACTACAAAATTCCAGGATGATTCTATCTACTATTTTTAGTTCTATGGGAGGATGTAAGTACCTATATCTATGGTAAATACAAACTTTTCACCTCTATTTTAAAACTATTCAATTTTAGAACATTTTTTTTTGTGCTCGTCTACACAATGGCACCATAGTGGCCATCACAAGGTTCTAGTAACAAGACATAACGCTATAAGCTTCGCTTTGATGTCAATCAGTCAGTTAGTTTCTTGTTGCATAAACTTACGGGTTCGCGTTACTAGCAAAGCAATGTGCTGCTGTTAGTACAAATTTTCCACTGATAAGAGCACCTCCACAAAGTTTTCCTTCGAATATCACGATTGCCAACCACGGATATTGACCAATTTCCGCTGGACTGCCGCCTACAAATAGAAAAAGTTGTCGTTGAAGTTCTTCTTCTTCTACTATTATTATGGCATCTATTAATATAATTCTGCCAATGACAATGTTTCTTAGAGTGTTTTTATATAAATATTATAATATATTATATTATGTGTAATTCTATGTAGTATATACTACGTTTGCTTGGTTTCCAAGACACAAGCTAATAATAGCTTAGTGTGGGATCAAGTAGATTTGTGTGTTGTGAAGTGGAAAAAAAAAACTCTTTTTCTACTACTTTTATAATTATGGCCAAACACGAAACACCAATCATGACAATGTTAGATTGATCCCCAAGTTAAAACTTGGTAAAGTTAAAGCTTGTTTTACTCAAGCCTTAGTTGTTTCGTGAGAACTATTCTCACGAAACAACTAAGGCTTGAGTAAAACAACAAAAACTAATGTGACTGCACGCATGTTTTCGGTACGAATTTCATCCGACAATAATCGTTTTTGGCGTTTTTGGCGGTTTTGTTTCTATTTTGTTTGTGACTTACCGCCGCACTCAGAGTCGACTTTAATGATTACTTAGTTAAGTATAGATTTTTAAAACAAAACTGCTGCAATCAGACAAGTTTAATAAATTAATATTAATTGGCATTTAACGAATTAAGTTACATCTCATTAAATGCCAATTAACATTAATTTACTGAACGTCTCTGATTTCGGCAGTTTTGTTTTAAAAATCTATACTTAACTAAGTAATCATTAAAGTCGACTCTGAGTGCGGCGGTTAGTTGCGTAATATTAGAACTTAAGTAACGAAATCTATGATTTCGTTTTATTTTCTTTCAACTGTAAATAGGAACATTCGACACTACTCTGTCGCGGGGAGCGAACCCACATCACGCAGTAGGTAACAATCAGTTTAATTAACCACTCAATCAACGGTGCTGTCAAAAATTTCTGAGTTGATATAACCAAAGGATACCCTTGATTCACTGACGTTTTTTGATTTAGTATTAATGTAAAAAATAATTATATTGTTTTATGTATGCAGCTGTACGCAACACCGTGAATTTTTCAAACTCTGAAGTTTACCCTCGGTAGACTTAATTCACCTGAAGTAAATCACCTGGGAGCATTAAGTGCTACGCACGGTAGACTTTGACCTGCATAGGTAAGATGCGCGCCACGATATGTTTATCGAACGAAAGATAAAATTGTCGATACGACAAATATTTGTGGGCGTCCAAGCAAAAAAGTGCAGTAGTGGGGTATTGAGTTAAGACTAGATTCGGTTAAACATTTTTTACCACTGGTAGACAAAACGATATAATATGTCGACGAGAATCGATAAAATGACTCGATAAAATTTTATCGTGTTGCGCATCCTAGCTCGGCTGGGTGAACTAAGCACAGATTCCAAAACGGGTTTAAATAGTCTTACCAATTATTTTTTCCGATAAAATTTCTTGACCACAGCAATGACTATCAAGATGTGGTGGTTCATTTGTAAGTATGCAATCACTTTCTTCGGGTTCTATTGGGTTAATTTTCGGTGTAGAAGGAGCGTCCACTGGTTCTGATTTACAGCAAACTCTATAGGGTTCAGGTCCATAGCATCTTTAAAAAACAAAAAAAAGTCAAAATATTACGTAGATTCCTATATCCGATTTTTTTTAAAGCCATATTTTTTTGATACAATTGATTAATTTTTATAACTCCTTTTACAAATTGATTCGATTGTTAGTTTTATAGCTTAGCTGGAGCGATAATTATCACTACAATGCCTCTCCCTTCTCTTCTTAGTTGATGATGACTTAGAGAGAATAAATTAGAATTCAACTTTAATAATACTAGTGAATGGAATAGAGTAAAAAATTTAAGGTCCGTATTCCAGAAGGTGACTCAGATCACGTTTCTCTTGAGATTAGTTTTAAGCTCAAATCATAACTCAAGCGTACATCTTATTATAAAATGTGTTTTAAGTCCTAATCACTTGAAACTAGTCTTTAGTAGAGATTCTGAACTCTGATTGGTTCTAATTACTTGAAATTAGTCTTGAGTTGAGATTTTGAACTGGTTGGTTGAGTGGTCTTGACATGACAGACGTAAACAAAGATCAAATCTTTGCTTGAGTATAGATTAGTACTGAAGCGTTGTTCTAGAACAAGGAAATAACTTAGCTGATTGTTGATTGATGAATCTCAAGTAAGGTTCTAAAATTAAAGCTTTACTTGAAATTAGGTTTAAAACTAGATTCATGACTTGAGTAACCTTTTGGAATACGGACCTAAGTGTTATAAGATTTGCTCTTGTTTTTCGTTTTGGCTTATGAGCTATAGCAGCATTACTATCGCGATCTGCGCATCAATTCCACCACTCACAATAATCTTACAGAAAACCTACAAGTTCGAATATATTATCGCGAAAGTAGCTTGTTTAAGGGTACAAAAATGGTGGCTGATGATTAGCTGCAGCTATAAACGACCATACGTACTTTCTTACCTTTCTAACATGCCATGCATCTTACCTTGGTATGTTTAAGTGCCTTTTAACATTTGGATCTTGTACTGATGGACATCTGTATAAATCATAGCAGCTCCCATTATCTTCAGATCTTGAGCATTGATCAGGGCAACATACCTGAAAGTACAATTGACTTTGAAAGTCTTAACACTACAGGTAGTAAGAAGACACTTGACTTTAGATGAAATGTTCTTCTTTTATATTGGACTAGCTGTGCCCCGCGGTTTCACCCGCATTAATTTGAGGAAAAAATCTACTAAAATATATTTCACAGCTAACCGTTTACGCTGGGTACCTATGCAACGGAAGCTCTTAAAGGAATAATTTTTCCCGTTTTTTGCTAAATTTTTCATTGACACTTCGCTCTTTTTAGTCGTAGCATGATGTTATATAGCTTAAAGCCTTCCTCGATAAATGGAATTTATTTATTTTATTTATTTATTTATTTTTATTTTTATTTATTTATTTGTTCTTACATATTCAACACAAAAAGAATTTTTCAATTTGAACCAGTAGTTTCTGAGATTAGCGCGTTCAAGCAAACAAACAAACTCTTCAGCTTTATAATACATATTAGTGTAGATACGTTGCATGCGTTGGCAAATTATGAATTCGGACTAGGTACTGACACATTTCTTTTATCACATCCCTCATTTAACTTTACACTCTGTTAATTTTAAAGAAGCTTTTTTACTGGTGTTTAAAGCTCAGTCGAAACTATTGAAGTTACAAATATGAATATTTGTTTCTATAATTTCTTATTAATAGGTATATTAGGAAGGATTTCTTGCAAATCAACCCCAAAAGGGGGGTAAGTTTATAAAAACGCAGCCCGAAACTGCACATGAACAGTCAGTTTATAAATTATCTTACCGTATTTGGTAACCCTTTCTCGATGCATTCCTCAATGCTGAACTGGTGGGTACTCGTCTCTCTGATATCGGTTGTACCCTTATCACAGTTACTGATATCGACACATTGACCCCATCCTCCACTTGCAGTCGTGCAAGTTGTTTCTGGAGTAACATAAGTTTTTGCATTTCTAATTAGGAATGTTAGATGGATTTGCTTCTAAGTTTTATAATAATAATAATAATAATATTTATTTCAGAAGTCCATAGTTCCATAGATTACAGTTAACAATTTTAATCGATTAATTATATATTACATTTATTTATTTACTAATTATTTTGCATCGCTTTCAGGGTCAATATTTTTTAATGAATGATAATTGGGATTATAAATATAGATTACTATCTGTTTCCTGCGCTTTCACCGGTGTTAATTCCGGAATTTCCCCAGGAATTACAGGATAAAAGTGCCTTATGTTCTTTTCTGTATACCTGACAACGAGAATGCAAAGTTTCACGGTTTCATTTACAAATCTGTATCGTATTTGATTTAAATACTACAAATTTTTAAAACGACTTAGATTCTTTTGTGGTGTGGTCTCAGACCATCAGACCACGCCAATCTCAGAGAGGACCTAAATGAAAGCCTAAACCATCAAAATTGTATCAGACCTTAAAAAGGCGGCATAACGAGTAGGTATTTAACTAAAAAATCTACTAATAAGCAAGCAAAAACTACGACTATGCTTCTTTTAATATGCTTATAAACTTGGTCCTGACACAAATTTTCATTTCCCTCGTTTCTGAAATAATATAAACAATATATATACGTACCAATATGAAATCGTATCCACGGTGTGTATACTAAAACATTTGTGAACACCAAAGGCATTTCTTCCAGAGCGCAAGGTCTTGGACCGAACGAGTAAATCCCAACCAGCTCGTTGGCGTTGGTCGATCTATTCCGGTATATCAAAGGACCCCCAGAGTCTCCTACACACGAGTCCTCTCCTGGTCTACCCCCCGCGCAGAGTTGTCCTTGCCACAAATTGACGGTGTAATGCTTTTGACAATCCTAGAAAAGAAGACAAGAAAAGGTATTGTTATAGTAGTCAATCCGATTGAGTTCTGAGAACTTGCTGACGATTGTAAGTGATAAGTTGTTCGAAGATCCCGCGGGAATTCCAAGATAAAAGCACCCGATGTCCTTAATGTACCCCCTGCAATGTTTATGCAAAATTTCATGGTGAGACATTCGCGTTGCTGAGACATTCGCATTTGATCTTAGAAACACTTAAAAAAGTACATACACTGAGGCGAACAAAAGGCAGTTCTGCTGTCTGGACCACCTCGCTGCCGAAGTGAGGTGCATTTATCGTTCCCCAACCAGCGCTTGTCAAGTTAACAGATGTTGCGATGGCTGAACTCGGTAGGCATATTGGTCGTATAAATTCTGTGGGGAAAACCAGTAAATTTTTATGATTATAGGTACCCGTAGCTTTTTTAAAAAAAATCTATTGTACTGGTAACAGGGATGTGACGATATTGTTGTTTAAGGGAGTGATATTACTTTTAAAAATATTTAGAATTTTACTTATGGTATGGTATCAAGGTCCATTTGAAAAAAGAAGTGGAATTTGCTATATTTGAAGCAAATACGATATACGATTCAATTATATAATTACGTGTTTTTTTTAATTAAAGCGCCATTTTTGTGAAAATTTTTTTATGTTTAACATTTTGTCGATATTTAAACAATGTAATAAGGCAAACACACAGTTAAAAAACGTTCTATAACTCTCAATAAAGCATTCTGTGTCAATAACTTAATTTTGTGGGTTAATATGTTATTGCTTATCAGCGTCCAAATAACCCTATAATAAAATGCAAAATACATATAATAAATATATGATTATTTCACCAGCTATCGGTAGAGCCGTTGGGGCGTGAAAACGTAAGTAACCAACCAACCACTTTCAAAATAAAAGTAAGGATTAGTATAGATATTTATTCTTACATTCATAAAAACACCATTAAAGCTTTTATTGAACTTACAATGTAACTGTTTGTTCGGGTGGAGTCTTGCAACGCAATTTTGAAGGAGATATCTTTTTTACCATCCACTCACCTGTGTAGGGTGCTAATTGACTCATCTTGATTAAAGCGATATCGTGTCTTCTCAACTTATCGCTAGGATTGTAAAGGGGATGAACTAAAATAGACTCTATTGTAATGACAACTGGGTCGTTGCAATCCTCTGTGCCACCTTCAGAAGTAACGCAGTCTTTGTCAGCATTTTCCATGTTGTATTTTCCAAGTAAGACAGTTTTCCTGCAAATGTGGTATTTTTTATGTGGTAGGTAACTGTAATGTATATGTATATTTTGGGGCGTTATAATCACGTTCGTTGACGTAAACTACACAAAAAGAAAAAAGAGGTATTTTTTATAAATACTCGGTCAATTGGTCAAGCAAAATTAAAGGTAAACGTTCACCAACAACAAAGTTTCCCAAAAATTCACACAGGCAGATATTTTAAAAATTAAACGTCATATACTTTATAATATTAAATAAGAGATACAAATAGGTACTTGTATCAAAATTTCACTCGCGTTAATTTCGGAGTTGCCGCGGGAATTCCGGATTACAATATAGCCTTTGTTACTCAGGGATAATGTAGCTTTCTAATAGCGAAAGAATTTTTAAAATCAGTCCAGTGGTTTCTGAGTTAAATCGTGACAAACAAACAAAATCTTTCCTCTTTATAATATTATTATTATATTATAGTAAAGGCTTCATTCCTGACGGGGGTCCCCAAGCACACACGTTTTTCTTTACATTTGGATATGGAGGCCCAATAACATGTTCAGATCGATCGAGTCATGACTTACGGCTCGCCAATTTTCCGTACAGGTCCAAGCACACAATGAGCAGCTGTCAGAATGTACCGAGAACTGATCAACGCTCCAGAACAAAAATAACTGATCATTCCATTTTTTTCGTGACCAACAACCACCAACCATGGATTCTGGTCTATACCGGCTGTAGAGTCTGTGAGTAAAAAAAACATTTTTTTTATATACATCTTCGAACTAAAAAGTTGTACCTATTTGCTAAAGTAAGATAAATGTGAATTTTTGCAGTTCGTTAGCTTATCTACATTTAATAATTAAATTATTAATTGTTATCGTTTTGTTTGGGAACTTCCCAAATAATTTGGTATCAAAGGTCAATGTTAATTAATTATCTACCTATTTATATTGCTAGATGTAAAATTATGTACGATAAATAAAACTTTTTGCAATAAAACTGAAAACTACAAATTATATATTTACTTATGCAAAAAAAGAAATTTCTAAAGTTAGCTAGAAGAAAATTAATGAAGTTTATATTTTGGAAGTAGATTTGTTATGTTTTTTGTTAAAAAATACAATATAATATTTTATGTAGTTTACGATTATGCTCTGTTACTCTATACATAAAATGTCGCACTCATAGTTTTTTAATGATTGCTTAATTTTAAGTAAAGATTTTAAAAGCAAAACTGCCGCACTCAGAGACGTTCATTAAATGCATTGAACTATTTTTATTTTAATTAGTGAATTTTCAATTAACAGTAATTGAATGAACGTCTCTAAGTGCGGCAGTTTTGTTTGTAAAATCTTTACTTAAAATTAATTAATCATTAAAATGACTCTGAGTTCGGCCGTTAATGTTTGTCTTACTAATATTACGTAACTAGTTGTTCCCGAGGTTTCACTCACGTTAATTTCGGAGTTCCCGCGGGAATTCCGGCACAAAAAGTACCCTATGTCCTTCTCTGTACTCCTGACAATATGTGATGATCGGTTGAGCCGTTAAGGCGTGAAAGCGTTACAGACAAACAGACGGACAGAGTTACTTTCGGATTTATAATATTAGTAGAGATATAATTATTAATGGACTCCTATAGATACTATAAGCAATAACATGTTAAACCCGCAAATTAAAACACTTTTGCTTATCTAAGTCCAAATATTCTTACCGAAATTCCTCGACCAAGCAATGTGGGTGTCGAGACCGCAACACTGACTTCGAGGATCTGGAGGGATCTCAGACGGTGGACAGTCATCGCTCGCTCTTGGAGTGGTCCTTTCTATATATTGTAATGGACAGCAAACCTACGATGATAATAATAATCCACATCACAACACACAGATCTACTCGATCCCACACTATAAGCTATAATAAGCTTGTGTCGTGGAAACCAAGCAAACTGGGTTTTATACTACGTATCGCGGGCTTTTTTGTGGGAAGTTAAGTATGGTTTGAATGTCTCTGGAATCAATTAATAATAATAATAATCTTTATTTCGGAATAAATATCCATAGTTTGTTATTAACAGTATCCTTAAAACCTAGAGTTAGTACAAATACAATAAAATAAAATTAATTTAAGTTGGCTCCTGGTTGCGAGCTAGTGGCATGCAGACGCATCCAGTGCCCCAGCAGAGGGGAGTCCCACTTGTTTGTTTGTTGTTGTAGAGGAGCTTACCGCAGTTATAAGAAAGTTCTTTTTGTTACAGCGAAGATCACGTATTAACCTATAGTTGACAGGTTCCCGTTTCAAAACTGCCTTTGTATAGCCGCATTGGTTCATAGGTACGCATTCTCCGGCTACGTCATTGACGCTGGAGCATATCTCGATTGGGTCTAAAAAAGAAAAAAAGCTTTGCGAGAAAGTAAAATATTCGAACAACGGGTTTCCTCTCTTAAACAACCAATATTGAGATGTTTGTTTTTTGAGAGACAATAATAAAATAGTAAAAATCTAGTTCACCATACATTATCTACCTACTACACGATCCCACACTAAGCTATATGCTTGTGTCGTAGTAACCAAGCAACCGTACTATGCATTATAACTCATTATAAACTTTGTGTCTAAAATTACATAGTTTATAGTCTAAACATAAAACACATCGCTCAAAGCATACTAGGATACTAGTTCCGAAGACCCGTCTTGAATGACATTTTACAGTTTCCGAGCTAGTCTCGAAATTCTTGCGGGTGAAATAGAAGAAGAAGAAGAAAAGAAGGAGCGAGGCGACGGTATAGGTAGTCTTTAATAAAAAAAGTTTATCATTCAATCGATTAGGTGACAAAAGGCTACACGGGTGTAAATAAGTAGGGGAACTGGTAAAAGAGAAATATATAATACTAGTTGTGCCCCGCGGTTTCACCCGTGTTTTTTTTTCAGAGTTCCCGCGGGAATTCCGGGATAAAAAGTATCTTATGTGTTAATCTGATGTATAAGCTATATCATTGTAAAGTTTCATTTAAATCCATCCAGTAGTTTTTGCGTGAAAGAGTAACAAACAAACATCCATCCATCCATAGATACTTACAAACTTTCGCGTTTATAATATTAAGTAGGATTCACAAGAAGGATCATCTCGATCCTTCAACACTCACCCGAGTTAAAGCTAGCCAAGACGTACACTGTGGTCAAGTAAAAGTCCAATACTTGTATGATAAAAACTAAATTAATTTTATTGGCCCACATAATTTTTACACAATTTCCTTAAGATTTTTAATAATTATGCCATTTCAGAACGATTAATTAATATTACAAGTAGGTGTAAATGTGTGATTTAAGTAAGTAATCACTTTTTTAAAATCAAAATTAAGTATTAATAATGGATAATGTGCAATAGCGGTTCACTTAATTCCGTTTCACCATAATATAACAATAGATTGAATATGATATACCTATACCACAAAATTACATTACCTATACTATAAGATTATTAAATTTTAATAACAAAATATTGTGCACCGATACAAAAAACCCAGTACTTATCACTTCACAGTCATGAACTAACTACACGATAACTACTGTAACTACATACGTAGTAATACATACATTTGTTACCATATACGGTTCTTTGTTCTCACATAATTAATAGCAATGTGATTTATATACTACTTGTAGGTATGAATAATTAAAGTAATTTTAAACTGCGTGCTACTGGAAAGTTTGTTGACGTCAAAAAGAGCCATATTATGGGGCCAACTTTGAATAAATTATTCGACTTTGACTTAATATACATATACCTATATATTATATACCTATATATTTTATAATTGTGGGTAGTTCAAGAACTGTTGCAAGAACTGTTGCGCAGGTTATAATTGTGGGTAGTTCAAGAACTGTTGCAAGGATTGATTGGTCTACTATGCCACCGGTGGTTCTCGATGGCATTAAAATACCATACAGTGATACAGTTAAAAATCTAGGGATAATCTTTGACAAATGTTTGTCGTGGAAACCACAAATAGAGGCCGTAAGCCGTAAGATGTTTGCATCTGCAGGTGCCTTAAGAAGACTCCGCAACTTTTTGCCGACGGACACTAAGGTGGCGCTTGCCCAGTCTCTCCTCCTCCCTACTCTCGACTACGCTGACGCTTGCTATCTCGATCTTACCGAAGACCAGCTAAACAAACTTGAGCGACTTCAAAATTTCTCTATTAGGTTCATATTTGGTCTCCGCAAATATGACCATGGGGGCTAAGATGCGCAAGACGACAAAATTTTATCGAGCCATTTTATCGATTCTCGTCGACAAAGCCATACAATATGTCGACGAGAATCGATAAAATGGCTCGATAAAATTTTGTCGTCTTGCGCATCTTAGCCCGGCCATGTCTCTGAATTTCGTGATAAGCTCAAATGGTTTCCAATCCGCCGTCGCCGGAATATGCATATCCTGTCTCTACTCTATAATATCTTGTTCAATCCCTCAACCCCTTTATACCTAAAACAGCGCTTTGAATTTATATATAATATATGTAATATGTATGTATGTGTATATGTATATGTATATATATATATAGCCTTTGTATTTATCGTACTGTCTATGTAATATTATATTTAGGTATGTTTTTATGTATATATATGTATATGTGTAGTATATGGGTAGGTACTTATATATTGTTAATGTGTTTATGCTGAGTATTATTATATATTATAACACCGCCTTCCTTCTAGATTATAATTTTCCCTATGCACCCTATGGTTGTCTGGAAGAGATCGCTCTGAGCGATAAGACCGCCGATTGTTCCACCTTGTAGTAAAATTGTTTTTGTAATTGTTTATTTTTAAGTGGTGTTCAATAAAGAGTTTATTATTATTATTATTATTATTATATTATATACCTATATATTATGTCGTCGCCACATCTAATAATGGGGATGTGGACTACTTTTGAAAATCAAAATTCTAATTAGTCCGTCAGTTAGAAAATAAAAAAAAACAATAGACACGTATTTTTTTGCTTTTTTAAATAAATTAAAATATACAGAGATAAAGCGCATTAAAGTTTAGGGTGAGGGGCTCGTGACGTCACTAACCGCTAAAACCGCCATACAAACTGTCAGAATAGTGACGTCACGCGGAATTTCAACTCAATGTGTCGCCGTTATTTTTTGATTACCTAAAAAAGGAAAAATACGTGTCCAATATTTTTTAATAATCTACAAGACGGACTAAAAAATAAAAATTAGTCAACATTGACTAATTAAAATTTCATCATTGTCTTTGAGCCTGTCCAGATGAGGTGTTTTACGCGCAAGTCGAGTGTCCGTCGCGTTGCAAGCGTTTTATGCGCGAGAGCAATGCCACGGTAAAAGTAAGTAAGCAGTATTATAACTCGGCCGTTTCCTTGAAATAAATGCCTACAGCCGCGCGATACGTAAACATGCGATAGGGCTGCCCGCCTCCAGCATTTTAATTATATTTGCCTACTTGGAGTTTCCATTTAGTTTTGTGATTGTAAATATACTTTTTTTTATCTTAAAAAATAAAATACTTTGTGAATTGAATAGGAAGTGTTCAATAAAAATGCGTGTTGTTTTTTTATTGGTAGATTTAAGCACAATATATCCGACTCATCATATTAAATATGTACTTGAACTTATTTTTAGTGAAAAAATCGCGCGGTTATTGTTAAAAAAACAAAACACCGTCCGTTCGTCACTCCGGTCACGCGGCACAGTCGCGACTGTCTGCATCCGGAGCGCACGCATAGATCGAGGCGCGTAGGTATAGCTCGCGCTTCGTCCATTTGTATGAAGTTGGAATACTGCTTACTTATGTTTACCGTGTCTATGTGTCTCAAGTATCTCGGCAAAACGCGCGTTCTCGACTCGCGCGTAAAACGCCTCATCTGGACAGGTTCTTTGATACATCGCCAGCCGCTACCGCAGCACGCTCGCTACGCTCGCTCGGCTCGCGCGACTTGGTCACCAGTACAAACCTAACCAAGAATGTTCGAAGTGCACTACGCGCTGCCTAAAGTCATAATCATAAAGTGACTTATGACTAGACATTGCTTGTGGTCAGTTCATGATGTGTCATGTGACCGACCATTTCACGAAATGTCACCATATTTTCATGAAATGGCCACTGGAAAATATATCATAGAAATTCCATTTGTAAGACCTTAAGCGGCGGTAAAAAACTTCTTCGTTAACGGATCGGAGTTTTTATCCATAACCAGCAGGCATATAACATACATCATAACATCAATTAGTACATGTACTAAAAGAATAGGTAAAGGGTGATTCACGTTGCACCGTGACGCGACCGGGCCGGGCCCCGGACTAGACCCGAACGGGACACGGTCAAACATTTATACTCTATAGTACCTATAGGTACTTTTTGTTTTAATGTCGGTGGGTATTGACTACTTTTCTCCGGCTCCGGCTCGGCCAGGCCACGTCACGTTGAAAAACTAGTGGATATAAAGAAAAGTCGACACTCGGCTTAAAAAATATTGTATTGGGCAGGTATTCTATGGATTTACAGCCAAATATTTAAAAGAAGGAGGAGCATTATATTTTTTTAAACAATATTTCTGCAACATGTATAAAAACAATTATACAAAAAAGTTGGGTTTAAACCGATAGGGTTAGGAAATTTTGGAAAATATATTTATGACTAAATAGTAAAGTATTTGTTTGACATAGGTATAAATTATTTTACAATAGATGTCACTAGATAAATAATATATATTTAATAAGGATATTATATCTACGCGCCTCCTATACAAAGTGTTACGCAAAGGTGTAGTCATATTATTGAAGATTGTGATCTGGCAATCTTATACAATAATTTGACCCTGACATTATCTAGTTCAAAAACCTTACTTTAAAATTTCATAATAATATTAAAAATATTTATATCGACCACTTTCGCAACAAAATAAATATGCCACATAACTGGGTAGGTCAAAAACTGGTTACAGGTGACGAGTGCAAGATTGTTTGATGCAATTTATCACCGTTGGGGGTGCAGAGACAAATTAGTAACAGCAAATCTAGCGAAGTTTATTTTTTTTATGTCATAGGGTGCAACCTGATGGTAAGTGATTACCGTAGACATCTGTAACACCAGAAGGCATGCAGGTGCGTTGCCGACCTGCAATGGGGATGGGAACTGGCTTTCAATTGGGGCTGCCGGAACACACCGTTAGGTGCTTGGCGACAGATTTGCACCTTGAAGGTGGTAGCCAGCCAGCCGGTAGCTAGTCATGGTACGGTTCAGTTACTAGTGTCAGATCATTGCAGACGATAACGTGAACACGTTCGTCAAAATATATGACTACACCTTTCTGTAACAGCCTGTATTAAATATATATGAGACCTGTCACATCAAAGTTGGTATTTCAACACCACCTCGTTTCTATGACCGATGGGTCTAACAGCACTAGTGGTTATCATCAAGAATAACATCGTATATCCACTCAATGTAATCGTACACCTTCGTGTACACTCCCGGGGCAGACGTGGCACCGCACGGCACCTGTCCGAAACTGACCAGGCCGACCACTTCGTATTTATTCCCAATTAAATTCATAAGTGGACCGCCAGAGTCACCGGAGCACGAATCTTCACCGACAATCCCGCCGGCACACATTTGAGTGCTGGCCAGTTCTATACCGCTGTTTGTGTGGATATAGCGTTCCTGACATACCTAATAAAAAGAAATTAAATAAAATGTGGACAGAAAGCTATAAAAAATTGGAATAAGCGCAGCTTGTCGTTCCACAAACTGACTAACATTAGCATAAATAGCGAGCCCACATATAATCAAAGCTCCTGTTGCTACATTAAAAAAAAGAAAATTAGGTATTTTTTGGAGATAATCGGTTCTGTCATTTGTTTTCAAATTCAAATTCAAATATTCTGTCCTCATCTGGACAGGCTCAAAGACAATGATGATAATTTTAATTGGCCAATGGGCATGTTGACTAATTTTTATTTTTTAGTCCGTCTTGTAGATTATTAAAAAATATTGGACACGTATTTTTTCTTTCTTTACGTAATCAAAAAATAACGGCGATATATTGAATTGAAATTTCGCGTGACGTCACTATTCTGACAGTTTGTATGGTGGTTTTAGCGGTTAGTGACGTCACGAGCACGACCCCTTCACCCAAAACTTTAATGCGCTTTATCTCTGTATATTTTAATTTATTTGAAAAAGCAAAAAATACGTGTCTATTGTTTTTAACTGACGGACTAATTAAAATTTTGATTTTCAAAAGTAGTCCACATCCCCATTACCAAGAGGTCGGGTATAAGAGTATGAGATCGAAGAGGATCGTAGCGAGAGTTGTGTTTGACTAATTTAGATCGGTGTCGCGAACCTGCTGCTCGGATATAATTCTTGATTATACTTCGCGCCTCGTCCTCGAGATTAGTATTTGATATTGACTTGTAGTAACACCAGGTGACACCACTCTTGCACTCAGTTGAGATCTATAGCATCTTTTTAATTTTTGCGTTGGTATCCCCGCTCTCAGCCTGCTGTCGTCTTGTTCAACCTCGTCATTGACACTTTAGTGCTCGACCACTCTAGACACATTAATACAAATTAATATCGTTGTGCTATTGTGTTCATCGCAATGCCGAAACGGAAGAGGACGTGTTAAGAATTAAAGCTCGCCTCTTAACAATGTGCGTAAGTAAGCTCGAACAAAGAATTCGAGACCGTGACAAGACTAGTGTCGTAGTGCTTGAAGCGCCTGACCAGCCTCTGCTGCCGGCGCCGCGCCAATATTCGCGCGCTCTAGTCCGCCGCGCGCCACAACAGGTACGTTATTCACTATCACCTACCCTATACATAAAATAAATATAAAATAAATTATAGATTGCCCCTGCAACGTCAAAAATTCACATACAATACTTTGTCTTTATGTAATATGTACCTACCATACGGTATGTATAAATCTCATCTGTATTGTTATTGTAACTCTACACCACATCTGACGGCTGTTATTATAAATGGTACTGCTTAAAAGATAAGACCTATATTTGGCCTTACACTTATGTATTGAATCACGTAATATATGTAACGCTGTTGGTTATATTAATGAATAAAATAAAAATAAAATAATAACAAAATAGTAAAAAGGTACCTACGGAATACATTCGATTTAGCCATTGGGGCTACTTCCCCGTATCCAAATTATAACGGTTGGCGTTTAATCCATTGGGGATTACTACCTAACCTAGATAGAATAACATTCGTTATTTCAAAAACAAAATACATATTTTGATTTGCCGGTTGGCGTTCAATCCAATGGGGATTGCTACCTAACCTAGATAAGATAACAGTCGTTATCTCAAATCAATTTAATGCTTCGCATACCTATGATTGTGGTACCTACCAACCCATATGAATTCTCAAAAGAAAGTACACAGATACTGTGGACTGTCTCGATGTGTATCATTTTTCAATGTCACATACAGTAACAAAAACAAATAATTACATTTCTAGGCACACACGTGCTAGAAAAATCAGACTTGTTACCGGATTCGCTCGATCCCGAGTCAATAGTCCCTAGCGACGCTGATTTTGTCGAGGAGGTGCTTAGCGACCATGCTCCTATGGACATGGCGATGGCCACCTCATTGCACGAACTACCTTGTCGGCTCCAGCATATAGCTACACAAAGGCTCAAAAAAAAAAAAAAGAACTCTTAAGGAGTTGACAGTGAAATAAGTACCCTGTACCAGCTAATAATCGTCTATACATTGATGTCCCAAAAACCAACCCAGAGATAAAGGTTGCTATTCCAGAAAATGTAGAAAAGGTTTTGGAAGTAAAACAAAAACAAATGGTGAACGCCATTTCACGCCTAAGCGATATTTCTACCCAAATAAATGCAAAAGAAAAAGAAAAGGTAACGCTTCAAAAACTTATGGACCTCAGCATAGCGACTCCATTACGAGACGAAATCTTAGAATCATTTAAAAAAAAAAAAAAAAAAAAAAAAGATGTTAAGGAACCTGATTAATACTCAAATAGACTCATTTTTATTTGGTGAACGCGTATCGGACACACTTGAATCGATCAAGACAATCAACAAATCAGGAAGCGAACTGAAAGCAGATTCTGCTACAAAACCCACAAGCCATCAACTTCAAATAATTTTAACCGCAAGGCTCCAGGTCCAGCGTACAGGTCACCGGCCAAGGCACGAGAAACCGCGAGCCTGCAGCCCCGCGCGAACCTCCCCTGCCCCCGCGCGCGCGCTCATCGAAGACGTGACCGCGTCAACCCGCGTCGACGGCCGCACCTCCACGCCGCCGCTGCTGGTGCAGTGAGTACGCTGGCCGATTACACCTCAGACCAAATAAAAACTATCTGAGGATTACACCTGTTTTATAAACAACTTACCGCTCGAATTCCGGATTACAATATGGCCTATGTTACTCAGGAATGATGTACCATTCTGATGGTGAAAGAATTTTTGAAACCGGTCCAGTAGTTTTTTGAATAAAATCGTAGCAAACAAACAGACGAAAGATCAAATCTTTCCTCGTGATAATACTAGTATAGATGGTCACTAATAACCAATGATCGGATCACTCTTTTTTTTTTTTGATTAGGTAATGGATATAAAATAAACTTTACACATCCTGTACATCAAGAATTACTCTCTCCCATAAATAGTAATCACTCTGATTTCGAAAAGAGACAATTCTATAAAACCATAGAAGACTTAAAACATTGGTGCAGTTTCCGAATGCAAACCATGTAAAAATCAATTTTTATAATCCAGTGTATTTCCTACACCGAAGTCGAATGGAAAAATGCGGTTTATTTTGAATATTAAGAAATTAAACAAATTCATCAAAAAAGATATCCGAATAGCGCTTAAACTTGTAACGCAAGACTGCACGTCATGGCAATCCCTTGACCTCAAGGATGCTTTTTTTACCAAAATGCACGAATATTCTATGGTTTATTTTTGACGGAAAATTGTATTCAAGTATTCATTGCTCACTAAGTGTACAAAGGATAATAAACATAATAGTTGTACAGCGCTTTTAAACTTACTAGCTCAACCTTTTACCATTCGGCCTCAACACTATTTTTTCGTTCTCAGCAAGATAACGAAGCCAATCGTACAACGCTTGCGCTCTGGTGTATGCTGGTATGGTTTTCACTTGGTTTCATTATTAACAAAGAAAAGAGTGTCATTCTACCCCCTTTCTTTTTTCTCCCGTAAATCGTTTGGGATGATTATTATCAATTCTCTCGGTTTAACCCTAGCCTTACGAAAGAGAAAAGATTGCGCATTAAAACTTTTTTAGAAAACTTCACAAAGTTGAAAAATTTACAAATTAGAAAGTTAGCAAAAAAAAAAAAAAAAAAGAAGTTGATAACTACAATAAAATAGCGACTGTACCTTCCTCTTTATTTTCAGAATTCCATTGATGGCTAAAATCTTTGATAATTCAGCTCATAACATACTGAATGAGAACTACCTATTTCAGAGAAATACATTCTCTGCATTCTTTGTGCATTTATGTGTCATTATTTGTTTTAGTTTGTTTATCATATATTAATCATATCGAATTATCGAATTACGTATTGTATATACTTATATTAAAACCTTACAAGCACCAGCAAACACACTTTCCGCAGATCTTGAAGGTTGAATGGCAGAGAATGCCACAATGGCATTAAGTCCGCCCTTTATACCATATTATGCAAAAAGATTAAATAAATTAATAAATACTCTGACGCCTCAACTACGGGGTGGGGCGCTGCCTGTGAGGGGTTGACGAAGAACGGCCAGTGGTCAAATACCGAGCGAGCAAAACATAATAATATATTAATTTCTCATGCGCATACAGTGCCGTTACTTCCATACAAGTACCAAAAGCCTGGCTTGCCTAGCTAAAATACTCACTATAGTATATCAATTACTATATTAAAAATAATATCAATTACTATATTAATAAATACTTAAATAAATATTAGTAAATGAACGTCATAACACTTAAAAATGCGCGCATTTATTTCTTAAAAATAAAAGTGCATTTTCTGAATGCAAAACATGGGCGCATCACTCAACTAGCTGTGTGTAAGTAGGCACTTAATTTCGCAACAGCCATGAGTTACCTACCTCACTCGCACGCGTTAGCTTACAACCTGGGTCTTATCTTCTCTTTCTAATCTGGGAAACTGTACATTGCTGACTAAGTACTTAATAGTAAGTATCTAATAAACCTCAAACAAAAAACCAAAAACCTGCAGAAGCCCTGCCTGGAACATGAAGTTATCCAAAATCGAATGCAATACGTCAGTTTCACAGACGCGTATGTCAGTCGACTGCGATAGGTATCTAACTCCAGAGTTTAGTTCATAGTAAACAAACAGTGAATGATTTATTTTCTTTTCAAGTTTAATATTTCAAAGTGTTTTAATCATTTGATTTAATATCGCACATTCGTAATACTCTGCAATAGTGGAAATATTTGCTCCTTGTGAGGATCTAACATGGGTTCAACTTGTTCAAGTGATTATATCTGATTAAAAAAGCTCACGCCGAATACACGAGTCGATTACCCTGGTTGCAGCAACCTTGTGCGGAACGCGCTGTTAAGACGGAGTATACCACCACCCTCACTCGGAATAATGTTAGCCTCACTATCGGAAAATATGTCAAGCAGTATGAAGACTGCCTTAAAAAATCGTAGAATTTTTTGTCAAATTAACTCCCTCGATGTACCTTCTGCATCGGTTCCACATATAATATATTTTTATGACTCATTTGTACAAGTACAGGGTTACCAGTACGGAATGTCAAACTCGTGTAGATCCGCCTTAGCCCTAATATTAGGTTCTTTTGCGTCTACCGAATATTTCTTTTTTTAAGGGTGTGGTCCATCTTAGACAGTTACCCAAGTACACAATCACTTGAGATACAAATTACGTGTTAAATTTCCTTAACAATTGGTACCAAAAACCCAGTACCTTGTTAGCACTAACAACAGCTCACAGAAATTCAAATGCAAAAAAAAAAAAAATAATAATAATAATAGTAATAATAATAATAATAATTAATAAAGAAATTAAAAAAAAAAAAAAAAATTACGAGCCTCAACCGAGCGGCGCGTCAATATCGACACGATACGCAGCACCGCTGGCTGGAGCGGTAATTCTGTTATATTCGCCGAATCCTATAATAGAGCCAGCACTAATCAGTCTCCTTTGTCGTTAGCTCACGCAATTATAGAAAATCAGCAAGAACCTGGTGGTTACTTTAAATCGGTGATTCAATTATGTATCTAATTAATTTCATTCTGAAATAGGTGTCCAATTTACAATGATGATTGTACTTATTCGTGATGTTATATTACACTAAAATCAAAATAGGTAACTGATATAAATATCATAATGAATATATTATATCTTAGTTACTAAGTTCATTATTACATTATAGTAAGTATATAATTATATACGATAATATAATATAAGTTCATTAGAGACAGCTCTAATGATGTGCATTAGTAAGTTGTGATGTCATTGACTATATTTCCTTAAATACTACCTACTCTCAAAGTCTACAAGTCAATATCAAATACTAATCTCGAGGACGAGGCGCGAAGTATAATTGATGATTAAACGAACTTACCTGTAAGTGAAGTTCTATCACAATTATACGAAGCGCCTCGTCCGAAGAGATTAGTATCCCGCCCACCCCAACCTAATCGCTTTCTCCCTCAAGTAAATATAGGAAATATATCAATGAAATGTATCTCTAAACTGAATGACGAGGTTGAACAAGACGACAGCAGGCTGAGAGCGGGGATACCAACGCAAAAATTAAAAAGATGCTATAGATCTCAACTGAGTGCAAGAGTGGTGTCACCTGGTGTTACTACAAGTCAATATCAAATACTAATCTCTTCGGACGAGGCGCTTCGTATAATTGTGATAGAACTTCACTTACAGGTAAGTTCGTTTAATCATCAATTAATGTTTAAATTACAAAACGAGCAGTAACTATTGATTTATAACTCTTAACGTTGTGATACTTTAATTAAATAATAGTGAACAGTGGATACCTTGATTTGTGCTTGCATTACAACCTGATAACGCCCACAAGTACAATTAATTAGTATCAGTAATTATGAAATACCTAAGAGAATGACCATAACCCGACATAAATGTCTATTCTGCTACCTATATAATAATAATAATAATAATAATCCACTTCACAACACACAGATCTACTTGATCCCACACTAAGCTATAAGCTTGTGTCGTGGATACCAAGCAAACGTGGTATATACTACACATATTATTACATATATATTATACTATAGATATATATATACACACCCAGACTGGAAAATGGAACTCTGTGTTCATCACACAAAGTCCACCCCCACCGGGAATCGAACCCGGAACCTCTTGATTAGCGGGCAGGCATGGTGACCATTGCGCCAATCGGGTCGTCAATAATATAAAAGCGAAAGTTTACTCTCTTACTAAACGCCAAATTTCGAAAACCACGTCAAATATGAAGCTGAAATTTGGCAGACAGGTAGTCTAAGTCGAGTAGGTAGATATAAGGATTTCACAGAGTTTTCGCTGAAACTCCGATACAACGCGGATGAAACTGCGTTGGACAGCAATTATGTCATAAAAATACTTACTTCATTGGGTATATAAGGCAATTCAATATATCGTTTGACACTGCGAACTTCCTCAGCCGTTTCATTTATGTAGCCCCAACCAGAAACAAAGAGCTTCCCAGTGGATGGATCTTTACTTATGTCATAAGATGGCAGGCATGTGGGCCGAATGTAATCTATGTAAAAAAAATAAACAAGAAATGTTATACATGTTATGTCTGTCTGTGCTTTAGATTGTGTACAAAGTCCCAACTGAGCTCACATTTTGCTGCTTACTTTAATATACAAGATGTGGTAAAATTTGTTACAAATATTTACAGGGCTAAAATTATACGTTATAAAAAACAAGATAAGCGAGAAAATAATTTTATAAGTTTGGTAGATTTTAGTGTATGAGGAAAATAAATTCAATAAAAACATTACAATTACTTTCACAAGGAATACAATATACGTAACTCACTAATACGTATACGGCACGTAGCCATGACGAAAAACTTTTTGATCAAATGTTATAACTTTAATATATACGTAATACTTGTAAGTTTTCTACTAAGTATATTTGATTTTACCTGCATAATTGGCCATTTCATTTAACTCAATCAGAGCTATATCATTTCGACGGCTTTTATCTGTTGTTTTGTAATTTGGGTGTAGTGTTGTTTTCTTAATTTCAAAATTAATTGCATTACTTGAGCATTTCGTTGTAGCATTTTGTTTCTGTAACTCTTCGCAAGCGAGGTCGTGTTCTCCGAGGCGGACGAATAATCTAAATATTAAAAAAAAACATAAATAATACAACATTCACTTCCACCTAATAACTTCACAAATATTACATTATGATATATCAAACGATTCATTTTTCCTGAAATTCTGAAACAGGCGAAACAGCTGTTTTACCTGAGTTAGGATTCCCTCCAAAATCCCAGGATGACAATCCTTTCTAAGCTGATGTGTCCGTCCCATAAACCTTACCTCCATCTACTAATTATTCTATAGGGCTCTATAGAACCTATATCTATGGTACATACAAACTTTTCACTTCTATTTTAAAGTTTGAATTTTAGAACGACATAATATTCTTACCGCCGCACTCAGAGTCGATTTAATGGTTACTTAACGGATTTTAAGTAAGGATTAAAAAAAATTCACTCTCAGAGACAGTTAATCCTCCATTAATCCCGTTTAATGATGATTAACTTTAAGTGACGGCTGACCCTTACTTAAGAGTTAATTGGAGATTTTTGACATTTAAAAGTAAGGTTATGTTTGTTTTTGTTATTAAAATTTCAAAACCAAAGTTGGATTTTTGTAACTTTCAGGGCGTCGATCACGTAACAGTAATTAGAAAAGCATGTCTGACCTAGAAGATTTTATTGAGTTTACGAATTGCTGGACTTCCAGGTGTTATCGGGTACACATATTAAAATAAGAAGTCCTGGTAGAATATCATAGAAAAGGATGATTTTCTTTTAAGGTTCAGGCAGTAACAGGCCCGAATTTGGATTTTTTTAAGTTGTAGCTCGATGGCCTGGCGGAACTCATGATAGTTTTATTCACTATAGTAGTGCACTGAAACAGCTATCAGGTGTATTGCAAGGTATACTGCTTGGTGAGTGATTATGCAGTAGGTAAATGATGTGCGTTTAACACCATTCTTGTCCTAATTCAAACAGTCAAGAAAAGTACAATAAAAGCCATATCAATAATCAAAACGAAAAATACTGTTGACAGTTTTTAGTATTTGGAAAAGGAAGTTTCCATATCTTCAAGTGAGTATGAGTATCAAATTAGACACAGTTGTGGCTGTAATTTGTGTGTGTACTACATTATATAATATCTCATTACCGTTAGATGAACTCCTGCTTTATACTGACAATGGTGGTGATTCTGATCATATTATATCCGGTACCTAACATAAATGATATACATAAGAAAATCCCAATAGTAATGGTTCTTGTTCAAACAATCCATAGTTGAGAGATTTTTAGAGATAACTAGTAGGTATAGATAGCTTTTTATGAATAACTAGCTGAGCCCCACGGTTTTACTCCACATGAGTTTCGGAATCCCCGCAGGACAGATTTTCTTTTAAAATAGTTTTATTTCTCGTCATAACATCAGCTATCTGCCTGAAAGTCCCGTTTAAATCGGTCTAGCTGTTTCAGTGTTTAGACAGAACAAACAGACAGACGGTTTCACCCGCGGTAATTTCGGAGTTCCCGCGGGAATTCCGGGATAAAAATTACCCTATGTCCTTCTCTATACCCCTGACAACGTGCATGCCAAATTTCATCCAAATCCGTTCAGCCGTTTTTGCGTGATTGAGTAACAAACATCCAAACATCCATACTTTCACATTTATAATATTAGTAGGATTATATTATACTTTCATATGCATTTAGTGAAAAATTGTTAATTTGGAATCACAAACAGACACTTCAATTTTATTTATATGTATAAATGTATAGATTAAAAACCATAAAATAATAAAAAAAGAATTGGTTATACTCAGATTTTGTTTGTTATTTGTTTTTTTAAGGTGTAGGTAATAACAATATTTGCTAACAGAGTGGTTGCACCTTGGAATGGGCTACCGGAAGAAGTCTTGGCACCTAACAATTATTATTTGAAAACAGATTGGACAAATATTTGAAACAAAAGATAGAAAAATAGTAATGTACAACTGGATACAGGCACCTATTAGCTGTTTCAACTACCTGCCTGAATTTTAAATAAATAAAATAAAACTAGTTCATTTAAAATAAATAATTTTAGTATTGTAATTCTCGTTTTTTTTTTAATTCAGCTAGCTCTAGTTTTGCCATCTACAATATCTTAATTTTTTTCTTCCTCCAACTCAGCAGCTCTCTCAGCAGCTTGTTTTTAATGTCTCCAACTAAAAAAATACACTGATTAGAAGTACATATTTTAGAATACATATTATAACACACATTAGCTATGCCCTGCGATTCCACCCGTTTGAGTTTCTGAATTTCTGCAAGAACTCCCAAGTAGCATAATTTACACCTTATAACATCATTTAATTGGCAGAGAAAGTCCCGTTCAAATAGGTTCAACCGTTTCAGAGATTCACGTGCGGAAATCTCAAAGATCCCGCAGGAATTCCCAGATAAAAAGTACCCTATGTTTTTCTCTGTACCGGTGAAAATGTGTATGCAAAATTTCATGTTGATCGGTTAAGCCATTAAGGTGTGAAAACGTAACAAATAAACAAACTAAGTTTCACATTTATAATAAAAGGATTTCAATTACAACTTGGTATTTTGCCCAACCCTGTTGAGTTGTTATTGAATGTTACCTTTTCTATAATGCTTATTATGCTTCGGTTGAGGTGGTGGATTTGATGGTCCACCTCCAGTTTTTAAAAGATAGCTTTGCTTTTACGGGCCATAGCCTTAAGGTTATCCCATGCTGTTTTTAATGTAGTTACATCACGCTGCAAGTAAAAAAAGTATAATTAGTTCTAGTTATATTAACAAAAAGTGTATACAAGCAATAACTAGAGTACAAGTATATACAAGTAATACAATACCTTGTATACAAGTGCATTACTATTGAACTCGTCAGTGACTGAAATCCAGGCCATTTTTTCTTTAAAACTGACTTTCCGTCGATCAGTTTTGATTCAATTATCGATGTTTAATTAATGTGCAAGTAAAAATTTTTCGTCCAGGGTAAAGTTTGCAACTCATTTGCGTGGTGTTTTATTTTGCTCCTGAAATATAAAGAAAACCATATAAAAACATGCCTAACATATTTTTATTTTTTAACAATATGAAACCAATAATAATTACTTAATACTCACCATTTTTTATACAATAATTTCAAATTATTATTATATTACTAAAGACGAATTCTCCTTCTTAAAGCGCTCTCCACATTCGCGCGTGGTTCGCGCGCGAAGCCGCGAAACACCCGCGAACTATAAGTGTAGAATCATGGTTCGCGGGTGTTGAATGTGGACAGACCTTTAATAATGGCGGCTATTCCAATTTGAAAAATTTCGCGGATTGATTTGACGTAGATAATTGAAAAATGAAAATGGCGGCGTTCAATGTTGTCATATCACAAAAGTCATGGCATTCACGATTTAATTTTATTGAAATCAATTATTATTTCCGATTAAAGTAATAGTAAATTAACGCAATTAATTATTTCTAAAGAAAAATAATAACTTCACCTCATAAAAACTACAAAAACAAAAGTATCATTTCCATGAGTTTATGCATGTGGCAATGTCGCACTTTATCGATACGCATTTCGATAGGGTGCACCGCCCTATGCTTACATATAGTTGTCAATCTACTAATCAACAATTAATTTTTGTCTCTGGGAGCTACGGCGATTTAATTATCATTAGAGGTTTTAAGTAGCATTAGTTATGGGCCGATTAACGTTATTTTAATGAACGACTCTGAGTGCGGCGGTTAGTGCTTCTCTACACAATGGATCCACAGTGGCAATTATAAGGTTCTTTAATCTAAACTTATCGCTTTGGACTTTGCTTTGTGTAGTGTATTTACTATTCAATGAAATTTGTGTTTAAAATGAAAACCTTTATTCGAGCCAATGTAAAACAACATGGAATCGACTGAAAACGTTCCCATAGATAAAGCAAGCATTGCTTTACACTTCACTTTGATACGTGAATCAGTGAGTTAGTTTTTTGTTTTTCATATCTGTAGATATACTTACGGGTTCGCATTATTAAAGCAATGTGCTGCTGTTAGTACAAATTTTCCACTGATAAGAGCACCTCCACAAACTTTTCCATCAAATATCACGATTGCCAACCACGGGTATTGACCAATTCCTGCCGGACTGTCACCTAAAATTTAAAAAAAAATTTTGAACTTTTCCTTCTTTAATTATGGCGTCTATTACTATAATTCTGCCAATAACAATGTTTCTAAGAAATAAAAATGTCTTTTTCTACTACTTCAATTATGGCCAAACACGAAACGCTACGGACAATGTTAGATTGATCCGCAAGTTAAAACATGGTTCTCACTAAATCCAGTTTTCTGCTCAGGGTTCAAAATAGATGCTGAAAGGTGACTGAAACAATGAAGATTAACGGGACATACGTGTGTTCAGTGCGGCTTTCTCCCGACAACAACCGTTCGGGTTCTAACACCAAATACCGAAGTAAATTTTTTGGCGGTTTTAATATTCGATACCATTTGTTAGAGAATCGAAAGACGCGTTCAAAGATAAATTGTTTCAGTGAATCAAAAACAATTAGTGTGAAATAGAAACTTATAAAAGAATGTAAAAAATAACATCTGAGAACAGCACGGAAGTTTGGAATCAACCAGTGCCGGTAGAATTAATCGATGAAATAGAAAATAGTATAATTTTTTGTCTTGAAACTTTCGTAATTTTTTAGATATTTTAACGCTTAAAATTCGATATTTTTATATTGATAAAACCTTATATTGTAGTTTATTTCTGTTACAGAACGATTTTAAGAGCTTAGGTATGCGTGTGACTTATGTTTTTGAACCTATAACGACGCATCGGGAGTTACGAAGTGTTGGTTTTTTTACTTGTTTTCAAACTCCTGTCAAGTTAATTGAACTATATGCTTATACAGATAGAGTTGGAAATATATTGAAGTTTTTCTTTGATGGTTCAAATTTGGCCTTTTAACACTTAGTATAATATAAAAAGGTGATGTCACGAAACTTAAGCCCCCTCCCACCCCTTGTCACACGATGTCATACTTCGTCGACCACGTCCCCTACCCTTAACGTGTGACGTACTTTATGGATAGTCCCTTAACTGATGTGAAAAGAAGTAAAAAAGGCTACTTTGTCGTAATTTTATCATAATAATAAGTATAGCTTTTTTATGTCATAGGGGGCAAACGGGCAAGTGGTGCATCCCTGATGTTAAGTGATTACCGCCGCCCATGGACATCTGCAACACCAGAAGGCATGCAGGTGCGTTGCCGGCCTGGAATGGGGATGGGAACTGGCTTTCAAGTAGGGCTGCCGGAACAGACCGTTAGGCGCTTGACGACAGATTTGCACCTTGAAGGTACTAGAGAACGCCCTACCATCATGCTATGGTTTCCTCACGATGTTTTCCTTCACCGACAGTTCAAGCTCATTGTTAGGGTTTGAACCTACGCCTTGCGGCGTTTGATCCGAACGCACCTACTACTGAGCTATCATCTCTGTGAAAGCTTATTACTTGCTCTGTTACTCTATACAAAAAATGTGTTAATGTTTTTCTCACGTAATATAATAAACAGTCTTACCGAAAATCCTCAACCCAGCAATGTGGGTGTCGAGACTGCAACACTGACTTAGAGGATCTGCAGGTATCTCAGATGATGGACAGTCGTGGATATTTGTCGGGGCGGTCCTTTCTATATAATGCAATGGACAGCAAACCTACGATGAAATATAATAATAATTATAATAATAATAATAATAATAATAATCCACTTCACAACACAGATCTACTCGATCCCACACTAAGCTATGAGCTTGTGTCGTGGAAACCAAGCAAACGTGGTATATGCAACATATGTTTAATTACATATACCTTTTTGTCGCACCAAATATTATAGTATATAGTTCTGGTGGTCGTCTATGGTTTTCATCATAAGCTCCACTAGTGATTGTCGGAAACAAATGAACAATTTACTATAAAAATACCCAAATCGCTATAGGTCTGTCTATATTTAAAGAGTTCCTTCGATTTCTCCAATGATTTATAATCAGATTTTGACTTCATGACAATGAGACTACCTACCTTTCAACAAAAAAAGAATTTTCAAATCCATCCAGCCGTCTTCGAATTTCCGTGGGAATTTTGGCGTAAAAAAACTCTAGATCTTTTTCTGTAACCCTGAAAACTTATATAACATGCTTTGTCCTGAATGAATGATGGATCAACGCACAGCCTAACCCCTGATCGTAGAGGGCGTGTTCTTTGTATGACGTACACATCATCGATTTTTGAAAATTCAACCCCTAAGGGGGTGAAAATGGGTTGCAAAGTTTGTATGGAACAATTCCGCGAGAATTCCGAAATTATCGCGGAATTGGGATGTGGACTACTTTTGAAAATCTAAATTCTAATTAGTCCGTCAGTTAGAAAATAAAAAAAAACAATAGACACGTATTTTTTGCTTTTTCAAATAAATTTAAATATCTAGAGATAAAGCGCATTAAAGTTTAGGGTGAGGGGGTCGTGACGTCACTAACCGCTAAAACCGCCATACAAATTGTCAGAATAGTGACGTCACGCGAAATTTCACCTCAATATATCGCCGTTATTTTTTGATTACGTAAAAAAAGAAAAAATACGTGTCCAATATTTTTTAATAGTCTACAAGACGGACTAAAAAACAAGAAATTTGTCAACATGCCCATTGTTCCGCGGCGGGCGGAAACTGCGCGGGACAGCTAGTGTAAAATAAACTTTTAACAAAAAAAATCGGCGACCAAATCACGGATAGATTTTTATTTTCTAAATTTGATACCTATTCAAATAAGTAGTATAAATTTTATTTGTAAATCGCATGCAGTTTGCACCTGGTAATATAGTGACACTTTGCCTATTAATCGATGCCAATTTTTCTTTTTACTGTAAGTGTTAGTGTTTACTATGTTGGTGTAACTTTTAAATAAATAAATAAATAAATAAATAAATATCTGCGGAGAGGTATAGCTACAAGCTTGATACGTGTGACCAACGCGAGGGCTTTTTGTGGGAAGTTTAGTGTCCTTTTAATGACACTGGAATCAATGTCTATTGTATAGTTACAGCTACAGCCTTAAGTTATAGGGGAGCTTACCGCAAGAAATTTCTTTTGTTTACAGCGAAAACTATTTATGGAAAAATAGTTGACCGGTTTTATTTTTAGAATTTCCCTTGTATAGCTGCATTGGTTCACAGGTACGCATTCTCCTGCTTCGCCATTGACGCTGGAGCACGTCTCAATTGGGTCTGAAAATAAAATAACTTTGCTAGAAACGAAAATATTCGAACAACTGTTTTTCTCTCCTTGAGTACCAAGCTACCGTGGTATTAGGTATATTGTACAACATATTATTACTAATACCTATATTATACACACCCATACTGGAAAGTGGAACCCTGTGTTGATCACACAAAGTCCACCTCCACCGGGAATCGAACCCGGAGCTTCTTGATTAGCGGGGAGACATAGTGACCTTTTGAGCCAATCGAGTTATCATACCCATACCATATAATTAGCTTGTAATCATAGCATAATAACATAAATCTATATAAAATTACTATTGGTTTTTTATTATTATTATAATATATTTTTGATATTTAATTTTTTAAGAAGCTTTTTTGTGTGTCACTACATCATAACATATTATAAAACAAAGCCCTCCGCCACGTCTGTCTGTCTGTCTGTCTGTCTGTCTGTTCGCGATAAACTCAAAAACTAGGTACTCAACGGATTTTCATTTTCACCAACAGATAGAATGGTTCAAGATGGGAGATTTATATGTATACTGTATAGTTTATCCTGGAATTCTTGCGAGAACTCCGAAATTACAGCTAACAGCTAACTTGGTAATAAGTAAAGTTACCTTGTAAATTAAAACTAGAACTTTGTGTCTTAGAGTAAGTAAATAGTTTTTTTATATAATCTACACACAAGAACCCATCGCTGGAAGGATAATAGTTCCGGAGAGACATCTTGAATGAATTGCCGAGGGAGACCCGAGTCCCGACATTCACGCGGGTGAAACCGCGGGGGAACGGTAGTAGTGAACTAGTTTACAAAAAAAAATATTCAATTTATTATGTGACGAAAAGCAAAACGCGGATAAAAAAGTAGGAGAAAATGGTTAAAGAGAAATCATACTCACCCGAGTTAAAGCTAGCCAAGACGTAGACTGTGGTCAAGTAAATGTACAAAACTTGTATAGTAAATATTAAATTAATTTTATTGAAACTCATAATTTCAACACAATTTTCTCAATATTTTAAGCAAATAATACCGTTTCAGAACGATTATATTATATTCTTTGGCCAGTAATAAAATATTATTATTATTTTAAGTGCGAGATTTAAGTAATTTTGAAACAAAATTAAGTATATTAAAAATGGAAAATTCACTTAATTCCGTTTCGCCATATAACAATAGATTTAATATGATATACCTAAACCACAAAATTATGTTACCTATACTTAGATAATTAAATTTTAATAACAAAATATTGTGCACCGATACCAAAAACCCTACTTAGCACTTCACAGTCACGATAAAACTCCACATTATAACTATAGGTATATCCCACCAAAAACATTTTCATGTAAACTTTTGCCAAGACGAGACCATAATATGACTCGCACTATCAAAATTTTATCAGTTGTAGTAGAAGCTGTCAAAGTGTTGTCAGATCTTATGTAGAGAAAACATGAAATTTTTTCGCTCTTGTCCTTTCGATATCGAGCATTTTTTTTTGTATGGAAAATGAACAACGCTGGATACAAAAAAACGCTGTGACATTACGACGAAAACGAAAGGACGAGAGCAAAAAAAGTTGTGCTCCCCCTACTGATCTCATGTTTGTTCTAAAGGGTCTTTCAATAGGGACGGGTCGATGTTGGCAGCCTGTGGCGGCCATGTTGTTTTAACGTCGTCTTTCTAACCTATATTTTTTTATTCAGTTAGTAATGCCAAATCACCATGGCAAGTTACACGGTTGAGCAACACGTCCAAATGTTAAAAATGTATTACCAAAATGAGTGTTCGTTAGTGCAAACGTTACGTGCATTGCGCCCATTTTACGGCAGACGGTGAGAGGTGACGTGAATTGGCCACCGAGATCCTGCGACTTATCACCTTTAGACTTTTTTTTGTGGGGTTTTCTTAAGTCGCAGGTCTATACCAATAAGCCACAATCGACCGATGCCCTTAAAGTCAACATAGCTCAGGCTATCGCTGAAATTCAACCCGAACTATGCGGCAGAGTTGTTGAACATTGGACAACTCGAATTCGTGCCACCGTGAGAAGCCGCGGCGGACATTTAAACGATGTGATTTTCCACACATAATGGCATATATAGCTCTTTCAAATAAAAAAAAAAATCGTTAAAATCTCACACACGGCCTTTTTTATTTCATGTCAAAATCGACCCGTCCTTATTGAAAGACCCTATACTTGAGATCTGACAAAATTTTGACAGCTTATAACTCTACACGGGCTTACTCTACAAGATCTAACTTTACAAACTCCTACACCTTAATCAAAATATGTGGCTTCCAGGACATAAATAAATACTAAAAATTTTGATGATCATCAGTGAGTCAGTGACGAAATCAGGTTTTTAGATATAAATAAAATCTAAAATATAAGAGCTATGCAACCAATAATATTATAAGGGTTCAAAAAAACGACGAAGTGCTTCTTCAAAATGTAGGTATAGTGCCCTTTGCTCGTCTTGGCAACGGCACGGCACGGCACGGCACGGGGCACGGCAGTGTCCCCAAATACCGATAGTTCATTTAGTGTACATAAGTGGTACCTATTATATACACATTTTAACACATGCGTAGAACTATCTTTATTTTGTACTAGCTATATCCCGCGGTTTTGCCCACGTCGACTTCGTAATTTCCGCAGGAACTCTTTATTTTAGTACCCGTATAGACTTATATGTAAAATTTCATTGTGATCAATTGAGTGGTCTAGGTGTGAAAGAGTAACAAACAAACTCACATTCGCATTCATAATATTAGTTAGGATTAGCCGAAATTTTGGGTGAGTTTTCCTTATAATAAGGAAGTGTTTTTGAATAATATTGGGTGATGTTTATTAATTTACTAGCTGTTCCTCGCGGTTTCACTCGTGTTAATTTCGGTTTCAGAGTATCCGCGGCAATCCCAGAATAAAAGTAGGTACTCTATGATGTCCTTCTCTGTGTACCCCAGAAAATATGTATGCATAATTTCAAAATGATCGGTTGAGTAGTGAAAGCGTAACAGTAGTGAGTAGGGATGGCACGAGTAGTTGGGATTCGCCAAAGTTTTGTGTCAGTTTCTTTTAAAATAAGGAAGGATTTCGTAAATAATATTCGATGGTAGGTGAGTAGGTTAAAAATATTTATTAATTTATTTTTCTATGTGAAACAATATCACGTATCCATTTCGTGTGAGGAAACACTTTGGTATAGACTCCCGGCACTGGGAGCTTTCCGCACGGCTTCTGTCCAAAGCTGACGACGCCGACAACTTCGAACCTGTCTCCGTCCAGGTTCATCAGCGGCCCGCCCGAGTCACCTGGACAAGTGTCCTGGCCAACAACCCCTCCGGCGCATATTTGCGATGTGTCCACTTCTACCGTACCATTCTTTGAGGACCGATAGAGCGTCCGACATTCCTGAAAAAATGGATATCATTTGAGGGCGCCAGCACCAAAATTCGATTCGAATTCTATGTGCCTATGGTTCTAGCCACAGAGCAAATAAATGAAATAGAGAGGACATGTAGGCGGAGCAGGCGCGCCACCGCGCCATTGGAAAGGAAGTCCGAGCACACTCACTAATCTTACTTCCATTTGCTTGTCTATCACGATTCATGAGATACAGACTGGTGACAGAGACAGAGACGTACAGACGAACAGCAAGCTCTTAGTAATAGGGTCCCGTTTTATCCTGTGGAAAAGGAATCCAAAAAAAAAATACCAAATCTAGAGTTTTACTTTAAAAACAAATTGACGATTTCTTTTTCCTTATAGTCGAGGCAAAGTTTTTATCTACACTAATATTTATTGTAAAAGAGGTGAAGTTTTAAGTCATAAGTTGATAAGGGGTTATCTCTGTAACTACTGAATCGATTCTAGAATTTTTTGCATTGACAGTAAGCTACATTATTCCTTGGTGAGATAAGAGATAAGAGCACCTTTGACAATGTGTATGTAAAATTTTATGATGATCGGTCGAGCAGTTAAGAAGTAAAAGCGTAACAAAAAACTCCTACACATTTGTACAGTTTTTATTATTTTAGCTGTTTCTCACGGTTTCACCGGCTTTATTTTGGAGTTTTCGCAGGAATTCCGGGACAAAAAGTACCCTACGTCCTTCTGTGTACCCCTGACAACGTGTATGCAAAATTTCATGATGATAAGTTGAGCCTTTAAGATGTGAAAGCGTAACAAACAAACAAATAAACTCACATTCGCTTTAATAATAGTAACGTGCAAATTGTTCTCAGCACAGAACAGAAAATAACAGATAGAAGGGGCAAATCACAGATAGAACCAGTGTCGCCGGGTGATTTTCACACACAAATCTATTCATTACGCATTAAGATATTCATTAACGTAAAGAAACGTATTAAACGTTTGATGGTTATGTTTTAATTAGACACCGTTTTCAAAATTCACCGTCTTTGTAATATTATGGTAAATAATACTTGGGATGGCAGTAAAAGAAGTTTTGGACAAGACTTCATTTGCAACGGTAGCGCGCCTGTCCCGCCTACATGTCCTCTCTATAGTTAATTTGTTTGCTCTGTGGTTTCAGTAATCCGTTCATCATCATATACTTACATACAGCGGCACGTAAGGTAATTCAACTCCTTGTTTGACACTGGAAATAGTCTTAGAAATTTCATTTGTAAGACCCCAACCGGCGGTAAAAAACTTCTTCGTCAACGGATCGAAGTTTTCATCAATTACCGGAAGGCATATGGGCCGGATATAATCTAGAATATAAATAAAATAAACGAGCATAATTTATTTATCTGTACATATTAAATGCTTTGTCCTGAATGACTGATGGATCAACGCACAGCCTATACCGCTGATCGTAGAGACCTGAAACTTGGACGGTGTGTTCTTTGTATGACGTAAGCATTCGATACGAAATAATTTTTGAAAATTCACCTCCTAAGGGGATGAAAAGGTTGCACACCACAGGTTGCAAAGTTTGTATGGAACAATGCGCGGGAACTTCGAAATTATTCGAAACCGCGCGGGACAGCTAGTAAAACAATAAAATCCTTTATTAACCGACTTCAAAAAGGAGAAGGTTATCAATTCGGATGTATTGAGAGTCTAGTAAATGTTAACCCACGGATGATGATTGTCTAATCATCACCACATCGACATCGTTATCATTTGCACAAGAAATGTCGGAGTCAAAACAATGCCTAATGTTGGCGATAATAAATTGTATACGAATCGAAACAACAGATTGGTTTTTACGTGCTGTTGTTGTTTGTTTATATAACTCGTACTAGCTGTCGCACGTCGTATCACCCGTGGCGATTTCGGAGATCGATCCCGCGGGAATTCCGAATTTACCACGTCCGAACCTTCCTCTTGATGACGTGAAACTGTCATGTTTTTAAATATTTTGGAGTTGGTACTTCAAAAATGTATATGTATGCCCAATTTAAGTCCTTATTCTTATATTTACTTCCTCTGGATAACGACGTGAATTCTCTGATTATCATTATTGTATTTTTTTTACGTAGTACAGTTTTCAGAAAGATAACTTTATTATACGTACTGGCAATTTGTACCTACGTAAACATTCGTCACACAAACGGCGTTGCCAGACAGGAAAATTTCACAATTCGTCAATTTAAAAAACACGAGCATCCGACTCGCTACTAAAAATTAGGTTTATGTACAGAATACAGGTCCGTGGGTTTGAGCAATGAGTAAAACTAGACAAAAGGTTTTTTGACGGGAATAAAAGATGGCGGCTCGGTCATTTATTTTCATGTCGATAAAAAATTGTTAATTTTTTTTTGTGTTTTATGGTGCTGTATTGGACAATAATTTCACAATGACGATTTTTTATGTGCTCAAGAAGTTATATGACATTTTGAGCTGATTTTTTCGGTTTCCTCCGAGAGCTCCGAGAAAGTTCTTGCGAGCTAGAGTACCGTGGCTTGCAATTTCAAACCGTACAATAAAGTATTAATAGAAAATACATTGATCTAATTAATTTTACTTGAAACTGACTAAATGCAAAAGTTCATAAAAAAGAAGAAAGAAGAAATCTAGACAAACGGATAGGTTTCAAGTAATGAACAAAGCCAAATGATATATCAAATTGTGTTTATTATGTAACTTTTGTTTCTATCATTTTTCGTTTAAAATAAAAAACGTGGCGGTTTTGCGATTACAATATGCACGTTTTGAATTCCAGAATATCTAACAATCAACCAAAATAAATATAGGTACTTCCAAAATTGAAGCTGTATATCGTTATCATCGTTATAATCGTTATTTTTCTGATTGAAACTGAAATATGATAGCAACAGAAGTTACATGATTGCCCTGCTGTCATCATAAAGTACCTAGGTATTTTCTACTTAAGCATGTCGCCGGTGTATGATGCTGATAATCAAAATTCTATTGAGATTTTTCAGATAAATTTAGGGGTTATGAAAAAAAGTGTAAATATAAAGGATGTAGATCTTTTTATTACCTACAACTTTACCATTTAACTTTTTTCCATAGGACTTGTAGTTTTACCGGAACTCGAGATAAACCGTTTTTTACCCCTGAAACCTCACCCCCTTCCTCTTCCCGACCTCAGAACGCCCGTAAATTATTTTTCTTTTCGTCTTTGTTATATTCTATTCCTTTTCCAATGAGTGTCATCCTACTTTTATTTTTTTTGGTTTCAAAAAATATCGACCCTGGTCTAAACGTCTGCGACATTAAGAATTTTCTATTTCTTACCTGAATATGGAACCAGTTCCGCCAACTCAATGAGAGCTATATCGTGATGGGACGTGGTATCATTTGGATTGTATTGTGGATGTGTTGTTACTTTCTCAACGGGTATGTTGATGGCCGTGTTTACACATTTCTCGGCGTTGCCATTAATCTGTTTTAAATACTCGCAAAGTAAGTCGTGCTCCCCAAGGCGGACTTCTGTCCTGGAAAAAAATAGGCAATTTGACTATTTTTTTTTTAGTCCGTCTTGTGGATCAATAAAAAATATTGGACACGTATTTTTTTACGTAATCAAAAAATAACGGTGATACATTGGGTTGAAATTTCGCGTGATGTCACTAACCAGTGCAGTTTGTATGGCGGCTTGTAGCGGTAAGTGACGTCACGAGCCCCCACCCTAAACTTTAATGCGCTTTATCTCTGTGTATTTCCATTTATTTCAAAAATAAAAAATACGTGTCTAATGATTTTTAATTTTCTAACTGACAGACTAATTAGAATTTTGATTTTCAAAAGTCGTCAACATCCCTAATTCGTAATAAAATAAATAAACCTGACACAAACTACCAGCGTCGTTTTTAACCTCAAAAAGTTTAAAGACAAAACTTCAAAGGGTCATCCAGTGTCCATGTACCTTCGTTCGTCGATTTCGACTGTACCCAATAGGGTCATTATAGAGAAAACTTCCCGATGGTTTCATCCTTAAATTTCGTAACGTTTCATGTCCTTTCCTGTATACCTCTGACAACGTGTATGCAAAATTTCATGATGATCGTTTGACCCTTAAGGTGAGAAAGCGCATGCGAATGTGCATTCTCGTTTATCATATAGTAAGGATATTGGCAAACGAGGAAATGTGAACTTTGCACCGCACTCTGAAAATAACCCTAAACAAATAAGGTTGAATGATATACCTACATAAAATTAAAACTCGCTCTTATTTCTTTGATTTTTGAGTTCAATGCACACAATTAGTTCCAATATACTTGCTTATTAATTTGCGTTCTCAACTTTGATCTACGTTTGTCCGAAAAATTGAAGGGGAAGTTGGGTTATCGAAGACAACTAGAGGTCAAACTTACACATTGGCGTTAGTGAGAATGTCTCCGCTCACGCAGTGTGCAGCTGTGAGCACGTACTTGCTGCTGATGAGGGCGCCGCCACACAACGGCGATTCTTTATCCGATTCATAGACAATAATCGCCAACCATGGATATTGACCGACTTCCGTTGTTGTGCCACCTGAAAAAAAAAAAAAACTAATTTATTTTACTTTATTCGGAAAACCAACTATAAAACAACAAGCCAATTACAGATTTTCGCATGTGGGTAATAGTTTTGAAAAACTGAAAAGCTAAAAATAAAAAGCTAATAACAAAATACCGATTTAATCCAAAAGACAAAAACACACGTAATATTATTATTGGTATGTGCTACCACTGATCGGTTTGAATTCGGTGACAAGCCCGCTGGTGTCTGCCCACTTGGATTGTTCTGCTCACAAAGGGCTGGTGGCGGGAGTCGACTTAGCCCATCTTCCCCCTCCATATTTGGCTTGTCACCGACTTCATACCGATCAGTGGTAGGACATACCAATAATAATATTACGTGTGTTTTTGTCTTTTGGATTAAATCGGTATTTTGTTATTAGCTTTTTATTTTTAGCTTTTCAGTTTTGTGTTTTTGGAAGTCGGTTTTAATTTTTTTGTTAAAATTTTGTTTATTTCTCGCTTTTAAGTGACTTAGTTTGTAATTTCTCTAAGTTACAATAGCCTAATGTCAACTGCTCATCACCTTTTACAAAATATTGCTTTTCCCGACGCAGGGACGTTAATTGTTGAGGAGTTCTCCTAGTACATCACCATCAGTTCCACTTCACCATATACTATACATTGTGACGGGTATAAATTGTATAGAAACCATATTAAAGTTAACGATTCGGAACCCGTGAAATACCCATTATTGAGTAGTTCCGATGACCATCTGAGGTCTTCATCATCAGTTCCATTTCTTCAAATTTTGCTTTCCGAAAGCAAAGAAACGATTTACTATAAAAAATACAAAAATCGCTATAAGTGTACCCATAATTTTTGAAGAGTTCCCTCGATAACTCCAGGATCCCATCATCAGATCTCGACTTGGTGACAATGAAATCAATTTGGGAGTATCCCCTTTCAAACAAAAAATCCATTTTTGAAATCGCTCCAATCAGAACCCGTGAAATACGTAATATTATTGAGTAGTTCCGATGACCATCTGTGGTCTTCATCATCAGTTCCACTTCTTCAAATTTTGCTTTCCGAAAGCAAATGAACGATTTACTATAAAAAATACCCAAATCGCTATAGGTGTGCCTATAATTTTTGAAGAGTTCCCTCGATTTCTCCAAGAGCCCATCATCAGATCCCGACTTGGTGGCAATGGGACCTAATTGAGAGTAAACCCTTTCAAACAAAAAAAGAATTTTCCAAATCGGTCCAACCGTCTTCGAGTAATCGGTGAACATACATAAAAAAAAAAAAAAAAAAAAAAAAAAAAAAAACATACATACAATCGAACATAGAACCTCCTCCTTTTTGGAAGTCGGTTAAAAAATAAAATCAATTGACCAATAGGCAGCAGCATCATACACAATGGAAACAAAGTCCAACTGACCATCACTTATTGTTTACAAAGAATGAATATTTCGATGCTATCACATACACATACAAGTGAGCGGGGTTTGTCATTATCCTTCTATGCGAATGTGAGTTTATTTGTTTGTAATTTTTTTCGTTGCTAAAATTACAACAATATTTCATGAAGTCTCATTTGAACAGCTTAAGCAAATACGTAGACCTAACCAAGTGGCGCTTAAAACATTTTATCATGTTGATGAATATTTGTGGGCGTCCAAGTTTCCGAGATATAAGAAGCAGTTTTTTAAAGTTCGGCGAAAATACTGCGTTTGCGATTTTAATTGATTTATCAATAAAATGCTCAATTTTCTTCAATTTCACATAATATCTTAATCTACAATAATATTTAAGAATCTATGTAACAAGCAAGTAGAAGTGTTTTTTTTTTTATTTTACACAAACTTTTATAATGATTTTTTTCAAATCAAGCTTTTCAGAGTTTCAACTTCAAATGTCTGTAAAAAAAACCACTGTGCTAGTTTTTAAATAAATATTTTTTTCAATCCTTACACATTTGTTTTTATCTGTTTCAATATTTATAATTGAAACTATTCAATTTCAAATAATTAGGTAATCCTTACCAATTATTCTATCAGCAAAAGATGTACTCTGACGACCACAACAGACACTGGTAGCAGGATCTGGCGGTTCATCTCTCGGAGTACAAACAGACTCTTCTGGTGTCATCAGCTCAGATTTCACTTTTATAGCAGCACTGTTCGACCTCTGATTGGATGATTCGCAGCAAAGTCTATACGGTTCGGGGCCGTTGCATCTTTGGACAAAATTTTCTAAATAAACTGGCTGTCCCCGCGGTTTCACCTGCGTCGAATCGAAATCCCCCCGGGAATGGGCATGTTGACTAATTTTTTTTTTAGTCCGTCTTGTAGATTATTAAAAAATATTGGACACGTATTTTTTCTTTTTTTACGTAATCAAAAAATTACGACGATATATTGAGTTGAAATTTCGCGTGACGTCACTATTCTGACAGTTTGTATGGCGGCTTTTGCGGTTAGTGACGTCACGACCCCCTCACCCTAAACTTTAATGTGCTTTATCTCTGTATATTTTAATTTATTTGAAAAAGCAAAAAATACGTGTCTATTGTTTTTTAATTTTCTAAAAGACGGACTAATTAAAATTTAGATTTTTAAAAGTTGTCAACATCCCTATTAAGCTGAAATTTGGTGTGTAAGTATTTTATGAAGAGAATAGGTACTAAGCTAAGAAAGGATTGTCTTATACCTACTAGAGACCACTTGATAGTAATCGATGCTATGCTTTCGTTAGTTATAGACAGATACACTGCAACGCTATTTTTATTAGAAGAATAGTTACAAAAAATAATTAGGTACGTATCAATGTTTATTACCTGGACTTCAAGAAAAAGTTCATTAATAAAGTTTCAGTAGCCAGATCCGGTTGATCTTTGACCACTGGACAAGTGTACAAGTTATTACAGCTATCATGTCCATCCAATGAAGAACATGGCTCCGGGCAGCACACCTGAAAATTTGAGTGGTTGTTTTTTTATATACTGACCCCCGCGGTTTCACCCGCGGTAATTTCAGAGTTCCCGCGGGAATTCTGCGATAAAAAGTACCTTACGTCACTCAGGATCACTGTAGCTTCATAAGAATTTTTAAAATCGGTTCAGTGGATCCAGAGATAGCTGTTCCCTGTGGTTTTACCCACGGGAAATTCGGAGTTCCCGCGGGAATTCCGAGATAAAAAGTACCCTTTCCAAGTCACTCAAGATCATTGTAGCTTCCTATAAGTGAAATAATTTTCAAAATCGGTTTAGTAGATCCAGAAATTACCCCCTACAACATCACAAACTCACGAACTTTTGCTCTTTATAATGTTAGTATAGACATGTTTAGTATAGACATGTTGGTCCACGGTATAGATAAATAATTGTAACACTAAATACGTTACTATACGCATATATTATGGTATCAGTTTAGTCACTAACTTTTATAGTATTTTCATTGTCACTGCATTTCAAACTGCTGAAGTATTCTCTAGTTTCTGTTGTAATTTCGTTCGAACTATTGAGTTCATTTGTGATGCGGTCACATTTATACACATCAACACACTGACCCCTCTCTCCTCTAGGTGTAACGCATGAGCTCTCTGAAATTAGTGATAGATATTGTATTGATTGCGGCGGATGATAAGCGGCAGTAAACGGCTCATCATCAGTACACGAATGCACGAGGAAGGCGGCCATTAGGGAGGAGTGGCGGCGTGTTGTGAAGCTTGCCACCAACACCTAAAGTGATGACCACGACCACTCTGTCAAGAGTGACACCGACGAAGAAGAAGAAGAAGATTGTATTGATAAGGAAATCAGAAAGATATACATCTAGCCTACAAGTCTATAATAATCTATACGTATTACGTATAAATAAACTTCGTGTCCCTTTGAAATATCAAAATGACAGTTTGTTTTTACTAAATGCATTTGAAAGTACCTACCTACCGTATCTACTTATAAAAAAAAAAGCATATTTTTTAATTTTTGTCTATCTGGCGGTTGGACGGATGGACCGATTTTGACGGGATTTTCACTAGCAGATAGCTGATGTCACAAAGAGTACTTACAATACAGGCAACTTTGACATTAGTCAAACTCACGTTCTAGTATTAGAATACAATAAATATTATGTCAATATTTATGTACTAACTGTTCCCCGCGGAAATTTAGGAGTTCCTACGGGAATTCCAGGATAAAAGTACCCTAATTCCCTCTCTGTACCCCTGACAACGAGCATGCCAAATTTCATTCAAATCCGTTCAGCCGTTTTTGCGTGATTGCGAGTAAACGTATCCAAGGATAAGAGCTCGAAAGCGCATTTTCATCCGACTTGCTTCAAATTTATCGTCACTGCTCAGCTCCTATGTGTCTTAGCGTTATGTTATATAGCCTTTAACCTGCCCAGGAGTATGGATTACAATCGTACCAACTTTGGTTAAAATACCTTCAGTAGTTTTTGACCCATGCGTGCACATACAGACAGAAAAATATACTAATTGAATTTTTGGCATTAGCATCGATCACCATTCATCCTCCAATACTAATTTTGAATATATGTATATTCAATGTATAGAATTGACCTCTCTACAGTTTTATTTAAGTACCTATAGATAGAAGATTTATCATACCAATATGAAATCTTATCCACGATGTGTATTCGGAAATATTTGTGAACACCAAAGGCGTTTCTTCCAGAGCGCAAGGTCTTGGACCGAACGAGTAAATCCCAACCAGCTCGTAGGCGTTGGTCGATCTATTCCGGTATATCAGAGGACCCCCAGAGTCTCCTGCGCACGAGTCCTCTCCTGGTCTACCTCCCGCGCAGAGTTGTCCTTGCCACAAATTGACAGTGTAATGCTTTTGACAGTCCTGTAAGATTTATTTAAATTAACCAGCTGTTAGACATCTTATTGAATTGAATTGAATTGAAAAAACTTCATTTGACACAAAACAAAGATTTACAGCATACGTATGCAACAACTAAACATATATATAACAGGTATTGAGGGTACGCCTCTCAACCGACGGACAGACGCCGCCAGCCGAAGAACTGTGGGCGGACTCCATCCGACGACTGAGAAACGGACACCTACTTAAAATAACGGAGACACTTATTTGAATATTGTGATAAGACACCGTGTTGCGACAAAAAGGCGGCCAGCTCAGCATAAGTCGGGTGGTTGTAAGAACCACCTGACGCTGGTCTTCCGCTGGAGCCCTGCGGAGGCGTCACGGACACAGGCAGACAAATTTATACACAACATGAACCAATACTATATATTACTTAAAGAAAAGTTAGTACCTACTTCTTATAAAATTATAACTGGGGTTTGTTAGGGAAATCGCTAGCGTTATGTGGATTTTGGCTTGGTACTTATGGACATTATTTAGTCCTTAGCTAATATTATAAATACGAATTTGAATTTGTTTATTACGCTTTCACGCTTTAACTTCTCAACCCGCAACCGATCATTATTAAATTTTGCATGTACGCTGTTAGGGGTACAGAGAAGAATATAGGTTACTTGTCATCCCAGAATTTCTGCAGGAACTCCGAAATTAAATCGAAAACCCTGGGAAACAGCTCGTTCTAACTAAAATTATATAAATGCGTATGCGTTTGTTTGTTTGTTACGCTTTCACGCTTAAAATAATCAACTGATGATCATAAAAGTTTGTGTACACGTTGTCAGTGGTACAGAATAGGAGATGGGTTACTTTTTATCCAGGAATTCCCGCGGGAACTCCGAAATTAACGGGGGTAAAAACGGCGCGGAATAGCAAGTTATTAAATAAAGAAATAATTATTTAATTAGACACTTAAATGATAAAATTACGTACTTTATAACCGACGAAAGGTAGTTGTACCTTCCGGATCACGTCACTGTTGAAATGGGGTGCGTTTATTGTTCCCCAGCCGGCATTTGAGAGTGTCAAGTTTTCAGCAGCACCGTTCGCGATGACTGTACTCGGCAGACATATTGGTCGTATGAAATCTGAGTAGATATTTGTAACAGTAATTAATTTCGCTTTACATCTATACATATAAAATGCTTTGTTCTGAATGACTGACTGACGGATCAACGCACAGCCTAAACCGCTGATCGTAGAGACCTGAAACTTGGAGGGTGTATTCTTTATATGACGTAGGCATCTGATAAGAAAGTATTTTTTTGAAATTCTACGCTTAAGGAGGTGAAAAGGGGGCAAAGTTTGTATGGAATAATTCCGCGGGAACTCTGAAATTAACGCGGGTGAAACCGCGGGGCACAGCTAGTCTATTATAAAATACTAGTCGATTCCCCATGGTCACATCCACGTTGATTTTGGAGTCCCCGCGGGAATTCCAGAATAACCGTAACGTATTACAACCAAAAAAAAATTAAATTTCATCTTTTCTCTATTCATGCTTGATAACGGGCTGCCAACTGGTAGGTGTAGTACCTACCCACGCTAAGCTAACTCTGAGTTTATGACCCTTTCGGCGAAGCATGAAAGAAATATATATGCCTATGGATTTAGATTAAACATTTGTCCATTGTTTTTTTTTGTTTTTCTTGTGTGTCGTGCTGAAATAAATGGACGTAGATAAGCAATAGTGTGTTAACCCACACTGGAGAAATTTTGAGTAGTTGTGTAGTAGTGAGTGTTTTAAAAGTAGGAGCGCCATTTTGTGTAAACATTTTTTATCTATAGGTATAATAAAAATGAATCGTCAAATGTGTTGGTAAGCGCATAACTTACAAACGACTGCACCAAATTGGAAAATTGATTTTTTTTTGAGTTCGTTATTGTCAGGACAAGGTTTAAGTATATAAAAGAATTTTGGAGTTCCTGCGGGAATTCCGAAACTCGCGCGGGTGAATCTCCGAAACGGTTGGACCGATATTGACGGGATTCACTGCTAATTAGCTGTTGTTATAAGGAGTAAATTAGACTGCATTGGAGTTCCTGCGGGAATCCCGGAACTCACGCGGGCGAAACCGCGAAGCACAGCTAGTGTTCAATATTTAGTACATATTTAAGCAATGTAATAAGGTAAACATATTATAATTAAAAAACGTTCCCTAACTCTCAATAAATGTTTCTGAACCAATAACTTAATTTTGTGGGTTAACATGTTATTGCTTATCTGCGTCCAAATGTAGTTCCTCTCTTGGTTTTCTGTTTCTTTATAAAATCAGATATTAGGCTAGTTTCCTGGGTAAAAAAATCAAAATTCTATTTAGTCCGTCAGTTAGATAATAAAAAAATAAAAGACACGTATTTTTTGCTTTTTTTAAATAATGGAAATATGCATAGATAAAGCGCATTAAAGTTTAGGGTGGGGGACTTGTGTCGTCACAGCTCGCTATAACGTGCGAACAAACTGTAGCGAGGCGTGACGTCATGTGAAATTTCGACTTGATATATCTCCGTTATTTTTTGGTTACATAAAAAAAAAAATACGTGTCCAATATTTTTTAATAATCTACAAAACGGACTAAAAAGAAAAATTTAGGAAACTAGCCTATTCAAGAGAGCATTAATCTCTCCTAAATAATATTGTTTTTTGTTTGCTCACCGGTGTAGGGTGCTAATCGTTGCAACTTGATTAAAGCTATGTCGTGCCTTCTGAATTCGTCGTTGGGATTGTAATGAGGATGTACTAGAATAGTATTTATTGGAATCTCTACAGGTTCATCATTGCAGTCCACCTTACTACCTCCAGCGGTAAAGCAATCCCGTCCATCATTTGTGATATTGTATTTTCCAAGCAACACCGTTTTTCTAGAAAAAAAAAAACAATCTTAAGTTTTATTTACTTTATTTATGACCGAAAAATTTAAAAAATACAAGAGTAATAATAATAATCCACGTTCACAACGTCGTCTACTTGATCCCACACTAAGCTATAAGCTTGTGTCGTGGAAACCAAGCAAACGTGGTACTTATATACTAAATATTATTACAAATACATATACTATAGCTGTCCCCCGCGATTTCATCCGCGGTAATTTCGGAGTTCCCGCGGAGGTTGCGGGAAAAAAGTACTCTATGTCCTTCAGTTCCCGAGGGAATTCCGGGATAAAAACTATCCTATCTTTTAAGTTGGACCATATTATAAATGGTTGCAAAATTTTATCAATATCCGTTCAGTAGTTTCGGAGTCCATCGCGGACAAACAACGTGACACGTGATTTATATATATTAGATTGTAGAAAATATATATACATATACACGCCCAGACTGGAAAATGGAACCCTGTCTTCATAACACAAAGGCCACCCCCATCAGGGTAGCATGGTGACCCACTGCGCCAGTGGGGTCGTCAGAAGAATCTGGACGCCCAAAATGAACAGAGTTTGCTAACGAAGAAATGTGCACTGGATAGTTCTTATTTTCCACCTCTTTACTTTCTGACACTAGCCTAGCTGTTACTCTTGGTCTCACCTTCGGGAACTTACAAATCTTTCGGAATATTTCTTTTAACGATCGTGAAAATCGCATTAAAATTGTCGCTTTTTTACGTAGTTAATATTATGCAGTCTTTGTTAGTGTTAACATTAAATTTTAACTCAGCCAGTGGTTTACTTCAATGTCAATCAGTATACTTACGGTTTGCCAACTTTGTCAACAGGTCCGAGCACACAATGAGCAGCTGTCAGAATGTACTGAGAACTGATCAACGCTCCAGAGCACAAATAACTGATCCTGCCGTTTAGCTCGTGACCAATACGAACCAACCATGGGTTTTGGTCCATCTCCGATTTGTAACCTGGAGTGAAATGAAAAGAGAGTTTCACCTACAGCGTAACCAACATGATATAGTACTCTTGTAGACCGGCCACGAGAATTAACGGTAAAAATAATTTTGTGGTCATGACTCAGCAGTACCTATGCTAATGCTATTTTTATTTATAGCCCAATTCGAACCATCGTCTATGGACGTTTGTTTGTTTGTTTGATTTGACAGGGTAATCACTATATGTAACTACTGAATCAAGCTATAGCATCCTTATGTAGCACTGGATACCTATACCTACTTTAATCCCGAGACGAAGTTCCCGGGGGAGATTGGAAATCCACGCGGTAAATAACCCATAACTACATACATAGTTATATAAGTGGAATAGTATTGAGACTACTTATCATTCTGATACAAATAGTTCTCGATTGATTTTCACCGGGGATTCCAAGAACTTGACGTAGAAAAAAAGACAGGCAGCAGCGGCGACAATCCGCACTAATATTATAAATTATAAATGCGAAAGTAACTCTGTCTGTCTGTCAGTCTGTCTGTCTGTCTGTTACGCTTTCACGACTTCTTATTTGGTCTGAGTTCAATTTTGTATACATTAGCAAGAGTATACAGAGAAGAACATAGGGTACTTTTTGGTCCCGGAATACTCGAGGAGTTCCTTTCGAAGTTTCCTCGGAAACCAGCTAGTCATAAATAAAAAACTCAAAAAAAAACTTTATTGTGTATTTTTTTTGTTATAACATTTTAATTCCTTCTCGGGGAATGCCGAGAAATTCACGTGGGAGAAGTGAAGAGGGCTAAAGCCATCAGTAAAAAAAAAAGCACCTGAATTTGAATTACTCCTCAAAACACCGCAGCAATGACTGCGAGGGTGCGGTGGTGTCGCTGACGGTGTGCACACTGGGTTTACTTGTACTCTCTTCTCCTGGGAGTCTGTATCTGGTTTGGGAGTTCCATCATCAGCGCGGGCAGCTGTGGTCGTTTCTATCACTGGACAACAAACCTGTGGAGAGATGTTAATATTTTTTATTTTAAATCATTTACCATAGTATTTTAAAACTAAATTCACAACACACATCCGCCCTGTCATTCAAATACTTTTCACTATCACTCTTACGTACCCACAGATACGCACATATACACTCTCACGCGCGCACGCTCACACATACACACACATGACACACACACGCGCGCGCACACACGGACACACATACACACACAAATACACTCAAGCAATCTTAGTATGTACTTATTTTTATTTCTGTTTCTTGGCGTGATAAATACTTAATTTGTTATGTAAGAGCGAGGTCTCCTGATACAGGTCTACTTAAAAGAAGAACCTTGTGCTGTGTATTTAGACTTAGATGGATGCGCGGCGAGCGGCGCGGCGGGGCTATAGAGTGGGCATGTTGACTAATTTTTATTTTTTAGTCCGTCTTGTAGATTATTAAAAAATATTGGACACGTATTTTTTCTTTTTTTACGTAATCAAAAAATAACGGCGATATATTGAGTTGAAATTTCGCGTGACGTCACTATTCTGACAGTTTGTATGGCGGTTTTGCGGTTAGTGACGTCACGACCTCCTCATCCTAAACTTTACAGCGCTTTATCTCTGTATATTTTAATTTATTTGAAAAAGCAAAAAAATACTTGTCTATTGTTTTTTTTTTATTTTCCAACTGACGGACTAATTAGAATTTTGATTTTCAAAAGTAGTCCACATCCCTATTCCACATTCAACTTGATATTTTCCGACACTCACACGCACACACTCGAGGCTCGCCGCTACGTCACGTCGTGTCGTGGCGTGCTTGGAGGCACGAAGTTGACGGGGGGTGGGGGGTGGGGGGGGGAGAGTGTCGCTTTTTTACGTAGTAGGCAAATCACTATTCTTCTCTTGTCGTAGGTATTGACAAGACATTCTTGTCTTACTTAGTCTAAAGTAATAAAAAGGCTCACCTTGGGTGTCCAATCGTTGTATCCACAGTGAAATGACTTGACATAATCATAATTTACTGGTTTTCGTTTTAAAATTGCAACTATATATTCGCATTGGGGTGTGTCTATGCATTCACCTAACTGGCCGATTGGAGTCAAGCAACTATCTGCATCATCTAAAAAAAAAGAAAAACAAAACACAATATCTATATACATATATAAAATGCTTTGTCCTGACTCCTGAATGACTGATGGATCAACGCACAGCCCAAACCGCTGATCCCGCATAAAATATATTTTAATCATATTGTTTATTTTTTAAATGCGGTGTATCAGGTTTTCAGTTAACACGTTGTATAACTTTGTCACGATAGTTTTTTTTCTTTTGTTATTTAAAAGTAGGTACAACAGTCGCTACCGCAGCTAGTGAAACTTCCTCTCAGCGAAGACATTGTGGATAGCATAGCACTGAGTAACGAGAAACGACAATGGTTATATGTATAACATTGTTATATTGCATTTTTATTCTAATGTGTACACTTGCACAGTCTTGTTTTATGTTGCAATGTTGCAAGTATAACAATGTTACATAATGTGGACATGTTATATAACAAAAGTTATCTAACATGTTACATAGTCTGTATGCACCGTAATATTCTTTTCTAATAATAAGTCATTTTTTTTTACGTTGCAAAAGAACACTACATACTGTCAGGTTTACCTATTAATTTCGGCTGATATAATATGAGTCAACGAGAAAGGTTCTTTAAATATACGTAGCTATGAATTTCGAAAATATACAAACAAATTGTAAACCTCGTCTTTTTTTTAAGTCGGTTAAAGAAAATTATAATTATCTACGTACCTAAAATTATCTATAGACAAAAAAAATCTGAATTTATTTCGGAGAACAGCATTATCAAGCAAATTTAAACTTACATTATTAAAATTTTACACTTAAAATCTTATACTAGGTGTAAGGCTCAAACGAAATAAAAAAAAATTATTTCGTCTGAGGTGTAAGGTTGATTGAGTTTTATTCAACCCATCGATACCTAAGCTTTTATGTAACCGAAATTCCTACGGGAACTCCGAAATTACCGCGAGTGAAACCACGGGGCACCGCTAGTTAGTAATAAAAAAAAAATAATATGTCATGCTAGCATATTATAGGTACTTCGCTGACTACTTTTCTGACAAAGGTATTGTTTAATTTTATTCTAACACCTCACTCAATAAGTCCCGAAGCCGTTATAACGAGCTACTTAAAAATGTTATGTCAAAATTTCGTGACTTTCCCGTTGTTTTAATCACGTGACAACTATGTAGCAGTAGCCCGAGGACATATTGAGTGACCAGTTGAGTGTTATACCTACTTGTGTATAATAATTTATTTACCATTTAAACCACACACTGCTGCGATGTATACAGAGTTTAAAATAAAATAACTGATTAAACGCTTCATTGTATCAATTAAACGAATATCTTTGTACTGTTTTTTATGTTTCTGCTATTAAATAATAATAATCACTTCATATTTGATTTAGAGTATCATATTTGAGTATTTTATTATAATTTTAGATTAGTTTTACTGTAACAATATTTAATATTTTTTATTGTAAACACACTTTTAATTTTAAACACATTTAAATGCACTAAAAATCATGTCACTAGTATTTTATTATATTTTGTTTTATACGCCAAGACTTAACCACTTCACTTGAATCAAAGCATTTGCTGTACTATTATTTTAATTAAAATCGTTTAACTTATGTATTTTCGAACGTTGTTACGATCCAACGAGTTGAGTCTGAATGTGTCAGATGACATCATATTCTCCATGTACGCATAAAAGAAATAAGAAGTACGTAATAATGATAAAATATAGTGTTGCTATTTCACTCGTCAGTACATAAATTTTATGTTCGCGTAGGAAAAAAAATATATAAAAAAATTACTTATGTACAATAAAATCAAACGTCGAATGAGAAACTAAAAAAAAAAACAGTTGTTTTGCAAATTACAACACTGGTTTTAATATTTTTATATAATACTTACTGTGCCCCGCGGTTTCACCCGCGGTAATTTTGGAGTTCCCGCGGGAATTCCGGGATAAAAAGGGCCCTATGTCCTTCTCTGTACCCCTGAAAACGTGCTTGCCAAATTTTATCCAAATCCGTTCAGCCGTTTTTGCGTGATTGAGTAACAAACATCGAAACATCCAAACATCCACACTTTCACATTTATAATATAAGTTGGATTTAGAATATTTTATCTAAACTAACCAGTAAAGTTCTTACTAAACCATTTTTGTCAGTCTGTCTGAAATTATTTAACGCAAAAAGTTCTAATGCGGTTTCGTCCGGTTTCAGAATTCCCGCAGGATCTATTTTGTTTCTAAAATAAAAGTAGCCTAAGTTACTCCTTATAACACCAGCCATCTGCCAGTGAGAGTCCCGTTACAATCGGTCCAGCCGTTTCCGAGATTAGCCGAAACAGAGCATTTGCTCTAAATTCCTTTGCAACGGTGGCGCGTCTGCCCCGAGTATTGTCCTTCCTAGTTAATTTATTTGCTTTGTGGTATCTAGTCTACGTTTTGACCACAGATGGAATAGACAAGGTGCCTATTCGACGGTCGGGTTGACTCAGTGGTTAGTAGCTTTTCTGCTAAGCGAGAGGTCTCGGGTTCAATTACCGGTGGGGATTGACTTTTTATGATGAACACACACCCACACATTTATATTACTATAGTGTAATATAATATATTATATTGTATGTCAGGAACTACATATAAATAAAATTGAAGTGTCTGTTTGTAATCCCAAATTAACAGCTTTTCACTAGATTCATATAAAAGTATATACCTACTTTTATAAAAAAAAAAATTTTTTTTTTGTCTGTCTTTCTGTCTGTTTGTCTGTTTTTTCCGGGTAATCTCGAAACGGCTGGACTGATTTTAACGGGACTTTCACTGACAGATAGCTGATGTTACAAGGAGTGACTTAGGTCACTTAGGCTACTTTTATTTTGGAAAAAATAGTTCCCGCGGGAAAACCAAAACTCACGCGGGTCACAGCTAGTATTTAATAAGTAATACGTTTGCTTGGTTTCCACGACACAAGCTTATAGCTTAGTGTGGGATTAAATAGATCTATGTTGTGAAGTGTTATAAATTATCTTTTATTACTATATTACATATTATTATTATCTACCGATGTTTTATTTTGATCTTATAGTTTTTTTTGGACGTAATCACGGACAAAGATACCTATAGACGACCCGATTGGCGCAATGGTCACCATGCCTGCCCGCTAATCAAGAGGTTCCGGGTTCGATTCCCGGTGGGGGTGGACTTTGTGTGATGAACACAGGGTTCCATTTTGCAGTCTGGGTGTGTATATATATATCTATAGTATAATATATATGTAATAATATGTGTGGTATATACCACGTTTGCTTGGTTACCACGATACAAGCTTATAGCTTAGTGTGGGATCAAGTAGATCTGTGTGTTGTGAAGTGGATTATTATTATTATAGAAAGCGGAGGAACAAAGCTTAAGAAATATCTGTAAATATAATATAGTAATGTTATAAAACCAGGCGAATGCAAGTGAGGTCACAGCTAGGTATAGGTATATAATATCGGTTATAATATTTAATAATATTTTTTTAAATAATTTTGTGTAAGTAATATCAAACATTTATTTATTTATTTGTGTATTCGGGAAGACAAAAGGTTTTATCTCTATTACTTATACATATATATTATATTATTTATATTATAGTAAGTATAGATTTAAAAAAAAATCAAGGAAAACTAAAGATAAGACATAATCGCGTCATTATTTTATATTTATATAGGTAAATTAAATAAATAAGGAAAATAAAGTTCAAATGTGACGTCGTTGTAAGTCACATTTGGGTCAATATACCGATATACGACTAATGCCGACGTGTTAGTCATCAATTTATTAAAATGAATTCCATAAAATTAATATCCTGATGCAAACGAGTCATCTAAATATACTATATGCATATGTATAAAAAAACAAACTGGCTCACTGACAATGACTGTACAGTTCAAACCGCTAAGTATGAAAGGAGGAAACTTGTAATGCAGGTGAAACCGCGTACTAATGTTATACTAGATGATCGGTTATCCCGCCGTCACACCTTCCTTAGTTTCTAAGTTCCCGCTGGAATTCAGGGATATAAAGTACCTAGTACCTACCTACCCTTTGTCCTTCTCTGCACCCCTCACGTACATGATGATCGGATGAGTAGTTACGGCTAACAAACAAACAATATCATATCTGATAATAATAATGGATAAGAGTGTCCAATGTAATATTGCATTAGGTTTAGGATAAAATTATCCTTGTACCTAATATTTAAATAATGCACTCAAAAACACGAAAATGCGCTACGCAATTAAAATAGTGAAAAGTAACAAAATACAGATTTCATCAAAAGGTATAAATTCACGTACCTATCTAATATTATTTACTCGCGATTCCCAGCGGTTTCACCCGTGTTAATTCCGGAGTTCCCGCGGGAATTCCGGCACAAAAGTACCCTATGTACCCCTGACAACGTGTATGCAAAATTTCATAATGATCGGTTTAACCATCTCGACCGTGAAAGCGTAACAGACAGAGTTACTTTCGCATTTATAATAATTTTGGTAAGGAGTTTGAGTTTCATTATTTCAATTAAATTTTGATAGAATTTTTTTGGGAATCACACCAGAAAAGTGTATGGCACTTTTATATGAACCATCTTTTTTTTTCACTAACTTGGTTTTCTATGCTCTCCGAAACCAGTAATTCGATTGTGATACAACTTTTGGTGGGTTATCCTGCATACGCCTGTGAATGTCACTATACAAAGACCTCCTCCTTTTATTATTTTGATTAAATAAATAAAATGTTTAAATTTTTACATACCTACACTTTGCAGTAAACCAATATAGAAATATTTGTCTTGAATAGAAGAGAAAATTTGTATGAAGATATGAAAATTTATAAATAAAAATCTAATATAGGAGAGATCAGAAGCAATAAATGATTTTTGAAGCGGATCGGGACGGGATTGCTTGACCGAACAGCCACGGGCACGGTGCCAAAAATATGGAGGCTAACTTCGGTAAACGGAATTCGGCTAAATCCGTAATTTTTGCTTTTAACCGAATTAGAAATTAGTAAATGAATGTCAGTAAGTAGCATTTTTCTATTTGCAAGATCGTATTGCATAAATACCACGTGAACCAGTGAAATTTTTGTTTGTAACTTAAAAGTAATGGTGTTATGAGCTTTTTGAAGTCTCCTTGTACACTTGTACAGTCTACCTTTTTACTTACGAATTCAAGTTTAATCATATTATATACTAGCTGTGCCTCGCGGTTTCACCCGCGTTAATTTCGAAGAAAAAGTACCTACTCTATGTCCTTCTCTAAACGTATGCGAGGATAAGAGCTCGAAAGCGCATTTTCATCCGACTTGCTTCAAATTTATCATCACTGCTCAGCTCCTATGTATTTTAGCGTAATGTTATACAGCCTATAACCTGCCAAGGAGTATGGACTACAATCGTACCAAGTTTGGTTAAAATCCCTTCAATAGTTTTTGACCCATGAACATAGAGACAGACAGACTAGATTAACCCATTTTTATTAATTCGTATACCTACCGAAAAAATTTAAAAGTTCGTTCCACATAAACGAGCTGCACCTCTTTGAATGTAAATTCAGGAAAGCTTTCAACCGGAAGTACTTCAGCCGGCGTTGAATTTTTAAAAATCTGTCCACTTAAATATTAAATTATAATCTTCCTTTGAATGGATTCGGGAATAAACGGATTAGATTTAGTTTCTATTGTATTAAATAACAATAGATATATGAAATAGAAGTTTAGTTCTAAATTGTGTTAAGTTGCACGACAACGCGCAACGCTCCATGGCATAAGTTAAGCGAAGAGGTGGTACTGTTTTATGTCGATCACGTACGTGCTGATACCACTTCTGAATCCTGGTTACCTGGTAGTCGCGCCACAGAGCGCAGTTGCGACGCGGAATATTATGTAAGCGAGGAGTTGTTGGCACTGTTCCAAATGGAAGGCGCTTGTGCTGCTACCACTTCTGAGTCCTAGTTACCTGGTAGTCACGTGACAGAGGACAGGTGCGATGCGAAATATTTTAAACAAACAGTTGGCACTGTTCCAAGAGGAAGGCGCTTGTGCTGCTATCACTCCTGGTTGCCTGGTAACTTCCTGACAAAGCGCAGTTGCTCCACGGGAGATATCTAATTAAAATATAAACGAAGGTTAGCAGACCACGCACATTCTGTCACCACTTCTGAGTCCTGGTTGCCTGGTTCGCCCGTCACGGTGTCGTTGCTCCACAGCCAACGTAAGCAAGATGGTAATGTTCAAGAATTGCACACAACACACTGCACCTGTCTAGTCGTACGACATAAGACACAGCATGGTTGCCTCGTGGCGTACCTACATAGCGAAGAGGTGATTAATCCTTCCAACTTGTAAGAACTAGTTTCTGCTCTAATCTAACTTATATTTTAGCTGTGCAAAGTTATTTTTTCTGGGTTCCGCTATAAATTTGAAGGTATTTTATGACCAATAAAATAGGCGTTTCCTATCGAACCAGGGAACCGTTAATGAAACTTACGACTGATTTAAGATAAATTTAGGGATACGGATCGTGTGTATGTTTTTTTTGTAAAAATAAGTTTTCAAATAACACGGTTTTTGACATTACAGGAGCTGTGATTGATGGAACTCCGAAAGAACCTTGTATCCAGTTTTATTTTAGGTACTTATCTTGCCAAGGTTTTTGGTGCACGTTTGACTTTCGTTCACTTCTTTCTTGTATTGAGTATACATTTATATGGTCCTTGGATTGGTAGTTTATGAGGAGTGAACTTCAACTAAAAAAGCTATGGGAGCTTTTCCGGAGTTCACAATGCGACATATCGGCAAGCAGCTAGTTATATATATAAAAAAACCTCTTAAAAAAATACACAGAACATTTGCCGCATCGCAAGTATGTAAGTAAAGCTTTGAACGTCACCACGAATCTATTTCATTCCACACCATTAAATTCTTAACAGGTTAGGTCCATAATCCATACAAATTGTGGAGGTGCCACTCTAACCATAACAATTTGTTTCTCAGAAATACAGTCGACTTTCAAATTCGAGTCGATTCTTTATTGGGAAAATGTGATCAAAAATTAACTTCCCATTCTAGGTATCCTTTTATTAGATATTATAAATGCAAATGTGAGTTTGTTTGTTTGTTACACTTTCACGCCTTAACTGCTGAATCGATCGTCATGAAATTTTGCAATACAAGTTTTCAGAGGTACAAAGATGTAGGTACATAGAGTAGTTTTTGTCCCGGAATACCCGCAGGAAATCCGAAATTCCGTGTGTGAGTCCGCAAGGAACAACTAGTATAATATAAATATTATCTTATAGTCGGCGTAGAATTAATAGGTATAGAACGGCATTTAAAGCAGCATTTAAAGTGTGGTGGAAACAGCTTCCTACGTCTCGGCGCGAACGTAATTACTTACTGCTCACGTACACAACGATTGGTTTTGTGCTTCAATTTCAAACGGAATGGAATAGTACATTGTTATCCTAGGGGTGAAAGTAACTTATTTAGTCCCGAGACGGGGTTTGGCGCCCGAGCGTAGCGAGGGCGCCTATAGATCGAGGGACTAAATAAGTCTTTCTCCCGAGGATAACACTGTGCTTTTCATTAAGAATGTAAGGAAAGTCAAAATAAAAATAGGAATTAGCTAAAGAAAAAATGAGTGAAGATCGGATAGTCGCTTGACACTTTCCCACCTATTTCTTTTTCTTTGGCCAGCTAGCTATTCAGCCAGTACTTTTTATTTACATTGTGGCGACCTAAAAAAAATATTATCTTTAATTATTAATTAAAGAAAATAAAAAAATATAAATAGGAATTAGCTTAAGAAAAAGTGAGTGAATTTTATTTTAATTAATACCTACTTAAACTTTACGTTATTTCAATTTTACATCGCGCTGGCTGTATAGAAAGTTGAAACATGGTTCAATAGAAATGTGAAAATAGACCTAGTTTTTTTTTAATAATTTGACAGTTGTCAGTTGAAAGCGATTCTCCCTAGGGCTGAAAAGGGTTACTTTCAACCCGCTTCTCAGGCAACTTCAGACCTACTTTCCGAGTATGAGTAATGAAAATAAAATATTTTTTGAGTTGAAATTTTTGTAAATAGGCGTTTAAAAGATTAAACTAGAAATGTATTGAAGAAAGGCTTAGTATTTGTTCTCCTCTCAAATAACTAGAAAATGAAAAAAAAAAAAACTTAACAAAATGAAGCGCCTAAGTTGCCGAACAGGATCATACCCTTAAAGGTCATTCAACGACCCTTCCTTTAGTCCATTTACGGCGACAAATTAAATTTAAAGGTCATTCACTCGCGTCAATCCATGTTTTAAAGGCTTTCTCTGTGATTTGGCAATGTTTTTTTTAATATTGTTCTAAGTTGCATGTAAGCAAGAACTATCGATTTGAATAAGTCCTCCAAAACCACAGCCTGTATACAAATGAAATATCTATGTGCATTTTAAAAATAAAAAACTTTCTTTTTCTATTGTATTTTGACATTAATTCATCATAGAAAGAATTTATTTTTATATTCAAGTGGGGAAAGTATCAAAACTGAATCAGATAATGTACCTACCTACTGAAATTACGTACTTACATAGTCTCGACTCTCGCAACAAATTATAGGTAATGTGAAAATACGCCGTACCGTTGAAAGAAGCCTTATTATAGGGGCTAATAATGAGAGTTAAGTGACGATATGGGATATCTTGATAAGAGTCCAGAAAACAGGAGTGCAGTCGGTTAAACCGATCATCATGTAATTTTTCAGAAACGTTGCCCTATAGGGTACTTTTTATTCCGGAATTCCCGCGGGAACTTAACATTTGGGTATTTTCCGGGGTATGAAAATCAAAATTCTAATTGGTCCGTCAGTTAGTAAATAAAAAATAATGGACACGTATTTTTTGCTTTTTCCAAATTTATGAAAATGAACATAGATCGTTCCAGGCCTTCTCTTGCTGCCTCCCCGAAGGGGAGGCAGCAGAGGTGTCTGCGTCGGGGCAGAGCCCCCTGCAGTGGGCGATCCCACGCTGTCCGCCACTACGGACAGGAACTGGGGGGCGGTTCAAAGACCGCGTGGATCGTCGGGACGGAGCCGACGCCGCCCGTCAGGGCGGCGTCCAGGCTCCGTCAGCCAAGCTAGGTGGGCTGCGTTGGCTCGTCATCGCGAGCGATAAGCTCGCGCGGATATCGCCTCCCCTCGGGTGGACGGGCGTGGAGGGGGGCCAGACCACGGATGTGCTCGTGGTCCGACGCATCCGCCCTGATGAACATAGATATATAGCGCATTAAAGTTTATGGTGGGGGACCTGTGCACACCTTGCACATGAGCACAGAAATACTTACGAAAATACTTACATACTTCCAAAATTCCATTTTCTACATCAATGTGAGTTTAATACCTACCTGCTCGTAACACCTCCGCTACAGTGAATTTTGGAAGTATGTAAGTATTTTCGTAAGTATTTCTGTGCTCATGTGCAAGGTGTGCACAGTCTCATGACGTCATTATTCAGTATAAGCCCCGTACTAACTGCACCGGGTTGTGACATCACGCGAAATTTCAACTCAATGTATCGCTGTAATGTTGTGATTACTTAAAAAAGAGAAAAAATATGTGTCTTTTATTAATCTACATAACGGACTTAAAAAAAAATAGTCAAGTAGCTAATTCACGCGGGTAAAACCGTAGGAAACAATCAGTTATAATCTATCAAAAACAGTGGTTAACTAAATAAATATTAAACTGAAATGTGGTATGACAAACTAGGTATCTATTTATTAAATTTTCTGTTGAAAATTGTTATTAATAATTATTAAAGTAACACCACAAACAGAGTGCCATCGACACGGCCTTTTAATTTCCTGAAAGTTATCTCAGCATTAAATTTTGTATTCACAGCTCGACTCAATAGAATCTGGTTTATGAAGCCGGATAGAGTTATCCAAAAGTTTTAGTTGGTGCTTCTGTCTTTACCAATAATATGTATACATAAATGAAGCTTCAAATAAAAGCTTAATCTAACAAAAACAATATAAAAGAAATGGGGATGTGGACTACTTTTGAAAATCAAAATTCTAATTAGTCCGTCAGTTAGAAAATAAAAAAACAATAGACACGTATTTTTTGATTTTTCAAAAAAATGAAAATATACAGAGATAAAGCGCATTAAAGTTTAGGGTGGAGTCTCGTGACGTCACTAACCGCTAAAACCGTCATACTGTCCTGTTAGTGACGTCACGCGAAATTTCAACTCAATGTATCGCCGTTATTTTTTGATTACGTAAAAAAATAAAAAATACGTGTCCAATATTTTTTACTAATCTAGAAGACGGACTTGTCAACATACCCACTACCCAAAAAAAAATTTGCACACACGCAAACTATCATATCTGGTCTTTTTTTAAAAAAATGTTTGTTACACTTTCACGTCTTAACGGCTCAACCGATCATCATAAAATTTCGCATACACGTTGTCATGGGTAGAGAAAAGGGTAAGTAGTACATTTTATCCCGGAATTCCCACGGGAACTCTTAAATTAACGTGAGTGAAACTTAATGAAATTTTGCAAACTACATGTTGTCAAAAAGGACAAGGGGGAGAATGTTGCCAACCACTACTGGCTATTTATAATTTTGTGTTATTTAAATTTTTATATAAAGAATGTCATTATTTTTAAGTCACTTTTGGATATAAGCCCCCTGTCAACCTATTATATTTCCGTATTAAAATTTTGATAATAATTTTATAAAGCCCTTTAAATCAGTCCTCATAGTTCCCCTCGGCTACATTAAACCGCGGGAAACAGGTAGTTGTTAATAAATACTAAAGAATTAAAAATGATTAAATTATCTATACTAATATTATAATGAGGAGAGATTTGATTTTTTGTTTGTTTGTTTGTTGCGATTTAACTCAAAAACTACTGCACCGATTTCAAAAATTCTTTTACCATTTGATAGCTATTATCCTTGAGTGACATAGGTTATAAATATATTGTGATTCCCGCGGGAACTCCGAAATTACTGCGGGTGAAACCGCGGGGGACAGCTAATATTTTATAAACTTCATGTCGAAAATGACCACTTTCCTAAAACGTCCACTTTCCTAAAATGTCCACTTTCCTAAAATGTCCACTTTCAATATAAGATTAATATTAGTATAGATGTAATAAAGAAGGATTTCTTTGTCGAAAATTGAGGACTATCTAAAAGAGAGAGGACGCAAACAGCTGGGCAGAGGCCCAAGCCTCGTATAGTTTCAAGATATACGACAATATATCATACAAAAGAGAATGGTCCAATAAAATGGAACATAATATAAATGTCATATAACTACGACTCGTATTTATTTATTTGTTCACTCAGAGTTCTGTAGTAATAGTGTTGACCACTAGCTGTCGCACGCTACTTTGCTCGCCTTTGGAAGTTTGACTAAGTAACTAATATATATGTATAACTAGGTACACATCAATATGAAACAGAGTCCTCCGCCGCGTCTGTCTGTCTGTTTGTTCGCGATAAACTCAAAAACTGCTCAACGGACTTTCATGCGGTTATTACCAGTGATTGATGAGGAAGGATTATGTATGTATACTATAGCTGTCCCGCTCGGTTTCACCCGCGGTAATTTCGAAGTTCCCGCGGAATTGTTCCATACAAACTTTGCAACCCCTTTTCATCCCCTTAGGGTTTGAATAAAAAAAAACCCTCTCTTATCGGATGCCTACATCATACAAAGAACACACCGTCCAAGTTTCAGGTCTCTACGATCAGCGGTTTAGGCTGTGCGTTGATCCATCAGTCATTCAGGACAAAGCATTTCATATGTATAGATAATTTATCAAGGTTTTTTGGTTGAAATAGGTATAACGATAATTGTTGGAAGTATCGGAAAAAATTCATTAAATATACTACAAGTTGTCACCTACAGAGATCTTTTTATCCCGGAATCCCCGCGGGAACCCCGAAATTAACGTCGGCATAACCGCGGCGAATAGCTAGTCCAACATACTTTATTTTACACACACAGTAGAGAAATACATTTACAAAACAGAAACCTTTTTCAAAGGCAATGAGAAATTCCGTTCATCGGTTTTTGAGTTCAGATGGTTTTTGAGACAGACAGATGCGGCGAAGGACTTTGTTTTATAATATGTACCTAGTGTGATTGTGTGTAATTTCTCTAAGTATAGTTAGGTACCAAAATATATTTTATATACTTAATCGTGGTAATATTATTTATATAAATTTTATATAATTATTTTTCTGTTCTGTAACATGCCACTAAACTATTACCTAGCCAAAAGATTACCTGGTAGAGAATGCCTTAGGCATTAAGTTCGCCTTTTGTACGGTAATGTGCAATAAAGTTCTTTAAATCCTACTAATATTATAAATGTAAAATGGTGGATGATTGGATGTTTGTTACTCAATCACGCAAAAACGGCTGAACGGATTTGGATGAAATTTGGCATGCACGTTGTCAGCGTTACAGAAAAGGACATATAGTACTTTATATCCCGGAATTCACGCGGGAACTCCGAGATTACCGCGGGTGAAACCGCAGGCCACAGCTAGTAATAAAAAATTATTTACAGTTATACTTAGTATTTTTTATTATATATTACGTGTTATTATATATTATATTGTCATGTAATTTTTTGTAGGTATGTATGTAGTTAGATAATGTTATTATTGTTATGATTATTTGGTTCTATTATTTTGTATGTATATTATTATTGTATGTATTTTGTTTGTATATTACTATTTCATATACCTACCTATCAAACAGACGCACACCAGATCAGCCTATTCTTATATCTTTTCCTGTTGCGGATCTGCTGGAAGAAATTCCACATGGAATAAGCATGACCCTTGTACATGATTACTTTTATACTTTCTTTCCTTTTTTGTTGTCCTTGTGTGCATTATTTGTTAAATAAATAAATAAATAATTTTCAAATCTATTTCCATTTTTTTTTTTTATTTATTAAACGCCAACGAATTTAGTTAGCTGATGCTTGTTCAGGATAACTTAACCCTTCCACTCCCGGTGGGATTATTGGACATTAATAAATTAGTTCCAGACGCAAATGGGAACCTTTGATGGATTTCCCTAGAGTTACTCAGGTAGGCTTTTTTTTTCAGCTGAAAGCGCGCGGCCCGGGGAATTGAAGTTCGGAGGTAAAATTAAGGGACCTTAATGGTTTAGGTTTTAAGTGCTACTGTTGGACATAGATAAGCAATAGTGTGTTAACCCACATTAGAGAAATTTTGAGTAAATCGTGTTTTAAAATTGGACATAGATAAGCAATAGTGTGTTAACCCACACTGGAGAAATTTTGAGTAAATCGTGTTTTAAAATTATAGCGCCATTTTCTGTCAACATTTTTTATGTTCAATATTTAGTTACATACTTAAACAATGTAATAAGGTAAACACATAATTAGAAAACGTTCCCTAACTCTCAATAAATCGTTCTGAATAGATAACTTGATTTTGTGGGTTAACATGTTATTGCTTATCTGCGTCCAATTATAACACCATTTTGTGTCATCATTTTTTTATGTTCGACAATTTGTTAGTATTTAAACAATGTAATAAGGTAAAAAAATAATTAAAAAACTTTCTATTGCTCTCAATAAAGCGTTCTGTATCAATAAGTTTATTTTGTGGGTTAACATGTTATTGCTTATCTGCATCCTGTTATCACTACATAGTATAAAACAAAGTCGCTTTCTCTGTCCCTATATCCCTATGTATGCTTAAATCTTTAGAACTATGCAACGGATTTTGATGCGGTTTTCACCAAATTTCATTTCATTTCAATAGATAGAGTGATTCATGAGGAAGGTTTATAACTATATTTTATCCTGGAATTCCCGCGGGAACTCCAAAATTACTGCGGGTGAAACCGCGCGGGTCGGCTAGTAAAAAGATAAGTGAAACATAAATAAAATTTTAACAAAACATTTAAACACAAAAATGCACTACCCAAAAAAGTTTTAATTTTTTATTAAAAGTGCCAGAAACAAGAATGATAACTGCTTATAAGTCCAAATCGATTTTAGGTTGTACAAAGTTCACCACCTCATCAAGTGTACAAATCGATTTTAGGTGGTACAAAGTTCACTGCGTCATTTAGTGTAGAAATCGATTTTAGGTGCTACAAAGTTCACCGGGTCATCTAGTATAAAAATCTATTTTAGGTGCTACAAAGTTCACTGCGTCATTTAGTGTAGAAATCGATTTTAGGTGCTACAAAGTTCACCGGGTCATTTAGTATAAAATCTATTTTAGGTGCTACAAAGTTCACTGGGTCTTATAGTGTAGGTATCAATACCAAGTATCAAAGTATATAATATGTGTGCTTCTAAATAATTAGGTTTTAAATTTAAAGTTACTAAAAGTCTTGTAAAAAATTGAATTAATTGTAAAAAATAGAAACCGACGGTACCTTTTAATTACTGCCCTAGAAGAGTAAATATAACATTTTTTTTAAACTGAAAATTTAATTTAAGATTAATTATTTAAAAATATAATGTCATGGGTACTTAGAAATTATACCAATTACACGTTAATTTTACATAAATTTTGCATCGTAACTACCTACTTAAAATAGTATATAATAATATAATCAAACTTATGGAAAACTTAAAATAATAACTATATTTACAAATAAAAAATTTGACATAGGTCCCCCTTCTCCTTAACATAATTTAAAGGATAAATAATAAAACAATCGTCACTAGTAGTCAGTTTTATAATTCCATTTCTAGTTGTACAAAATACATTTTTAAATCTTTACTTACTTAGTAGGAATGACGCATACATTATTTTTCCTTTTAGAAATGAATCATTCATTAGAACGCGATGGAATATATATATAAAAAAACATTAAAATACCTATTTAATTCTAAAATAAGATTCTTGTTTAACAGGCATTACAAGGAAAACTACATACAAAGATTAATTGTCAGGTCTGATACGTTTCGAACTTTGTCGGGCCATTTTTAATGATTAACCATGAAAAAAGCTGAAGATATTAATGTTAGCAATAATATATTATTATTACATCATGAATTCCATTAAAACTCTGTCTTAAAAACTATTTTTAAAGCCTTATGATAAGTTCATTTTTCATTCCCAATGTAACTTTTAATTTCAAAATCCTCAATTACTACAATCATAATTTTACACTGTTTTTCTTTTTGTATTCTTACAAATTGAGCAATTAAATTAGATTAAAAGAAAATTAGCAAAACTTCTACGAAACCTTCAAGAAGACCGATAAAACAAGAGAAAGAAAGATTAGCTTCATCGGTAAGTAACTTATAACGATCTAGTATCGTTCAAGAGTTCAGAGAGATTCAATAATACATGCCTATCCGCTAGTCAAAAGGTACCGGGTTCGATTCCCGGTAGGAAAACCACCGGATTCCACTTTCCACTTTCTTTCTTACTTACTTACTTCATCTTCTTCTTCTTCTTCTTCACCTACTTTCTATCTCATCTTATCTCATCTTAAATATGTGTCGAGACAGTCGACACGGATATAGTAGACAAGCCCGGCTTCACTTGATTGCCGTTCAAATCTTCCTTGCTAATTTTTGTCTTCTTCTTGGGCGCTAGAAGGATCTTCTGTAACTGACATGCTGGTGCTTCAACGAAGAGATGCAGAGGTAGAGACCAGAGGAATGTCGTGCTTACTATACCAGCGAACAGCATAATCTAGACATAGACATAGACATAACTTTATCTCAATCTAAAAGATAATTAATCAAAATAAAAATAAAAATAAAAATGAATGTGTTCAGTTTATAGTGAGTATTCAAGTACACAGAACAGAAAATAACAAATAGAAATAACGTCAACTTAGTTTGGTATGAAAACAGATGAAAACCTGAACCCTTATTCACTATGACCATTACACGCCGCGTTGAGATAAGACGCCGCAAAAACTGTCTTTCCCTCGTAATCAAAGAAGTTTTACTCCAAAAAAATACATTTACAACGTTTCTTATGGCATAAAGAATAATAATTTCTAATATTTTGGCATCTAGAATGTTTGGAAATGCGGTTTGGGACGCGCGTTATGGGCAAGGAATGTTGTTGGTCATAGTGAATAAGAGCCCTGGTGATATTCGCACACAGCTGTAGTTAGGAGATAAATCGGTTTGCTTATGAAGTGTCACAGGTGTGATTGTGTGTTCTCGCACTTACAGCAGTATAGTCTGTAGCGTAGAAGGACCTCCTCATTTGTCCTCCATACGTCCTTAGAACCGTGGCATGGAGCAACATGGCACAGTAGGACATCCTACCCAACGGCTGCAAAGGTCCCCATTCTACGGCGCCCACGTAGATACCTGTAAATGAGGGTGTTTGAGTAGGCTTTAACATAACAATAACAATAAAAAAGTTTTTATTTTAGACATCAAAAAAATTCATAAAAATGAAAAAATCAAACTAGGTTCGTGGACTTACATAATATTACAGTACTCGCCCAGACTGAAAAGAGGAATCCGGTGGTTTTCCTATCGGGAATCGAACCCGGTACCTTTTGACTAGCGGATAGGTATGTATTGTTGAATCTCACTGAACTCTTGAACGATACTAGATCGTTATAAGTTACTTACTGTTGCACCTATAGAAGTATCCAATAACAAACACGCAGATGGCTAGAGCGAAGAAGTTTTGGTTAAGAGAGTTGAAGACAGCCGACTCGAAGGCAGAAGCCTCCCGGTGATGAAGGTCCCAGCCCATTAACGCAGCACCAAGAGCGACCGGAATCGAGATCAGGAAGAGAAATTTAAGGAACTGAAATAAATGATATATACATATACAGGGTGTAAGCCTAAACGGGAGTTTTATTGAAGTAGAGTATTCACTGTTCAATATCCAATTCTCATTTATAAGAAAAAGTAGCTGTGCCCCGCGGTTTCACCCGCGGTAATTTCGGAGTTCCCGCGGGAACTCCGAGATAAAAAGTACCCTATGTCCTTCTCTGTACCCCTGACAACGTGCATGCCAAATTTCATCCAAATCCGTTCAGCCGTTATTGCATGATTGAGTAACAAACATCCAAATATTTACTCCTTAAACACTTACTCATAAACTCCTTTTCTTTCTTTCTTTCTTTCTAAACATCCACACTTTCACATTTATAATCTTAGTAGGATAATAACAATTACTTACATTCATTTTTAAGTAAGAAAAATTATTCCCGAAAATTTATAATAGGGATGTTGACAACTTTTGAAAATCAAATTCCTAATTAGACCGTCAGAAAAAAAAAAAAAACGATAGACACGTATTTTTTGATTTTTCAAATCACTGATAATATACAGAGATAAAGCGCATTAAAGTTTAGGGGGGGGGCTCGTGACGTCACTAACTACTATACCTAAGCCGCCATACTAACTGCACCGGTTAGTGACGTCACGCGAAATTTCAACTCAATGTATCGCCGTTATTTTTTTTTTACGTAAAAAAAAAGAAAAAATATGACCGTGTCCAATGTTTTTCATTAATCTACAAGACGGACTAAAAAAGAAAATACCTAGAATCTATCTCTCCATTTATATTAAAAAAAGCTTCTAAAACTCAATTCTAAAACAATTTTTAAGTCAACGAGGGAGACTACCATTAACAAGAACCAAAGTAGAATTTTGGTAGTCTATAAAATCACCAGATTCTAGTTTTGTCTAAACAATGTGTATGACATTATTGTACTTCAATGCATGTAAGAAAATCTTTTGCGATCAATTGTATTGTGTCGACAGACAATATAGTCGCGATTTAGTATATATATAATGTTATGTAGTAGGCAAATGCAATATCAATGCAGGGTGGTCTAGGACATGATAAAAATATCGATGAATTCAGGTCACAGATGGATAGAGATGTATTTTTAGGTATATTTTAAAAACTTATTAAACTAAGTACTGTGTCATAGTGTTATCTATTTTATTAAATATAATATTGTAATAGATCCATATGTGCCTGTCTTGTTTGACCAGATATTTTTCGTCTTTATTCATCACATGGAACTAGACGGATTTAATTAAAATAAGTAAGGTTAAATATTTATGTCCCAAAAACCTAAGGACATTTTTTTGTCGGTAAAATTATTTTATAATAAATAGAGTTACCGAAAAAAACCCCAAAAATTTACAAGGTTTGAACCACTATCAAAGCGTCAGAATTAAAAACTGCATGCAGTTTTTAAGCTCGACGCGTTACCAGAAAGTGCTGCTAAAACTCTATAGAAATTATAAACTGAAAAGATGACCTGCAGGGTAATTATGTAACTTTTGTTGCTATCATACGTTATTTCAGTTTCAATCAGAAAAATTGCGATTTTCTGATTAATTGATCATGTTAAGACAGCTTCAACTTTTGAAGTATGTTTATTTTGGTTGATTGCCAGATATTTAAGGTGTCAAATCGTGCGTATTGTGATCGCAAAACCACTATATTTTTGATTGCAACCGAAAAATGATAGAAACAAAAGTTACATAATAGTCCCTCTGTTGTTATAACAAGTTACCTACTAGATAAAAATAAGTTAAATGAAGGCTTGTAAATGGTTTTTTCATATTTTATTACTGAAAATATTATATTACCTACCTATGAATTTCAGTGAGTAAAAACTTCTCGGCATTATTTCGCTCTTTCGTGTAGCTCAATATTACTGGATGTTTTCGTGTTGGAAAATATTATATTTCTTAAATAATATTAAACAGTCGTAACTAGGAGCTATGTTTGAAACTTTTTAATTCATGTAGCTGGGTTCTAAATGTTATATTTAAAACCTCGACGCAAACAAAGGAGTTAAAAGTTAAACGTGTGTATATATATACAGTATCTGTGTGACTATCTGTGGCATCGTAGCTGCAAAACCAAGTTTCATTTAGGTACTTTTTTTTGTATGAATTCTGATTTGATCGAGTGTGAATCTATGATTGAAGAAAATCCGTTCAACCGTCTGAAAATCATCATTTATTTTCTAGGTGATGAAAAGATGTGACCATCTTCCACAAGTCTGATAAATTCGAGGTTCGGTAATTGGTCCTTCAATAAACACAGTAACATTTAAATATCGTACTTATTAATTTTTATTTTATTTTAATTTAAAATGAATGTAAATCTTATCAGCTCTAGTCTTAAAATTGCCAACTGAGTATAACTGTTATTAACGTACAGTTCAAACCACTGTCTCAAGAAACTAAAAGGTTTGGATCCCAAGTCATTGAAATTGACATTTAAATCTAAGAATTAAAATTGAGGTTCTTTATTTAAAACTAGCTGTCCCCCGCGGTTTCACCCGCGGTAATTTTAGAGTTCCGGGGGGGGGGGGGGGGGGGGAATTTCGGGATAAAAGTATCCTATGTCACTCAGGACTACCGTAACTTTTTATGACTAAAATAATTTTTAAAATCGGTTCAGTAGATCCAGAGATTAGCCCCTACAACGTTACAAACTCACAATTCACAAACTTTACCTCTTTATAATATTAGTATAGAAGAAGAGCCTTTTTTCAATTATTTAAATTTACGGAAAAAGGGTGGATTCTTGAGGAGCAAATACACAATAATGTCTTTAGTAAAACAAAATTAATTGACCTAAATTGCCTTTTAACTCTTACAACAGAATCCGTGTCTCTCACAAACGAAATAGATCACGAGATAATCGTACCAAAGTATAATAATGCCAATTGCCTCATTAAGCGATCCCCCTTTATCATATCCCCTAATTTGTGTTAATTGCACGAAGATCTCACCAGTGATCCTCTAAGATTCCATTTCTTAATCTGCGCCCTGTGATACAAATACGCAGTTAGTACTCCGAGATGGTACCCGGCCCAATTCCCTTGAGCCGACACGTAGGCGTGGTAAAAGGTGTCGTTGTATCCGAATATATCTCTTATGGATCTGTTGACAAAGTTGATATTTCAGCGGAGGATTGCAGCAAAGGTAATCCTGAACCATTATTAGATGCGTATACGTAATGTACGGGCACTCATTTTCGGGGACAGCTAGAGAGAATAACTCTTCGGAATGTGCTTCCGGATTTCTCATAATTCTTTTTTAGTCGCTACGTCGATGATATTGTTGGAATGTGGCTTTTGATAGTATCCATAAAATTTCTGGCTAAATCTTATCTAGATAATGAATTGAGTGAGTTTAAATCAGCGTTGGTCAGGATTAATTTGACTTGATCAAAGAAAGTTTCCTTAATCGGCTTTTGATGTAGGAAAGTAATCCAGTGGCATCCAAGGGTGGAGAGATCTTAAGATGGAATGATGGTCTGATGAAGATGGATGATATCAGCTTAGAGCCGATCTAATAGAGATCCTTGGAGGAAGTCATATGTCGGTTAATATAATATAGTATAACGTAAATGAAGGAAGAAAAGAGTTTTTAGCGGGAATCGAAGATGGCCGTTTCGTCATTTATTTTCGCGTTGATAAAATATTGATACGACACATATAAATCTGGTCTATCTATTCACCACAAGTGCAGAATACTGTCACTGCACTCACACTATTAAAGATAATATTATACTATCAATACTTGATCTCGCACATCTAAAACTACTGATTAGGTAAGTAGTGGGGCGCGTCATTTTAGTTTAGACAAGCTATACAGAAATTGTCGTAGTGGTGCTTTTTATGTGAGCAAGAAAATAATATTATATAAATAAATAATAAATAAATAAAAGAAATTTTTATTTACCAGCACACAATGACAGTAAAAGTTACAGAATAGTATGATATAATATTTGGTGCGGCAAAAAGGAGATGGGACTCAGCGAATCCACTGATTTTCAGTCCCCAACCTCTTACAACTATTATTATCTACTACTAACTACTAGTACTAACGGCCGCACTCAGAGTCGACTTTAATGATTACTTAGTTAAGCATAGATTTTTAAAACAAAACTGCCGCACTCAGAGACGTTCAGTAAATTAATGTTAAATGGCATTTAATGAGATGTAACTTAATTAGTTAAATGCTAATTAACATAAATTTACTGAACGTCTCTGATTGCTGCAGTTTTGATTTAAAAATCTATACTTAACTAAGTAATCATTAAAGTCGACTCTGAGTGCGGCTGTAAGACAAACTAAGATGAGATTTTCGTTGTCAGGATTAGGTACGCACGGTAAACGTTTATATTTTATATGGCGTTACGAGCAGATTTAGATGTCCTCCAAGCCCTCCAAGAAAGATACTGCAAATTATAGCACCATGGTTTGCAAATTCAGACTTTACAACTATGCTAATAAATATAAAGATCAAATTAATTTTATTTGAAACTGATTAGGTGTGAAAGTCCGAAGAAAGAAATGACCAAATAAAAAAAAAGGAAAACAGAATAAAAAGAAAACTCACTCTGGAAATATGCTCACTCTAATTGGGAGAAGGTCCATGAAGTAGCTCTGCAAGAACGGGATCAGTAAACTGATCACCATGACAACTGTCAGCACGGGCACGCCGGACCTTGGCCATTTCCAGATGATGAGCATGATGACGAGTGTAATCAGGAATAGCTGAGTATCAGTTCCCAGGTACCTGATGAAGAAAGAAGTATACTTCTTTTAAAACCGTAGTCAAGAGATATAACGTATAAAACACAGATTGTATACAAGTGTCCAAAAAATCTAATGTCTGATCATCTTTATTTTATATTATCCCTACTAATATTATAAATGCAAAAGTAACTCTGTCTGTCTGTCTATCTGTCTGTCTGTTACGCTTTCACGCCTTAACGACTCAACTGATCATCATGAAAATTTGCACATACGTTTTCAGGGGTACAGAGAAGGACATAGGGTACTTTTTATCCCGTAATTCCCGCGGGAACTCAGAAAATAAGGCGGGTGAAACCGCGGGGAACAGCTAGTTATAAAATAATATGTGTTCATTCGTTTATTTGTTTGTTACACTTTCACGTTTTAAATACCCAACCGATCATCATGAAATTTTGCATATATGTTGTCAAGAGTATAAAAAAGGACATAGGGTACTGGAATTCCCACGGAAACTCCGCAATTAACCCGGGGAACAGCCAGTTATTTATTAAAAATACCTTCATCATAAGTAATAAGTATACATACATAAGATATACTAAAATAAGTGTTACCTTTGAAATTTAAGTTCAGGAATTGCTTCAAAACTCGTTGAGATAAACGACGACGACCTAAATAAGCAGCTTCGTAGATGTGAATAAAAAGCTTGAGCGTCGTTCTAGGCCGCTGTATGAACGAGCTATTCACATCCAAGGCAAAGCAAGCAAATCTTTCTTTTTATACGATTCTTTTTTGACGAACTTGAGATGCATACCAATTTAAAAATGGACACGGTGTCATGTCAAAAAGAAGGCAAATATCGCGTTTAAACTACATTTAGATTACTAGCTGTGCCCGCGGTTTCACCCGCGTCAATTTCAGAGCTCCCGCGGTAGTTCCACGATAACAGTTTCCTATATCCCTGTAAAATTAGCAAATTTACTTACAGCCGCAATTAATAATAATAATAATAAAATTGTTTATTGCCATCAAAAAGGTGTACAAAAAATAAATAATATATAATCAATAATAGTCGTTTTAATGATTACTTAATTTTAAGTTTAGTTAAATGCCAATTAACATCAATTTAATGAACGACTCTGAGTGCGGCCGTTTTGTTTTTAGAATCTATACTTAAAATTAAGTAGGTATTCATTAAAACGACTCTGTATGTAATCACTTGCTCGCTAACTAATAACGAATTCTCAAAGACTACGTTATCTATGAAGCCGGAAGTAGTTAGATTATGGAGAGTAGAAATCCGCTAAGGTTCCCACGGGAGAAGAACGAAGTAGTAGTAGTAACTATCTATGTATATTATAAGAACGAAGTTCTTTATCGCACGGTACGGATGGGGGCTAGAAATTCCAGCGTGAAAGAAATTTTCCGTCACGGCATCATAGGTGTGCGTTTATTGGTATGAGAAACTTTGTTCTAACAGTGTTCCACGACACTCACGCATTTTCTATTTCTATAGTCTTCTATAAACATCAATTTGATAACCATTCTAATCTAGCATTAAAACAATTAAATACGCGTGCAGAACAATCACTCAGACATCTGAGGAATAAATATCCATAGACAAAACCAGAAATTGTATGCGCTGATGCAATTTTCGCTACCAACCACCGTGAAATTGTAGTCTTTGATGCAACGAACGAACGAGCGTCGGGATATGTATGTCATAGCATCGCACTAAGCGACACGCGATGCGCCCTCACGTTAGTAACGGGTATCCATCGTTCGGTAGGTACCTACTGAACTTTCAGGATTTTTCAACGAAAAATAATATGGACCTGCTGCCTTACTCTTGAAAATGATTTGAGGCTGATTTCGATTTTAATTTGAGTACAAATTTAGATCGTATTGGGAATCGTGTTTATATCAAATGATGACGTTTGACAAGTCAATAAAAATGTTTTTTTTTTTTTCGTTGAATATTTTATGAAATCGAGAAATGTGACAGACCAAAAACGTCGACGAGAATCGATAAAATGGCTCGATAAAATTTTATATGTATCGTGTTGCGCATCTTAGCCCCCCAGCGGAGCTAGGATGCGCAACATGATATGTTTATCGAACGAAAGATAAAATTGTCGACACGACAAATATTTGTGGGCGTCCAAGCAAAAAAGTGCAGTAGTGGGGTATTGAGTTAAGACTAGATTCGGTTAAACATTTTTTACCACTGGTAGACAAAACGATATATTATGTCGACGAGAATCGATAAAATGGCTCGATAAAATTTTATCATGCTGCGCATCCTAGCTCCACTGGTCTGTCTATTCATCACAAGTGCGCAATAGAAGAAAGAAGAAGAAGAAAGAAGAAAATACATTTATTTCAGCACAACACACAAGAAAAAGAAATAAACATCAACAGTGCCTAATCCAAAGAGACATAGATAATATCTCTTGCATGCTCTGCCGAAAGGGTCACCAACTCAGCATTAGCTAGGTGCGGGAACACCTAGCGCTGGTTTTCAGTTGGCAGCCCGCTGTCGCGCACGGACGGGGGCAACAAAAGACGAGGCGTATAAAAAAATGATACTATACATATAAATACAAGTACACCAACTAAAAATAAAAATATAAAAGATAAATAATATAAAAAAATACAAGTAAATAATTCTTACTGAAATAAACAATACTGTCGCCGCACTATCAAAGAGATATTATCAAAACATGATCTCGCTCATCTAAAACTGCTAATTATGTAGTGGAGTGCGTCATTTTAGTTTAGACAAGCTATACTTAGGATGACACACTATTGCTTATCTATGTTCACCTGTAATACTTGGCATATTGTCCTAAAATCTTTTAAATTACTGTTATTTTTTCATCTTGCAACACAGGATGTTGCATGCGTGGTAGGTAGGTACACAAAAAACGTTTGCATGCTTACGATTTCAATGTGTAAAGTTAAATATTGAATTAACATTCTTGTATTTAATATCAATACGTAAAACTAACTTTTAAAAGAGTGTTTGTTTAAGTATTAACACATCTCACATATTGTTTAACGGTCGTACCGAAATAAGCGGTTGCAATTGTTTCACCCGTGCCGCTTTCGGAATTACGGCGAAAACTGTCTTTCTCCTTTTTCTACTTTATAACCCTCCAGAGATTTCTGTTTGGTAAGAAATCCTACTAATATTATAAATGTGAAAGTGTGGATGTTTGTTACACACACACGCAAAAACGGCTGAACGGATTTGGATGAAATTTGGCATGCACGTTGACAGGAGTACAGAGAAGGACATAGGGTACTTTTTATTCCAGAATTCCCGCGGGAACTCCGAAATTATCGCGCGTGAAACCGCGGGGCACAGCTAGTAAGAGATAATTAGGTACGCATTCACGGTTCTTTTTTGAATGACTAAGGTTACTAAGAATAACTGACAACCGATTTATTTACTATCCTTCTTATTTATGTTGTCCTTATGTGCATTAATTGTTAAAGAAAAAAATAATACTTGCTGTTCCTTGCGATTTCACCGGCGATAAGTTGGGAGTTCCCGCGAGAATTCCGGGGTAAAAAAGTACCCTATGTCCTTCCCTGTACCCCTGACAACGTGTATACAAAATTTCATAATGATCCGTAGAGCCGTTGAGACGTGAAAGCGTAACAAACAAACAAACTCACTTTTGCATCAATCCTAGTAGGAAAATCCTACTAATATTATAAACGCGAAAGTTTGTAAGAATGTATGGATGGATGATTGGATGGATGGATGTTTGTTACTCTTTCACGCAAAAACTACTGGGTGGATTTAAATGAAACTTTACAATAATATAGTTTATACATCAGATTAACACATAGGGTACTTTTTATCCCGGAAGTACCGCGGGAAATCTGAAATTAACGCGGGTGAAACCGCGGGGCACAACTAGTAAATAATATTAGTAAGGATCTACTTTGTTTTGTCGGAAGTACATACTAATCCCACATGCAGACTCTGAGTAAACACAATAATATATTTTCATTATATAAATGTTTACCCCGGGGATCGAACCCGCGACACTTACCATAGCAGTCAGGTTAATTAACCACTAGCTATACCAACGGTACTGTAAAATCGTGACACCAATTTAATATTACAACGACTTACCAAGCCTGCGGTAAGCAGAGATGTTCGAACGGAAAGAGATTGGGCATCAAAATGACGAGCTGCCACCAATTCGCTCGGCACAAGTCCCTTTCTCTCTTCACCACCGCATCCCACATCGGGCCCGAACCAAAATGTGGTACCCAGGTCATTGCGAGACCCATCACCACTAAAACCGCTGGTATTAACCTGGCAACAAAGTTTCAGTGACCACACGCTAATGGGCATGTTGACTAATTTTTATTTTTTAGTCCGTCTTATAGATTATTAAAAAATATTGGACACGTATTTTTTTCTTTTTTTAAGTTGTAAGTCAAAAAATAACGGCGATATATTGAGTTGAAATTTCGCGTGACGTCACTATTCTGACAGTTTGTATGGCGGTTTTAGCGGTTAGTGACGTCACGACCCCCTCACCCTAAACTTTAATGTGCTTTATCTCTGTATATTTTAATTTATTTTAAAAAGAAAAAAATACGTGTCTATTGTTTTTTTATTTTCTAACTGACGGACTAATTAGAATTTTGATTTTCAAAAGTAGTCCACATCCCTATTATCTTAAAAGCAAACAATTTTTTTTTGTGGCAAGGCCATATCTCTTTTAGTTCTTAATCAAAATTCGTAATTCAAACATTTTAAAGTTTATATTCCACGCTATGGATGAAAAATAGATGGGTAGTTTAAAATAAATGTTTTTGTCTAAAAAAAATTTGGTTAAAAAACTTTTTTCCTATAAAAATCGTATTTTCATTAGAAACTTCGATGGCATTCTTCGTCAAAACTAACATATAGGAAGCGCCCTCCCTCTATACAATTACTATTCAGTGTTTGATCATGATACGAGGAGAAATATTCCCATAGGCCATACATCAACTACTTTTTTAACTGACTTCCAAAAAGGAGGAGGTTCAGTTTTCAGCTGTGTGCACGTTTTTTTTTTATTTACTTATAGCCGATTGTAATTTTTTAGTTTTCCAAATCGATTGTTATCATTATGTATCTGTTCTGTAATTATTTTTGTAAAACAATTGATGGTTAAACAAACTTACCTAGTGATGTTTGACCATAATTATACGAGACGTTGCATCCGAAGAGATTTATTAGAGATGTTTTACTATGTAGTCCATTCTTCAATGTACTAGCATCGCACACAATTATTTAGAGCTATAAAGGAGAATCAAAAATAAAAAGATATTCAATTGACTACTGTGTACCCCTCCTCCCCGCCCCACCCGGCGTAGCGCCTGCGTTGCCGCACGCCGCCGTGCCAGCTCATTTTTTCAGAGCACCTATTTCATGGCATGGGGTAACGTTAATACTTATAGATGTATAAGTTTTTAACGAAACCTATGGGCAGGGAGGGTAATAAATCTCTTCGGATGCAACGTCTCGTATAATTATGGTCAAACATCACTAGGTAAGTTTGTTTAACCATCAATTATACTGCGACGTTGCATCCTCGAGATTTATTAGAGATGTTTTACTATGTAGATGTTTAGCGCTCACCATGAAATAGGTAAAAGATAGGGAAAGAAGAACGATGATAAACCAAGTTAAATCAGCGAACACGAGTAGAGAAAAAATATAATTAGACTTGTACGAATAATTTTACAAAATATTTATATATTTTGTTTATCTTGTATTTATATAAATGTTTATTAATCAGAGTCATTAAAGAGTCTATCCTCATTTATGGGATACAGTGGGATAAAGTTAAGGCATTGTGAGTTAAAGCATTGTGAATAGGTCGTTTCGTGGTCAATAATTTTCTGTATTTAGTAAGTTTTTTTTTTTTTTTTTCATTAGAGGTATTGACTTTCAGTTGGTTAAGCAGATCAAGGACAGCGTCTCTGCACGTTGTGCAGTCGACAACGCAAGTAGAGCTATTCGTTTCTTGGTTAGTTTTTCGAGCGGAAGGCTCTCTTTTGGGTACTAATTTGTTATATTGAAAAATTTAAAGATATAGGTATATCAGCGATAAAGCAATCAATATTATTTCAGGAAGAGGCGTAACCAAGGTTTACTTGGCCGGTTTAGAACTATCATTGTGCCTGATGCTCTATCGGTAGCTTATTTTTTTTTTTTTTTTTTTTTTATTTTCTTAAGCATTTGAAGAGAGAGAAGAGAGGGAAAAAAAAAATCGTAACGGAAGTACTAGATACTCCAATCTACCATGAGTGCGTTAAAACGTCTGTAGATATGCCGAGATAAATAAAGTGGGCTTTTCTTTGGCTTTGGAAGCAAAGCAAAATTAATATCGATGATCAATTTAAAGACTGAATGAGTCAAACTCCACTCGGTATCCGACAAAGGTTTTTTAACACCTTTAAAAAATTTTGAACGGAAAAAAGTACATTTACTGTAAATAAATAAAATATCAGGCAATATACTATGTCAAGACTCCACATCGGCTTCGCGGTTGTTTCCTAAATTTATGTACGACGCGACGTGAAGATCAAAAGAAGTCATCCCTCGCGTCTCCTGATCTGTCGGAAACTTTGCAAAGCACATTAGACCATAAACCGATGTTCACCGATGCACGATAGGTACACCCCAACCTGTTGGAGAGGCAGCGGAGAATATTTCCAAAGCGTTAACGGTTCTTACGAGTTTTGTTTTTTGAATGCCTAATATTTTATTATTAATCCACCATGAAAAAACTGATTCAAGGGAAGTACCTGCCTGGCATGATTTTAAAACTGTTTAAAACTCTCTCCAACAGCTTGGATTGTTTGTCTAATGGCAGTATTTTTCTGTTTGAAAACCAAAAAATATGCTTCTTTTAGGTCTATGGTCGCCATAAGCGGTTTTTAAAACACAAGTATCGTAATAGTCCGTAGGTCTTCCATTTTGAACTGATTTGACTTGATAAACTCGTTAACTCTCGTTAACTCGTTTGAAATTCTTACCAATATTAAAAAAGCGAGAGTGTGTGTTTGCAACTCTTTCACGCAAATACCACTGAATGGATTATAATGAAATTCACATTAACATAGCTTATACATCAGAATAACACACAGGGCACCCTTTATTCCGGAATTCCCGCGAGGTCTGTGAAACCAACGCGGGTGAAACCGCAGGGAACAGCTAGTCTATACTAATATTATAAAGAGGAAAGATTTGATTTTTGGTTTGTTTGTTACGATTTAACTCAAAAACTACTGGACCGATTTCAAAAATTCTTTCACCATTAGAAAGCTACATTATTCTTGAGTAACATAGGCTATATTTTAATCCGGAATTGCCGCGGGAACTCCAAAACCATCACGGTTGAAACCGCGCGGGACAGCTAGTTAAGAATAAAGTGAACTTTTGAGTGTTGAAAAATTGTCAAAACTGCACTGCAATGACTGTATAACTTAGTGGATTAGATATTGCAATATTTAGGTGGTAACTTTTAGTAGAGCTTAAAGTGTTATATTCGGGGACCGTAAACTGGAATACAGTGCGATCAAAAGGAATTTTAAAGCTCCTTACATAATTAGGTATATAACAACTACATCTAAAACGACTAAATCATCTATAATTGATTGCCACTCATACTAAAAATATCTAGGTAACCGAGCTTCGCTCGTAGTGCTATCTGTCGTTAAGTAGAAAAAGCAGTACCAAACACTCATTTTTCATTGCCTGAAAACACGGATAAAACAACCCTGCATACTAAATTTCATGAAAATCTTTGGAGTCGCGTCCGAGATTCAGATTATAAGTATAATATGTATCTATACCACAGATTCCATACTAATAATTATTATAAAACTGAAGAGTTTGTGTGCTTGAACGCGCCAATCTCAGCAACTACTGGTCCCATTTGAAACATTTTTTCAGTGTTAGATAGCCCATTTATCGAGAAAAGCTATACAAACACATAATATGATCCCGCTAAGATCAATAAGAGCGGAGCAGCAATGAAAAAAGTTACAAAGAACGGAAAAAATATTCCGTTACGCTACTTGAACGGTTAAAGTTACGCAAAAATCATGTAGTTATGGAATATATTTTGCATCAGTAAAGAATTTTTCTTAAGTTAACGCGGTTGAAACCGCGGGACACAGCTAATGCATATATATATACACGAATAATGTATATATACACGAATTGCTTTTTAGTAGATGTAGACGATATAATCTTCCTGCGTGGGATACTACCTCAGTTATTACGGTTTGTATGGTTTGGTCGTTACTGACGTTATACGTTCGTTACGTATAATAATAAATTTTTGTCTTTTATATAGCAAATCCTGTTTTTCTTCTTATGTAAGGCCGTCTACTAGAAGCCATCCCCAACGTTTAGAGATTTTGTCGGGAATGGCCAACACTTCTTTGATCACCAAGGGATTTTAGGATTTTTTGAGGTAAGGTATCCTCAATTACCATACTAGTGCTTGCGTCTGGTTGTTCAGTTGCTAGTAGCACTGTCATCTCCTTCTGAGTTATTTCAGGGAGTGAACCTTTCGCTGTTCACTTCGGTTTTCATCTCCGAAGGCCCAGTTCTCTTCTATGGAAAGAAATCTCGAACCAGATCGTTCGTGTAAGGGTGCACTTGTTTAATCACCGCGACATGAAGTTGACCTTGGAAGGTACTTTAAGGGTGATCTGGACTTTAAGCGGTGCTCATTTCGATCGCGAGAGCCTGGTAATATAGTGCACAAACTGTTGAGGCACTCAAATATTTTAACGTCTTTGGGCGTAATCACGTTACTACACGAGACAGATGAAGCTATCTATCATGAACACGTCAAGTAGTATAGCTTAGAGTCGACACGATCCTGGAAATGTAGTGCACAAGCTGTTGAGGCACTCGAATATTTTAACGTCTTTGGGCGTAAGCACGTTACGACGCGAGACGGATGAAGCTATCTATCATGAACACGTCAAGTAGTATAGCTTAGAGTCGACACGATCCTGGAAATGTAGTGCACAAGCTGTTGAGGCACTCGAATATTTTAACGTCTTTGGGCGTAAGCACGTTACGACGCGAGACGGATGAAGCTATCTATCATGAACACGTCAAGTAGTATAACTTAGAGTCGACACGATCCTGGAAATGTAGTGCACAAGCTGTTGAGGCACTCGAATATTTTAACGTCTTTGGGCGTAAGCACGTTACGACGCGAGACGGATGAAGCTATCTATCATGAACACGTCAAGTAGTATAGCTTAGAGTCGACACGATCCTGGAAATGTAGTGCACAAGCTGTTGAGGCACACGAATATTTTAACGTCTTTGGGCGTAAGCACGTTACGACGCGAGACGGATGAAGCTATCTATCATGAACACGTCAAGTAGTATAGCTTAGAGTCGACACGATCCAGGAAATGTAGTGCACAAGCTGTTGAGGCACTCGAATATTTTAACGTCTTTGGGCGTAATCACGTTACGACACGAGACGGATGAAGCTATCTATCATGAACACGTCAAGTAGTATAGCTTAGCCATGATTGCATCAGGAAAAATAGCCATATTCCATTCTTTCGTCAGAGTATCTTGTTATCAACCATGATCACGTAAATAATAGCAGTACATAAATAACAGGCACGTAAATAGAAGCAAGCATACGTAAATAAAAGCATAATAAAGCATAAAATGAAATAAAAAGTGGGTATGCTAGCAATGTTACATTAGCTGTGCTTTTATTATGGCTATACTAAATATAAAGCTATACTATATCTTTGATCATAGCTCATAGTATTGCGTATAGATCACGCTTTGTTGTACAGTATATTTATACTATAATGTGTTACTGCCTGTATCTAATACTGACATTCGTAGGTGCCTTTATGAGGCCTAAATCGAAATAAAGCAATTTGAAATTTTGAAACTCGTTAAAACGATGGTTCAAGAACACACAAAGGTGGGTAATTTTACGATGAATGCATATTATCAAAGCTTTCCATTTATTTGTTTATTAATTGAATTATAATAATGTGACACCTAAAGGTGAGTAAACAACGACTTACCATCGCATGTCTGATGCACAGGGACCGACGAAGGTAAAGCTCAATGCGTTGTAGTCGTTTTGAGATATTCGCTTCTTTCTCTTTGTTTGTACGTTTACCCATAGTTAACCTTTAACTTCACATTATTTTATTATTTTTTGTAGGTAGAAAAAAAAAGTATTTTAGCTCAAGATTACAAAAAACCTATTTAGTAGTGGCGATGCCGGCACACAAAAAACGAATGAGCTGGCACGGCGGCGTGCGGCAACGCAGGCGCTACGCCGGGTGGGGCGGGGAGGAGGGGTACACAGTAGTCAATTGAATATCTTTTTATTTTTGATTCTCCTTTATAGCTCTAAATAATTGTGTGCGATGCTAGTACATTGAAGAATGGACTACATAGTAAAACATCTCTAATAAATCTCGAGGATGCAACGTCGCAGTATAATCAATCGTTTTTTCTTCTTTTCTAAAGTCTTACTCTCAAAGGAACGCTTACCGCAACCATCTATTCACTATAGCCATCGGAACTGTCTTCAAGGAGAAGGGGTGTGTCTCAGCGTATTCCAGCATCTTGTGAGCCATCAGGAAACCGCCCATGATGAAGAATATCTGAACTATGACGCGAGCGTTGAAGAGCAAGGACTTAAAGAAGTCCTCGTACGACTGGAGAAAGAGGAATAAACAATAAAAAGGGTGGCCTGGTGCAGAGGGTGGCCATTGCTATTCAGTGCGGGAATGCGGCCAGCACCTTTGCACCGGAAACGGTCAGAGACGGGTTATATATAACTAGCTGTGCCCCGCAGTTTCACCCGTGTTAAGTCGGAGATCCCGCGGGAATTCCGGGATAAAAAGTACCCTATGTCCTTTTCTGTACCTCTGACATCGTGTAGTATGCAATAATGAATTATATTTCACCCGCGTTAATTTTGCAGATCCCGCAGGAATTCCGGGATAAAAGGTAGCCTATGTTCTTTTCCATGTCAAAGGGCTACATGCATGCCTAATTTCATACAAATCCGCTCAGCCATTTTTGCGTGATTGAGTAACAAGCATCCACACATTTTTTTTTATTATTTATCTTCCTTGTACAGACATCGACCTGTTACAATTTTATTATACCTATGTATAGATAACGGTCACACCTCAACTGCCTTTCACGAAAAACTTACAAGTAGGTATAGGTTGTATAAGTAGGTATTGTGTATGTATTTTTACGTTTATTGCAATTTCCAACCATAACAAAAAAATCACCTCACTTCTCCGTACTCAAAAAATTAGTATCATTTGAAAAATAAAATTGAAGTACCTACCTATATTGAGTCGACCTGCTCAAGACCACAGAACCAAGTACAGTCGGACAACTAAATAGTCTTTTTAACCGTCATTTAACTCGATAACTACAAGTGTAATACTAACTTTTGCTCCATAAATTATGCATTTTCTTTTACCTTCACGCTCATTTACCATTCCGAACAGCGTAATTGGTACGATGTACAGTCAGCAAACAATAAGGAAGAGCCAGTTTTTAATTTTTCCACACAGTAATACTTGTGTAGAAAAAAAATCCAGTATCATCAGTTTACGTGCAAATTTATGTACCTACCTAATAGAAATCTTACGAAAATATGGTTTCTGTTAAATAAGTTAAGTTTCTGTTAATTTATTTATTTATTTATTTTAGGAAGACCAACAGCTTTCCAGATAAAAACACTTTTGAATACAAGTCTCCGCTGATAGAAACCAATTTACATACCTGTCATTAAGATTTTAATTCGTTGGATTAATAACAGATGGCGTAGTATCAATTATTTATTTAGTATTTTGATCAGTTTTTTTTATTAATTTCTTTGTTAGTTAACAGATGGCGTTGTAATACAAAACATTCAAAATAAACTTTATTTCTTGCACACGTACACAATATACACATGATACACTTACCTGCTTTTTGGTTTTTGCTATTTTGCTTGATACAGAATCTCTCATTAAAAAAAGGAAAAAGTAAAAAGCTGGATAGTGGTTCTATTAATGATAATACAATAATAATAATTGAAAAATTGATTTTACGTTGGATAGTCCATTTATGAGATCACGCTACGAGGAAAAGGAGCGGAGCATCAAATGAGCGTGGGTGAAACCGCGACGCTAAGCTAGGTAGTGTCTTTATAAAAATTAACATTGTTTTCATATAATTAAATTATACTACGAAGCGTTAAGTAGTTACCAATACACCCTTAAACTTAACGTTATTGCTTCCAACATATCGTAATGCATTGTTATCACACTTGCCGACTGTACCCAGTCAGTGCCCTATTACTCCAACCGTGAACGCACCAGTGCAACTTTTAAAGGTTGAACTTTACGATAAATTTAATTCAATCGAATGGAATAATTGATTGATATTCAAAAAGACTTTGACTACAACCGCTAAACCAATCAAAAGAGCACATTTTAAAAACGCTGTTCCTTGCGGGGGGATACCGAGATTCCCTGGGGGATTCCGCAATAAAATATATTATCCTTTGTCTTTATTTGGGGATCTCAATACGTCTTTTTAAAATAACACCCTACAAAAAATATCAAATCAAATCAAATCAAATATGCTTTATTGCCCCAGAAGAGAAAATAAAAACTAAGACAGATAAAAAGTAAATACAGAGCAAAAGGCGGCCTTATTGCTAGAGGCAATCTTTTCAAGGCAACCTTAAGGTGATAGGGAGCTGTAAATAGAAACTAGAAGCGGGTGCTGGGTGCACAACGTAATACCTATCCTATATAAGGATATCTTATTATCGTATTAAAATAATTTGTAATATGTTTGCATCTGGAGCGTTTGGTATTCTGGGACGCGGGTTATGGGCAAGGAATGTTGTTGGTCATAGTGAATAAGGGCCCAAAAAAATATTTGCACAGCTTAGGTAGGTACATTTATCAAATACACATTTCACAGCACACAGATCTACTTTATCTCACACTAAGCTATATAAGCTTGTGTTGTGGAAACTAAGAGAACGCTGCCATATACCACATTTTATTACATAACTAGTTGCTTCGCAGTTTCGCTCGCGTGAGTTTCGGAATTCCTACAGGAACTCCGAACTTCTTCTATTCTCCTTTTCCTTACAATAACAAACATAACAAAAAAAGAACTAGCGAAATTAGTCCAGCCGTTCACGCGTAATGCCGTGACCAAGGGAAATAGCAAACCAATAAATAAATAAATAAATAAATAAATAGGGAATATAGATCATCGATCTCATATAAAAAGTAGATACACATTCAGCGTAAAAAAATGTCCTCATGAAATGAGCGCCCACTTGAACATTTGGGTGCGCTTTTAAATCAGGTCATGAGACCGTATAGTATTTATTATGTTTTAGACATAGACATAGACATAACTTTATTTGGCATCACAAAATTTCTTAAAAGTAATACATACATCAAATTTAAAATGAATCTTATATAGTTTCCGTGATGCCAAAATGGACACTGTCTCAGCATATGCTGTCGCATAAACCGCGGCAGCGCTGGTTTTCACCTAATGCTTTTAGGTAAAATTGTAGTTTAAAAATAGCATAAATATAATTTATTTATTTATTTAAACTTTATGCACATCATGGTACAAAAGGCGGACTTAATGCCACAGTGGCATTCTCTGCCAGTAAACCTTCAGGTAGTACAGAGATATAATTATGTGTTCATTAAATTTAACACAATTTAATTGCATAATACAAATCAATATAACCACAGCTATAACTACGTAAACACGACTGTGGACAGTTTTTAAGTGAACTTTTGTATGGAACTGTGTATTTACTTTTTATATGAGATGTATGGTATAGGTATATAAAAACGCCCAGACTGGAAAGACGTGGAACTCGGTGTTTATCACACAAAGTCCACCCCTACCGGGAACTAAACCCGGACCCATTTAATTAGCGGGTAGGCATGGCGACCTACTGCGCCAATCCAGTCATCATAGACTTACAATTAGTTTAGATATGAAAAGAAAAAGTTTCATGTAAGCACGTAGTTTATTGAAGGTACCTACCTACGTTCACAAAAGACCGCGCGTCCCGTGAACCCAACCTGTTGTTGACACTAATTTGACAACCGCAACGAAGGTTACACTTCGTTCCCTCGGCAATAATTGGAGTCGTGCGAATGATTACCTCGTCCGCTAAAACAATTTTAGCATTTTAGACGGCGTAAATGCAAAATGTTTTGTTCGAACCATTTTGCTTTGTATCGTGACGGATCTGACAAGTCGGACGATGTTGGTGAACCCTCGTCAGAAAGGAAATTCCACAGGTCATCATTCTATACAATACTAGTTGTGCTCCGCGGTTTCACCCGCGTTAATTTCAGAGGTCCCGCGGGAATTCCGGGATAAAAAGTACCCTATGTGTTAATCTGATGTATAAGCTATATTACAGTAAAGTTTTATTTAAATCCATTCAGTAGTTTTTGCGTGAAAGAGTAACAAACATTAAGTATATAGTGGATTAAAAAGACGTAAAGTTTGTGAATTGTGAGTTTGTGACGTTTTAGGGGGTAATCTCTGGATCTACTGAACCGATTCACTTATAGGAAGCTATTAGAAGTCTTGAGAGGCATAGGGTACTTTTTATCCCGAAATTCCTTCGGGAACTTTGAAACTACCTAGCGTGAAACCGCAGGGGACAGCTAGTAAAAAAATAAAATTTTAAGAACTCACTTTTCTAAGTTTTATTTTCTGTTAATTTCCATTCCTTGAATATTCATTACCTACAAAATTGCAATAACCAGATAATCTATCTCACGCAAAGACATTCTATATTATAATCCTACTAACATTATAAACGCGAAAGTTTGTAAGAATGTATGGATGGATGGATGGATGGATGGATGGATGGATGGATGGATGTTTGTTACTCTTTCACGCAAAAACTACTGGATGGATTTAAATTAAACTTTACAATAATATAGCTTATACATCAGATTAACACATAGGGTACTTTTTATCCCGGAATTCCCGCGGGGACTCTGAAATTAACGCGGATTACACCGCGGGGAACGGCTGCAAAGTTAAGTGTTACTCATTTATTGAACCTTACCTTATAATAAAATCTATTTCCGTGCTTTTAAATACTAAGGCGTACTTTAAAAAAATATCCAATAACAAAACAGTGTTATAATAAATTATTGATAGATCATTAATTTCCACGACCAACTCTCGTGTCAACAACCCGTACAATTAACCATTCCAAAAAGACTCTAACCAAAGTCAAGACAGTTGGAAATTACACTGTATTGTCTATGGAATAAAGTCTCAACTGATCTTATAAAGTGTATGTTGCGAGATTCGCTTCGAAAGGAAATTGTGCAAAAGTAACTAGTGAGTACTGAGCAGGTACTTAGATCGCTGCAACTTAGAACCGGTCGATTGAGTCACAAACTCCCAATTTTTTTTTTTTTTTTATTTTTTTTATTTATTAATCATTAAAAGTTACAATATATCGTTGGTTATTACAGCGCACATCTAAGCTCTTTCGAGTTTGTATTTGCGCAATAGCAGTCATCTGTGTTATTTATAATACAATATTACAAAAGACATTCTATATAATAAAGGAATGTTACGATATTTATAAGTACCTCATTTTTAATTTTTATTACTACCCGCTAAGTCATTTATGAGGAAGTCATCGCATATACAGGTTGATTTTTTTGTTAGCAATTTAATTTTATAAATTAGCAATCCATACTAATATTAAATATGCGAAAATAATTATGTCTGTCTGTCTGTCTGCCCATTAAGCTTACAGGCCCCAACAGCTTTACCGATCATCATGAAATTATGCATACACGTTGACAGGCTATTCTTGACAAACCATTTTGAGCCTTATAAATTATTTAATATATATGATTTTAGAATTCCGAATTTATTTCGAATCCTAACTAATGTTATAAACGGGAATATGAATTGGTATGTTTGTTACGCCTTATCGCTTTAACTACTAGAAGGATCATCATGAATGACGCAAGTACACGTTGTCAGGCGTATGAAAAAGCCAGGGTACTTTTCATCCTGGTTTTCCCGCTAAAACTGAAATTCGACCTCGCAACTAAATTTGGCTAATTGACTATTTTATTTTAGTCCGTAGTGTAAATTAATGACAAATATTGGACACGTATGTTTTTTTTTACGTAGGTAATCAAAAAATAACGGCGATTACATTGACTTGAAATTTCGCGATGACGTCACAACCCGGTACGGGGCTTATACCGAACATGAGCCTTATGACGTCACGCACGAGTCCCTCACGCTAAACTTTAACGCGCTTTATCTATGTTTATTTTCATCAATTTGAAAAAGCAAAATTTACGTGTCTATTTTTTTTTTATTTTTCAACTGACGGCCTAATTAGAATTTCGATTTTCACACTCCGGAAAATACCCAAATATATTATGATAATTGCGGCACTTGCATCGATTTATCAGGTATTACTACTATTATGTATTCTGTGGTATTACAAAACAAGCCACAATTACCGCCGCACTCAGGGTCGACTTTAATGATTACTTAGTTAAGTATAGATTTTTAAAACAAACATGCCGCAATCAGACAAGTTTAATAAATTAATGTTAATTGGCATTTAACTAATTAAGTTACATCTCATTAAATGCCAATTAACATTAATTTACTGAACATATCTGAATGCGGCAATTTTGTTTTAAAAATCCATACTTAACTAAGTAATCATTAAAGTCGACTCTGAGTGCGGCGGTTAGAGTGGCTGTTAAATTGTCCGCCTGAATAGTTCACGAACCAAACTATCGCATTAGCTGGAAATGCGTAGTTAAAACTGATTAATTACCTACCTGTTTTTGTTAATATGTTTTTGCATTTTGCGGTTTCGTATTCAATTGTTATGCGTTATCAATAGCATAACATAACAATAAATATATATATGTAAAATATTGGAAGTCGGTTTAAAACGAAAAACAATGAATATATATATATTGGTACCTACTTACGTACTTATACTGAACTGGCTGTCCCGCGCGGTTTCACCCGCGATAAACGCGGAGTTCCCGCGGGAATTCCAGTTTACAATATAGCCTATACCAGTCAGGGGTAATGTAGCTTTCTAATGGTGAAACAATTTTTTAAATCGGTCAAGTAGTTTTTGAGTTAAATCGTAACAAACAAAAAATCAAATCTTTTTTCTTTACATTATACTGAAAAAGTTTAAGATTCGTTGTTCGCAATTATATACTCGTCGTATTTTGACTGAGGAATGGATCTTAACCGTTCAGTTAATTACAGCAAAGCGAGCCGCGTTGCCATTCGAGTATGATGTGAGTACCGGTGTGGTGCGCTCGATGGTAATTTATGCTATGCTTCGATTGCCATAATTTTGCTTAACAGAAAGAAAAAAAAAATATTTATTTCACCACTACTGACACACAAGACTGCATGTCTCTTGCATGCTTTGCATTTGCTTAGTTTTATTATTATATATTTATATTATAAAATGTGAAAGTGTGGATGTTTAGATGTTTGGATGTTTGTTACTCAATCACGCAAAACTGGCTGAACGGATTTGGATGAAATTTGGCATGCACGTTGTCAGGGGTACAGAGAAGGACATAGGGTACTTTTTATCCCGGAATTCCCGCGGGAAATCCGAAATTACCGCGGGTGAAACCGCGGGGCACAGCTAGTAAATAAATAAACATGCCTTGGTGCCCACACTATTGTACTACCTATTGTGATATGAAACCTTTTTCGTAGGTACACCTACTAAATATAATATTGTAAACTCTACATGTAACGCCCAATTAGTCACAAAGAAGAAACTTTCAAAGTACTATAAGAATCGTGGGAAAAAGTTTGCTTTTTAATTTTTTGGGCTAGTCTATCCCTGAGTCTACATTTTGCCTAACAGTGGTAAACAAAATGGCTGGACAAAATTACGTATATTAATGCCGATATTTAGACCAATGACAACAGAATGTCTATCGAATTGGCACACAGCGACAATAGAAGCTAAATCCATTAGCTGAAAATTGTCGACGCGTAAATATTACTTTATATTATGCATCCAGTTGTCAGAAATGCATGCATTGCTAGGTGATTGGGATTCAAACATTTTTAAATTCCAATACTAGTTGTGGTCTGCGACTCCCTTTAATAAAATTATAAAAGAATTTAATAAAATTAAGTAGAAACGTAAATTATTATGTTTGTCCGTTTTTGCGTTATGTATGCCCAGTTTTCAGAATGATATGAACATCGAGAGTAGGTACCGTACTAAGATATACAAAGTGTTAATGAATTAACTGAAAACTAGAAAGTAGTTTGCTCAGAATCGATCGCACTATGTTTTAATATAGGTTATATTTTTTCATCTTTACTAGCCCATGTCTAAATGATTTATAATACAATATTTGGCGCGTGCGCCGCCCGTAGCAAAAAAATCGAATCGCTCATTGACGGGTAGGCGCGGGCGTAGCGCTTGCGTAGATGGGTCAAAACTAATGTTGAATAACTTTTAATCTAATAATTTTTTCGACATAATTTATCTATTAATCATATTAATGTTTATTTTTTTAATCAGGTTTTTAGTCAATTCATTAACACGTCGTATATAAAATTCAGACTTACACGTTCAATGAAGTCGGGATTCGCCGTGTATCCATAGCCGATGAATATCATCGAATGAAGACCAAGAATCATCACCATAGTGTAGAACCTGTTGGCAAATACAAAAACCTTAATGATACCACTCGATAAGTCCTGAAGGTGACATCGTTTCACTAGCAATCTCTTCCAGACAACTTTTAATTGGAAAGGACTGCGAAATATATGTATAGCTTGACTGTGAAAGATGTAATAGCACTAACTGTTTGGCTGTTCCCCCGCGGTTTCAGCCCAGGGAATTTCGGAATTCCCGCAGGAATTCTGGGATGAGAAGTACCCTATGACACTCGGACTATGTAGCATTCTGTTGGTAAAAGAATTGTCAAATCAGTTCAGTAGATCCAGAGATTACCGCCTACAACCTCACAAACTGACAAACTTTACCTCTATATAATATTAAGTAAAGATTATGAATAATGTGCCAAAGGAACGTTGTGGGAGGAAATATTAAAATATGGTCTTTCATGAAGACTATAAAGATCAAAGAATGTATCACGAACGAACAAAGTACTTGCAGATCGACGTGGGTGTAGATCTCTGAAAAGTTGCTTTTTTTTTTCATTTTACCTTCAATAAGGTTAACGATTCGTACTTACAAAGCGTTATAAAGAGTAAAAAAGAGAGGTAAGCGTTCGCTTTTGTAGTAAAATACAATACAGCATAATTACCTCCTTAGGCAATTTAAAAATCTATAATTTATTAGCTGACCCGCGCGATTGCATCCGCGGTATTTTCGGAGTTCCCGCGGGGATTCCGGGAAAAAGTACTCTGTCTTCTTTGTACTCCTAGCTGACAGTAGTTTACGGTGATTAGCTGTTCCCCGCATTAATTCCGGAGTTCCCGCGGGAATTCCGGGATAAAAACTATCCTATCTTTTAAGATGGACCATATCATGAATGGTTGCAAAATTTTATCAAAATTCGTTCAGTAGTTTCGGAGTCCATTGCGGACAAACAACGTGACACGAGATTTATATATATTAGAGAATAAGATATCGCATGGAAACCTTAGGAACGTTGTCGTCGCGTGATACAAAGATCCGTTCATTCGTTTTATACAAGGCATAGCTTAGTTCCCCCGGGGATTCCGGGACAAAAAGTATCATATGTCTTTCTCTGTACCCCTGACCCATGCAAAATTTCATGATGATCGGTTGAGCCGTTGAGGCGTATAAGCGTAACAAACAAACAAATAAACAATCAAACAAATTAACAAACAAAGCCACATTCGCATTTATAATACTTAGTAAGGATACAGATTGCAGATTGTCAACTTGGCTAAGGGGGTTGAAAGATTTTGTTGCGTGAACGAAATAGACAAATCTCTACTAATACCTATTATAAATGCGAAAGTACAAAATTATCCTACTAATATTATAAATGTGAAAGTGTGGATGTTTGGATATTTGGATGTTTGTTTCACAATCACGCAAAAACAGCTGAACGGATTGGCATGAAATTTGGTATGCACGTTGTCAGGGGTACAGAGAAAGACATAGGGTACTTTTTATCCCGGAATTCCCACGATAATTCCGAAATTACCGCGGGTGAAACCGCGGGGCACAGCTGGTATAGAATATATCTGTCGGTCTGTCTGTTACGTTTTCACGCCTTCATGACTCAAGCAATCGTCATGAAAATTTGCATATACGTTGTCAGGGGAAGGACATACGGTATTTTCTATCCCAGAATTCCCGCGAGAACTCTGAAATTACCGCGGGTGAAACCGCAGGGAACAGCTAGTATTAAATATTTAACTCTGCTGCTGTTATCATATTATAATGAGGATTGCAGTTTGCGAGTTCAAATACAATTAATGAAGACTTTGTTTTCCAAATACTATGTGGCCGGCGACGATATGGGAGTCATTAGCGCAAGTGCTTGCTATTATTGCGCGCTTTGATGTGCAAATTAAATTGTTTATACCTACCAAACAATTACCAAAATTCAAAATTAACACAAGCGCCGCTCTATTCTGTAATTTGTCAACTTCCGATAACTGTTGACCAACAGGAGTATAATTTTATGAATATAATCACAGAGAAATTTGGAGCGATTTCAAATCAAATCAAATCAAATTGTTTATTTCAAAGCCAAAAGTAGCTTTGAGCTTTGTTTGGGATTCATTGGTGCTGCTAATTGACTCTTATGGCCGCACTCAGAGTCGACTTTAACGATTACTTAGTTAAGTATAGATTATTAAAACAAAACTGCCGCAATCAGAGACGTTCAATAAATTAATGTTAATTGGCATTTAATGAGATGTAACTTAATTAGTTAAATGCCAATTAACATTAATTTATTGAACGTCTCTGATTGCGGCAGTTTTGTTTTAATAATCTATACTTAACTAAGTAATCATTAAAGTCGACTCCGAGTGCGGCGGTTAAGTCTCGTCACAGTCTTCTCTACATTTCTCCGATCCTCTAAGGCTTAAGTTTTATTATCTATCTAGTTTTATTACCTACTAGCTGTCCCTCGCGGGTAGTTAATAAAGGTAGCGTTTTTCCTGGGAATTTCGGGATAAAAAGTATCCTATTATATCCTTAGGACTATCGGAGCTTCCTATAAGTGAAAGATTCAAAATCGGTTCAGTAAATCCAGAGATTACTCCTACAACGTCACAACAAACTTTCGGCCGCACTCAGAGTCGTTTTAATGATTACTAAACTTTAAGTAAAGATTTTTAAAACAAATTGCAGCAATCAGAGACGTTCATTTTTTTTTTTTTATTTATTTACTCAGAAAAAAGTACAAAATTTTTACGTCAGACACAAAAACCCAGCAGGGTTTATTTCGTTAAATTAATGTTAATTGGCATTTGACTTATTAAGTTTACAATAATATAGTAATTAGTAATTTATAGTAATTATTAAGTTTACAATAATATAGTAATTTTGTTAAATGCCAATCCTACTAATATTATAAACGCGAAAGTTTGTAACTATGTATGGATGGATGGATGGATGGATGGATAGATGTTTGTTACTCTTTCACGCAAAATCTACTGGATGGATTAAAATGAAACTTTACAATAATATAGCTTATACATCAGATTAACTCAGAGGGTACTTTTTATCCCGGAATTCCCGCGGGAACTCTGTAATCAATGCGGGTGAAACCGCGGGACACAACTAGTAAAACATAAATGAGTCATTTTGTTACTTTTTTTTTATTCTAAGGCTTGTGAACAAAAGAAAACCTTACCGGAGTGCCTGAAATCCTTTGAATATCCCTCCATCAGCGCTGCCACCATATTTTAAAGCTTTCCAGTTTTTTTGGACGCAAAAAGCTAGTAAGTATGGATTTCCTGCAAGAAATTCTAGAATACTAAAGAGCTTTATAAATTAGACATGTATAAGAGGTAAAGATAGTGTTTTGTTCAATATTATTTTACAAGAATACCAACTCAACAAAAACTGCTTGAAACCTTTACCGTGATCCTTTTTACACGTTGAATTTTTAGGATCTGTTTGTTTCTTTTTAAAATTTATTTGTCAGATAAACTTTAACCTCAGTTACTTAAAGGTAATATAGTTAGTTTGTCTGATATACTCAAGGATAATTCCTAAAAACCTAATAGTGAGTCAAAAGAAGGTGAAAATTCAAAACTTCCCATGATAGATATAAAGATGACACATACCTTTTCCTTTCTCAACGGGCCAGAAGAAGAAGTATGCAGAAGAACATAAATTGATCAGAAGAATTAAAATAATAATCGCGCCAACAATGTAGTCTAAAGTGTCCACTTTCAATTGATCATCTTTGGTTTTGCAATAGCGGACTGATAAAGTATCCACCTTAAACAAGTTTGAGCATTATCTTCAAGTTATTTAAGATAAATTAAATTTTTCAGAAAGTCAGATTTATTTATGATCTCGTATTTTCTTAGAAATTAAATAAAGAACCTTATAATTTTTTTTAATGTAGTTATTACAGTCTGGATCACAGATCAAAGAAAGTTTTTGAACTAAGAAATATATTGACTAAAATATATTATTTTTCATTACTCATGCTCGGAAAGTAGGTCTGAAGTTGCCTGAGAAGCGGGTTGAAAGTAGCCCTTTTCAGCCCTAGGGAGAATCGCTTTCAACTGACAACTGTCAAATTATTAAAAAAAAACTAGGTCTATTTTCACATTTCTATTGAACCATGTTTCAACTTTCTATACAGCCAGCGCGATGTAAAATTGAAATAACGTAAAGTTTAAGTAGGTATTAATTAAAATAAAATTCACTCACTTTTTCTTAAGCTAATTCCTATTTATATTTTTTTATTTTCTTTAATTAATACTTAATAATTAAAGAAAATATTTTTTTTAGGTCGCCACAATGTAAATAAAAAATACTGGCTGAATAGCTAGCCGGCCAAAGAAAAAGAAATAGGTGGGAAAGTGTCAAGCGACTATCCGATCTTCACTCATTTTTTCTTTAGCTAATTCCTATTTTTATTTTGACTTTCCTTGCATTCGTAATGAAAAGCACAGTGTTACCCTCGGGAGAAAGTAACTTATTTAGTGCCTCGAACTATTGGCGCCCTCGCTACGCTCGGGCGCCAAACCCCGTCTCGGCACTAAATGAGTTACTTTCACCCCTTGGATAACAATGTACTATTGTTAAATCATAAAAAAACTGATTGAGTATCTGGCACGTTATAAATATTTTGCCTTTATCGTCGCTACCTTTGCGGCTGATCTACGGAAAAACAAAGCAACTATAATTTATTTTTCGTGTTTTATTGTGTTTTTGCGACTTTTTATGATGTTGTAGTGACATGCAACCATCAAAAAGGTTGCAATCTTAGATAAATTAAAATTAAGAAAATTTGTTAAACTATGGTAGATTTGTTTTTAATAAAACGATTTCCGGTTTTTTTTGCTACTCCTCCTGTAAAATTTGTTCAGCTGCAACAACCATCAAAGAGGCTTTAGTCTTAGAGAAATAAAAATTAGAAAATCGTTAAACTATGGAAGGTTTGTTTTAATAAAGCGATTACCGGTTTTATTTCTCCCTATAATTTTTTTTTAGCTAGCTTTACTTTGTTTTGCCGTAGGGCAGCCGTTTGGGTGATGCATAAATACGATACTAGTTTCCTTACTATACACGAATAAAATAAATAAATTACATACTTGTAAACCATATCCCTCATAAATACTAGAGTTGAAGCACCTCTTTAGTTCTTCACTAGTAGAATCACTGACGTTAGCGTGTGTCACGTTTAGACCGCAATGTTTTGAAGCGCATACGCCACGATGGAGTTTCGAATGTTTGTAGTTCTTATACGAGAGCGAGGAGAAATTCTGTTGAAGAAATGAAAGATTCAAAAAATTTCTTAATATTGAAAACCTGGGCCCTTATTCTCTATGACCAACAAAATTCCTTGCCCATACCGCGTCTTAAAACACAATTCCGACCGCTTCAGATGCCAAAATATTAGAAATTAATATTCTGTATACCATAACACACGTTGTAAATGTATTTTTTTAAAGTAAAACTTCTTTGCTCGAAGGGGAAAAACAATTTTTGCAGTGTCTTATCGTAACGCGGCGTGTTATGGTCATAGGTAATAAAGGCCCTGATCAAATTGGCAGAAAATGAACTAATCTATACATCTATATGCATCTATACACATATAAATAAAATTGAAGTCGTCTGTTTGTAATTACAAATTAATAGCTTTTTACTAAATGCATAATTATGATAAAAAGATCTTTTTTTATATATTTGTCTATCTGTCTGTTTGTTCCGGTTTATCTCTGAAACGGCTGGACCGATTTTAACGGGACTTTCACTAGCAAATAACTAATGTTATAAGGAGTAATTTATGCTCATTTTAATTCATACAGTTCATAGTTCCTGCGGGAGTTTCGAAACTCACGCGGGTGAAACCGCCGGGCACAGCTAGTAAATAATGTTTCTAGAAAGTGGACAAGTTTTTGCTGTCCCTTATTTCAGAAACTTCAAGAATAAATGTGCGTACTGAGCGAGCTTATGAGATAGAGGTTGAAGGAATGGTTATTTTTAGACTTTCCACATTAGGTACAAACAAACAAATAGACGTCATAATTACAGACAGACAGAAAAACAAGATTATAAGAGGCAAAAATAATAATAAACACATAATTATAGTGCGTCCCCAGGTCCAAAGAGTAATAAGTTTTTTTGATACGACATCGTCAATAAGAAGTAGGTTAAAATTAATTTCAAAGATTTTATTACATTGGGCTCTAAGTAGATGGAGGCTTGGTTAGTTTTATGTGAAGCTAATATAAGCGTGTTAATAACCTTTTTAACTGACTTAAAAAAAGGAGGTGGTTCTCAATGGACACGATGACAAGGTATAAAAATCAAAATTCTATTTAGTCCGTCGGTTAGATGGAAAAATAATAATTGAGACACGTATATTTTGCTGTTTCAAATTATTGACAAAACACTTAGATAAAACGCATTAAAGTTTAGGTCCTCCCACACCTACACCTAGCGACGTCATAACTAAGTATAAAGTATACCTAGGTGTGACGTCACACGAAATTTCAACTTAATGTATCGCCGTTGTTTCTAGATTATGTAAAAAAAAGAAAAAATATGTGTCCAATTTTTTTTTTAATCTTTAAGACCGACTATAAATTAAAATTTAGTCATCATTCCCATTCGACGCGTATGTTATTTTTTTAAAGAGATCTTTATATAGTTAAGGGCTTGGAATCAAATTGCTAACATTTAAATAACAGGCGAGAATCATACCACTTGGGTGAAAGCTAGGAATCTCCTCGATATAAGCTTTTTCATCTCACCTTAATAAATTGATATAATGGGGTATCATCTTCCATAAGTTCCATATCCACGATGCAGTAGACCGACTCGGAACTTTTGAGGCAGGTGTCGAAGTCATCGAGTTCCGACAGCACTGGCATCGAGTGGTAGTCGAATTGCGATTCTATCTGTTCATCTGTTGAAGCATAAACATATGAATAAAATATTTATTTGATTAAAATGGGCATGATGGCTAAATTTTAATTTTAAGTCCGTCTTGTAGATTAATAAAAAAATATTGGACACGTATATTATAAATAACACAATTATAAGTAATAGTGTCGCAGTACCATACATTATTCACTTACTTTACATTAATAAAATAGAATTAATTATTGTTGAAGAGGTTGTCCCACGAATTTTCCTGTTAGCGAAATAGCAAATTTCACTTATAAACTAGGAAGTTATCATTAATCTTGATATTTTCATAACTAGATGATGAAGTTACCAAGAAGCAAGAACATAAGTAGCAATTAAGTCACAATGAACACAAGCGGATATACGAGTAGGTACAACCAGGTACAAAGTTTCTTTAATTTCTTTTCTGTAAATTACGAGTTAAATAAATTTGAACCACGCATGCTTATAAATATTCTGTTTTGTCAGCCACAGTTGCGGAGAATAGAATAGAATAAAATCAATCAATTTATAGTTTTGTTTTACGATTAAAACAATATAACCCAAAAAGATCTGAGTGTATTTTAGTAAAAAGAATAAAATATTTTTAAAAGTGAATTGCGCAGTTTTATTTATTTATTTAAAAGTTACGCCAACACTGTAAAAACTAGTGCTTACAGTAAAAAAAATTAGCATCGATTAATAAGTCAAGTATTACTATACTAACAGGTGCAAACTGCTTGCGAATTACAAATAAATTTTATTCAATTTGAACATCAAATAAATAAATGAATAAATGATTTGGCTTTGACTTTGAGAACAAACCATCGTATATATCGATCACGACTGTACACGACTGAGCTGGAAAACTTGCACGCAATAACTATAGAAAACTTAAGTTGCTCTTTCGAAGGGAAATGTTAGTAGCTTTTCTCATTTTCTCGGATCCCTGTCTCCATTACAGCTACCTTGTTAGTGTTATGACGTAACTCCGCCATCTTTGTTGGCGTGGTAGGATGTTACAGCTCCCACTCCAATTGCTGGTTTTCATAAGTTTTCCATACAAGATTCACGCAGTTATAAATAGGAGAGGATTTTGAGGGTTCCATACCTAACGGGTAAAATGGGGCCCTATTACTATAAGACTTCGCTGTCCGTCCGTTCGTACTGTATTTCATAAACCATGATAGTTGGACGTTGAAATTTTCGCAAATGATGTATTTCTGTTGCCGCTATGATAACAAATACTAAAAACAGAATAAAATAAATATTTAAGGGGGCTCCCATACAACAAACGTGTTTTTTTTTGCACGTTTTTGCTCGATATTGATAACGACCACAGTTAGTTATAATATGTTCACTTAAAAAATAAATAATTAAATTAAAATTAAACAAATATCAGCACACGTGTGAATCTCCGAAACGGTTGGATCGATTTTGACGGGACTTTCACTAATTAATTTCGCTAATTATCGGTCGTAAATTAGGTTACTTAAGAGTTACTGCGGGAATTCCGAAAATCTCGCGGGTGAAACCACGTGGCACAGCTAGTTTGGTTATAATGGGCATGTGGACTAATTTTTTTTAGCCCGTCTTGTAGATTAATAACAAATATTGGACACGTATTTTTTCTTTTTTCACGTAATCTAAAAATAACGGCGATACATTGAGTTGAAATTTCGCGTGACGTCACTATTCGGACAGTTTGAATGGCGGTTTCAGTGGTTAGTGACGTCACGACCCCCGCACCCTAAACTTTAATGCGCTTTATCTCTATATATTTTAATTTATTTGAAAAAGCAAAAAATATATGTCTATTGTTTTTTTTATTTTCTAACTGACGGACTAATTAGAATTTTGATTTTCAAAAGTAGTCAGCATCCCCATTTCCTATATCGGTTATTATCAGTTGTCTGGTAGGTACTCAGAGTACATGCTCTGCTTAGATTGGGACCAGGTGGAGTTGTGTAATAGGTTATTTCCAAGCATTATTATTAATATCTATTATTATTGTTTACTAGCTGTGCAACGCGGTTTCACCCGCGTGAGTTTCGGAATTGCCGCGGGATTTTTTTTTTAATAAAAGCAGCCTAAGTTTCTCTTTGTAATATCAGATTTCTGCAAGAGAAGGTTCCGTTAAAATCGGTCCAGCCGTTTCAGAGATTAGCCGGAATAAACAAACTGACATAAAGATAGATAGACAGAAAAAATATAAAAATTGATTTTTTATGTAAGTACCGTACACGAATTTCATATATATTTAGTGAAAAGATATTTAATTGGAATCACAAACAGACACTTAAATTTTATTTATATGTATAGATTATTTTTTCTCGACCTAATTACGTATAGTCGTACATGACCAATGTATCTCGTCCCAAAACCACCAAGAAAAATGATATTGTACTGTCCTCAGAATGTTATTTTATTAGCTTAATTAACTGGCTTATCAGCCGTTTAATTAACGACCTCCATTTTGTAGGTACATAACCTAAAAAAGAAAATGCGTTGTGTTGTGTGCTTGCGCTTCGGATATCGGGGATATCGGTATTTTGTTGGGGTCACACTTTGAACTAGGGTTGCCACCCGTACTATATTATATAGCATCGTACTATATTTCAGTCAATTATTGTACTATATATTATAGAAAAATAATATAGTACGAAAAATACTATATTTTTATGCCTAATTCAATTGCCGCGCTTTTTTATATTAACAGCTGTGACTGGTTTGGAAAGCACCCGCAGCGCAGCCTGGGGAATTTCAGAACGAAACGCATACACGGCAACAAAACGTCAACTGTCAAACATAAGCAATAATTTGTGGATGAATGCTGCCCGATACATATTAAGGATTACAAAATATTTTTGTACTATTTTTTTCCCTGCATTTCCCAAAAATACTAAATTTTTGCACGTTTTTTCGGAAAAATACTATATTTTTTTCCAGAAAAAGGAGGCAACCCCAGTTTGAACCTAACCTAACATAGCCTGTGGGGGTACGCGCTAATAGAAAACAGTGGCGTTTTTTTATAATAATAATAATTCACGTTCACAACACACAGATCTACTTGATCCCACAGTAAGGGCTTGTATCTTGGTAACCTAGCAAATGTGGTAGATACTAGGTAAATATTATTTTATATATACACTAGCTGTCCCCCGCGATTTCATCCGCGGTAATTTCGGAGTTCCCGCGTAGGCTGCGGGAAAAAAGTACTCTATGTCCTTCAGTTCCCGAGGGAATTCCGGGATAAAAACTATCCTATCTTTTAAGTTGGATCATATTATAAATGGTTGCAAAATTTTATCAAAATCCGTTCAGTAGTTTCGGAGTCCATCGCGGACAAACAAACAACGTGACACGTGATTTACATATATTATACATTATATATTTATCGCGGAATTCCCGCAGAAACTCCTCAATACCCCAGCAAATCATCAATTAGGTACTTTTTTATACCTATCTAATAAAGGACTGTTTGGTTGAATACCCTCATCACAGAAACCACCACGCCCATGCTAAGTGATCTTTTTGCAGTTGAGTACGTGTTATTTAAAACTTAATGTACCTAAAGCTTATATCTTAAGCTTTGTCCCGGCAAAAGGCTTTCATGCGTTGGCGTGTCACGGAATTTTCTCGAAAGCATTTCTCTTTACTCATGCATTAATAGGCGAGAAACGATGAGGGCCGGCCAAACTAACTTTACTTAGCTAAACGTTAGCTAACAATCAATTTAATAATTTTAGGTTTTAACAAGTTATAGCGACATCTGTTATACTAAGATTAGACTATCTTTATTACGTGTGAAATTATTATGTGTTAAGAATGCTAAATCAACTTTTTATAGGTCGAAATTTGGATTTTAAGTTCTACAATTTTTTTTTTATGTTTCAACCCTACCCTATGACTTATGTCTTTCGAAGCTTGTGCCATCTAAAATGGGTTTTCACGTTCGAGCTTTATCCAGACATCATTATCACTGGTTGGCACAGGTTAATGACCTCATACGGAGCTCCTTATACTACTAAACATTGTCACAATATGTTTTAAAAATCAGGCGCTTTTTAGCTGAGATTGTTATAACGTAGTGTATTATGATCTTTGATTGTTATACGTTAATGAGATTCCTACCCATTACTAATGTGACGACTTTGTTAATGTCTCAGATTTTTATTAATATTCTCATGTAAGCGATTTTTATCTTTTTTTGAGAATAAATTCTTCTTTAAACCTTAAAGAGAGTCATCTTAATGCGATTTCTTAGCAGTTAAGTTAAAATTACCACTTTAAGACCCCGGATCTGAAAACCATTACAGAGCCGGCCCCTGGTAGTTAAGACGTGAATAGTGTTTCATTAATAATGTTTTCCCGGCAAAATTATGACATCACGAGTTTCCGCTCTGTTCTCTGTGGTTTTCCGACACATCTACCACATACTGGCTGGAAATGAATACATGGAGCTGCTGGCGGGAACTGAATGCGTCGGGTTCATAATTTATTTTTACTTTATGAAAAAAGTGTAGAATGTAATTTTGTCGTATCTATTGTACATTTTACGTTTATTGAAGTTTCTCACAGACGGTTTTTTTATGTGTACATTAAAATGTAATGACGTCTCGGGGACAAATATTTTTCTATCTATGGCACTGAAAATTGTAGTTTTGAACCGTAGGTATTAATTTTTCTTTTTTGTTTACCCTTGACACTGGCTGAAATTTAATGTAAAGAGAAAAAAAAAATGAGAATTTTCAAATAAGTCAAAATATGTGGCTTGGCCGTTTCGTTACTATATATGTATATAACTATTACTATATATATAACTATTGTGTAACAGAACAGTAATGAACAGTGGATACATTTTTCAACCATGTGAATGTAGCAAAATGGCCAAGCTACATATTATTTTGACTGAGGTGTAGAGTTTGTGAAGTTAGGCCTTGTAAAGTTAGGGCGTGTAGAGAAGTTTGGCTCTACATGAGATCTGATCACTTTTTATATAGGTACAAATAAATAAAATTGAAGTGTCTATTTGTAATTACAAATTAATAGCTTTTTACTAAATGCATATGAAAGTATATACGGTAGAAACGAACATAAAAAAAAATTTTTAATTTTTTTCTCTGTCTGTCTGTTTGTGCCAGCTAATCTCTGAAACGGTTCGACCGATTTTAACGTGACTTTTACTGGCAGATACTTTATTTTTGAAAAAGTGGTTCCCGCGGGAATTCCGAAACTCACGCCGGTGAAACCGCGGGGCACAGCTAATCTGGTATAAAATATATTTAGAGAAGACTACTTAAAAAAAAAGGTTAGGTTTAAGCAGGTGAATGACCTTTAGGTATAATTTCTGCAGCGCATGCTTGCATTCTATTACAGAGAGTTTTCTATAGATAGTAAGAAATATGTAGTAGTTAGACGAGTTATCTTAACTGTAACTTGAGACTATCTATAATATTCCGTAACAGCGATAAAATTACAAACGCGGACTTGGTTAGTAACTACCGGGTAACTAGCTCAAACGAAACTTGTTATAGACGTTGCACCGACGCTGCCTGGTACTTGTAGGTACCGTCGCCGAGAAAAGTCAACTAAATATGGGTATAGAGCATAGGACAAGTTAAAAGAAAAACGAATGCAAGTTTTGTAACACATAGGCGTAAAAAAAATTAACTTTGAGTGTTATAACGCTGCGTTAATACTTAAATTTTATAAGATACACATTATATTAGATTTAGTAGGTATCTATATTAATTACTAGCTGTACCCCACGGTTTTACCCGCGTTAAATTTGGAGTTCCCATGGGAACTCCGGATTACAAAAGCTACATTATCCCTTTACTATGTTATTCTGCGATCCTAGTACTTTTTGTAAACCTATGAAACTGGCCGACCGCCTCTGATTACATAAATTGGTTAGAGGGATGTTGACTACTTTTGAAAATCAAAATTCTAATTAGTCCGTCAGTTAGAAAATAAAAAAACAATAGACACGTATTTTTTGCTTTTTTAAATAAATTAAAATATACAGAGATAAAGCGCATTAAAGTTTAGGATGAGGAGGTCGTGACCTCACTAACCGCAAAACCGCCATACAAACTGTCAGAATTGAACTGAAATTTCAACTCAATATATCGCCGTTATTTTTTGATTACGTAAAAAAAGAAAAAATACGTGTCCGATATTTTTTAATAATCTACAAGACGGACTAAAAAATAAAAATTAGTCAACATGCCCATTTCAATCGGAACAACTAGTTTAGATCAGTCTAGAAAAAACGGCGAGAGTTGACGTTGAAGATGGTCTATGCCAGTAGGTCCGCGGGTCGCGAGTTGACGTTTTTTCGATTTTTTTTTAATTTTATTTGTTTGCATAAAATATTACTAGCTGTCCCCCGCGGTTTCACCCGCGGTAATTTCGGGGTTCCCGCGGGGATTCCAGGATAAAATAAAGATATAAACCTACCTCATTAATCACTTTATATTGGTGAAAACCACACGAAAATCCGTTGCGTAGTTTAAAGATCTAAGTATACATAGGGACAGACAGACAGCGGGAAGCGACTTTTGTTTTATACTATATAGTGATTCCACCCCGATATTAAATACAAAAACCATGAAATTATTAGTTAATATTTAAATATTATTTCATTTTTCACCCTTTCACCGTTATCCCCGTATCCTATTCACGATCTACAAAAGACGTGCTCCTGGGACCAGAATTGTAATATTACGTTACTGACAAACCACTGCGCTGACTTTTATATTTATTAGATCAAAAGATCGATACTAAGGATTTCCAACACTAGGAGAAATCATGCCTAAAGCCTTAACTTATTAAGGCTACGAAAACGTAACGGTCATTTTCATTCACTGAAGGATCTCTACTCCTGAGGTCATCGAAACTTGACAAGGGTACTTATATCGCGGAATTCCCGCGGGACTTCCGAAATTGACGCGAAGAAATTAACAAAATCCCCTACCTCCGGTTCGCGTTTCGTTATCGCTCTCACAACAAACAACACAAAGCAAGCACAGCACATGGACGTAGTACAGCCACATTTTCTTGCAACTATCCATAGACTGCAGCTACGACGTCGATGGCGAGCCGTCTCGCTGGTATGTTGCAATTTCGTTAGTAAAGACCTAAGTTAACAGGTGGGGTGAATACGCTAACAGCCTGTTATTAACTGATAATGTCTGTACTAGCTATCCCGTGCGGTTTCACCCGCGATAATTTCGGAGTTTCCGCAGGAACTCCGGATTACAATATAGCCTATGTTACTCGGGGATAATGTAGCTTTTTAATGGTGAAAGAATTTTTGACATCGCTCCAGTATTTTTTGAGTGAAATCATAACAAACAAACAAAAAATCAAATCCTCTCTCTTCATATTAGAATAGAATAGAATACACTTTATTGTACACCAAAATAACTATATAACTAAAGGCATACAAAAGGCGGTCTTATCGCTTCACTAGCGATCTCTTCCAGACAACCTTTATACCAACATTATTATACAAACTTATAACCTGTATAGATAAAAGCAAAAAGTCACTGACCCATTGACTAAACACGAAATCTATAGAAAACTACGTGACCTACAAGGCTTATAAAGGTATAGAGTCTATACTAATATTATAAAGAGCTAAAGTTTGCGACTTTGTGAGTTTGTGACGTTGTAGGGGGTAATCTCTGGATCTACTGAAGCGATTTTGAAAATTCTTTCACATGTAGGAGGCTACGGTAGTCCTGAGTGATATAGGGTACTTTTTATTTTGAAATTACCACGTGAACTCCGAAATTACCGCGGGTGAAACCGCAGGTACTAGCTAGTAGGTAATAAAACTAGATAATAAAACTTAAACCTTAGCTTGGAGGGTCGGAGCAATGTAGAGAAGACTGCGATGAGACTTAAGAGTCAAATTGCAGCACCAATTAATCTCAATCAAAGCTCAAACTACTTTGTACAGCTTCAAATTTCTTTGTCATTAGTACTCGTTCATTAAATTGTATTCTTTTGTTGATTATCGGTTTGGTTTTCGGAAATTGACCAATTTCAAAATAGTGCAGCGCTTCTATTAATTTTTGGGAACCATGCGAGCTCCGAAATTACCGCGGGTAAAACTGCAGGAAACAGCTAGTACCTAATATCTAATAGTGTGTACAATAAATCAATGATTCAATTTATAATAAGTATCTATTAATATTGAATATATAAACTGTTTAAGATGGCCGTGTCGATTTTAAAATAACGAGGTAAGGTGCAAAAACTCAATTATATAATTTTCAATCGACCCAACATTTACTATAAAAAACAAAATGTTTCAATCATGCAACAAATTCAGGCCGCAGTTCATTGCTCAAATTTTTTCCCAACCAACACAGTCGAACGGAAAGGTACAATATTACACTTCAAGTGAAATATAACTGATTATATTTCCTCCAAAGTACGTCCATGCTGTGAAATTATTGTGCTTCGATCCGGAACGATTGCCTAGTGTTTGTACTACGAGTACAGTCAGTAGCAACAATACCTATATTGCTATCGTTTCGGATTGAAGCCAAGTGTTTTCATATAAAAACTATGGTCATTCTTTGAACTTTACTATTAGTAGACGAAGTCCTCCGCTGCGTCTGTCTGTCCGTCTGTTCACGATAAACGATAATAGAAACGATAAACGATAAATAGATAGAGTGATTCATGATGAAGGTTTAGGTATATAATTTGTAATTTTTTTGTGTAAATGTAAATTAGTTGAAATATAACGACAATAGGCTAGTTTCCTAAATTTTTTTTTAGTCCGTTTTGTAGATTATTAAAAAATATTGGACACGTATTTTTTTTTTTATGTAACCAAAAAATAACGGAGATATATCAAGTCGAAATTTCACATGACGTCACGCCTCGCTACAGTTTGTTCGCACGTTATAGCGAGCTGTGACATCACGAGTCCCCCACCCTAAACTTTAATGCGCTTTATCTATGCATATTTCCATTATTTTAAAAAAGCAAAAAATACGTGTCTTTTATTTTTTTATTATCTAACTGACGGACTAAATAGAATTGCGATTTTTTACCCAGGAAACTAGCCTATTGTTCCAAGTGTCGCAAAAACTGCGAGAGAAGGACATAGGCTGCTTTTTGTCCCGGAATTCCCGCAGGAACTATGAAATTAACGCAGGTGAAACGCAGGGAACGGCTAGTTCGCAATATATTGTCAAAAATGTTAAAAGATTTCTGTCGGCGACTGTACAATGTACATTGCGTTTAATATCTATCTATTCAGCCTCCACTATAAAAACATAACGCTGCATTACGACAAATCCTAGACATATAAATAAAATTAAATTGTCTGTTTGTAATTCGAAATTAACAGCTTTTCACTAAATGCATATGAAAGTATATACGGTACTTAGATAGACATATAATTTTTTATTTTTTTTATTTTTGACTGTCTGTTTGTCTGTCTGTCTTTCTGTCTGTCTGTCTATTTGTCCCGGCTAATTTCTGAAATGGCTAAACCGATTTTGAGGAGACTTTTCCTAGCAGATAGGAGTAACTTAGGCTACTTTATTTTAGAAAAAAATTGTTATGGAACTCACGCGGGTGAAATCGCGGGGCACAGCTGGTTAGGTCCGTATATTCGTAGGGGTTAGATAGACCTCCGACTGGCTCATGCCACTACATATAAAACAAAGTCGCTTCCCGCTGTCGGTCTGTCCCTGTATGCTTAGATACTGCGCAACGGATTTTAGTAGATTTGTGTAATTTATGGTTTCTTTAAGTGTAACAACTAGGTACTCAAATTTTAATGGGATCTTAAATACGACGTGATGTTATTATTACGCTATAATAAGAAACGTGTCAACCTCTCTTTGCTTTTCACTCTGATATCGTTGGTGTACAAAGCAGTTCACTGCTAAATTCTCACTAAAATATCCTTTACTTTTTAATGTTAATCGCATTTTGTCATAAATTTTAGACAAAAAATCAAAGATTTACGGTTCAAAGTCCACAATTTCATTCTTTCAAGTTTTAATTTCTGTTTGAGCTGTTTTATCGCAACTCTACCGTGCTTAATCCACTAAGTAACTTTAGGCTTAAACGTGAGAATAAGATTTTAATGTGGTAAATCCAACATCATCCCTCGACTTAGTTCGCTTCCAGCTGTAACAATTTTGGTCACGGATCTTAAACGTGAAGTTTGCCGTGGAAATCTCCTCGGTGGTTACAGGGTTGAGTGCTAACAAATATACAAGCACAAACTTTCGCAATAATAGCCCTAAGTCTGTCTTTTACCGGTCGTCCTTTTTGACACATTTTCTAAAACAAAATGGCTGAATAAAATCCCTTTTCTCTATTTCTTTCTCGCTATATAGATACTGTTGCTAGCAGTAAAGCGTCGTAGGTACCATATTTCAAAGTGTGATGGAATCACGTCGTACCTACCTACTCGTAGAATTTTTCACTACTCGAATTCAACCGGTGGACTGAAAGAGAATGCCGCTTTGACATTAAGTCCGCCACTTGTAGCATCTTTTGCAAAAAGCTACCTAATAAATAAAAAAAAAAAAATAATAAATTGACAGTTCCATACAAATGTCATTTCACAAGGAGGCATCGAAAACAATAAATTGAAATAATTTTTCAATGATTTTACACGTATTTTTATTTGACTCTTATGCTATAGATTATAAGATTTTATTTGTTTGTCTGTTCAACGCCCTGTATTGATAAGGATTTTTTTTTTCAGTAATACCGTTTAGCTTACACATTTTTTTTACTCATTTTTTGGTTTAAAAAATCTGTACAGAACGAAATGAAAAGATTCTTCAAAGATTCCAATTTCGAAGTTCTATTTTTTTTGAGGACGTGTTTACGTCTCTGATAAAATATGTATTTTGGGTACTAATTACTTCAATGTATTTGGTATGTAATCTATACATGTATAGACGTCTAGATTACACCATGTCAACCTCAGTTCGTCGTCTGTTGTCAAATGGGGCGTCTTAGATAAGCTATCTAGGTCTTAGAGCGTAATCGAGATAGCCAACTTGGTAATTAGTTCACGCATCACTGAGTCTAGATTCGCAAATTGATCCAAATAATATGTAGACACTTAGTTATATTATATCCTCCCAAAGACAACTAGAATCGGAAAAATAAGTGTTGGTACCTACGTATATTTTTCGGAGTATAAAACAGCTGTATTCACACAGCAAAACTTTTGAAAATCAAAATTCTAATTAGTCCGTCAGTTAGAAAATAAAAAATACAATAGACACGTATTTTTTGCTTTTTCAAATAAATTAAAATATACAGAGATGAATGAATGAATGAATGAATGAATTTTATTTTAAACCAGACTTTTTAAACCAAAAATGAGTAAAAAAATGTGTAAGCTAAACTAAATAAATTTAGTTTTTAAATTTTTGATTACGTAAAAAAAGAAAAAATACGTGTCCAATATTCTAGTCTACAAGACGGACTAAAAAAAGTCAACATGCCCATTGTGACTGGATGAGTAAAAAAAAATTGATTAAATTGGTTCGGAATAAAAACAAAAGATAAATTTCCCCCGGGACCAATTAAACCATTCCGGATGTGCTGTCGTAGTTTTTTCGCTGGGCCTACCCACGGACCCACGGACCCACGGCCCACCGGTCCCAAAAGTGATATAAGTGTGAATAATCGGAAAAGTTCCTTTTTTCCCCGTTTTATTGCCTCGAAATACGTCGACAGGTTTTTATAATGTAATATTGAATACTTGCTCTTCTCGAAATATCAATTTCGCTAGCGTATTTTTGACTGAAATAGTCTCAATTTATATATTCCCGCGGGAATTCCGGTACCAAAAGTACCCTTTGTCTTTTTCTGTACCCCTGACAACGCGTATGCAAAATTTCATGGGGATCGATTCAGCCGTTAAGGCGTGACAGCGTAACAAACAAACAAATAAATAAACAGACATCCCCATTTGTAAGGAAGGATAAACTGATACCTGCGGCTTCGATTGCGTTAGTGTTGATTTTGTTTGTCGGTCTTCAATCCCTCGGGAACAGTCCTTTTTGTACCCCAGACGTGTATGCAAAATTTCATGACGATCGGTTGAGTATAGCTATGGCGGTTGTGTGTTACGCTTTCGGGCTTCATCTACTCAACCCATCATCATGAAATTTTGTATACACGTTGTCAGGGGTACAGAGAAAGACATAGGGTACTTTTATTCCGGAATTCCCACGAGAACTCCGAAATTCACGCAATTAAAACCGCGAGGTATTAATAGCTTGTAGAAAATAGAATTTGCTTCTCTAAACAAAAATATATTTGAGTTTGACTCTAATGCCCGCTCCACATTCACGCGAGAATATTGCGAGAACGCGAGAAAACCACGAGAACGTGAATGTGGAGCCGATGTTCTACGTTTTTCCCGTGGTTTTCTCGAGTTCTCACAAGATTATCGCGAGAATGTGGAGCGGGCTTAATAACTTATCGTTAGGAGTTAGTTGTGACTCAAAGCTGACAAAAATATCACCTCCTCATAAAACCTCACTCCACGCACCTTCCTACCCAGTCCATGCTGCATTGTAAAGCTGTCAAACCATCAATACCAGTCCATTACAAGGAATTCATATGCAGCAAGCATACATACACACAGACAGACGATCTGCGCATTAGGCAAATCCACATTGACAGTAGTCAATTAAGTACGGTGTTTGTTACACCGTAGCGTATAGAGAATCGTTTAGGAGTTTAGCTCTTCTTATACAAAATATAGAGTTAATATTATAGAGAAAAAAACATTAGATTTCTTGTATGTTTGTTAATTACGGATAGACTCAAAAATTACATAACCGAGTTAAAATATTCTTTCACTTACAGGATCCTACAGTGTTGTGTTCCTGAGTGACGTAGGGTGATTTATATCAAGGAACTTCCGCGGGAAATTCAAAATAAACTTGAGTGAAACCGTGGGAGATCGAATAGTAATTTATGTGAAATATGACCTGTAACTAATGTTATTTATATATACGTATTTACTAGCTGTGCCCCGTGGCTATCCGCGCGAGTTTCGGAATTCCCGCAGGAACTCCAAAGTAAAATTTGTCCAAATTCCGGAGAGGGCTACCCTTAATCTAGGGGCCTAACGCCTACGACCTTATTATCAGATCTACCAAATATACGCAAAAAATTTCATGAAACTCGGTTAAGACGTTTCGGAGGAGTTAGATAAACACTGTGATACGAGATTTTTATATACGTACATAATTGGAATTCCCGCGGGAATTCCGTGTTAAAATGTACCTTATGTCCTTTTATGTACCCCATGACAACGTTCATGCCAAATTTCATCCAAATCCATTCAGCCGTTTTTGCCTGATTGAGTAACAAACATCCAAACATCCACACTTTCACATTTATAATATTAGTATGATTACGTTACTTGCGAAAGCGTTGAAAAAAATAAATTATTGTTTTATGCTCTCACGAAGTACCTTGTTTCGGCCATTTTTAAATCTGTTTCTTTGAATACAAAAAAATACAAGTAGAAAGCGGATTCCAGATGAGACGTACGGTTCCTAAAACTAGGCTTACATCACATCAATAATAATGCTAAGGAAATTAGCATAATAGAATAGAATAGAATACACTTTATTAATAATAATAATAATAATTTATTTATTCATAACCAACTTGGATCATTTTGTTAGTAACATTGCTTAACCTATTGTTAGTAAATTACATTATATTTATATTTATTGTACACCAAAATAATTTTACAGTGTGTTTACAGAAACTTATAACTAAGGGCATACAAAAGGCGGTCTTATCGCTTTACTAGCGATCTCTTCCAGACAACCTTTAATAATATCTTGGTGTGCATTAAAGATATATGCATACACATACTGGGTAGGTACCCAGTAAGTGATAATAAATTAATAAATGATTATAATTTATGTAGTTTTGTTTGTACGCAGCGTCGCGTGTGCGACCACGGTGTGAGTGGCGACCACAGCACGTCACGGCGTCGACGTCGCGTCGCCACGGCCGGGCCGGAGAAGCGTCACTTAACGCTATGAATCAGGCATTACCATTGTGAATGACATTGTTAATCACCACTTTGATAATCGGCCGACCGAGCGAGGCTATTCCGGTAGGTACTTACCCACCCTCGAGCCAGCCCCTATTCGCTATGACCATAACACGGCGCGTTAAGATAACGCACCGCAAAGCTGTCTTTCCCTCGTAATCAAAGAAGTTTCACTTTAAAAAAAATAACAATTTCTCATATCTTGGCATCTAGAACGTTTGGGAATGCGTTTTAGCCCTTATTCACTATGACCAACAACATTCCTTGCCCATAACGTATCCCAAAAACGTATTTCCAAACGTTCTAAATGGTGAGATATTAGAAATTATTATTCTTTAATCCATAAGAAATTTAAATGTATTTTTTGCGGTAAAACGAGTATTTGATTATTTATTATTTATTAAAACGAGTATTTGGTATTTGATTACGAGGGAAAGACAGTTTTTGCGGTGTCTTATCTTAGCGCGGCGTGTTATGGTCATAGTGAATAAGGGCCCTGGTTCAATACGAGAGTTATTGAGTGGCGTGGCTAAATATAACTTGGAAGTTATTTAGTCGAGAAGTTCAATAAGTGATTAAGGGTTGAATTGAATTTAACTGTTAAACAATTTGTTTCCGCATTTAAAACTTGTTCTATTTTTAACTTATCCTCAGGATCAAATACCTCGTTTAATTTTATTCAAATATTATTCAATTCATTTGGAAAAGACGTAATTTGTAATAATGCTAGACTAAAAGTAAAATCATAATTAAATAGGTCCCAAAATCCTGATCCAAAACATCAAAATTGACAATTTAATTTTGAGAAAATATAGATTAGATTATTTTAACAACGATAACATAAAATGTTATTTCAGGATTACGGTCAATTAATAATTTATAATGTTAGTTTTTTTGTTGTAAAAACAATCCCAAAAGGGCGTCGAAAGATAAAAACAAAAAAAATAAAAGCAACTATCACAATTTTTCGATTAAATAAGTCAAATAAAAATATATATTACAGTACCTGTACCCGTTCAATTAACGGCGGGCGTTTATTTTTTAAATTTTTTGTTCCTGTATTTTAGCTATGCTTTTCTATAATGGATAACCCAAAACCTACTTTACTAATTATTCTAAAAATTCTCTTACTCGGACGCTACAGTGTTCTTGAGTGACGTAGGGTAATTTTAAGCCCGGAATTTCTACGAAAACTTCGAGATTAACACGAGTGAAACCGTGCGGGATCGACTAGTATAGTATCTGAAGACGATCATATCAAACGAATTTAATTTTAATTTATCAACGTTAGAGTTCGTTGTCGGTTGACTCTCGAACTATGATCCCGGTGGATTTGGCAGGATATTGTAGCGTCGAATAGGAGCCGACAGTACGGTCAAATAGAGTGGATCAATATTCGTAGTTACAATCCCCTTGTTTACAATGCGACAGCTGTATTGTATACTCAAGCCGAAAATAAATTGTTTACGTTGTTTTCTGACAACTGGATCAAGTAGTTTCAGGCAACTTAAGCTGCTCGCTAAGTGACCGCTTCAAGATATACGGCCGCACTCAGAGTCGACTTTAATGATTATTTAGTTAAGTATAGATTTTTAAAACAAAACTGCTGCTATCAGAGACGTTCAGTAAATTAATGTTAGTTGGCATTTAATAAGATGTAACTTAAATAGTTAAATGCCAATCAACATTAATTTATTAAACTTGTCTGATTGCGGCAGTTTTGTTTTAAAAATCTATACTTAACTAAGTAATCTTTAAAGTCGACTCTGAGTGCGGCGGTTAGTATGAATAAAAAAAATGTCTGTTATAATATTTTAACAGAGCTAAAACACGATTACAATAAGTTTTGTAAGCCTCTGTTTGTATCACAATTTGCTTGTAAACCGTTAAACTTTAATTTCAGTTTCAAATTAATTAATTTAAAGTTTCGATTTTATGTAAATTATTTAAAGAAAGACGACAAAAGATAGACGGATAAATAATATTTTTTATATTAATTTTTCACTTCTTTATCTTCATAATGGTCGACTCCATAAATTACATGCAGAGCACCCCGAAATAGGTTAGGCTAGCTGATGACCAAGACGCGCGAGCCGAGCGAGCGCAACGAGCGTGCCGCGGCAGCGGCCGATAATGCGCCAAAGACAAACGGTGAACACAGAAATAAGAGCTATTTTTCAAAAAGCTTCGTCATCTTCCTTACATAAGGTACTTCCGGCCGCACTGAGAGTCGCTTAAATGATCACTTTATTTTAAAGTAAAGATTTTTAAAAGTCACTCAGAGACATTCATTAAATTAATGTTAGTTTTCAATTAAATTAAGTTAAATTTAGTTCTATTAAATTAAGTTAAATGCCAATTAACATTAATGTAATGATCGTCTCTGAGTGCTGCAGTTTTGTTTTTATGCCCGCTCCACATTCACGCGAGAATCTTGCGAGAACGCGAAAAAACCGCGAGAGAAGAAGAGAAGAGCCTGAATGTGGAGCCGATCGGCCGTTTCTCGGGGTTTTCTCGCGTTCTCGCAAGATTCTCGCGTGAATGTAGAGCGGGCTTTAAAATCTTTACTTAAAATTAAGTAATCATTAAAACAACTCTGAGTGCGGCCGTGAGTGCAGTCGTTAATCACCATTTACTCGTATTACTAACAATTACCGAACGACAAACCGGATAATGTGATAAATCACTTTTGCCTACGTTGATGATAAAATTCTAGTTGGGAATTATCCTAACTAATATAAATGTGAATTGCCTTATTTACTCGGCTGATCGTCACGAAATTTTGCATTCGGAAATAAGCATTACCTTTATGTTCTTTTCTGAAAACGTACATTTTCAGGGGTACAGAAAACAAAAAGGTACTTTATATTCCAGAAATCCTGCATAAAATCCGAAATTATCGCAGGTGAAACCAAGAGGAAGCTAGTTCATAATATTTCCCGGTAATTATTAAACTTAATTAACACATTTATCACACTGACATGTATGATATATGTAAAGACCTTTTTTATTGTGATTAGGGTAGGCGTTTGATTACAGCCCACCTCATGTTAAGTAAGTTTGGTCGAAGATTAATTACCGAATATTAAAAATCGTTATAGCTATTTTAAGGTATTTTCCTGAATCAGGGTCTATTAATCAGACACGATCAAATGCATGCATTATCTTATTATTACCAAAGATTTCCCGCAAGATAAACGGCGGTCTCATAAAATCTTCCCAATGACTATTCTGTCAGGAACAAAGGCTCCATAACTCCTCAGGAACGGGGTGTTTTGGGGAGGAAAAATGTCGTTTACCGCATTTTTTTATTGTTCTTACGTAACATTACGAAGACTCTAAAGAATATTAAATATAAGAGTATTAATAATGCTTTTTTAAACTTGCTCTCTTGTGGTTCGGAGATTCACTGAAGTTTGGATCGTTTGGGGAAAACTTTTTGAAATATAACAAAATTAGGTCAAACTTACCGGAAGACGTAGGTACCTACTTCACACTTTAACGATCTGATGAAGAAAGCGGAAAGCCTAGCTTGGAGGATTATTATTAATTCCCATTAATTCATTTTAGTTTGGTTAACAAAAAAATTAAAACCGAAGTCCAAAAACACAAAACTAAAAAGCTCAAAATAACAAAATCGCTTTAGGTGTGCCTATAATTTTTTAAGAGATCCCTCGATTTTTCCAAGATCCCATCATCAAATCTCGATTTGATGACAATGGGACTATACTCTTTCAAACAAAAAATCAATTTTCCAAATCGGTCCAATCGGAAACCGTGAAATACGTATCATTATTGAGCAGTTCCGATGACCATCTATGGTCTCCATCATCAGTTCTACTTCTTCAAATTTTGCTTTCCAAAAGCAAATGAACGATTTACTTTTAAAAATGCCCAAATGCCCAAATTCCCAAATGCCAAATGCCCAAATAGGTGGGCCTATAATTTTTGAAGAGTTCCCTCGATTTCTCCAAGATCCCATCATCAGATTCCAACTTGGTGGCAATGAAACCAACTTGGGAGTAAACCCTTTTAAATTAAAATTTTTCCAAATCGGTCCAACCATTTTCGAGTAATCGGTGAACATACATAAAAAAAAACGTACATACAGCCGAATGCAGAACCTTCTCCTTTTTGGAAGTCGGTTAAAAACAGATAGAGACCAGGTGTCGTCGACTGATTTTTGTACTAAAAGCTGGTCGTAATGCACATGAATATTCAATAACGTAACGTAATAAACTAAAGCTGTTTTAGAAATTAACTGCGTGTGACATATTGTTGAAAAAATATTTAAGATGCCAGCACAGGATTCTTTTGCAGCACAGGAGCGTTTTGCTTCTAACCGTAGAACGCTGAAAAAATATTTGAGATGCCAGCACAGAATCAGTAGATAAGTTACGAGCGTTTTGCTTCTAACCGTAGAACGCTGAAAAAATATTTGAGATGCCAGCACAGAATCAGTAGATAAGTTACGAGCGTTTTGCTTCTAATTCTCATCTAGCCGGGGCTCGCAATCTTCCCAAGATCTTCTGTCCATCTTCTTTGTTTTATATTTCTGTGGATAAAACAAAGAAGATGGACAGAAGATCTTGGGAAGATTGCGAGCCCCGGCTAGATGAGAATAGCTCAGGAGTGGTTCTTGTAGAAACCATCGTGATGATGATGATATAAAATATAAAAAAACTTACCGCCGCACTCAGAGTCGACTTTAATCATTACTTAGTTAAGTATAGATTTTTAAAACAAAACTGCCGCAATCAGACAAGTTCAATAAATTAATGTTAATTGTCATTTAACTAATTAAGTTACATTAAAAATCTATACTTAACTAAGTAATCATTAAAGTCGACTCTGAGTGCGGCGGTTAACCGAATTAAACTAATTGAAGTTTTGGATATTTTAATGTTTGAAAATTCCCAAAAATAATCCTGAAATAGTCGGAAATAAGTAATTTTAGACCTCAGGAAATCTTGAAGTGGTAAAAACAGAACCACTCACTTTAATTTTGAGTTACATTGATGCAATACACTTTAAGTCTAAACTTCCTTAACCATTTGATGAAAAACCTAAGTTGTGTTCGTACTCTATTATATTACCAACTATGAAGTGGACGAAATTTCTCGCAACTAAATTTCTTGAAGATTGTTGACTGTTTCTTTACTTACTGTGAAGTTTATCCTGAAGACACGCTTAGCAAAATGTACGGTGACCATATTACACTCCTTCTGATGGGAGATAAATAATTCTAATACATTTTAAAATTATATGTAATATCTATCTGTATCTGTACGATAGTTTATTGCTGGCTGCGGCTCATTGTTCTCACATAATGGGAATATCAGTGAACACTAATTTTATAGAATTTTTATTTGACAGGCAATATTAGACTATAGTTGTCATATTAATTGATTTGTTAAAAAGTTGTGTGCGCACTATGTAGCCATTACCGGCCTTACCTGTTTATTAAATTAAGAATCAATTTCATTGACACGATAGTGACTAGATATGTCATGCTCACTCAAATGTACCGCTGGCGGTGGCGTGTGAGTCGGGTCGCTCGGTTCCCTCTAATATGGTTGAGCGGGGCGGGGCTTACGAGCACGTCATACTCGTGAACGGGTGCCGTCAGTTGGTGCTGGTCATGTCTGGTCTACTATTATAGATAATTCTAGTTTAACTCCTAATGTTTCTGGACGGTAGTTTATTGCTGGGTACGGCTCATTGTTCTCACATAATTAATTACAAGTTGAGTTACCACTAATTATATTATAGATATATCTGTATTGTAACTTTAAACTGACAGCGTGCTGCTGAAGAGTTTGTTGGCAGCTTCTTCTCTTCAGCCATAGCACTAGGAAGCTGTGTGGGGTGGATATTTTATGGGTGCTGTCATGGTAGCTGTAGTTATACTGACGTCAAAAAGAGCCACATTATGGGCCAAATTTGAATAAAGGATTTGACTTTGACTTTGAATAGAGGATGGAACAATTTAAACCAAACTCCTAGAATTAAAAGGCATAGGGTCGCATCCAGCGCACGCAGTCACAGAATTTCAAGTGTGGTGGAAACGCTCTACGTGATTATATCTTTATGTTTTTAAGTTTTTCACTAATATAAATAAATAATTAAATGTCATAGAAAATTATTTACAGAAGGTTTACTATAAGTAGGTACCAATTATAATATAACAATAATTATAACGGTCTATTGTATACATAAAAGCTTTTTGACCAAAAGATTTTTCCAAATGAACATTTAAATAAATAGAGAACTGAAATAGTAGTACTCAAATACTAGCAATTGTAGCACAAGTCTTGCAAACGTGATATTTATTCCGCGAATAAACGGTAAAAAAAAATTACAGCCAATCTCTCGCAAAAAAAAATTCTTAGATACCTATCTTTAGCACGAAAAATAACCCCAAATATACTTAACATTCACGTTTCAAGCACCGCTTTAGAGTAACGGATGCAGTCTAAATGTGATTTAGATTAATCTGTCAGATAACTGAGATTTATCTCCCCTTTTCACAAGCTTTATGCTCACCCTACAAACGGCAACTATACTGATGAACTTTGTACACGAGAAGCTTCGCAACTTCCGGCGACGCGACGTAACGTGCTCACGAATTTTTTATGTAGGTAAAAAAAACAGCTTTTTTTTCTTTTTTTTTGGGAAAAACTTCCGTAATTTATGCGCCTTTTCATTCTATTATTATTTTCATTACTTTTTAAGGGTTTCAGGGTCTTTTTTCTTTAAACAAATTTCTAACGCAATTACATCGCATAAATGAAGTTATTACATTTTTTATTAACTATATCTGAGACCGGGGTTTCCTCTGCGTGAGTTTTCGAATTCTCGCAGGAAATAACAACACAAAAAATCTTGTCACTTCCCAGTGTTTGTGTGAGTAACGCACGTCGAATTGATTTAGATCGATAACAGTTTATTTTGTGTGAACTTTCCACTTGTTCAAAACTTTGTGACTTTGAAGTAGTTTCGAATACTTTCTTGTAGTGCGTTCATACATTATTTATCAATTTAGGGTTTTCTTCCGGAAATCTTTGAGAAATTGAGATAAATGTAGTTACGGTGGGACCACAGTCCACAGGTCGCTAGTAAAGCCTTACTATTATTATAAATGCGAAAGTGAGTTTTTTTTGTTTGTTACGCTTTCACGCCTCAACGGCTCAACGGATCATCATGAAATTTAGCATACACGCTGTCGGGGATTCAGAAAAGGACATTGGGTACCGGAATTCCCGGGGGAACTCCGAAATTACTACGGTTGAAACCGTACGGAACAGCTAGTATAGAATATTTTTTACTTACAAGAATGTAGATAATGGTATGGTATGTATGTACTTAATTAATTTTAATTTTTATAAATGTTGATTTAATATTGGTTTTGACCTATGAACTTAATTAGTTTAAATGTTTACTGCAATTGTTTTAATCTTATTTTATTTATTCAATTCAAATTTGACTTATAGGTAATTAATATTATCAATAAAAATCTGAATCTAATAAAGATAAGTGCATATTACGAGCGGCGCAAAGTTAAACTTCACAAGCATTTTAAATGATATAAAAATTCTAGAATACTATTATATAGCTGTATAAAAAACATTAATATAAATAAGTCATATCAGATATATTATATACACACCGGCAGAATTAGCGGAACATAAAAAGGCAGAGTATAGAAATAATTACGTATATATATTAAAACAAATAATAATTAGACGTGAAGTAATAAATTAATATACATCTTTTAACACTTTAAAAGTTTGTAATTAAATTATTAAATTTTATTTAAAATAATAATAAAAAAACACTTTTTCTCTAATTTGTGGGCACACAAATAATGTTGCAAATTAAAGATTACTGTGATTTTAACACTAAATAAATGAACGATTAATAACGTGTGTTTCCCCTTCGTGATTCAACTTTTATTTGCAACATTGTCTGTGTTCTCACAAACTAGAGATTTTTTTTTTAATTTTGATTACTTTTAATAAAATTTAACTAAAAAATTCTTAAAGTCGATGTTAAAAGATGTATATTAGTTTATTACTTCATGCCTGATAATAATTTGTTTTAATATATATACGTAATTGGCTACTTGACAAAAATTTTTTTTTTAGTCCGTCGTGTAGATTAGTAAAAAATGTTGGACACGTATTTTTTCTTTTTTTACGTACTCAAAAAAAAACAGAGATACATTGAGTTGCAAATTCGCGTGACGTCACAATTCTGTGCGGTTTGTATGGCGCTTATAATGAATATTGACGTCACGAGCCCCCCACCCTAAACTTTAATGCGCTTTATCTATGTTCATTTTCATTAAATTGAAAAAGCAAAAAATACGTGTCTATTATTTTTTTATTTTCTAACTGACGGACTAATTAGAATTTTGATTTTCATACCTTGGAGAATACCCAATTATTTCTATACTCTGCCTTTTTATGTTCCGCTAATTCTGCCGGTGTATATATATAAATAAGTCATCAAATAACAGTATAACAATTACCTAATAAAATAAATAAGTCAATTATACTAAGCGGAAAATGGATGCGCGTATCCGTTACGCTTACGTCAAAAGTATTTTGTCTCAAAAATTGTTGCTGAAATAAAATATACAAAGACGTTGTAAAAGCTGTTTTTTTTTTCTTCTTCTTTATTTTGTTTTTTCTCGAAAGTGTCGGGGGCGAGTGTGAATACAGACAAAGCCGCCTCCGAATTAGTCGCAAATAAAGGGAAGTTGAAGTACGAAGGGACGAAGTTATGACAGACCCTTCCGGGTTACTCTCATTTAGGCAAATTTATTCGAGCCCTACGTTTTTTTTTTCCATTCGCTCGCCGTCATTCCCACAGAAATTATTATGATAAAAATGGTTGTGTGAAAATTTTATTGTGTCGCGGTTACTGTGGCTTGACTCAATTATGAAATTTACTCTCTATAATAAATAAAAATAAACCGCTAAATATAACCTAAGCGCATAACTTCCAAACGACTGCACCAAATCTGATATTTTCGAGTTTCTGCGGGGATTCCGAAACTCACACGGGAGAATCTCCGAAATGGTTGGACCGATTTCGACGGGACTTTCACTGCCAATTAACTGAAGTTATAAGGATAAAATTAGGCTACGACGTTGAAGTTCCTACACGAATTCCAAAATTTACTAGTAAATCAATAAATTCAAAATTTTTTATCTTGGCCAACAAATAATTACGGTTAATCCTTATTAATATTATAAATTCGAAAGTAACTCTGTATGTCTATCTATCTGTGACGCTTTCACGCCTTAACGGCTCAACCGATAATCATGAAATTCTGCATACACATTTCCAGGGGTACAGAGAAGGACATAGGGTGCTTTTTGTCCTGGGTTTCCCGCGGGAACTCCAAAATTACCGCGGGTGAAACCGCGGGGTACAGCTTGTATTATATAAATACATATAAATGCATTTCTTTCTCTCTATTCAAAAAGTGGGCTCCAACAGGCGCAAATAAGTTAGTGATCAGAAGGACTGTGAAGTGAGATAGGCAAAAGTTTTTCATCAATTAATTTTTTGTGTCTAATCAACTGATTGAACCATAACAGCTGTCTGCCCCCTTAGTCAAGTTGACAATCTACAATCGTTTACGCATAAAACTAAGGAAAGGATCGTCACGCCACGTAATCCCGTAAAATTGTCCAATCGAAAGTCCAATTTTGTGTAACCACGTGACATAACAAACGCTCTATAAGTTTTCTATGCGTTAACGATTATAGACTGTCAACTAGGCTAAGGGGGCTGGTCTCATCTGCGTGTCCCCACTTATCACCGATACAAAGTTATCCAAACACACCGACACATGCTGCTTTTTATTTATTATTACATTATGTTGCTTCGGTACGCACCCGGCGTTGTTGTTCGGATGGTAAACACGAAGTTTTCTAACTCAATATCTTATCAGAACGCGTTTTCTTTATAAGACTTTATTATTATAGCTTCATAGGAAATATATCTATGTATTTTACCAAAGACATTATAAGAGAATAGACGAACAACACAAACTTTTACTATGCAATCCTCGTCAGCCAATTTTTGCGGGGGAATGATCAGAACAAAAACCAATCACATCGTTGCGACGCAATCAAATACCAGTCACCACAAAGTGCATTTCAAATAGCCAATCACATCGCTTTCCGTCAAGTGGTATCTATAGACTAGTCTCTACTAGCCAATGGCATTTTGTTATATAAATAATTTGACCTCTGCGTGGTTCAAGGGGAAAGCTTAGCGGCCGAGCGTATTGTCAATCTATTCTCTTTCAATATCTTTGTATTCCACATATATAAAATCTACTTGTTCAACTTCCATTATGGCGCCTGTGTATCATAAATCTTTATATTAATACAAAATTTATGTCTCGTCTGACTGAGCGATTATTTAACGTCTAGACGAACTTATTGGGTTTAGAATGGTTTCCTTTTTTCCTTTGGAAATTAAACCCCAACATGAGTGAGAAAGAAAGTAAAAGTACCAAAAAAATATTGTATAATCTAGATACACCAAACTGAACTTGGCAAAATTTGTAAGTTTGTACAGGGAGGGTAATTTCATCTGGAACTACTGTATATTCCCAATCCAAAAAAAAAATCACTAATAGCAAGCTACAGTACTTTTATCTCAAAACAAAAGCCAAAGGTAAAGTTTGTGAGTTTGTAAGTTTGTGACGTTGTAGGTGGTAATCCCTGGATCTACTGAACCGATTTTGAAAATCCTTTCACTTATAGGAAGCTACGGTCCTGAGTGACATATTAAGGTACTTTTTATCCCGAAATTCTTACGGGTACTCCGAAATTATCGCGAGTGAAACCGCAGTGGAACAGCTAATTTTAAATAAAATTCTTTGTAAACTATAAAAAAAATCTATATCAATTTTTTGAAGTAAAAAAAATGCGCGTTTGTTTGTTTGCGAAAGTGAATTTGTTTATTTTTTTGTTTGTTATACTTTCACGCCTTAACGGCTCAACTGATTGTCATTTAATTTTGCATAAGTACACGTTGTCAGGGGTTCTGAGAAGGACATTTTATCCCGGAATTCCCGCGGGAATTCCGAAGTTACTGCTAGTAAAACCGCAGGAAACAGCTGGTATACTTATATTTAGAGACTAGTTGTTCCTTTCGGTTTCGCCTGCGTTTATTTCAGAGTATCCGCTGGAATTCCGGGATAAAAAACAACGTGTATGCAAAATTTCATGCTGATCGGTTGAGCAGTTAAAGCGTCACATCAATTCGAATTTATTTAGAGAAAGTTGGTAGTGAGTTTACGATAAAAACCAGTGGACGCTTGGCGAGTAAGTGTTTATGGTCCCAAACGGTTCACACTCAAACGTTGAAGTCGAGTGCTGTAGTGTTTTAAAATGCAGACAGCAAAGCTTACCCGTCTGTGCAGCTTACTTACTGCTGGAGACATATTGTGCTCGTATTACTAGAATGTGGAGATTGTCTCATGATAATTATTATCATACCGTCGCTATTTTATCGTACTAGCCAAGCTGTAAGAATATTTGAATAAATGAATGATTTAATGAATACATCTATTCTATGTACCTAGATTCTATGTAACCTATCCTACTAATATTATAAATGTGAAAGTGTGAATGTTTGGATGTTTGTTACTCAATCACGCAAATACGGCAGAACGGATTTGGGTGAAATTTGGCATGTACGTTGTCAGGGGTACAGAGAAGGATATAGGGTACTTTTTATCCCGGGATTCCCGCGGGAACTCCGAAATTAACGCGGGTGAAACCGCGGAGAACAGCTGGTCATTTGAAAAAAAACTTAGTTTATTCATTTTATTTATTGAAAGAACTTTATTGTGCTTCTTTTTAAAAATGGCGGACTTAATCCTAAGGCATTCTCTACCAGTCAACCTTGAAAATATAAACATGTAGGTATTATAAATAATATTACCCGAAATATAGGTATTAAATAAAAGCAGATGCAATATTCTTTTTCTTTGTTTTAATTTGACTGATTTTCCTGATATCACACTTGTATAGAATACTAGCTGTGCCCCGCGGTTTCACCCGCGTGAGTTTTGGGATCAGGAACCTTTGCGAACGTAGGCGATAAGAAATGGATTTTTGAAAATTCAACCCCTAAGGAGATGAGAAGGGGGGGCAAAGTTTGTATGAAGTTATCGCAGGTGAAACCGCGTGGGACACCTAGTCTTTAATATCAGCGCTAACTCAGAATTACTATCGTAAATCTTTGAGTTTCGAGCGCAAAGTGAACTCGCTTAACTATACAAGTTCAAAGCGCTGCCGAGACCAAAATCTCACTCTGCCACTTGTAAATAACCACTTGGGACCAGACTGACATCTCTTATAACAAACAAGTTTCAAGCATTTGCGAATCGCATGAATTATAAGCCAAAAACACGAATTCTGATTCTGAAAGCTGAAGTAATAATTATGCAGTTTAGTTTTATGTTCAAATTCTAATATATATAAATCACGTGTCACTTTGTTTGTCCGCGATGGACTCCGAAACTACTGAACGGATTTTGATAAAATTTTGTAACCATTTTTATTATGATCCTACTTAAAAGATAGGATAGTTTTTATCCCGGAATTCCCACGGGAACTCCGAAATTACCGCGGATGAAATCGCGGGGGACAGCTAGTATAAAAATATAAACCTTAGCTAATTGGTGTTTCAAATGAAACAATAAGTATTGCTTTTACGGCGCATTCATGAAGAAATTTCAAAAAGCAAACCGAACTTACGAGTACAATGTTTAGCATTGGATGGAAGTTTATTGTGCTGTAAATAATTATTAAATTAACTGGCTAAAGTTTACGTTTTAGTTTAGATTAGTTATAAAGAAGGGTATTGGTGTTCAGTAGTTTTTTCACAAAGTTAAACAATTTTTACAATCGGTTTCGTGATGGGCAATATGGGCATGTTGACTAATTTTTTTTTAGCCCGTCTTGTAGATTATTAAAAAAAAACACGTATTTTTTCTTGTTTTATGTAATCAAAAAAAATAACGGCGATACACGGAGTTGAAATTTCGCGTGACGTCACTATCCGGACAGTTTGTATGGCGGTGTTAGCGGTTAGTGACGTCACGACCCCCTCACCCTAAACTTTAATGTGCTTTATCTCTGTATATTTTAATTTATTTGAAAAAGCAAAAAATACGTGTCTATTGTTTTTTTATTTTCTAACTGACGGACTAATTAGAATTTTGATTTTCAAAAGTAGTCCACATCCCCATTAGTTTCAGAGCTTATCCCCTGTATCCCAACATATGAATTTTATCTCTTTATTATATTCATATAGATAAATAATCACACACACGCAGCGTTAGTAGGTACCATCGCTGAAGCCTTTGAAAAAGAATTTCATGAATACGCGAATATGTAAATTTCCACACAACACGCGGGTAAGTACTTTAATTTTCTTGTTTAGCAGATTTCAAGATGGAATTTCCAATAATATATTCCAGTGGCAACTTAAATCAGTACCGCGATGAGATTTCTTTCTACTTTAAGTCCTTCCACTCCCCTTTAAGGGTAATTCCATTCTTTCGTATAATAATAAACCAACATACCTACTCAGACAATTCTTTATACGATACGAGTTTGCCCCGCGGCTTTGCCAGTGTGAATTTAGGGATACCCTTAGGAACTCCAGAATAAAAGTAGCCTATGTCTTCATCCAGGAAATACGATATCTCTGTTTTTATTCTTTTATAAATCAGGCGATTAGGATATCTTCAGGATCTATGATTTTGTGAGATTATCAATACCTACATTAATTTATACCTAAGGTTGCTAACAGATGGCGTTATATTACCATATCTAAAATCTTCGACAGTTTTGCATTAAAATATTTCCTTTGGTTGTCAATACATGGCGTTGTACAGTGGGCCACATAGACAAGTATATCTCCTTGTAAAATTTATACTTTTTGTAAAACGTCTGTACGACATTGTAAGTTGCCGTTTTTACAGCTTCAAGCTCCAAATTCCAATACAAGCGAAAAACGAATATTCAAGCTGCAAAAAACGGCTACTTATAACGTCATTAAGGTCCGTATTCCAAAAGGTTACTCAAGTCATGAATCTAGTTTTAAAACTAATTTCAAGTAAAGCTTTAATTTTAAAACCTTACTTAAAACTAGATTCATCAATCAGCTGAATTATTTCCTTATTCTAGAACGACGCTTGAGTACTAATCTATATTCAAGCGAAGATTTGATCTTTGTTTACGTCTGTCATGTCAAGACCACTCAACCAATCAGAGTTAAAAATCTCTACTCGAGACTAGTTGCAAGTGATTAGAACCAATCAGAGTTCAGAATCTCTATTAAAGACTAGTTTCAAGTGATTAGAACTTAAAACGCATTCTATAATAAGATGTACGATGAGTTATGATTTGAGCTTAAAACTAATCTCAAGAGAAACGTGATCTGAGTCACCTTCTGGAATACGGACCTAAGACGTTTTACAAACAGTATAAATTTTACAAGGTGGTATACTTGCCTATGTGGCCCACTGTACTACTTGCGTTCTTTATTTTATGCCAGTGACAGGAACCGCACGTCATATTATTATGTAGATACACTCGTATTCCAAACGACATAAGTGCTTTGCCAACAAATTGATGACAACGCTTTTCCAAATATCCAACATGACGGAGGTTGTGGCACACAAAATTGCTAAAGTTCTGCCGTACGCAAAACAAAGTCGTGAGGCGTGATCGTAAAAAAAAGCTCGCTTTATACGCCGCCTGTTTTAGGATGAAATAGGTGAGTCAAGTTTTATATGAACCTATTTCCTGCCTAATAAATCAATATTCACAAATCTATACAAGTTTGTTACAGATAGATGTAATTATAATATTATAACAATCATGTATATAATCGTTTGGCACCAGAAACGGAAAGAATATAAAAAAAATCGATACATACAAAAGTAAAAATTGCTGTCTTTGAGGATTTTTAACGCTCCCCTAACTAGTCTTAGATTTGAGTAGGTATTTTGGAACAAACAAAGATAAACTCCTTTTCTAGAGGCTTTATTGATGGTTGAGTAACCGCGTGGACAATGTTGGGGCTCTCTGCCTAACCGAGAAAAAGCGAGGGATGATGTTTAGGTCCTTTTTGTTCTTATTTTAATGCTTTGTCCATTTTTGATGTTTTATTTAATGTAGGTAACCTTCAGGTGGGTAAATTTGATATTTAGCACGCTAATTATTTATTTAGCACTGAGTTTTAATTTTGAATTTTTCAAAATCAAAAAACATCAAGTCAGTAAACTAGATAGATGGGCTTCTAAAATTATTAGCTAGAATCATTTCCGAAAGCAATTAACCTCTTAACTAGGTACTCAAATATGTAGTGTTATTGATGAGACCAATAAGCTCTACCATCGAAGTTCAACTTAGTTTAAATCACAAAGTTTGCTAACTCCAATCACCCACCCTTCAAATAATTAAATGTAGTACTCAAATTATTATTTTATTAAACTTCAATATTGTTATTGTTCAAAACCTTTTTATAAAATTTTTCGTATAAAAGGTTTTAGTTTAGTTAAGTGCGAGGATAATATCAAACTTTCAGTACGTTTTATTGATAGAAAATTCTATCATATTTTTCATTCATAAAACATTCTCCATATTTTTTTTTTAACTTTTATTACCAACTTTTACAAATGGATTAAAAAAAAAACGTAATTTCAAAACATCATAATTATAATTTTTTTAAGACCGTTCTTAACAATAAATTATCGTTTTCTTGTCACCCAGATAGGTAGGTAGGTGCATGTACCTATTCGTTATTTGATGTCTCTACACCATTGTTCTTTGAAATTCAGTTCACGTGACAAAATTAAAATTATGTACATCAGAATCGTCTGAGAAAAATCTGAGATTTTATTCTAAATAAATAAAAATTAAGTAAAAATTAAATACAAAAATAAAAGTAAATAAATTGAAGTTTGATATCAAGAAGTTTAAACAAAGTGCTAAAAACGGAAACTTTTGAAGATTTTCAACTAAAATTTTTTTCATGCGTTAAGTTGCAAAATCAGAAATTATTATCAAAAATTAGTACATAATTATTTACTTCATTCTAGGGCTTCTATTAAAGATTTATGTTGAGATATTGACCTTAAAGTATACGATTTTAAATACTTTATTTATTATTTTTATTATTAGGTATTATAGTGACTTGACGGCTGACGCTGACAAAAAATGCACGAAGGGCCATAGTACTTAAAAGCAAAAAAATAAAACCACTTTTGTTTGAGTAACGTAAGCACATTTTTATAACATAAGGTTTTCAAGAATATTTTCATTTTATTTTCCGTACCTAGACAATACAGATAAGGTCTTAATAAGCACTTAATTAAGCCTAGTCAATGAAAACAACGCTCATAAGTAGGTAATATCTTTTCCAAGAAAATTCTTTTCTAGCTTTTCACTTTTAAATAGCAAACACGTGTCTAATATAGACTTTGATAATAATAAATATCTCCACTTTATTACAACCAGGTAAGAAGTAATTTTAGTTAAAAAAACCCGTCGTCAAAATATTATAGATATTTATTTTCAGCTCATACAGCAATTTTGGGTTTTATAAAACAGCCTCTAAGGTAGGGATGATACGACTGATTTTACTTTGAATTGTTGCAGGTAGAACTGGTGGGATTCGAATGGGTAATTTATCAAAACCTCGTTTGCCAGTAATGTTCTGTGACGACAAACGACATAGATTATCCATCGAAAAAAATAAGTAGGAAAAGAATATCAGTCCCCAGCGATGAATGTTGCACCTTGGAATTTAGAATATTCTATTTCAGTGATTGAGTGATCCGGAAGTTTGTGTTTGTTTGGCGGTAACCTCTGGAATGAGGATGTGGACTACTTTTGAAAATCAAAATTCTAATTAGTCCGTCAGTTAGAAAAAAAAAACAATTAGACACGTATTTTTTGCTTTTTCAAAAAAATTAAAATATACAGAGATAAAGCGCATTAAAGTTTAGGGTGAGGGGGTCGTGACGTCACTAACCGCTAAAACCGCCATATACAAACTGTCAGAATAGTGACGTCACGCGAAATTTCAACTCAATATATCGCCGTTATTTTTTGATTACGTAAAAAAAGGAAAAATACGTGTCCAATGTTTTTTAATAATCTACAAGACGGACTAAAAAATAAAAACTAGGCAACATGCCCAGGTCTTTCACTAATAAAAAGCTACAGTATAATCGAGAAATTGTTATCCCGGTACAAAGAGCTCTTCAGATAATCCCGAATGTCACGCGGTTGGAACCGCGGCGAAAGCTAGTAGGTAAATAAATAGATAAATATTATAGATACAAAAATTAATTAAGCGGCTAACTTTTTTGCTGCGAATATTGGATTTAATTTAGTAAAACATATAAGAAAAAAATTAGGTACTCTCATTATGTAGTATGTATAATCCTTAACTAAATGCGAATGTGAGTTTATATGTTTGTTTGTTTGTTACACTTTCACGTCTTAACGGCTAAACCGATTATCATGAAATTCTGCACACACCTTATTAGGGGTAGGTACGGAAAAGAACTCGGAAACTTCGGAGAATAGCAATTTTTAAAAAGAAACGAAGAAATATTATTTATATAATTTTTTTGTATACTAATCATTTTATTTATCTTTTCCTGTTCTGTAACATGCCACTAAACTATCACCTAGCCAAAAGGTTGACTGGTAGAGAATGTATTAGGCATTAAGTCCGCCTTTTGTACGAAACTGTGCAAAAAACTTATGTTCCTCAAAAGCTTAGTTATTCTTATTTTCAATGTTGGTAGTAATATGTGGAAGCTGGTAATTGGCCTTATTCTTAACTATTCTCTGTATTCTACTTTTGTATATTATCTAGCTGTAAGTTTTCCGAATAGTGCAAAATAAATAAATAAATCAATAAATAAATAAATAAATAAATAAATAAATAAATAAATAAATAAATAAATAAATAAATAAATAAAAATTCTTTAAATAAATAAATAAGAAATCGACATAATACTGTCAACCAAACCGGAAATAACCGAATGGAAATGACTATAAAATCGTGAAATTGGAATATCGGTTCCTCAAAATGGATTTCAAATTGGAACTGTAAGTTATGGAAGGTTTTGAATTTCAAATGAGAACACCAAATCATAGGAAGTTTTTGTACTTTCGTTGGGAAAAACTATAAGCAAATATTATATAAATTTAATCCCACAGCGAGGCCGCCGTCTCTAGGAAAAACAACCCTTTTTCCAATAACATCCCGAAGTTGTTTGCGTAAACGCATGGAATTGTTCATAATATTATATATTCAGTGTACTTACACACAAGTTTCGACTCTCCGACATACGAGAAAAAATATTCCAGAACAAATATTTTATGAAAGATTGCTTGGGAGATTTTACACTATCAGATATCTTTATATGGCTTATTGCCTTAAGGCTATTTAACTAACAACGGCCCATACTTCCAACATTATCATGGGAGCCAAGAAGGTACTTGACCCTGTCTGATTTAAAAGTAATTTTATCTGTGACGGTAAATAAAAAGTAATATAATTTTAGGTACCTATTATTTCAATTCATTTTTCTCCATTCCAGCATCAACCTAAATGAGACAATAAACACAACTACGAGTATAAATAATATTTTGCCACAAAATAAACTGAAATATAGGTATAGCCAATACATTTATGATACTTAAATAAAAATAAATCTTCTGTATTGTCATACTTACCTACATATTTTTATATCTACATTTTTAAATTTTTATTTCTAAAATAAAAATAGCTAGTGAAAGTGCCGTCAAAGGCGGTCCAGCCGTTTCAGAGATTAATCGGAATAAACAGAGAGACAAACGGACAGGAAAATTATTTTACTAAGATCCCAATCACACAATTACATACTTATTTTATGAGAAAAGTGTAGACAATAACATAAAGTAGGTATAGTGTGAATGTTTTGTTTTCTTAAATCCATGCACCAGTCCTTATCACAGATAATATCCGTAGAATATGTTTTTCAGTCGCATCGTTCAGTCGTAAGCAGTCCTCCTCGTATCGTTAGGTGTAAATCCACGCCGTGCGCCCCAAAAAGTTCAACCCTTTTACACTCTCACATTACGATCATACCCAGTAAGTTTTGCGGGGTACTATTTTCATACCATACCCTTTCAATATTTAACATTGTAACCTACAGTACGATTATACTTGACTTTCATATTGACGGATTCGTACAATATTGTGATATGAAAACGTTTTTCGTTTTGCTATTTGTTCATTGTAAATATAGGTAAAGCATGGTTTAGACGAAGCCAGTAACGCTGGCGCCAGTCCTCAGACAAGCCTGGGCGGGGCTGGCCCAAGTCGTTACATTCCTGGATTATTATTGTGGTGTGAACATGTTTTACAAGTAAAGGTTTACACAAAACCAACACTGGCTGCCAATAAGACTATCAGCCAGCGCTGGCTTGTTATTGGCCTCGAATAAACAGTTTTTCAAGGTAAGCCAGCGCTGGCTGCCAGCACTGGCGGAAATAGAGCGCCAGTCTATTTTTCTAGCCAGTGACCTCCACCTGCATACCCCTCAACCCCCTCGCCAGCGTTGCGGACACGTGTAGACGCATCTGGCGAACGTCCGTACGGTGTGCACTTTGTTTTTTTGGTTGGAATTTCTGCGACAAAACGCCGAGAAAATTCAACGAATAGGATACTTTAAAATTTGTAGCACCTGCCAGCGCAGGCTTGTCTGAGGACTGGCGCCAGCGTTACTGGCTTCGTGTTTATGACGTGTTCACACCACAAGCAGCCAGCGCAGGCTTGTCTGAGGACTGGCGCCAGCGTTGCTGGCTTCGTGTAAACTATACTTTACGGATAAGCGCCAGGCTCGAAAAATAGGCCTGCGGTCTTGAAAAACTGTTTAGACGATGCCAATAACAAGCTAGCGCTGGACTGGCAGCCAACACTGGCTTCATTTAAACCTTGCTTTAGACACTTAAAACGGGATCGATGAAGAAAAGTAGTGAATAAAGTGAGCATTTAACATCGGCAACAAACGTTTTTGGTATATTTTAAAAATATATTCATATATCGTATTTATGTAATGTATGAGTAAGAATTTTGTTTATTTTATCACATACTAGCTGTGCCCCGCGGTTTCAGCTGCGTGAGCTTCGGAATTCCCGCCAGAGAACTCCAAAGCAGCCTAAATTACTCCTTAAAACATCAGCTAATTAGCAGTGAAAGTCCCGTCAAACTCGATCCAACCGTTTCGGAGATTCACCCGCGTCAGTTTCGGAAGTCCCGCAGGATCTCTTTGTATCAGGATTAGGAATTTTAGGGATGCAGGCAGAACAACCCGCCAAAGTTTCATCACAATCACCAATGGACCAATGGTTTAGAAACGCATAGAGGACAAACATACAAACATTGATTTTTACTTATAAAGAAGATTATTGAGGATTGTTTTTTTCTGTATCGATGTCACTTTTTTACAATAATTACTTTTAAAGTTTTTTTTACATTAATGGGGCGAAATGACAAAAAAAACGCACGCACGATAAGCGCGCGGGTCGCGACGGCTAGCACTAAGGACGCTTGCGGTGTTGCGTCACAATCACAAACAATTATATAAGGAGCTCCAAAATTAGCTGCAAATATTTACAGGGCTGAAAGTATACGTTATAATTTATAACAAACTAGCTGTTCCCCGCGGTTTCACCCGCGAAAATTTCGGAGGTCCCGCAGGAATTCTGGAATGCAGAGTACCTACCCTATGTCCTTCTCTGTACCCCTGACAATGTGTACCTACGTATGCAAAATTTCATGAGATTTCACCGACGTTAATTTCGGAGTTCCTGCAGGAATTCCGGGATAAAAAGTATCCTATGTCCGTTTTCTGGTTCTAAGCTACCTCCCCAACAATTTTCAGCCAAATTGATTTAGCCGTTCTTGAGTTATAAATAGTGTAACTAACACGACTTTCTTTTCTATATAAAGATAAGTTAAGAGAAAAAATAATATTAAAAATTTAGTAGTTTTTCTTTAAATTCATTTCTTTTTATGTTTTTTTTTTTATCAATTTTTTTTTTCTTTTTTATTTTATGAACGGAAACGGACCGACATTATAACGGTGTATACTTTCAACCCTGTAAATATTTGCAGCTGATTTTTCAGCACCTTATATAGGTAAGTATACAAATTTTCTAAGCGCCTAAAACGCAGCTGCGCGATTTGGGCACTAGCTATATTTCGTTCACATAATATATTACTTTCTATGATGCTTATCCTAGTAATATTGCGAAAGTTCATGTGTAATGTTTGTTAGCACACATTTCCGTAGCGTCTGGTAATTTTTTTCGTGAAACTCGATATATTACTTCGATCCTAATCCGAGCTCTAAGTCGGTAATATTTGGTCCTGAAAAGCGAAAGTTCTATGTTTCCGAGAAAATGCAGAAAATTTTGTCAAAGAAAAATTGGTAGCTGATGAAGAATAGGAAAACCTATACCTACAGTAAAATCTATTTTATTATTCATGAAAAAATTATTGCTTTTAAAACAAAAGGTTTTTTAGTAAAAAAAAGTTTTAATGAGACGCGGATTGTAACCGATAAATTAACACAAAATATGGTTGTATTTGACCCACTTAAGGTTTGTATTGACGCATAAATGTTAGAAGCTGTAAGGGAAATCTGAAGATAAAACTTTATTTTGTCCTTAATAGGACTAGACTTCTATCATCGCCGACCCAACATGCACGATAAAGATAGTCTGGTCCCCAAAGGACTTTTTCCTGGAATACCGAGCGAACGGTATATCTCTATTCTCTAGTATCGGAGCTCAACCCGCCCGTAATCTCGCCTAATGGCCGAAGTTTGCTAGTTAACGTCAAATATCAACGATTGTTATATGGAAGACCCGCCTTCGAGCGTTGCGTGCTCGGCTGGAGTGTGCCTCAATTGTATTATAAATGGTACGGATTATTTTAGTTATGTTTTCCCCGTACTCTCGGGCTATTTTAAATCGGATAGCATTAGGATCATGATATTTTCTGTTGCAATATGCAGAAGTTCACCGAAGCAGCCTAATAAGCTGCGCGTGCGTATCCGCGTAAGAGCAACTTGTAAAGACCGCGTACTTGCTTAAAGACAGGAGGAAGAAAAAACTTAATATCTCGGCGATTTGTTTTTACATATAATTATTATTTGCGACGCACAAAATAATCCTTATTATAAATGCGAATGTAATTTTTGTTTGTTTGTTAGGCTTTTACGCCCAAACTATTCAACCGGTCATCATGTAAGGGTTTCTTATAATGAATACAAAATAATCAAAAAACACTGAAATTTGTTATTTTTATTCACAAAACAATTTCAAATTATCCACAGTAATTATTATCATACTATTGAAGAATGGTTTAGATAATTTTTTACCTTAAAGACGTATTTATTTATATTTGTAAAATTTCGTTTCCATAAGCTTCTAACTTGTACCGCAGCATGGCTACATCGGTCGGACAAATTTGCGAGATTAAAACCGTTCGTAATAAAGCTTAGACAAACTATTTCAAGCACTCACAGAATCGAATCGAGCGAAAAACACCTTGCCTTCGTTATATAATTATACACATATTCATAATTACAATAATTATGTCAAACATATTGAATTGAATTGAATTGAATTGAAAAACTTTATTTGACACAACACAAAGATTTACAGCATACGTATACAACAACACACATACATACATATACAACAACACACATACATACATATACACAATATGTACTCGTATACATATATAGATATTATGTAAAAATTATATAGTACGATCTTGAGTCTATATTTATCAATCACTATTTTAATTTTGCGTTTAATTCAGAGTTCTCAATGAAATTTAGGGATAAAAGTACCCTGTGTTCTTTTCTGTACCTCTGAAAACGTGTATGCAAAATTTCATGAGATCGACAGACAGACACACAAAAGTACTTTAAATTTAGCCGGTTAACCTTTTTTTTAAATATGAACATTTAAAAAAGTGTATGCAATATTATTCAGCTTGTGAAATTACATCAACCAATGCCCTCATAACACGTTCACCCGTCGGTTCGACCTTTTTGTAATTAAAACTAAATTGTGAACCTACGACTGATGCAAAAAATAACATCTTTGTATTTTGTAATATATTTTTAACACTATCTGTTAGGTAATAACTTGTTCTTTGTTTTCTTTATTACATAACTGTACCTTGCAGTTTGAACCATTTTAATTTCAAAATTCACTACTTGATAATCTAGAACGTGTTCTATTTACGTAGGTGTATAATTACACAGCAAAAAAAGAAAACAAAATGATTTCTGTCCTACCTATATATCAAATTTTAATATAAATTTCTTGATTTGTCCTGTCCACCTAAAGGTTGTCTGGAAGAGATCGCTAGTAAAGCAATAAGATCACCTTTTTTATGCCATAATTCAAAAGATTTTATGTACTAACATTTTTTTGGTGTACAATAAAGAGTTTTCTATTAAATTCATTGGAACTCTCACATCTAATATCGGGGCGACCAAGCTTCGCTCAGTAGGAAAATTTCCGTAGGGAAATTTTCTTATAGTGCCATGCGTTGTTGAGTAGCTAAGACGACACCTATCTAGTTATACTTTGAAAATAATAACATCCAATAGAAACAATGCATGCAAGGTATATAAATCAAAATTCTATTAAGTCCGACAGATACATAGTAAAAAAAATAATAGACACGTATTTTTTGCTAGTTCAAATTATTTAAAAATACTTAGACAAAACGCATTAAAATTTATGCGTGGGAGGTCGCGCCGTCATAACTAAGTATAAAGTGTACCTAGGTGTGACGTCACACGGAATTTCAATTTCATGTATCGCCGTTATTTTTTGATTACGTATAAAAAAAAAATTTTTATTAATCTACAAGACGGACTAAAAATTTAATTTTAGTCATTATGCCCATTTTAATAATTATATGTATACTTACGCGATAGTGTTATGTTTTTTTGTATAAAATCACCTTTTTTGAATAAAAAAAAACTGGAACTAAATCGAATCGTAGGTTTCGTACGTTTCCAGTTACACGTGTACATAATATACACAAGAACTGTTCGTTTAAAGTTGTTTCCTCTTTTATTTACATGATTCTGAATATGTCGGTAAACTTATATAAAATATATATAAACCAATAATAACTTGGTAACTCCTTGACAGGGAAAAAGGAAAATAAAAACCTATGCAGATAGAAAAACGAGCAAAAAGGTTCACTGGATCATTCAAACTTTGCCAATTTACTATGAGCCACGCGCGTGGGAATTTTCTCAGGGAACTCCCTGAAGTCGGGCAATTGATGTACGCCGCCCGGCAATGAGTTACCCTGAGGGTTAGGTTAGCATAAGTCAAGTTTTCCCCGTTAAAATGCGGCACGCCTGTTCGTAGATCATTCAAAGTTTAAGTAGATTTCAAGGACCCATTACAACTGCCCGAATCTTTTGATAATATTTGATATCCTACTTCCTACTTCCTACTAATATTATAAATGTGAAAGTGTCGGTGTTTGGATGTTTGTTACTCAATCACCCAAAAACGGTTGAAAGGATTGGGATGAAATTTGGCATGCACGTTGTCAGGGGTACAGAGAAGGACATAGAATACTTTTATTCCAGAATTCCCGCAGGAACTCTGAAATTACCGCGGATGAATCCGTGGGGCACAGCTAGTAATACATATATAAATAAAAAATAACATGATTATAAAGAAATAAAAAGTAAACAACAACATGTGGCTTGCGAGGAGTGGCTATTTAAAATTGACGCTCGTCCTTGACTCTTCCAATATCTCAACTGTTATGTTAGTATATTTATGTGATTCCTTCTAGTATGTAGGTATGTATGTAGTATATGTTATGTATTTAATTTTACTATTTAGGTATATTACTATATTTATTTATTTATTTATGATTATAGATGGGCACAGCATGGCAATGCGCATGTACTAGCCAGTTAGAGAAAAATAAACAAAAGAAAGAAAAAGGGCCGGCATGAGTACCTATAGCATCAGGGTAGGGGCTCGGCAGCAGCATCCACAATTTTATACTTAATTTTTTTAAGCTATCAGAGAATATGTCAAGGATATCGATCTTGCGGGTAAGGCGGTTGTATAGGTAAGACAGACGGTATATATATGTGCCTATATGTATATGTGTAATGAAGTTGGAAGTCATTTGGTGCGAAAGTTATCCAGATTCGAGTACAATTTTCTTTACCAACAAAATTCTGAGTTTCGAGTGTCCCACGCCGATCGCCGGCACGAGTTGTAACAGTCGTCCTATTATATACCCTATATCTATTCTACTAGTACTTTTAACTTATATCTATTCTACTAGTACTATCAACTTAAAAATAATGTACAAACAATTAAGTAAAAGTTAGATACATAAACAAACCAGATTTTGTATTAATATTTTTTGTAGTTTTGTTGGTTGATATTATGTTTGAATACTTTTTTTATGTCATTCTTGAAGAGATCCCAAAATTCGCCCTAGAGAAACTGCTAAGAAACATGTAGTATGATATAAATTTTTGTGAGAAATATAAAGCCATATTGAAGCTTTCACGAAATAAATTCCACAGAACGAAATAATATCAGAGAAAAATTATCAAGCAATATTTCCAAATTACCAAACAAATCCACCAAATTTCTTAGAGTTTAAAGAATTCCTATTTCCTTAGCGGATATAAAATATATTCTATAAACACGCTTTCTTATGCAACACTCCAGTCGAGTATATAGCTGCTCAATTCCGAGCGATGGTATTCCAATAAAATGTTATTGAACCTCGCCTGCTATCAATAAGACGTCTCTAAATATAATAAAAAAAGCATTGTCTTGTTGTATGCCTTCAAGACGGTTAAAATAATTTTAAGACAATATAAAATACTGAGAAAACAGCTAAAAATGTTGCTGTTTATAACTACATAAATACACAAAGAGTGTAATAAATGAGGTCATAGAGGAATTTAACCTTCCAAATAAATTTGGCGCTCGAAAAGGGACACGTTACATTTTCTGAGATTCTCACGACGTCATCTTTTCTAACCTTATAATTTGTCTCTTTTATAGGAAACTAGCTGTGCCTCGCGGTTTCACCCGCGGTAATTTAGGAGTTCCCGCGGGAATTCCGGCATAAAAAGTACCCTATGTCCTTCTCTGTACCCCTGACAACGTGCATGCCAAATTTCATCCAAATCCGTTCAGCCGTTTTTGCGTGATTGAGTAACAAACATCCACACTTTCACATTTATATACGTAATATTAGTAGGATTATCTATTTTGTTACAGTAAAAATTGTTTATGATATATTATTATTAACCGCCATGATGGAAAAAAAATGGTTGAGTATTAAATCCAACGTATTCGTCATACGTATATGGACGCAGATAAGCAATAACATGTTAACCCACAAAGCAAAGTTATTGATTCAGAACGATTTATTGAGAGTTAGAGAACGTTTTTAAATTATGTGTTTACCTTATTAAATTGTTTAAATATGTAACTAAATATTGAACATAAAAATGTTGAAACAAAATGGCGCTATAATTTTAAAACTTTAATTTACTCAAAATTTCTCCAGTGTGGGTTAACACACTATTGCTTATCTATGTCCATATGTGTGTTGGTGTAGATCTTTGCGGATTACGATTCGATAGAAAATTTGTGGATACGCTTTGTCAAAAGTTCCCGGGAGATATCAGAAATACGGTCTGACGACAACTCGAGCGGACGTGTAGGTACACAGCCGATTCATAAAATATGCAGTCAAAATCGAAGGCAAAAGCGAGTGTACATTTTATAAAAATCCTTGAAATTTTGCACGAATATTTTCTCATTTCCCCATCTGAAAATTACTTGAGCATCTTCAATTTTATTTTCCATACGAATCTCGATGTACCTATTTGCTTATTGAATTTCATTTGGCAGCGTGTCGGTAAGATTAAGGGTAACTTAATAATATCACAACAGCCATCGTTAATGACTCAAAGAGTTGTATTTATTGTTTACTAGCTTTGCCCCGCGGTTTCACCCGCGGTAATTTCGAAGTTCCCGCAGGAATTCCGAGATAAAAAGTACCCTATGTCCTTCTCTGTACCCCTGACAACGTGCATGCCAAATTTCATCCAAATCCGTTCAGCCGTTTTTGCGTGATTGAGTAACAAACATCCATACATCCAAATATCCAAACATCCAAACATCCACCATTTTACATTTATAATATTAGTAGGATTATGTTTAAAAAATTACTATGTTTAATAATTTCTTTTTTACTAGCAACTTATAGACCTAAATATAACTATTGGTCGCGGTGTGTGTCTGCTGCTGCAAATGGCAGCTGACTCAGCATATGCTCAGAATGGGAACCCTATGCGCTGGTTTTCAGTCAGCACCAGCAGTCCCACGAGCGTCCCAAAGTGCGACGCAGGCGGCGGAGAAAATAAACCTCTACCTACTCCAAAATGACCGCGGGTGAAACCACGGGGGACAGCTAGTTAATCTTGAAATCGAATGATCTCGAGTAGTTTTCCGTTTTCACGTGAAATATTTTTGGCACGCCGTCAATTTGCAAAACTCACGAAACATAAATCATCCCCAAAAACTTCTCCGTAAGCTATGAGGGTAGGTAATTATGACAATTCGGGCGAGTTTTAATACATTTACCGAGTTCGTCTCGAATGATTAATAATGGCATTATGGAATCTTTGCTAAACTTTCAAATGAGCATGTCGACGGAGCGACGTTCGCTTGGGGTTTACGTTACAAGAGTTGTAGGTATGTAGAACTAGATATTTAAATATCGAAAATATAATATGAAGAAAGAAGAAAATACATTTATTTCAGCACAACACACAAGAAAAAGAAACAAACATCAACAGTGCCTAATCTAAAGAGACTTAGATAATATCTCTTGCATGCTCTGCCGAAAGGGTCACCAACTCAGCATTGTAAAAAAACAATTTAGCAACAGTTTATAAAAAAAACCGAAAACACCCGCTTTTGGATTCGTCAAACCAATCAAATAAGGCGCAGGCTACTTTTAAATTTTGCTTAAATAAATCTTTCTTTCTTTCTTCTTTCTAAATAGTATGGGGCGAGAAAAACCAAATAGCGCGTCACAACCACGTCTGAGCAACGGCATACTGTGTGTCCTAAATTGTGCTTTATTTCCATGCATTTAATATGAAATTTGAATGGAATAGGAAGCCGCCCGCCCGTGTCATTTGCGTGCCTAATGCCATTTATATATGACCTGCGCCTTAACCTTGAAGGGTTTACTAATAACCCCCGAGGAGTTCCACTATCCGCCTCTTGGCTCCATCGTCAGATCAGCTACAAGATATCAAATTATAGTTATGTCAACCGAACTACAAAAATGGTAAAAATAGTTTAATTTTGCTTTTACTTCTAAGATTTACCTAGGTACATTTTAATTATTATATTTGTTACTTACAAGTAAAACTAGTAAGAAACAAAATCAACCAAAATCAATATGCTTGAAAAATATAAAAACTTTTAATTACTAAGTCGCAAAAAATAATTACTGCAACAAAAATTACATACTATTTACTCTGCAGAACTACTAAACAGAGATACTATCAGAGATTTTGAATAAGGAGTTTTTTTTATTAATTACTTACATAATTATCCTCTTCTCTCTTTTGAATTGCGACACAAAAGGAAACGAGACAGAGATAAGCCAGCTTCCTTCTTCCTTTTCCCGCACATCCGTTATGAGTCTGACGCGTTGATGTCGCGCTGGGCTCATATACGAGTACTTTGAGTATTACGTCCTTAAGTATTTATTTATTTATTCTTGTATTTGGGAAGACAAAAGGTTACAATATCTGTTTTACGTATACATCATGACAACAATAATCAACCAATGAAGTCTCCACTATTACGTTAATATATTTTGGTTTCTACTATTGTAAGTATAAATGTACAAGTATAGAAGCGGCTGAAAATACTAAAGCTCGCAAATACAGGGGTCTGGGCCCTGAATATGATTTTGTCACATTTGGTGTCGAGACCCTTGGTCCATGGGGTCCTAACGCTATAAGGCTTTTTAAGGAAATAGCAAAAAGGTTAGTCGACATCACAGGAGACCGAAGAGCTGGCAGCTACCTCGGATAAAGAATTAGCCTAGCTATCCAAAGGGGGAACGCTGCCAGTATCTTCGGAACCTTGCCTAAAGGAACTTCTTTTAATAATATATTTTAGATCTGTCTTTTATAATGTTTGAGTATAATAGGGATGTTGACTACTATTGAAAATCAAAATTCTAATTAGTCCGTCAGTTAGAAAATAAAAAAACAATAGACACGTATTTTTTGCTTTTTTAAATAAATTAAAATATACAGAGATAAAGCGCATTAAAGTTTAGGATGAGGAGGTCGTGACGTCACTAACCGCAAAACCGCCATACAAATAGTCAGAATAGTGACGTCACGCGATTACGTGAAAAAAGAAAAAATACGTGTCCAATATTTTTTAATAATCTACAAGACGGACTAAAAAATAAAAATTAGTCAACATGGTCATTATAAGTATACATGTAGGTACAAGTATACATTTGTAAGTGTAAAACTAAGTATACATGTTTACCGTGATAGCTCAGTGGTTAAATTATCCCTTCTCATTCAAATAGCAGGAGTTCGGTCACAGGTTCGTATTTATGGCTTTCTTCTGATCTTTGTAAGAATCTAAACGATAATTACAGGTTTTACACCAACAGTGTGAGAAAACATAAGGAAACCTGTATACGTAAGCAATTTTAAAGCATATATTAAGTCCACTGTAACGAGGCGGCCGAACTTACATACTTAATACTTTTTATTTTTTAAATCTGTTCTTTTTTATTTCAAAATTTATGTATAAGTATTTTTGACGGACTCCGATTCTGAATCTCCTAGATAGACATTCATCTATCCATCCATCCATCCATCTATTCATACATTCTTACAAACTTTCGCGTTTATAATATTAAGTAGGATTGAGATAGCCGAAGGTCATGCCTAGTGCCTACTTTCAAACCTCATATCACCAATCCACACTGCTCCTCAGCGTTCGGGTTGGCCAAGGACCAGTAGACGAAATTTGTTTTATAATAGTAAGTTTTATATCAAAGACAAAAATCATTCTATTTTGTAGAGATACCTAGTATTAAAAACAAAGAAAAAAAATATTTTATACCTGACTATGCACTCTATTACTTGGATCGCAAGGTAATGAAACAGTGATATTGTATTAAAATCAATTAAACTCGCTAAAACAAAATATCGAAAACCCATTATATAGTCTGCTTATAGCGGATATATAAAAGTTATTTAAAAATCAGAAACAAGAAGTGAAATAGTTTATTACCGCCGTACTCACAGTCGTTTTGATGATTACCTATTTAATTTTAACTTAATTAGTTAAAATGCCAAAAAACATAAATGAACGTCTCTGAGCGCGCCAATTTTGTTTTTAAAATCTTTACTTAAAATTAAGAAATCATTAAAAGGACTCTGAGCGCGGTCGTTAGTCTTCATTTTGTAAATCATCACTAAATCCTCTCTAATTAAAACAAAGGTCAAACCCGTCACTTGTTTTGGAATATTACCATCGGACGGGTTTCCGTAGGACCCTTCCGTATTTCACCTTCACAAGAATTTAACCTTAAATTAGGTGATGTTTTAACTTAATTAGGTTAGGAAGCTTAATTATTTTACGATGCATGCAATTTGGGGGTTTCCCGAGTACTTTAAGGGTTTAATTAAACTATATTCAGGCGGCGTACACTGCAAAAACAGGGTAAAGGAGTGAAATTGATTCAAATTTCGGGACTGCCTCGAGATCTGTTGGTTGGCAATCCTTACTAATATCATAAATACGAGAGAGCAGTCCAGCGCGGTTCCACCCGTGATAAATTCGGAGTTCCCACGTAATTGTTCCATACAAACTTTGCAACCCTTTTTGACCCCAGCTAGGGGTAAAATTTCGGAAAATCCTTTCTTATCGGATGCCTACGTCGTACAAAGAACACACTCTAAGTTTGAGGTCTCTACGATCAGCGGTTTAGGCTGCGCGTTGATCCATCAGTCATTCAGAACAAAGCATTTTATATGTATAGATATTCAGTGTGTTTTTGTATATGTTTAGACTGGCACTCTGCGGCGGTTTCACATACGTGGAATTCGGAAGTTCGGTTACAAGGTTTAACCCTGTGCGGTTTTGTTCCCGGTGAAATTTTTTATGCGCTACAAAAAGTTATAATTTTTTCATACCACCTGCTCGACAATGTCGAATCACATATCACGCAATCTCAACGTAAAGCAAGGCATTACATCCCAGTCTAAGAGAGGGAGGTAATGTTGATGAAACGCCCAAGGGAGTAAAGAGATTTGAGTTTGGAACGTTATTTGTAGGAAAAATTTTGCTTTTTTTTATTTGATCTGCCTGTGGTGGCCAGTTCTATTTTCGAATAAACCGTCTGCCCGTGTAAAGAGGGTTTATGTCTTGCAGTAGGTATGAAAAGTAGAGTATTCACCTCGAGTATTCAGCCTGTCTTCGTCAAGGGCGGTTTTTAAACCTCTCGCTTCACTCAGGACTCTACATCGCATCGCCAGTGTTCCTCACCGGACAAAACTTGCTGAAAAAAACCCGCGTGTGATTGCGACGAAACGTTTTATCGCCGATTAAAGAATCTTTTGTTGGAAAATGAATTTTATTCGGTAAACGAATTTATTAATTTTCTGACATTGTGAGTCCTACATTATGTAGCTTTATTTCTTTTCTTTTTTTATATTTATATATTTTATTTTATTTTTTGTTTTAATTGACATTGTTTGATATTTATAACATTATATTGTACCTATACCTAATTGTGTAATTCTTTTGTATTGTGTCATTTACCTATACCTATTGGAATTTAAATTTTATCCTTTGACATATTATAATTTAATGTAATTATGAATTTGATAATGTGAAATAAATGAATCTAATCTAATCTTCGCTCGAGAGTTAAATTTTGAATACCCTCTCTACGCTCGGGGATTAACTCTAGAGTCCATCGTTACGCTCAGGGTTCAATATGCCGCCGGTGACGGAAGACAGCGCTTTACTCCCTCGGTGCATAATCTACTATTATTCCTGATCCAAAGTTGAACCATTGTTATACAAAGAAGCATAAAACAGCGCTCAAACGCAGTGTTTGCAACAAACTCGTAACTATAACTCGGACTTAAGTCGTAACGGCGACGCAATTACAATTCCGTAACAAACCATAAATTGAGTTTAAGATAAAGCAACCGTCACGAAATGGCGCTATTTGATCGCGCTGAGTACTAAAAAGACTCAAGCTCTCAGTGTTTAATGAGTTCACCATGGACGGCGTCACCACGCTTTTAGACCGCAAATAATTTCGAAACGAATCCACCAAAACAAAACCACAGCCATAGGTACCAGTACACACATCAAAAGTGTCTAGGGATCAAGTACATTTTAGAGAATTGCCGCAAATCGGTATTATTATTGCAACTTTTTCTTTTCCTCATTGAAACTTTTTATTGAATTTCACCATTTGAATAAAGGATTTTATTCAAATTTTGTTTAAACTTTTAGAAATACCTGTCATTAAAAATCATTACATTACATCATTACGTTGCATTTTTACAAAAAAACATTAGGTACGATTTCTGCATCAGAACTGAAAAAAATTGCATCGGTATGGAGCGACGACATCATTCAGATATGGGAAATAAGGCAGGCGGCCAGTCCAAACATTAGATAAGATTGAATTAAATTTTTCTTGTTATAGCAAAAAATGTACTTGATCCTTAGATCACAGCAAGTGATCTGAAACTTGATCCCTAGAGACTTTTGATGCGTGTAGATTCCTACTGTACTATATAAGAGTCAAAAATGACTGAAACCACGAGAAACGGCGTGTATTGCATCTTGCATTATATCTTGAAGTTTAAATAATATTAATATCTGAACATTCATAAAAATGTGATACCAGCCAATCGCCCTGGTTTCACCTGCTTCACATCCTGCGGGCATTCCAGGATTAAAAGTACCTACCCTTCGCACTTTTCTGTACTTGTGTTTCCTTAACAAACAAACAAACAAAATTTTATGCGGATTCACCTTCGTTAATGTCGAAGTTCTTGAAGAATTCCGAAATAAAAAGTACATCCTTTTGTACCCCTCGGTTGAGTAGTTAAAACTTGATAAAAAAACAGACAGAGTTACTTTTGCGTTTGGAAATATTAAGCTTGAATAACTTTTAACTTAAGGTGCGGGTGTTAGGGCTAGTTTTCATACAAATTGCCTACCGAGTTTTCTTGCACTACGGCTATTTTTATTTATTAGACTTTATTTAATAAAATACTTCTACTTGTTTCGATGTCGCATAAGTCTCAAATCTTTGCAGATAGTGAACAAATAACATAATTATAAGCATTTCAAAAATATTAAATTTTGGTCGAATCTCTTACTTGTGTGAGAGCGTATACAGTATATGTGTACGAAAATGGCGGCCCGGTCTATAAACAGCTGTGGTTTGGCTGTAGACTGACAAGTCCCCCGAATGCAGTAGTTTGTAGTGAGTTCCAAAAGGATCGAAAGGTGTCGCGGCGTTGAGCCGTGAGTTTTGACAATTTTACCTACCAGGATAATTTAGAATTGAATTTGGAATATACATATTACTGATATAGTTGGTAGGTATTTAGTAGCCGAAGCGAAGGCATAACTACATTTTGTTTTGAGTCCTGTACAAGTAGGTATACCTTATAAGATACAGGTAGCCCGTACAAGTATTTTATATTTTTGTGTTGCATAAATTCTTGCTATCTCTTTCTTGTTTTCTCGATGCGTAAAAGAGAGAGACCATATTTTCGAATGGTTGTATCTCACCACGGCCCAGGGTAATTTAACTTTTATCTTCGATGCAATCAGCAATGACACGCAGCCATATAATGTTGGTACAACTTCATATTTTTATTGTGTCTATGTGACCACGTGATCAAATTTTTAATATCTTCAAAAAAAATTTTTTTTTTGTAAAGCTCATACCACATACCCTCGAAACTAGTATGAGACAACCCCATCATGTTGCTGTACTTCATGTTTTCGTGGTATCTATGTGTTCACGTGACAAAATTTTTGAACACTTATAACTCCGAAACTATAGGACGCAGTCATATCTCGTTGGTACTCAAACTTCATGTTTTGTGATATCTATGTGATCACATGGTCAAATTTTCGACAGCTCATATCTCCGAAACTGCAAGTTACAGACTCATCGTGTTGGTAGGTCAAACTTCATCTTTTCGTGATATCTATGTGATCACGTGAAGTAATTTTCAAAAGCTTATAATATTTTTTACTATTACCTATGAATATACCTACTTTATATTTGTTAATTTATAGGTACTAATGATAAAGCTGAAGAGTTTGTTTGCTTGTTTGGTTGAACGTACTAATCTCAGGAACTACTAGATCGAATTGAAAAATTATTTCCGTGTTAGATAGTCATTTATTGAGGACGGCTATAGGCTATAACATCACGCTATGACCAATACGAGCGGAGCACGACACGACACTCACGTGGTTTTTTCAGTAAGTTTTTTCTCCAAATTTTTTTTTAGTCAACTATTAGAGACGAGAATCGACTATTGAATGCCTTTTTACCAAAAAAATACCCTCGTAACGTTACACCCTGTATAATAAAGACTTTACTTTTGTAAATTTTTCCAAATGATGTAACTGTTCACTCATTATTATTTATTATTTCCTTGATTTTGTAATTAAAAAAAAAAAACTGATGCGAGCAAAACCGCGGCAGGATCAACTGCCAGTAAAATATTTATATTTTACAAATAATACAATATTATAATAAATCTATCTTCCCAACGCACTGCTTTGACGAAACTAAATAAAAGAAGATCAATATATTCAAATGACGCGCGACGGCTGAATGCATACAATTTTTTCGGCAGGAGGAACTATACGATAATGGTCCAGTGGTTAGAACAACTTCCGAAGAAGTCTCAATACTATATGACTAACTGTGCCCTGCGGTTTCACCCGCGTGAAAAGTTTTTGTGTAACAACTTTTTTTCCCGATATCCGATTTGAATGAAACAAAGCCTATATTATGTAGCTACAGGCTAAGCTTAATCTACCTGTGAAAACCGCAAGACAATCTGTTCAGTTGATTTGGAGATTATGGCGAACAAACAGACAGACAAAAAAGAATTTCAAAAACTTTTTTGTGCTTGGTTACTCTTCTTTTATCACCCCTCTCCATTTTAGGTAAAAATATTCAATGTAAAGTAAAGATTTTCAAATAAACCAATGAATTACCTATAATTCTTTGTTATAATTATTAGATACCCTAAGATCTCTATCAAACCAAAAAAAAAACCATTTATACATATGACCTACCATGTAAGTAGCGGTGACTGACTACACGCGAGTAAGGAGCCGCCGCCGCCTCCTTTCGGTTTTAAACACAAATAGCTCCTAAACGACTGCACGGCCCATTATGAAACTTGGCATGGATTATGAATATGATATAAGCTTTATTTCTGATATACTAAAAAAAATATAAAAAAATGCCGAGATTGTAAAAAATAAAAAATAAAAATTATTTTCTTTTTTTTTCAGCTATTTAATAAAAATATTGTAAATTCAATTATAAGGTTTAAAAAGTCATATAACAAAGTATGGAATCCAGTGGCAAAAATATTTTTCTGCATCTTTTTTAAGCCGCATAATGGCATTTGAAGTAGTCCATAACTCACCGTAACTGAAATCTTCAAAGACCGATATCTCGTAAACTAGGTTCGCCACTTTAAAAATATTTTGTATCTGTGTTGAGAACATGTACAGGTATAACATTCTCAAATATAACTGAAATCGGAAGTGTGAACCTGTTTTGGCCTGCCCGCTTCACGTGAAATGCCCCCGGTGTTAATTTTGGAGTTCCCGTGGGAATTCCAGCATATAAAGTACCCTATGTCCTTTTCTGTACCCCTGACAACGTGTACGCAAAATTTCGTGATGATCCGTTGAGCCATTGACGTAACAGACAGACAGATAGACAGTGTTACTTTCGCATTTATAATATTATCAGTATTTAGTAGGGATTGTAATGTCAGTGTCTTTGTGGAATTATGTACTTTTTTTGTAAAGTTATCACGAATCATTCAGGTTTTGAGTTGAACTGCGATTCTATTTAGTTTTGGATTTTCTATGATTGATTTTTTCTAAAATTAAAAACATCCTAGTTGATGACGTAAATCACATAGATTGCTGAAATATAAAGATGATGGTATTGTGGTCATAGTGTCGGAGATATTATAAGATTTCAATTTTTTTATCACCAAGTAAATCCCGAAATCTTGAAATTTAGATTAGGACCTAGAGTTCTTTTTATACCCAAAATTATTTTCAGTCCCAATATTTACGCAAATAGGTACGTGTGTAACCTGCAGGGAAAGGTTGTATTGAAAATAAGTCCAATATTTTTATTTAGCTTTATCCATCTTTACATTTTCTTAGATTCTAGTTCTATATCCTTTAAATTTTCTTTTTTGGAATTAAAATAAAATTCCAAAAAAGAACGAAAAATAAATCGTTTGTAGATCTATAAATAAGTATATATAAACAAATTTGAGAAAATTAGTTACAAAAAGTGGAATCGCAATCTTAGATTTGAACACGAGATTTTCACGATTCATTATTTACAAAAAGAGACGTATTACACCACAGCGCCAACGAGACTCAAACACAATAAGTCAAATTCAGAATCAGATTCGGCTAATACTAATCGATTTGCATGTGTGTGTGACTACGTTTCGGGCGGTTATTCCTAATTTTCTTGTAGTTAAAGGATAATAATGCGCGTAAGACCATATAAAAATTTTAAATGAAAGATGTATTAAACACTCATCCTGTCGCATTTATCATCAAAATCTATCTTTTAGCTTGCGATTCTCTGTAAATTGAGAAAACACTTTTATGGCGCCGCCCGCGGCCTCTATCGGCTGAGAGGCTGCATAATATGGTGGCGCGCCACCTTAATGACTTGGAAACATTAAAATTATTGAATTACTAGCTGTGCCCCGTGGTTTCACCCGCGTGAGTTTCGAAGTTCCCGCAGGAACAAATTTTTTTTAGTAAAAAAAGTAGCCTAAGTTGAGTAACTTACAACATCAGCTATCTACAAGTATAAGTCCCGTAAAAATCGGTCCAGCCGTTTCAGAGATAAGCCGGAACAAATAGACATAGAAAAATTTCAATTTTTTTTTTATGTGTAGTTACTTACATAATTTCATATGCATTAAGTGAAAAGCTTACTTGGAATTACAAACAGACACATCAATTTTATTTATATATGTATAAATATAGATGTATAGATTTGTAGATAGACTAGATGTCCCGCGCGGTTTCACCCGCGATAATTTCGTTCCCGCGGAATTGTTCCATACAAACTTCGCAACCCTGTTTTATTTGAATTTTCAAAAATCCTTTCTTATCGGATGCCTACGTCATACAAAGAACACACCCTCCAAGTTTACAGTCTCCTACGATCAGCGGTAGCTGTGCGTTGATCCATCAGACATTCAGGACAAGGCATTTTATATGTATAGATAGATGTATAAATTTCAATCCTAAAACAAACCGACTCGCCTTTATTTCGCGGCAGGTAAACAAAGAGTCGCTCGGGTTTTTAGTAGAAGATATAACCGAGGGCCTTAAACGGAGAATATATGTTTATACTATTGACCTAATAAATAAGGGTAGGATTAGAGGGGAAAGCCCATTCCTTAACCGTGAGCTATGTAACAGGGCGGCGTGTGCGCGCCTTTATTACGTTTTCACCTCATTTTATTGTGACAACTATCTATTTATCATGATTTTCATTCATTCTGTAACTTCATCCTGTTGTCCGCCAGTGATTTTCGGATTGTATCTCGTTGAATCGCCAAAAAAGTTAAGTAATGACCAGTTATAGGTACTTTTACGATTTGTGTAACTGTATTTCGCAGTTGGATTGTATAATCAGCTGTATTACAAAAACATTGGTTTTGTCACAGATAATATAATACTTGTATCTATAATCTTAATATATATAAATCACGTGTCACGTTGTTTGTCCGCGATGGACTACGAAACTACTGAATCGATTGTGATAAAATTTCGTCACTATGTTGTATTTGGCCCAACTTAAAAGATAGGATAATTTTTATCCCGGAATTCCCGCGGGAACTCCGAAGTCACCGCGGATGAAATCACGGGGGACAGCTAGTCTAATATATATAAATCACGTGTCACGTTGTTTGTCCGCGAGGGACTCCGAAACTACTGAACGGATTTTGATAAAATTTTGCAACCATTTATAATATGGTCCAACTTACAAGATAGGATAGTTTTTATTCCGGAATTCCCTCGGGAACTGAAGGACATAGTGTACTTTTTTCCCGCAACCTCCGCGAGAACTCCGAAATTACCGCGGATGAAATCACGGGGGACAGCTAGTAATATTATAAAGAGCAAAAGTTTGTGTGTTTGTGATGTTGTAGAGGGTAATCTCTGGATCTACTGAACCGAATTTGAAAATTTTTATTCCGGAATTCCCGCGCGGGATCTCTGAAATTACTGCGGGTGAAACCGCGGGGGTCAGCTAGTAACAGATAAAGTTTATAGACGTGTTTACTTTAGGATTACATAAACCACTAGGAGCTTTGTAAAACAGCTAAATTATACAATCTAAATACATCCTCATATATTGTAACACAAAGTCCTCCGCCGCAACTGTCTGTCTGTTCGCGATAAAATCAAAAACTACTGAACAGATTATCATGCGGTTTTTACCAATGGATAGAGTGATTCATGAGGAAGTCTAATATGTATAGTTTGTCCTGAAATTCCCGCGAGAACTTTGAAATAATCGCAGGTGAAAATGGGGGAAAGCTAGTAATAAAATAATACATTACTAACCACGCATTTTCACTAAACATCAAGTAATATTAATTAACAAAGCTTAATTATTTACAGCAAAGTGGTGGAACAAATGCACGGAGACTCGGGTTCAAACCGCAACAATAATGAATATTACAAAATTAAAAATACAAGTTTCATCTCTGAGTTTGCAATCCTTAATTATTTATCTGTCGTCACCTATGTAGGTATAATGTTTGCTTTGTTATTTTCTGCGACAAAACTTCGAGTATTATAGTAATTTGTTAGGTTTTCTGTTATTAACATATCTCTGCACCCCAACGGTGATAAATTGCATTCAATGATCTTAAACCCGCCACGTGTGACCAGTTCATGACCTACCCAGTACCCAGTGATGTGACATGTTTATTTTGTTGTAATATTCTTTATTTTGGTTATGAAATTTTGAAGTAAGGTTTTGAGCTAAATGCCATGGTCAAATTATTGTATACTAGCTGACCCGCGCGGTTTCATCCGCGTTAATTTCAGAGTTCCCGCAAGAATTCTAAGATAAAATATAGTTATAAACGTTCGTCATGAATCACTCTATCTATTGGTGAAAACCGCATCAAAATCCGTTGCGTAGGTTTAAAGATTTAAGCATACATAGGGATATTTGGGGCAGAGAAAGCGACTTTATTTTATACTATGCAGTGATAGTGAAGATTTTCAGATCAAAATCTTCAAATATGACTACACCTTTCCGTAACATTTTGTATATACAAAAATAAATACCGTATCGTTTCGGAGTTAAAATTACTCTGTTTATTAACATCGTTTAGTTAAAACGCACCTCGGGTGTCATGATAGGAGCCTTCCCACGTTTACGAGAGTGGAAATGGCTTGATTCGACCCTAGTGCGTCGGTGTATACATTTTGTTTTATGACAATAACGACATTGCTTGTCCTTGGTAATAGATACAAGCTGTTGCCTGCGGTTTTTGCTCGTGTAGAGTTTAGATTTCTCCTTTTTAGCTGGCTTCGGTATAAATTTGAACCTTTTTTATCCATATACTTATTACTAATTTACTCATCCTTAGTATTGTGAGTTAAATGCTAATTGTGAGTTAGTTTGTTTGTTTGTTACGCTTTCACGCCTTAACATCTCAAACGATCGTCATGAAATTTTGCACACACGTTACTAGGAGTACAAACTGCGGGAATCAACTAGTTTATCTATACTGATATTATAAAGAGGTGAAGTTTGTGAGTTGGTGACGTTGTAGGGGGTAATCTCTAGATCTACTGAACCGATTTTGAAAATTCTTTTACCAGTAGGAAGCTACTGTAATCTTGAGTGACATATGGTACCTACTTTTTATCCCGACATTCCCAAAAGAACTCCGAAATTATCGCCGGTGAAACCGCGAGAACGAGCTGGTTAATCGTTTTCTTTTTATATAGGTATGTCTGTCCTCTATATATGCATTTCGCATCGTGATGAAACTTTGGCGGGTTGTTCTGCCTGTGTCCGCAAAGGTTCCTGATCCCAAAACTCACGCAGGTGAAACCGCGGGGCACAGCTAGTTATTATATGAAGAGGGAAAGTTTCTATAAGTTTAGATGTAAAGGGGAATCTCTGGAACTAATGAACCGATTCCCAGAATTATCTTACTGATTGGAAGCTACCGGAAGGAATCGGAAGGACCTTGCCTTGAGTATCATAGGATATTTTTTTATCTCCAAACAAGGAGTTCCAAACAGCTACTTGCGTGTTATACTATGTATAATTATTAATTATGTAAGGTTGTATTTTTGTTTGTCCATTTTTTAAATAACTATTTAAGAAGAAAACAACTCCAAAAAAGAACAATTAATTGTTTTATTCAGTTACTCAGTGTGTTTTTTTATTCATCTTAAAATCTAATATTTACATTAATAACATTTTTTTTTACCTTCACGAGCTGGTATTTATCACAAATTAATTTTACATCAACAAGTTATTATTGTTAAAAAAATATGATAAACACTGTTTTCAGATAAAACTCAGAAGAAAGCTATTTCACTATTTATACGAAACAAAATAAATATTAAAAATTTAACAATTGTTATGTAGGTGTATAGCTTTTGGCAAAGCAGAAATATTGTTCTGTTTTGCGAATCGAATAGAGTTTATTTTATTATTTGAAAATTTAAATAAACAATTTTACATATTATCACTACAACAATAATTATATAGAATTGTATAACATAGAATATAAAATTTATAAGGTGACTTTTGAAATTATGTTGAAAAGTAAAATTTTTACTTTTCGAGTAAAAAAATTAAAAAAAAAATCAGCGGGTATAAAGTTCAAGTTGCGGCTGCCCTAGGGTAAAACAAAGTAATTGCAGCTGAATAAGTTTTACAGGAACCTAAAAACCTTCCAAAACCTTCCATAGTTCAGCGATTTAATTTTAAATCCCCTAAGACTAAGGCCGTTTTGATGGTTGTTCTATCTGAATAAATATAGGAGGAGCAAGTGTGAAAAGTGGCAAAAATAGTCATAAAAAAAAATTACAGTTGCTTTGTTTTTCCGTAGAGCAGTCGAATGACCGCTATACCTACATATTCAAAGAGAAAACAGATTTTTAAATGCAGACTTACGATTTCTGTAAAATGTTTTAAGATAGACCTATTACTTCTTCTTCGTCTTCACTCTCGCCCTGTCTTTATTTCACTAACTTATTAACCGACTTCCAAAAAGGAGGAGGTTCTGCATTCGGCTGTATGTACGTGTTTTACCATTGTACCTTTATTTAGACATCCTATATAATACATATTACGTTTCTTTTATTTACACAATATTATCAAATGTCAATATAAAATTTACAAAACAATAAAATATAGGTAATATTATAATAACGCTATTTATTATAAGATGTATTTAATATTTTTATCAATTATGATAATACCTATTTGGAAAAGTAACAACGAATGTAATATTATAATTTATCTATTTATATATAATTCTATATAATATATATTTTACATACACTTAATGCTATAAATTATGGGAAGTCATTTATTATATTATATTTTTATAATATAAAACAGTGAGTTTAACTCTTAAACTTACTTAGATATTTATGTTAGGGTAATAAAAACACTTGTTTTTGGAATTTAAGTTCTAAATTATTATTTTACATCTAGAATTTTGCGTGGAATACATACAGTTTAACACATTTTTGTGAATATTAGGTATTTTAATTTTCAGTTCATTAATTAATCAATAAAATGTTTTGAATAAAATAAAAAAAAATTATAACCGTTAGAACCGCATTCCGAGCACGCGGGTTAAAGCAATCTCAAGTGTGGTGGAAAAAGCTTACCTATTGCGTCTCTCGGCGCGAATGTTTTGTACTCATGTTATGTTTTCGTTCTTTTTTTTTCAATTTCGAACGCAATTTTGAATTACACCTACGGACTATGTGTTGGTATCATTCCTTACTAATATTATAAATGTGAAAGTGAGTCTGTTTGTTTGTTTGTTACGCTTTTACGCCTCAACGGCTTAACGGATCATCACGAAATTTTGAAAACACGTTGTCAGGGATACACAGAAGGACATAGGCTACTTTTTATCACAGAATTCCCGCGGTAACTCGGAAACTAAGGCTGGTGAAACTGTATTACCTAAATTTTGCATACCACACGTTGTGAAGGGTGGGGTAGTACTTTCATTATCTCCGAAATTACCGCGGGTGAAACCGCGGGGAACAGCTAGTTTGGCAATAAAAATGATAACAACATAATCCCGAAAATAAAGAAATATGAGCACAAAAAAAAATAGGATAAATATATTTTTTTGACTTTCGTATTTCGTGACCGTAGGTATACGAGAGTCGCATCAAATAACAATGTTTCACGAACACTCGAAAAAGAGCTGGCAACACTTCACCACACTTGCGAAGCGAGGGTTTTTGTTATTCAGGTAGATAGCAAAATTGACACTTCTTTCTCATATACACAATAAAGCATTGTTGAACCGTTACGAATTCATCTGAAGGTTGAATAAAAAGATTTTGATAGAAATTTGCGGGTTTTTTTTTTCACCGACAATAATATTATGTAGAGTTGGATGCCTCTGCTTTTTACCAAATATATTTTTGCTTATTTAAGTAGATACTTGAATCCGGCACACTAGGTACTCCACGTGTGGCGCTTCTATCGCATTATGCTGTCCTGCCCTGCCCTGACCCCTTAGTCAAGTTGACAATTTATTGTTATCTCTATAGAAAACTGAAGAACTCATCGTTACGTCACGTGATCATGAAAAATCGTCGAGTCAAAAGTCAAATTTTCATGACCACGTGACATGTCTCAACTTGGTTGAGAGCTCAGAATTGTAATTGTGTTGTCTCTGTGTTTAAATGTCTTTTCTTTCTTTCTTTCTTTCTAAAACACGTTCTTTCTCGGGGCAAAAAAATATGGCGGCGATTGGCACGATTATGTTTCCAACCAGCCGAGCTACATAATTATTCCATTATGAACCAGTTATACCAATATTATATATGTACGTAAATGCGAAAGTGAGTTTGTTTGTTTTACTTTTACGCCTTAGCCACTCAACCGATAATCACGAAAATTTGCCTACACGTTGTCAGAGGACATAGGGTACATTGTATCCTGGAACTCCCGCGGGAACTACGAAATTACCACAAGTGAAACCGCGGAAATATCTTCTAAGAATACATTCTTTGATCGAGTGTTTCACAAATAAATAAATTAAGATAAGATAAGATAAGATGCAAAATAGAAAATATTAAGTAAATACTTTCCACGATAATTCTATAGAATTTGATCTTGATATCGAATAGTTTAAACAAAATTAGTACCTATTTAGGTACTTACCATATTTCACAGATTGTATACTATCGATTTGTTTTTAAATAAAATATCTTATAGTAGAAGATACGATTCTGTATATAGCAAGTAGCACTTATTTCACTTATCTCCTTAACTGCCTTAAGAGGTAATTATGCAACAACCAGCAATAACGTGAACACTTTGATTTTCTTTGTGGTTTGCGACACTCTCTAACTGTACCTAGTTGTAGTGAGCAGACACTACAATCAATGGTGGAAAGTTCACTCACGCCACACTGCCTTTCTAGAGACCAGGATGAAACATAGGATGCAATATAGCCACCTCCAGAGGCGTACACCGTGAATATAGGCAGGGAAGCGTGAAATTTAACGAGCAGCTATAACCAATAACCATTGAACATTGTATCAATCAGTTTACTTCAAAATAGAAGCGGTGGTGACTGTATGACTATACGGTAACAATGTGAAGTCAAATTCTATAACTTTATCTACCGCCTTAGTCAAATAGAGATAGACATAGAAAAATCTTTATTCGGCATCACAAAAATTAAAAAATATATGACAGAATAGATAATCTTCTACAAATATAAATAAAATTGAAGTGTCTGTTTGTAATTCTAAATTATCAGCTTTTCACTAAATGCATATTATGAAAATTTAAACGGTACTTACATAAAAAATAACAATTTTCTAAATTTGTATCTGTTTTTCTCTGTTTGTTTGTTCCGGCTGATCTCTGAAACAGCTGGACCGATTTTAACGGTACTTTCACTGGCAGATAGCTGATGTTATAAAGAGTAAATCAGGCTACTTTATTTTAGAAAAAATTGTTCCTGCGGGAATTCCGAAACTCACGCGGGTAAAACCGCGGGGCCCAGCTTGTACATTATAATCATTAACGTTGAGAAAACTAAGGAACGTTATGTCATGCGGTCACGCAAAACTAGTCCTTTTATTGGAAGATTTTATGTGACTACGTGATAAGATGGTTTGTTCCTCAGTTTTCTATGAGTTAACGATTATAGAGTCAACTAGGCTAAGAGGGCAATAATGTCTCGGGCGATTTGTTCGATTCATTTGTTTACATGCAAGTTAAGTCATCATTTTGTACACATAAAGCCCTTTTTTAATTTCTATTAGTGCAATTGTGATTGATTGTTGCTCCAAGCCAAGTTTAATATACCTACCTGTGAAAACCGCATGACAATCCATTCAGTAGATTCGGAGATTATCGCAAACAGACAGACCGACTGAAAAGAATTATAAAAGCTTGTTGTTGATTATAGGTACCTACTCTGTTTTTATCGCCCCCTCTCAATTTCTGGAAAAAATAGATGCACAGAATCTCGGATTCTATTCTTTCAGAAATACCCGAATCCAAAATATAGACATTATATTATAATTTCTACTTGACTTTCTAAAAAACTCGCTAATAGAAAATGCGGGGACATTTTCAATTAGCGAGTTACAGAAATAAATATAAACCAACAATAAAAAAAGTTTACCAACATCCAAACAACATACGAAGCTAGAAACTTTGAGGTTAACATAACAAATTATTCAAAGTGACACAGCAAACGAAGCCGCCGCTCGACCTTTGACTCCATTGTAACTCTAAAACACAAATCCCGAAAGGGATGTCAAATGAAATCACGTAATTAACTCTTAAAGGTCCGTATTCCAAAAGTTTACTTAAGTCATGAATCTAGTTTTAAAACTACTTTCAAATAAAGCTTTAATTTTAGAACCTTAAACGAGATTCATCAATGAACAATCAGCTGAGTTATTTCTTTATTCTAGAACGACGCTTGAGTACTAATCTGTACTCAAGCAAAGATTTGATCTTTGTTTACGTCTGTCATGTCAAGACCATTCAACCAATCAGAGTTCAAAATCTTTACTCAAGACTATTTTCAAGTGATTAGACTCAATCGGAGTTCAGAATCTCTACTAAAGACTAGTTTCAAGCGATTAGAACTTAAAACGCATACTATAATAAGATGAACGCTTGAGTTATGATTTGAGCTTAAAACTAATCTCAAGAGAAACGTGATCTGAGTCACCTTCTGGAATGCGGACCTAAGAAACTTAACACAGAACTGGTAGTTGAAACAATTTCGTCGGGAGTTCTTAATACAACGTCTCATGCCCTATTACATACTGTAATGAACTCTTCTGGCTTGTGTTCGCCGATAACACTGTGTATTCCACGCAAAATCCTACCTTGTTGCTACGTGAATAGAGCTTACTGTTGGCTATGACTAAATTACGAGGTCCAATTTGATTGTCACCGGAGCGCTGAGTTTAATATCATTAAGGTCGGTAATACGTATGTCAAAATGTTGATACGCCTTAAGAAGTGTGTTGCCGATGATTGCATCGCTGCTGGATTTTCACCTGCGGACAAAGAATGACGTCATAATACATGATAATTACAAAAATTACTTTTAAAAACAAATTACCTAGATATCGTAAACCTTAATATTATAAGTGCAAATGCAAGTACTTTTGTTTGTTTGTTACGCTTTCACTGCTAAACGGCTCAACCGATCATCATGAAATTTTGCATACACGTTGTCAGTAGTACCTACTGAGAAGGACATGGAGTACTCTTTATATCGGAATTCCCGAGAAAAGTCCAAATTTAATCCAAGTGAATCCGCCGAAACTTCGCCGCGTTAATTTTGGGAAAGTTTAGGGAGAGAACCCAAATTTTATTTCAATTCTTGATTGAGTTAACACGCATCCAAATATCTTCAGAAACAGAGTAAATCTACTTTAGGTAATAATTTAGTTTTTATTTAAAAAAAAGTCTATTCCACATAAATAAATGTCATTTGTATATTATAATCTATACAAATATTATAAAGAGGTGTAGGTAAAGTTTGTGTGTAAATTGTGAGTTTGCGACGTTGTAGCGGCAATCTCTGGATCTACTGAACTGATTTCGAAAATTCTTTCACTCGTAAGAAGCTACGGTAATCCTGAGTGAAAAGGGGTACTTTTTATCCCGAAATTCCTACGAGAACTCCGAAATTACCGCGGGTGAAACCGCGGCGGACAGCTAGTAGCTACATTAAATAAAAAGGGTGAAATTCACGAATACAAATACCAGAGAAACTTGTTGTATGGATAATAATAATGATTCTCATATACTAGAACACATTTTATATTCATGAGTCGTAACTCGTAACCCGTTAAAACATTTCCAACGGATTCTACTCGATGGTGGCAAAAACATAAAATAACCTTTTCGACCTTTCGAAGGATAAAAAGGCAACAAAAGATTGTTGGGTGCCCGATTCAAAAGGCAAACCTTTCAATAGGAAGGTAGCGACTAGCGAATATTAAAAAATATCTACCTGTACCATATCGATACATATACGGTGTAAAGGAGAGTGCAGACTGGTAATGTGGATGGAAATACTATGTTTCCTAAAAGCAAAATAAATTAAACCGACTTCAAGAGTTCCGTTGTCTGACTCCGAAACTCATAATCAGATCTATATGAAATTCAAATGGGACCATTTCTGAATAAACCACTTTCTAACAAAAAAAGTATTTTGCCAATCCGTCTATATTTGACGGAGTTATGCCCGAACATACATACCTCCTCCTCTTTTTGAAGTCGATTAAAAATAGGAAATACCAACGTCTAAGGTGGAAGAAGCTTTCGTCCGAATGAAATATTATGTCACAATGAGCGAAAGTGAGTGTTTTTGTTTGTTTGTTACGCATTCATGCCTCCACGGCTCAACCGATCGTCGTGAAATTTTGCATACACGATGTCAGGGGTACAGAGAAAATCGTAGGGACCGTTGTATCATTGTATACCTACTATTTACACTTATGTAGGTATACTACTCGCACGTTATATCCCAGTGTTTGGCTGTCTCTTTTTACTTTCAATTTTTCGTTTCATCGATTTTCAAATCACAACGATGCTAAACAAGATTTTACTGTAAAAAAAAATATATATTAAAAAATAGTCATTTCTTACATAGAGAAAATAAATTAACTAGAGAGGACATGTAGGCGGGACGGGCGCGCCCCGGTGGCAAAGGAGGTTAGAGCATAATTGGAAGCAGATAAGCAATAACATGTTAACCCACAAAATTAAGTTATTGTTTCAGAACGATTTATTGAGAGTTGAGGAACGTTTTTTAATTATGTGTTTACCTTACTACATTGCTTAAATGTGTAACTAAATATTGAACATAAAAAATGTTGACACAAAATAGCGCTCCTACTTTTAAAACACGATTTACTCAAAATTTCTCCAGTGTGGGTTAACACACTATTGCTTATCTATGTCCAATTATATGCTCTTACCTCTTGCCTACTTTACAAAAACTTCTGTTGCTAGCATCCCGAGTATATTTCCTACGGTATTGTCAAAACTGTGAATTTTGATTACAATGACTAAGTAAAAATGCAACCCAATAGCGTTTAATAAGTACATTTCGATACGTTAATGAATGTCTTTATACGTAATGAATAGTATCCTACCAATATTATAAACGTAAAAGTTTGTAAGAAAGTATGGATGGATGGATGGATGGATGTTTGTTACTTTTTCACGCAAAAACTAACACGATTAACACATAGGGTACTTTTTATCCCGGAATTCCCGCGGGAACTCTGAAATTAACGCGGGTGCAACCGCGTTCATTTTTTTTACAGTAAACTGTGTTGCTGTCCGTTTATCTTCTTCTATTGTATTTATATTATGTTTACTTTTATGGTCGCCACTGAAAATCAGCTTCGTGGGACTAGTTCCACGGCACATGCTGAGTGGCGGCCATTTTGGTACCTTGTCTATTTTAAAATTACTTAAGTTTGTGTTCAATTTCGGTATCAAATAAACCTCTATTATATTCCGTTCTATTCTCTATTCTATCTATTCTGCGATATGTTTATCCAGGGTGTAATTGAAGTCATAATATTTGTCGATCAGTTTGCAAAAAACTCGTTTTGTTTACACGTGCCGGCGCCGAGATGACATTGAGTTGGTATACGTATATTTTAAATTGATACTTTGTTTACAAACCTGTTCGTACCACGCCTTATGCTACTGCTCCACCTGCGTTAACGATAACGTTGATGTTAATGTCTAACGTGGTGATGTAAGTAAGTTAACGCGTTAAAATGTTGGCCACATCTAAATTAGCGCACTAATTTACGCGTTAACACGCAGGTGGAGCAGTAGCATTAAGATATGATAGGTACTTGAGCTATGTGAGTATATTTTGTTGTTTGTAACGCTTTCACGGCTTAACTACTCAACCGATCATTGTGAAATTTCGCATACACGTTGTTAGGAGTTCAGAAAAAGACATAGTGTACTTTTCATCCCAGAATGGTCGAGGGAACTTCGAAATTAACGTGGATATAACTGTGGGGAACAGCTAGTAATGAACATGACTGAGTAGGTTGTCAGGATTTTCTATACCTGACCCTTTTATCTGCTGCCTTACTCTTGAAAATGATTTGAGGCTGATTTCGATTTTGATTTGAGTACAAATTTAGATCGTATTGGGAATCGTGTTAATATCAAATGATGACGTTTGACAAGTCAATAAAAATGTTTCTTTTTTCGTTGAATATTTCATGAAATCGAGAAATGTGACTGATAAATACGACGGAGACGCGATCTCAAAGCTTAAAAAGTAGCAAAATTTGATTCCTTTTCGATCACATTTCGATTCGAGTTCGAGTTCGAGATTCGATTCTAATGCGATTACGTCAAGAGTATGAGCGACTCATCCTGCAGGAAGTGCGGCGTAGAGGTGGAAACAATGGCACATCTTATGTGCGAGTGCGATGCCTTGGCTCGTAAACGAATGGACCTCCTGGGGATGGCTTACCCAGAACCAGAGGACTTTAGGCTCTTGCCCCTCCACTGCACGCTAGCCTATGCCGCCGAGGTTTTCAGGGAGTAGAGGGAGGAGCACAGGATGGGGATGGTACAAAAGATCCCAAGGGTCAAAATGCCGAGGCTTTGCTTGCCCACCCCATTGTCTAAGATAAGATAAGATAAGATGACCCTTACTCGATAGCGTCAAGAGCAAGGCGGGTGTTCTGTGAGCAAAACTTACCGTTGATTATATGGACGTATATGCTAGCTGGAACGGCATTGTTTGGGACGCAAGTGTAGTTGCCAGCGTGGGACACGCCGGCCGCTGGTATCAACAGATCTGACAGCCGCTGCACAGGATCCGTCGTGACGTTGATGCCGCGCTCCGCGTCGTAATTTATCATTCTGCTATTGTGGTACCTGTAGAGCACAACAAAAGCGATAAACTCTACTATGTCTTGTTCGCACGGAGAATAGTTATTTGTGCAACAAGAGAGCAAAGTCGTTTTTTGCTGCGAGTGCTGATTTTGAATCGTGAGCGTGGCGAGGGATTCAAAGGCACGAGATGCAAAAAACTTTGCTCTCGTGTAACACACATAACTTTTCACTTCAGCAGCGAGAACACTTTAGGAGATAATTGTTATTTAGATACAGGTTAAATATCAGTTTTATTTGCTGCAAATACTTATTTTCGTTTAAATACAACAACAAGTTAAAAATTCAATAAATTAAATAATTATCTTTTTGCAAAATTTCTTTAGTTAGTACAAATTTCCGAACGTGTTTGTCTTTAAGGTCGAATTCAAAATCGGAACTTCGAAAGGGCTGGTCTTTGACTCTCTCTCTTTCTAATGGCGGGAAAGAGATAGAGTGTAAATGTTTCGAATTATATCTATGATTAACCCAAGACTGAATAAGATATTCGCGGCTTTCTGAAAACAAAAATTAAAAAGTTACTTTGTCTCACTCAGTGAGCAAAATCGCATTTTGCTCGCTGATTTCAGGTAGCAAAACCTACATGTTTGAGCTACTGAAGTGAAAAATTAACTAACTAGGCAGGATGTGGAAGCAGGGCAGGTGCACTACGGTCGCAAGGAAGTAAGAGCATTTACTCTAGCTTCCGAAAAAATATTTTGCTTGCATCCGATGTATATTTTCCATAATACTCCTAAAACTATGAATTTCGAAAGCATCGACTATAGGTACGTTAAAACCTAACCATATTAGGCCGTTTAATAAATTTTGTTACGTTAATGAATGTTTTTGTGAGCGGTAAATGGTTTTGTATACGATATCACTCAGCGACACTAGTTCATTTGTTTCCATACTAATTTTGATGTCCCTTCCACTCGTATCGGTTCTGTGAGGTGAAACTTCTTCGGTTGCGTTGATAGTAATTTTTTTAAATTTTCAAAAAGCAATTTTTTGTCACAGCGGATGGAATATAAGGGAGAGTTATCCAATAAGTTTCATCTTTTAGCACATGTACCTACATCATTTACATAGAATCACTTTCAACAGTCATTGAAACTTATTGCAATGTTAATAAAGTTCAACGACAGCACTATCTAACTGAAAGCACTATCTAAATTTAAGTACGTATTTGTATGAACTACAGAGGTTGAACGCAATTATAAAGTCAACCTCCATGTCCACACTGGTTGGAAATACATAATATATTAGAACGAAGTACGTAATATTTGCATTTAAATCGGATTTCATATACCTAGAAAGAATCTCTGACAGTTGTTAATGGAAGCTTAGAAATATAATACATGGTTTCCCTATTAAATAAATAGGTATTTAACTAAAATCTGTCAGAGTTGTTGAACACATATTTTTAATTTTTTTGTTACGAAAATTTAACGGTGATATATTGAATCGAATGCCCGTGTTGACTAATTTTTGCTTTTTAGTCCGTCTTATAGATTATCAAAAAATATTGGACACTTATTTTTTATTTTTTTACGTAATCAAAATATAACGGCGATATATTGAGTTGAAATTTCGCGTGACGTCACTATTCTGACAGTTTGTATGGCGGTTTTGGGGGTAAGTGACGTCACGACCTCCTCACCCTAATTTTTAATGCACTTTATCTCTGTATATTTTAATTTATTTGAAAAATCAAAAAATACGTGTCTATTGTTTTTTTATTTCATAACTGACGGACTAATTAGAATTTTGATTTTCAAAAGAAGTCCACATCCCCATTGTCGCGTGACGTCACGCTTTGCTACAGTATATAGGTACGACGTTAAAACGTCACGAGCCCTCACTCCAAAACTTTACTGCATTTTATCGAGGGTTTCATCAAACAATGAGTTTTTTCTTTTCATTAATTTGAAAAACCAAAATATACGTGTCTATATTTTTTTCATTGTTATTGTATTTTGATTTTCATACCTCGGACACATGCCTATTTAGTTTTTACTAGTTGTGCCCCGCGGGAACCGCGTTAATTTTAGAGTTCCCGCGGGAATTCCGGGATAAAAAGTATCCTATGTATTAATCTGATGTATAAGCTATATTATTGTAAAGTTTCATTTAAATCCATCGAGTAGTTTTTGCGTGAAAGAGTAACAAACATCCATCCATCCATCCATATATTCTTACAAACTTTCGCGTTTATAATATTAAGTACGATTACTATCCGCAGTGCATAGAACCTTCGATGAGATATGAAGCGAAGGCGGAATTATTTCGAGGGACGTCGCTATAACCTCGCCTACGTACCCCGTTGCTATGGCAACAAGCTTGAGGTCCCCAATCTAATTTGTTGAATTCGCGTGTCATTCGTCTCTTAAGTGCTCCGCGGGAAATGTAATTCCACTATTCCGGCTCAATATTGTGGCAGCGTTGCTCGCCGGTTTAATATAATAGCAAGACAATGCAAACTATGCGCCGTTGGTTGGCGAATAGGAGCAGTCAGCAAACGCATTTCCCCGTAAAGTTCGCAGTTTTCTTGTTCCCTCTCGCTTTGTAGAGAGATATTGCGACGGCCAGCAAAAGGATGGTGAGTATCACTTATTTTTTAACCGACTTCCGAAAAGGAGGAGGTTCTATGTTCGATTGTATGTATGTTTTTTTTTTTTTTTTTTTTTTTTTTTTATGTATGTTCACCGATTACTCGAAGACGGTTGGACCGATTTCGAAAATTCTTTTTTTGTTTGAAAGGGTTTACTCCCAATTAGGTCCCATTGCCACCAAGTCGGAATCTGATGATGGGATCTTGGAGAAATCGAGGGAACTCTTCAAAAATTATAGGCACACCTATAGCGATTTGGGTATTTTTTATAGTAAATCGTTCATTTGCTTCTGGAAAGCAAAATTTGAAGAAGTGGAACTGATGATGAAGACCACAGATGGTCGTCGGAACTACTCAATAATAATACGTATTTCAGGGGTTCTAGTTAGAGCGATTTGGAAAATTGTTTTTTTGTTTGAAAGGGGATACTTCCGAATTGGTCACATTGTCACCAAGTCAGGATCTGATGGTGGCATCTTGGAGAAATCGAGGGAACTCTTCAAAATTTATAGGCACACCTATAGCGATTTGGGTATTTTTTATAGTAAATCGTTTATTTGCTTTTGGAAAGTAAAATTTGAAGAAGTGGAACTGATAATGAAGATCGCAGATGGTCATCGGAACTACTAAATAATAGGTATTTCACAGATTCCGATTCGTTAACTTTAATGTGGTTTCTAAACAATTTATGCTCGTCACATGGTGTATGGTGAAGTGGAACTGATGATGATGTACCAGGAGAACTTCTCAAAAATTAACGTCCCTGCATCGGGAAAAGTTATATTTTGTAAAAGGTTATGAGCAGTTGACAGTAGGCTATTGTAACTTAGATAAATTACAAACCGACTCACTAAAAAGCAAGAAATAAACAAATTTTTAACAAAAAAATTAAAACCGACTTCCAAAAACACAAAACCAAAAATCTAAAAATAAAAAGCTAAAAATAACAAAATACCGATTTAATCCAAAAGACAAAAACACACGTAATTGGTAATTGGTTTGTGCTACCACTGATCGGTATGAAGTCGGTGATAAGCCAAATATGGAGGGGGTAGATGGGCTAAGTCGACTCCCGCCACCAGCTCTTCGTGAGCAAAACAACCCAAGTGGACAGACACCAGCGGGCTTGTCACCGAATTCAAACCGATTAGTGGTAGCACAAACCAATAATAATATTACGTGTGTTTTTGTCTTTTGGATTAAATCGGTATTTTGTTATTTTTAGCTTTTTATTTTTAGATTTTTGGTTTTGTGTTTTTGGAAGTCGGTTTTAATTTTTTTGTTAAAAATTTGTTCTTCTTCTGTTGATTCCCTTACTAAGAATTAAAATTGTGAAAAGAATGAGTGAAAAATAAAAAATCTTTCCAATGCAATCCTTGCTAAATTCCGGCCAAGCCGGAAGTTGTTGTTAAGTGTGTTCTAGGTAACTCTTTTTATCACTTTTGTAAGTTTTCTTTTGCTAAACATTATTACAATGATTGGCCTTACCAGCATACAGCGTTACATAGTCCCAAACTTGGCAAAGTGTTGGGCCGAATGTTTTTGGTGTGTAGTTTGGTTTTTTTTCTCACATTTAGGAAGGTTCTTCGTGAGGTATGTGACAAAAATCTTTCTAGTTACAGCGATACAAGTCTTAACTTTCAAATGGAAAAGTGCAAAATTTAATTAAAATCGGTAAATTTGTTAAAAAAAGAGTTCCAACGGTGTCGAAATAAAAAAAAATCAAAATAACGTTACAGTAACGAAACGACATTCCACTTCTCTCTTCCAATCGCTGGCAAATAAATGCCAAATCCAAAGAGCGACGTTGCCACTTGCCAATATAACTGTGGCCAAATCAACCAAACTTTGGGCACGGCACGTTCAGATCTTTCTTTTTGTTTGGTGTAAAAAATTAATTATGGCGGCGCGGCGGCGGCGGGCGACCGCCATTTTGATGGGTGAATATTTGAATATTAGAATTTCGAACGGTGCCAACGCAACGGCCGCCTTGAATATTCCGATGAAATGTATTAGGCTCTTAGTTGATTGAGGTTTTTGTACTTTTTTGGTTATTGAATATTACATTATCTACTTTTCCGGTGGCATTGAATGAATGTTGACTGAATGTTGACGTTGACTGAATATAAATTATTATCTTGAGCAGACATGAAAAAGTACTTATACGAGAGAGTTTTTAGCGGGCATTGAAGATGGCAGTCCAGTCATATATTTTCGTGTCAATAAAAAATTATTGAAATTAGATTTTGTTGTGTTATAAGGTGCTGTATTGGACAATCATTTTCACAGTGATAGTTTTTTGTGTGCTCAAGCAGATATATGACATTTCGAGCTGATTTCTTCGGTATACTCCAAGAGCGCCAAAAAATTCTTGTAGTCTATTCGGTACCATGGCCTACAAGTTCAAACCGTACAACGATGCTAAACACAAATTTGTGCAATTAACTAACTTATTTTACTTGAAACTGGCTAAATGAGAAGAATAAGTAAGAGAGAGAGAATAAGAAAGAAAGAGTATACGAGCTTTAAATAACGGAAGACGGACACATGCGACTGCGGACTTATAAACTTCAAGCTGTATTCTATAGGCTTGAATGAATCTTTTCATTTTTATAAATAACATCGGAAATGGTGTGGGTAGACCCTTTTATATGATTAAGTGAAACTTCGCGAGCTAAAATCTTCGAAAGTTTTTCAATTTTCAACGAAACCAAAGTAATCCTGAAAACAGATTTTCCGATATATATATATATATATATATTTTTTTTTAAAATGTCATAGGGGGCAAAGGGGCAAGTGGTACACCTGATGGTAAGTGATTACCGCCGCCCATAGACATCTGCAACACCAGAAGGCATGCAGGTGCGTCGCCGACCTGGAATGGGGATGGGAACTGGCTTTCAAGTGGGGCTTCCGGAACACACCGTTAGGTGCTTGGCGACAGATTTGCAACTTGAAGGTGGTAGCTAGCCAGCCGGGCACTAGAGAGCGCCTTACCACCATGCTATGGTTTCCTCACGATGTTTTCCTTCACCGACAGCTCAAACTCATTGTTAGGATTTGAACCTACACCTTGCGGCGTTTAATCCGAACGCACTAACCACTGAGCTATCATCGCTGTATATCGCTGTATATATATACATATGTATACACACACACACACATATATATATATATATATATATATATTTAAAACTACCCTATTGTATACTTGTATAGCGACTCATGAAATGCAACTTCCTACCAAACATTCAAACAACACGGCCAACAAATTTACCTTAGAATCAGGTTAATTCCAATGTAAAGCATTACGTGTTAAGAATTTTTTCCCATGCCGTAAGGAAGTTTCACTCCAAAAATATACATAATATATCTCATTCTTTGGGGTGGAAATAAACTTTTTGATCATACCCGGAGACTTTCAGGTTTAACCTTCATTATAATTATCAGAAGTTGGCCTCATCGAAGCGTTTCGTTTCCGTGGTTTGAATTTTGAAACTCGCCGAAGGTGAAATCTTTCCGAAGTTGAGTTCGAAATAGAGAGGGGTTTGGGAACGGAGGATTTTATACCATGAAAATATTGCTCTTACATTATGGTCACTTTTTTTTCACCCTAAACTTTAATGCGCTTTATCTCTGTATATTTCCATTCATAATTTGAAAAAGCAAAAATTACGTGTCTATTGTTTTTATATTTTCCAACTGACGGACTAATTAGAAATTTGATTTTCAAAAGTAGTCCACATCCCTATTACATAACTTAATAACTGCTATATAGCCTTACAAGGATTCTTAAACTGAGGAAAGACGTAGCCAAAATTATTTATGGCTTATCCCTCAGATAATACTCGTATCATTAAGTTCGCAAACAGTCGGCATGTTTTATAATGTCAAGGGCAAAAAATGCCACTGGATTGTTTTTTTTTATTACTGTCATTTTTATATTATGTTATGGTTTATTATACCTACCTACATAATGTAAATGAATAACAAGCAATTGTATGGGCATGTCGAATGTGAATTTTTCTGTACGCTTTTTGTGAATCTGTTAGGGTCATTGAAACGTAATGTTATCCTTATTACTCGCAAATTTTTATCCTTAATATTTTTTTGTAATTATGTTCGACTGTAAGATCAAATTAACTGTATGTAATAATGGGCATGTTGACTAATTTTAATTTTTTAGTCCGTCTTGTAGATTATTAAAAAATATTGGACAAGTATTTTTTCTTTTTTTACGTAATCAAAAAATAACGGCGATATATTGAGTTGAAGTTTCGCGTGACGTCACTATTCTGACAGTTTGTATGGCGGTTAGCGGTTAGTGACGTCACGACCCCCTCACCCTAAACATTTATGCGCTTTATCTCAGTATATTTTAATTTATTTAAAAAAGCAAAAAATACGTGTCTATTGTTTTTTTATTTTCTAACTGAAGGACTAATTAGAATTTTGATTTTCAATAGTAGTCAACATCCCTATTGTGGTGCGCCTGTATCTTTTACAAATAAATTAATAGTAAATTAATGGATTACTTTTTATTTCGTCTGAGTATCCAATATCCTAATATACATCATATTATGTTATTGGAAAGGTTGGTTAGCTAGTAAAGCTAGTATGAGATCTGAGATCAAATAACCTGCCCAAATCAAGCAGGGCTTGTACTATGGGTGTCAGACAACTTATTGTAACGAATCTGTCAGATATTCGTCTTCAACCTTCTATACTGATACAATTCTAATATCTATACAGATAAATAATATTTAAGTGTCTGTTTGTAATTCAAAATTGACAGCTTTTCACTAAATGCATATGAAAATATATACGGTACTTACAATTAAAAAAAAAAATTAAAATTTTTGTCTGTCTATCTGTCTGTTTGTTCCGGCTTATCTCTGAAACGGCTGGACCGATTTTAACAGGACTTTCACTGGCAGATAGCTGATGCTACAAGGAGACACTTAGGCTACTTTTATTTCAGAAAAAAAAAGTTCTTGCGGAAATTCCAAAACTCACTTAACTATAAATGTGAAAGTGCGTTTGTTTATTTGATACTCTTTCACGCCATAACTACTTAACATAATATGAACATAAATAAACACCACGAAGTGAACTTATCTCTAAGCTTCGGATATCGGAATCCTAATAATCCCGCTTTTTACTTGAAAACAAAAAAAGGTATTTTTGCTACAAAAAGCAATTTAAGTTCAGATATCAAGTGAGAAGCTTCCACTTTTTCAATGTCATCTAGTTGAAGAACGAGATTCTTAACTTGAACTGACGTTTTTTCTGTCTTATTATTTTGCGAAGGAATTTCCTCTAACGGATATCCTTAAAATTATAAATAGAATTTCAATTGGCTCTCCAGTAAAGGTTTTTCGTTAGGATTTCGGTTACTATTGGACATCGCTGTAAGAAGTACTCTTTTAATACTTCGTTTTTATAAACTCTTACGGCCGCACTCAGAGTCGACTTTAATGATTACTTAGTTAAGTATAGATTTTTAAAACAAAATTGCCGCAGTCAGAGACGTTCAGTCTTAATTTTTACCATACCTATTATAAATGCGAAAGTGTGTTTATTTGTCACGCTTTCACGCCTTAACGGCTCAACGGATCATCATGAAATTTAGCATACACGTTGTCAGGGAAACAGAATATAAAGGGGAACTTATCCCGGACCACCCGCGGGAAATCCAATATTAACGCGGGTGAAACTGCAATAAATTTTTCATTACTCATACTCGGAAAGTAGGTCTGAAGTTGCCTGAGAAGCGGGTTGAAAGTAACACTTTTCAGCCCTAGGGAGAATCGCTTTCAACTGACAGCTGGATACTGCAGAAACTCAAGTTTTTTTTTTATGTCATAGGAGGCATACTTACTGGCCAGTAGCACACCTAATCGTTGATTTATGTAAAATAAAATTCACTCATTTTTTTCTTTAGCTAATTCCTATTTTTATTTTGACTTTCCTTGCATTCTTAATGAAAAGCACAGTGTTATCTACGGGAGAAAGACTTATTTAGTCCCTAGATCTATTATATCCAAACCCCGTCTCGGGACTAAATAAGTTACTTTCACCCCTAGGATAACAATGTACTATTGTATACCCACTACACCGTTGTCAAGGGTACCAACAAAAAAAAATAATGTATATCGGAATTCTCACGGGAACTCCGAAATTACCGCAGGTGAAGTCGCAGGGCATATTATAGATATTACCTACTAGTAACTATATACTACTAACTGTGCCCCGCGGTTTTACCCGCGTGACTTTAAGAATACCCGCAGAAACTCCAAAGTAGCCTATTTTACTCCTTAGAACATCAGCTAATTAGCAGTGAAAGTCCCGTCAAAATCGGTCCAACCTTTTCGGAGATTCACCCGCGTGAGTTTCGGAATTCGCGTAGGAACTCCATACTTCTTTTATTCTTCGCTTTACAATGACAAACACAACAAAAAAGAATTAGCGAAATTGGTCCAGCCGTTCACGCGTGATGTCGTGACCAAGGGAAATAGGGATTCATTTTTATACTATATACTATATGGATTTTCTTAGTGATTTTCTTTGATTTTATTTTTATTTTCATTACTTATCTGAAAGGCTGACCTATCAAGAGTGTCATTACTTACCAAAACACGAACGCTGGAGCTTCCGTAGTCTGCTCCACATAGCACTGAAGCCTTAAAGTAGATCCAGGCTTTAAGTATTTCTCCGTCGGTCCAGAGATTTTAGCTCTTGCTTCTGTACAGAAAGAAAAAAAAACAACTTATTTACACGATCGTAAATCTCAGTGAATGCAAAATTTCGGAAAAAAAGGAAGACCTAAAAACCTAAAAAATCCCTTAAAAATGCAGATTGTGGACGGTTTTATTGACAGTATCATTTGGACCATCTCCCTTCTCGCGGTCGCCACTGAAAATCAGCGCCGTGGAACTCAGTTCCACGGCATATCTAATGTTGAGTGGCAGCCATTTTGGTACCAAGTATTCTTTTATAGTTTAAGACTCACGCTTGTACTTATTTTATTAATTTTCATGCTATCAAATAAACTTTTTTCTATTCTATTCTATTCTAAAAGCTAATGGTTCAAGATCATCGATCTGAGCTGTTAAGGCGTGAAAGGGTAACAAACAAATAAACTCAAATTCGCATTTATAATAAGTACCTAAGGATTATTAAAACGATACCATAGACTCGAGAAACAGTCTGTAAATCTTATGTCAAAGGCACTTGGGATTTTTTATTATCTTCACATTGAAACGGACTAATATGGTAGGTAAATAACTAGAGTATCTAAGTTGTACCTAAATTTTTTTCCGACACGATGTTTACTGTTCATACTGCTTTTTGTTATTGCATACTAGCTTTTCCTGCGGTATTAATTTGGGAGTTCCTGCGGGATTTCTACAAATTACCCTATGTTCTTTTCTGTATCAGCTGTATATTTCACCGGTGTTAATTTTGGAATTCCCGCGGGAATTTCGCGTTAAAAAGTACCCTATGTCCTTCTCCGTACCCCTGAAAACGTGTAGGTATGCAAAATTTCATAATGATCAGTTTACGCGTGAAAGCGTAACAGACGGACAGACAGAGTTACTTGCGCATTTATATATATAATACTAGCTGTGCCCCGCGGTTTCACCCGTAGCAATTTTGGAGTTCCCGTGGGAATTTCGGGATATAAAGTACCCTACGTGTTTCTCTGTATCCTCAACAACGTGCATGCCAAATTTCATCCAAATCCGTTCAGCCGTTTTTCCGTGATTGAGTAACAAACATTCAAACATCTAAACATCCAAACATACACACTTTCACATTTATAATATTAGTAGGACTAGCTGTGCGCCGCGGTTTCATCCGTAGTAATTTCGGAGTTCCCGCGGGAATCCCGGGATATGAAGTACCCTACGTCTTTCTCTGTATCCCCAACAACGTGCATGCCAAATTTCATCCAAATCCGTTCAGCCGTTTTTGCGTGATTGAGTAACAAGCATCCAAACATACAAACATCCACGCTTTCACATTTACAATATTAGTGGGATTTGTAGGAATTATATAATTTACGTTTATTTTTACCGTTTTCGTAACGAATAAAGATTTCTTTTCATTTCATTCATTTCAAGTATTATATTTGGTAAGGTTTATTTTTAGAATGAAATGGAAAAATTGAATAAATGAAATCCAAATGTGGTACACCGATAAAATTACTTCAAAGTGGATTACACGTGTATAATAAGAATATCATGAAAGCTTTATGAACAGATTGCGGAGTCTATAAATAACTTTACATTCTATTATTATTTATGATTTACTAAAATGGAAGCAAAATGTAATATATTTCAATCTCTTGCTGCCATTTTGAGACTGACAAGGACAAATAAAACTGACGCCTACACGCACCAAAATTGTAATTCAGAAAAAGAAAAGTACTTAGGTACCTAGTTTTGGCGGGATTTGAGCAAAATGGACGCCTGTTTTATTTTGTCTTACAATTAAATATGTACTTTATCGTGGATAATATTATTATGTAAATGTAATGGGATTTCAATAATAGTGATCCATTAGTGATGAACAGTGTGTGGCAACAGTGAAATAAGATAAAATGAGGTGTTCGCTGGGAGTTTGTTGTTTTACTTATAACATCCCATTAAAGTTCAACTGTGAAGAGTTGCTTACAGGAGGCCCGATAAAGCATCTAAATCCATCTCACCGATGCATTTCAATGTACTTAAATAACTTCTGAAAAGAAGAACCATCTGATCGGCTGTATGGACTGAGATTCCTTTGCCTTGAAGGGGAACTTTAACAAAAAAAAATATAAAAATAGAAAAAAGAATTATAATAGAAGCAACAAGCGTTCAGTTTACTAGCATAATGTTTCATATTTTACTCAAAAACTATAGAGATTACACATAGAGCGTTAGGTAGTTTTATTAAAAAATCCGTTCGAAATTCAACCACAAAAACAATCGAAACTTTCTCGCCGAAAGTTGTAGATACTACTAATTGTTAGATGTATCCACCATCCATGAAATTGCATTAGATACTCCGCGTGCTCTGAATATGGTTCTAAGCTTATTATTTCAGATGTAAAAAAAAAAAAACAAATGCTTTCAGCCGGGCTAAGATGCGCAACACGATAAAATTTTATCGAGCCATTTTATCGATTCTCGTCGAAATATTGTATGGCTTTGTCGACGAGAATCGATAAAATGGCTCTATAAAATTATATCGTGTTGCGCATCTTAGCCCCCCTGGGCACCTTTCAATTGTCATTCATACCTATTTGCACGCACGTACGTAACGATTACAATATTTTTAAAATCACCAAAAAAATATTCGCTTAAATTGAACGAAAAGCAATTTGCATTCGAAATGGGAGCCGTCTCACACATCAAACACATACGAACCATTATTTTCAAGGTAAAAACAAATTATTCGGAAATTATATGAAAATTTTACATTCAACTATGACCGACGACGGTAGAGGGTGGCTTAAGGACAGAGTTCAGTAGCTTTTAGTACCACTTTTTATCGTCTTCTTTTTTAACAATTATGGCGTCTATTATTATGATTCTATTAGTTAAAACGTTTCTCATTACTAAATATATTTTCTTGTACCTACTTTAATTATGGCAAAATGCCAATGACAATGTTAGATTATATCCCAAATAAAAAAAAAAAAATGGTTCTCTTGAATGCCAGTTTTTAGGTTAGGGTAAACAAAATGGCTGCTAAATGGCAGCTGGAATAACAAACGTGATCCACTTGTACTCAGCACCCCTTCGATCTATAGGAACAGTAGGCAATTTAGCCAACAGTAGGCAGTAGGTAATTTTTTTTTCATTACTCATACTCAGAAAGTAGGTCTGAAGTTGCCTGAGAAGCGGGTTGAAAGTAACCCTTTTCAGCCCTAGGGAGAATCGCTTTCAACTGACAACTGTCAAATTATTAAAAAAAAACTAGGTCTATTTTCACATTTCTATTGAACCATGTTTCAACTTTCTATACAGCTAGCGCGATGTAAAATTGAAATAACGTAAAGTTTAAGTAGGTATTAATTAAAATAAAATTCACTCACTTTTTCTTAAGCTAATTCCTATTTATATTTTTTTATTTTCTTTAATTAATACTTAATAATTAAAGAAAATATTTTTTTTAGGTAGCCACAATGTAAATAAAAAATACTGGCTGAATAGCTAGCCGGCCAAAGAAAAAGAAATAGGTGGGAAAGTGTCAAGCGACTATCCGATCTTCACTCATTTTTTCTTTAGCTAATTCCTATTTTTATTTTGACTTTCCTTGCATTCGTAATGAAAAGCACAGTGTTACCCTCGGGAGAAAGACTTTCACTTTTACTTTTACTTTTACTTTCACCCCTAGGATAACAATGTACTATTTTGTTAGGGTCTAACTGTTTTTAATAGTTTGGTTAAGTTAGGTTATGGGCCAGTCTCTTTTAACGCTAAAAAAACTAAGTAATGTATCATTATGTCACATGGTTACGTAAAATAATCCAACCAAAAGTCGATTTTTTCGTGACAGCGATGCGTTCCTTATTTTTCTATAGAGTTGACCATCATACCTAGAGTTTTTTTTTTATGTCATAGCGGGCAAACGGGCAAGTGGTACACCTGATGGTAAGTGATTACCGCCGCCCATAGACCTCTGCAGCACCTATTATTGCGATTGCGCTATAAAAGTAGAGATTCCCTATAAATGTGCATAATATATTATTATTGCATATGGACATAGATAAGCAATAGCGTGTTAACCCACACTAGATAAATTTTGAGTAAATCGTGTTTTAAAAGTTTAGCGCAATTTTGTGTCAACATTTTTTATGTTAAATATTTAGTTACATATTTAAGCGATGTAATAAGGTAAACACACAATAAAAAAACGTTCCCTAACTCTCAATATATCGTTCTGAATCTCTAACTTAAGTTTGTGGGTTAACATGTTATTGCTTATCTGCGTCCATATATGAGTTGTTTAGTACTTATATTTAATGATATTATGAGTATTCAAATATCATTGCTTATATTCAGATAGTATGTATTTTTAAGTATAGCATGCATGCACGCTGTTTCACACTAATGCGACATTTGCATGCAAACTTCATACAACCTCTGGTGTTATGGTCCGTAGTAATGGACATATTGTGGTGCCATTTGGCAGTTATCTGTCCGTCATGTATTGCTATATGCATGCGTGATTATTGCCCTCAATACCTTTGTTCTCAAAGGTCGAGAATTCGATTCTCAGTGGGGACATACTTATGTACAAATCATAAAGTACAAAACTGACGCATCTTTACTGTGCTGTTGCTGCTGTTTTCAACCTTGTTTATTTCTAGCTTCCACTATAATTATGTATGACACAATAAGTTCCATATGTCCTGCTTGTGCCCCTGGCAACGTGTATGGAAAATTTCTAAATGATCGGTTGAGTAGTTAAGACGTGAAAGCCTGACTCACATTCACATTTATAATATTAACCCTTAAATTGAAAGATTTAAGATAGTTAAGATTTATTCACTTAAGTCCTTAGATCTTTGAAACTACGCAACGGATTTTCATGCGGTTTTCACTAAAAGATGGAGTAATTCATGAGAAAGGTTGATATCTATAGTTTATATTTCGGGATTCCCGCGGGAATTCGGGTTCTTTATCGCACGGTACGGATGGGATTAAAAATTCATTTTCCGTCACGGCGTCATACGGCTGCTCTACGGAAGAACAAACAAAAGTATTTTTTTTTAAATGAGTTTTTTTTTTGTATTTTCGCCTATTTTCGCGCTAAACGGACTCAGTTTAATATGGAAAAAACTTCGTTCTAACCAAGTGTTTCACGACACATTTTTTTTTAAGGATTCTTTCAAGCAAAAATAATTAATTAATCATCAGATTAATTCATTCAGTCCTAAGATCAATAATAATCAATGAATTCATGCAAATGTAACTACAAGAAACAGGTAGGTAGGTACACTAAAATATTACATAGAAAATACACTGTTGGCGATTGATAGATAAAATTTTTGCCGTGTGTGGATGTGTGTGTATAAAATTTTTAAATTTCAGAAATGCGGTCGCACGTCCTCTTTCAAATTAATATGTTTATGAACACAAAGCAATGGGAACGACCCATATGTCAAATTAAAAACACCGTGGCCTAAACGGCCATAAACAAAATAATGCAACCATAAACAAAATTAATTGCGAAAATATTCCGGTTGATATAAAATTATCAATATGCGGTACGATTATACCGACGGGTCCTACAAAATATACCAATGCAACCTACAAATTGACGAAAATGAAAACAAGTTACACAAATGAAGCCATTTTCTAAAGTGTAATAAAATATTATTAAAAAAGTATTTTTTCTATAAATAACATTTCAAAATTTCAAATATTTTTATGTTGAGTTACAAGCATTTAGATTGCTCTGCGGCAAAGTTGTCTTCCACCTCAACTAGTAATTAGATACAAACCATTTTTATTCATACACTAACCCAGAAAATTGTTCATATTTATACTAATATATATTATAAAGAGCAAAAGTTTGTGAGTTTGTGACGTTGTATGGGGTAATCTCTGTATCTACTGAACCGATTTTAAAAATTCTTTCACTTATAGGAAGCTACAGTGATCCTGAGTGCTATAGGGTACTTTTAATTCCGAAATTCCCGCGGGACATCGAATTTCCCGCGGGTAAAACCATGGGGGAACAGCTATCTCTGGATCTGCTGAATCGATTTTGGAAATTCTTTCATTTAAAGGGAACTACAGTGATCCTGAGTGGAAAAAAGGTACTTTTTATCCCGGAATTCCCGCGGGACTTCCGGAGTTTGTGAGTTCGTGTGTTTGCGAGATTGTAGGGGGTGATCTCTGGATCTACTGAGCCGATTTTGAAAATTCTTTCACTCATCGAAAGCTACAGTGATCCTGAGTGGCGTAATGTACTTTTTATCCCGGAATTGCCGCAGGAACTCCGGAGATTGTGAGTTTGTGAGGTCGTAGGGGTAATCTCTGGATCTACTGAACCTATTTTAAAAATTCTTTCACTTTTAAAAAGCTACAGTGATCCTGAGTGACATAGAGGACTTTATATCCCAGAATTCCCGCGGGAACTCCTAAATTACCGCGGGTGAAAACGCGGAGGTCAGCTAGTGATATATATAGGCTATAGCCTTCTCCGATAAATGGGCTATGTAACACTCAAAGTATTTTTCTAATCGGCCCAGTATATGTAAATTGTACAATGTACATACCTACATCGGTTCAAAATAATTTAATGAATCGGTAACGTTCCTTTTATCACAAATTTAATGAAACGGAACGCAATCGGAGTGTGCCGAGAATCGCGGAGTTAAAACATTGATAAATGACGTCGTAATTCCAACTGACTTGTGTTTTGATTGCGTTGGCTCGAAATTTGCTCTCCTCTGTCGTCATCCCTACTATCCGTAGGTACTTAATATTATAAATGCGAAAGTAACTGTCTGTCTGTCTGTTAAGTATTCATGCCTAAATGGCTAAACCGATCATCATGACCTTTGCATACACGTTATCAGGGATACAGAGAAGGACATAGGGTACGTTTTGTCCCGGAATTCCCGCGGGAACCGCGAAATTAACGTGGGTGAAGTCGCGGAGAACAGCTAGTAAATACCACCCTTGTTTGGTTTCCACGACGCAAGCTTACACATAAATCGTAGCTACGGATTTCCATAATCTATATAATAAAAATGATTCGCCAAATGTGTTGGTAAGCGCATAACTTACAAACGACTGCACCAAATTGGAAAATTGTTTTTTTTTGTGTTCGTTATTGTCAGGACAAGGTTTATATAAAAGAAGTTTGGAGTTCCTGCGGGAATTCCGAAACTCACGCGGGTGAATCTCCGAAACGGTTGGACCGATATTGACGGGACTTTCACTGCTAATTAGCTGTTGTTATAAGGAGTACATTAGACTGCATTGGAGTTCCTGCGGGAATCCCGAAACTCACGCGGGTGAAACCGCGGGGCACAGCTAGTGATTTGATAATAATACTATATCTTCAGAAATACCTAATTATTTTAAATACGTAGGTAACAGCTAGGTTAATTTAATTAATTTAATATTTAATTCGCTCTCTGACTCACTTCTTGTTTTGATGCTAGTATTATATTTAGTCACTTGCCAATTTAAATATAAAGTTCACTGAGCAAATAAATTAACTAGAGAGTGCATGTAGGCGGGGCAGGCGCGCCACCGTTGCAAAGGAAGTTGGAGCAAATACTCTAACTTGCCCAAAACTTCTTTTGCTGCCACCCCAAGTATATTTACCACAATACTTCCAAAACTGTGAATTTTGAAAACAGTAACTAAATAAAAACGTAACTATACAGTTTTTAATAAATTTTATTGCGTTTAATGTTTTAGTGCATGTTTTGTGTACGAAAATCACCAGCCGACACTGGTTGTCATTTGTAATCATACTAAACTAATTTGATATCCCTTCTATCTGTTATTTACTGTTCTGTGATAAAGTTATATTTACCCACCATCTCCGCTTTTAGTACCAATCCCAATTAACATGAAAGTCGAGATCAAATATCAATCAACTTTGAACGTCGAGTACGTAATATTAGTTATGATAAAATAAATATAATATTTTTAATTGTTTATTTCCCAGTAAATGATAATTAAGTTTGGATTTGTTTCATATCAAAAATAAATTTAATACAAATAAGCTCCTGTTAATTATTTTCTGATTGAATGGTTTCACCCCACATAAAAATTGGTATGTTCTTGGAAACTTTTTGTTTCAAGATAAAAATATTTTATATCACTCAAGGATACCTATTCTGAAGCAAAAACGCTGGATGACTTAAGTTTTGGCTTTAGTTCGTCTTGTAGACATGCAAGACGAACTAAAGCCAAAACTTAAGTCATCCAGCATTGGACATGCACGTATTTTTTTCCATTTTCCACGCAATCGAAAATAGCGGCGATACATTGAGTTGAAATTCCGTGCGATGACATCACCAGCCCTCACTCCTAAACTTTAATGCGTATTAGGTATGTACGTATTTCTTCAATAAGAAAATATACGTATCGGTCTATAATTTTTTACTAACTGGCGGAAGAGTCGTCCATTAAATTAATGGTAATTGGCATTTAACTAAGTAAGCTAAACTTAGAATGACGACCCGATTGGCGCAGTAGGTCACTTAACCGCTAATGAAGATGTTCCGGGTTCGATTCCCGGTGGGGGTGGACTTTGTGTGATGAACACAGGGCTCCATTTTCCAGTCTGGGCGTGTATATATATATACAATTATACATATATTTATAGTATATAATATTATAAATGTAATAATATATAGTACATACCACGTTTGCTTGGTTTCCACGATACAAGCTTATAGCTTAGTGTGGGATCAAGTAGATCTGTGTGTTGTGAAGTGGATTAATTAAGTAACCATGAAAACGACTCTGAGTGCGGCCTTACGTAAGACGTATAGGTAGGTAATATTGATGACGGGGTATAAAAATCAATGATAATTATCAGTGAATGAAGTTATAAAATTGGCTACTTGACAAAAATTTTTTTTTAGTCCGTCGTGTAGATTAGTCAAAAATATCGGACACGTATTTTTTTTCTTTTTTTACGTAATCAAAAAATAACAGAGATACATTGAGTTGAAATTTCGCGTGACGTCACAACTCGCTGCAGTTTATAATGAATATTGACGTCACGAGCCCCCCACCCTAAACTTTAATGCGATTTATCTATGTTTATTTTCATTAAATTGAAAAAGCAAAAAATACGTGTCTATTATTTTTTTATTTTCTAACTGACGGACTAATTAGAATTTTGATTTTCATACCTTAGAGAATACCCAATTGGTTTAAGTAATACTAAACCGATTTCTGGAACTATATGGTAATCCATATATGTATGTAGGTAGTTCCAGAAATCATCCCTTGCATCCAAACATACACAGATACAAGGTTTGCCTCTTTAATAATATCCTTGTGAATAAAGAAAGAAAGAAAAGGAGTTTATTGGTCCCCATTTAAAAGGTACAAAGAGATAGAAAAAATAGAAATTTTAACAAATATTGTGAAGGAGATAGAAGGGTGTGCTGTGTCTCAGCATAAATGCTTCATTGTGTCTGTGGGGCAGAACATATTGAAGCGCTGATCTTCCGACAGGGCCGCAATAAGGACATCGTACACTGTTTTTAACCGACTTCCAAAAAGGAGGAGGTTCTATGTTCGATTGTATGTATGTTTTTTTTTTTTTTTTTTTAACAAATATATTTCAGCACTTTCACAGTTGACACTGTCTTTACGTACTTAGTCACACATCGTCATTTGTTAATTAACGTATTAATATCGTCTACGTACAGTCTACCGCAAAAATAAAGCAACACAGTCACAATTTACACATACGTAAGTTTACACAAGTATTTCTTATTTGGGAACTAGCTGCGTTCCGCATGGATGGTTTTTATATGACAATTTTTTTTCCCAACATCCGATTTAAATGAAACAAAGTATATGTAGGTAACTCCATGTTAAGTTTAATCTATCTGTGAAAACCGCATGACAACCCGTTCAGTAGATTTGGAGATTATCGTGAACAGACAGACAGAAAAGAATTTTGAAAACTCTTTTTTTGTGATTGGTTACTCGTCTTTTATCGCTCTCTGTCAATATTTGATAAAAATATTCAATGTACAGAATCGCGGATTCTACTCTTTTATTATAAAGTAGTTTAAAATAATATAACAAAAAAAATAGAGTTAACAAAACGTTCTTTCGTATATTCTTTTGTATTTTATTGATAACTTCCTCCATATTATAGTTCTTGTGTTATATGAACAAAAAATATTTTGAATGTGCTTTACTTATCTATTATTTATTTATTTATTCTTTATTTGCACAGTAAGTAAAAATGGCGAACTTCTCTACCAGCTAACCATTGAGTTGACAGAGAGATATAGAAGATGGGGTGTGCAAACAAAACAATATAATATACTTATTACTAGACTAGAAATACTTATTACTATACTTATTATTAGTAAATAATTAATAACTAAAATATAAAGACGCAATTTACTCACAATAAATACTTTAATACATGCATATCCTACACATACCGATACAATAAAATACATACATACATAGTTACATATATATATACATACATAAATACCATATAATACATACATACCATAAAATATAAAAGTTGAGAAAACGGGAGGAACGCAAGTTTTTAATCACCATTCAAGCCAAGCTGCTGGACTCCAAGAAGTGACTCCTAACTCTACTCTTAAATATAAATTTGTTGGGGCATTTACGCAGCTCTACAGGCAAGCCATTCCAGAGTCGTATCTCTTTGTCAAAACGTACCATTGGTAGATTAATAAAAAATATTGGACACGTATTTTTTCTTTTTTTACGTAATCAAAAAATAACAGAGATACATTGAGTTGAAATTTCGCGTGACGTCACTAACTAGTGCAGTTTGTATGGCGGCTTGTAGCGGTAAGTGACGTCACGAGCCCCCACCCTAAACTTTAATGCGCTTTACCTCTGTGTATTTTAATTTATTTGAAAAATAAAAAAATACGTGTCTAATGAATTTTAATTTTCTAAAAGACGGACTAATTTAAATTTTGATTTTCAAAAGTTGTCAACATCCCTATTGAATATTAATAGCTTTCGGAGTTTTTATACAAAGTTTTTATACAAAGTGTCAGATGACACCGCGCGCGCGCGACGTTGCCACTCTTATCACGGGTCAGTGAACCAATTTAACAAATGGTGTTCCTTTTTTTTTAATTTTTGTTCTATTTCTTTTTTTTTTTTAAATTTTGATAATTATTTCATAATACTCTATGTATTGGTATAGCCAGTGTTTTCATTTATTGTTGTTTATTGCCGTACCCACCCGTAACTGGCTAACTGTACTTCCAGACACACGTTCCAGGCGTCCTCGTTTAAAACGGATCTATTTACAAACTGTCGCTCACTCACACTTCGTTTCCATTTGCGAAAAGAATTCCATTTAACATTCATTTTCGTGTGTCAATAAGATTTAAGCAGTATACTGTAGTGGATAAAGTGTATTTTCATGTAACGTGTATGCAAATGTACTGTGAAGCTTTTCGTGGTTCCCAGATGTAACAAATATGTTTATAAGGTAGTAATTGATGCCTCCGGATTTACTCGTATAGAGTCTAGGAATGCCTTTGGGAGCTCTGACAGCGAAACACGAGTAGAAAAATAACGTGAAAGTTTATTAGCTCTTTCATACAAGTATAGTATTATATTACTATAATATAATATTATCTGTGATGTCATCATCAAAGATATAATACTGCGATATAGCCTGTCAGAAAAACAGGGTGTAAAAATTGTTCCATACAAACTTTTCCCCCTATAAAATCCTTCCTTACCGGATGTCTACGTCACACAAAAAACACTCAACACACCGTTCAAATTTCAGGTCTCTACAATCAGTGGTTTTGACTGTGCATTGATCCGTCAGTTAATCAATCAGGAGAAAGCATTTTATATGATTTTATATGACATTTTATAGACTGGCTAAAATGCGACGGATAGAAATCTGAAAAAAAACAGCCCACGTACCTAATATATAGACATAGATAAGCAATAGTGTGTTAACCCACACTGGAGAAATTTTGAGTAAATCGTGTTTTAAAATTATAGCGCCATTTTATGTCAACATTCTTTATGTTCAATATTTAATTACATACTTAAACAATGTAATAAGGTAAACACATAGTTAAAAAACGTCCCCTAACTCTCAATAAATCGTTCTGAATAGGTAACTTAATTTTGTGGGTTAACATGTTATTGCTTATCTGTGTCCATATGACAGGGTAACGTATTGGCACCACCTTTGAATCCTGGCTACCTGGTAGTTTATAATGAGTGGAAAGCCATCACTTACCTACTACATCGAGACGTAGGAATATGCTGGTCGGCGGGTGCGACGACACTTGGCACTCGTAGACGCCAGCGTCACGGTTCTGAACGAACTTCACTTTCAGAGTCCAATCCTGAAAAAAAATATTGTATCAAAACAGGTGAAAAACTGAACGCCGCATTGTCTTCTGCTTTTTTATAGGTAGGTGTACTTTATAGTTATCTTATGTGGAACATTTTATTAACTTTATTTTTATTATTTTATTAAAACATTTTATTGACGACCCGTTTGGCGCAGAGGTCACCATGCCTACCCGCTAATCAAGGGGTTCCGGGTTCGATTCCCGGTGGGGGTGGACTTTGTGTGATGAACACAGGGTTCCATTTTCCAGTCTGGGCGTGTATATATATATATATGCAATTATACATATACCTATAATATTATAAATGTAAACCACGTTTGCTTGGTTTCCACGACACAAGCTAATAATAGCTTACTGTGGGATCAAGTAGATCTGTGTGTTGTGATGTGGATTATTATTATTATTATTAACTAGGTACTAGCTGTGTCCCGCGGTTTCAGGCGCGGTAATTGCGGAGTTTCAGCGGGAATTCCGGGATAAAAAGTACCCTGTGGATTTGGATAAATAGTGTCCTTCTCTGTACCCCCGAAAACGTGCATGCCAAATTTCATCCAAATCCGTTCTGCCGTTTTTGCGTGATTGAGTGACAAACATCCAAACATCCACACTTTCACTTTCCTCTTTATAACTGATGTGAAATGTCACTTCCGTTAACTTCACGGGCGTTACTTCCGTTGACATTGACATTTGTCAGGTAATTTTTTTTCTCTCAACGTACCAAAAGAAGTACTTAAAACTCCTTACCTATTGGTAAAGTTTTGTAAAGTAAGGTACAAATAATTCTTGAGTTATCAGGCTATATATGTGACTCATAAACAATTACTGGCATCGATTCAATTGTTATTGAGCTATAATGTTATATGTTCCGTTCGCTAAGTACGAAGTACGTCCGTACGGACAGAAAGCCTTTTTTATACTATATACGGACCACGTTTTTTTTTTATGTACGCTCATATTTTTACTTTTGCAGTTCTCAAAGAATTCTCGCTGCGATGGACTCCTCTTTGACTCTTACACACCTTTATTCGAGGAACATATAACCTACCGTTTCTATTCAGATTTGCAGGTAATTCAACGCAGGAATTCTTTGATAGGTATTATATAAAGTAAGTTGAAAAGATCCATGTTTTAGTTAAGAAATTTACCTACAGCTTGAGAAGAGAAATATTTTGTAGAGATTGGTTTTTTCTCGCGTCTTTGTCTGTGTAAGCTTCGGAATTCTCGTAACCTACATATACGTGTACCAAACATCCAAATCGATTCAGTCTTTTATGCGTTATTGAGTAACAAACATAATATGTAGTTTTACTATCCTTATTTTTTCGAATGATTTTTAATGGATACTATTTAGCATCACTTCTAGGCTCATTACTACTTCATGGAGGGGCCTGAAGCGGCATGAAGGTAGCGGGGGGCTTATTTTGGTCGTAATAATGATTAAAAATAAATTAAATATTATTTTGTCATAATTTGTTGTAAATTTTTTTAAGGTTGACCTAAACCCATCATGGAGAATGAAGCCCGGAGTGGCTATTTTGTAACTTATGTTTCTTTAATTTTTCGGTTGCAATCAAAAACATGGCGGTTTTGCGATTACAATATGCATGTTTTAACACCTAAAATATCTAGCAATCTACTAAAATAAACATTGAAGCTGCCTAGATATGATTAATTAATCAAAAAACGCTATTTTCTGATTGAAACTGAATTATGAGAGTAACAAAACATACGTAATAGGCTAGCAGAGCTTAAAATGATAATGCCCAATGTCCAAACGTTATTATTATTGTTTTAAGCATTTTTTCAAGGTTTCACCCGCGTTAATTTGAGAGTTCTATGTCTTTTTTATACCCCTGATAACACGTACGCAAAATTTCATGATGATCGGTCGAGTAGTTGAGGCGTGATAGAATAACAAACAAATAAACTGAAATACGCGATTTTAGTAAGGACCTTAACCAGCTTACCTCTGAATGCTGTAAATGTATGGCTTGGAACCTCTGATCCGAGCTGTAGGTGGTCAGGCCGACGGTGAGAAGGTGGTAATCCTTTCGTCTGATCCACGATACCTGTCAACAAAGGAAGATAGTCCTTTTTGTACCTCTGACAACGTGCATGCGAAATTTCATGATGATTGTTTGAGCCGTTAAAGTGTGAAAGCGTAACAAACAAACAATCAAACTCACTTTCGCATTTATAATAGTAAAGACAACAAGAAATATAGATTCTCTCTTCTACAATACTTTTGTGACCTACCGACGACCGGATTGGCGCAGTAGATCACCATGCTCACCCGCTAATCTAGAGGTTTTGGGTTCGATTCCATGGGGGTGAACTTTGTGAGGACAACATCCCTATGTTATATATCTATATGTATGCGGCGTCTGTCCGTCGGTTGAGAGGCGTACCCACAATACCAGTTATATATATATATGTCTAGTTGTTGTATACGTATGCTGTGAATCTCTGTGTTGTGTCAAATAAAGTTTTTTCAATTCAATTCAATTCAATAATGTGCAGTATACTCGTATACCACGTGTTGCTTGACACAGACTTACAAGTTAGACTAACATCAAGTATTAGATCTGTAAGTTTTGAATCGTTATAGGCAGGTAATTACTGTTATTCCATCGCAGTCGAATTAGGAAAACATTTTCCATCCGATACAACGTTATTTTTCATATACAGCGTGTAAAAAAATGACACACACACATTTATTTATTTATTGTTAACACATACGGTACAGGACCAATTAAAATGATTAACAAATACTAGTAGGCCTTGCATATCTTCAGACACACAGACAAGAGTTCCATCCACTCATCGGCAAACAAATCAGACCTAGGGTAGGCCCTCAGGAGAGCATTTAGTACGGTTAAGGTGCGACATACTGGCGAGTTGGATCGCGCCCTTGTTCGACAAGAGGGGGATGCAAATAGCTCGCATTGTCGGCTCGATTCGATTCTCATTTCAAATGTGTAATAAAAACATATAACGTTAATTTTGTACATAATAATTATCCGAAAACATTAGGTATTCATAAAAAGTGAGCTCGCAAGAAAGAGATTCAATCACGGATAATATCTAAGGGTAATATATACAATGCTTTTTTTTCTTTTGTATTGCCGTCGATACGTTGGCAAATCATATTATTATGTAAAATTTATTCAACCAAGTTAACTATTTACAATCTACTGGCTGTTCCCCGCGGTTTCACCCACGATAATTTTGGAGATCCTGCGGGAATTCCGGGATAAAAAGTACCCATATCCTTCTCTGTACCCCTGACAACGTATATGCAAAATTACATGATTATCGATTCACCACGAATACAAACATACAGACAGACAGACAAAAATTCTAAAAACGGTATTTCTGGCTTCTATATCGCTCATAGAGTCGTCTAAATTATAACTTTTTTTTATTTATCTCCCATGTACAGACATCGACCTGTTACAATTTCATTATATGTATAGATTTGTATAGATGATTATGATTATTTGTATAAATCTATATAGATAAATCGGTTGTTTTGAACACTAAGCAAGTATAGTCAAGTCTCAAATAGTCAGCTTGCAGTCTCCGAACCGTCAGTCCACAGTCGGCAATTAATCAAGTCCGATCCAATTTGTTTAAGCTGCTACAAAACCTAATTGGATGTTCAGACGAATCAAGTTTTATTTTTTCAATTTCTCTCCGTTATAGCCAGGGAACATTTTCCCTTTTTTAATTCTCTTACTCTTATTAGATTGTACGCGTAGCTTGATGTTTAGTGAAATCTTTTGCTTCGCCTATTAATAATTTTAGTTTAATTTAATACAATTTTTATTATTTTTAAAAAAATATTAAAATTTATGTCTTTTCGCTAAAGAAGTTATTTCCTTACATCTGTAGGTATTAATCCTACTAATATTATAAATGTGGAAGTGTGGATGTTTGGATGTCATGCACGTTGTCAGGGGTACAGAGAAGAACATAGGGTACTTTTTATCCCGGAATTCCCGCGGGAACTCCGATATTAACGCGGAGGAAACTACATAAAGTTTTGCATACTACCTACACCGTACACATTGTCGAAGATAAAGGAGGCACAGAAAAAAAATAGGGTAGTAAGTACTTACTACCCTATTTTTTTGGTCTTGGAATACCCGCGGGATCTCCAAAACTAACGCCGGTGAAACCGCAGGGAACAGCTAGTTATTGTAATAGATTAGTGAGTTTATTTGTTTGTTTGTTTGTCACGCTTTCACGCCATAACTGCTCAATCAAACATCATGAAATTATTCTTCAAATTTTAGCGGTACAGATAACGACATGGTGTAGGTACTTTTTAAGCAGCAGTTCTTGCGGCAACTCCGGCTGAAAAAAAGTACTCTGTGATAGCTTGCTATTCAATATAATTTGTGATATAGATGTATGGATGTATTAAGTATCAGGTAACGAGATTGTAAATTATGTTTTATGTATATTATAGCAGGCCTTATCTATAATTTACCGGAAGACTTGCCGGTAAAAGCGGTCGGTTTCAAAAGGCTTTCTCAGCTGGATTTCACCATTTTTTCCACAGTCGCCTAATTGCGACGTGTTCCCTAATTAATGTAATGAATTTAAATAATTACTCTCCGTTCACCGGGCAAGCTTGCGGTTTGAGGGAAAAGTGACCTTATTCCTCGAGCGATAGCGGCAAATTTGCTTCGAAGTCGATAATTTTTTTTCGATAAGATAATTTTTAAACGCCGGCGTCGTTTAACGAAAATTGTGTTTTAGTGTTGAGTTACATCCTTAATTTTATTGCTGGAAATTGATGAATAAGTTTTTTTTTTTTTTGTGTTGGATAATTAATTATTTCACCCACACAGTTTTAAGACCTTTGGTTTATTAATTTTTTTTTATTTTTTTATTTTTTTTTTTTTTTTTTTTATTCTACATTCGACATTGATTTAGTTGGTTTATTTTATTTTATTGTATATTTATTATTCTTTGTTTGACATTTAAATTATTTTTTCTGTTTATGATTTTGGCAGTATTTTGTAATTGTATATATTGACGTTTATTTACACTTATTGACATTTATTTATCGAAATCTGACGATCACTTTATCCTTTGACATATTATAATTTGATGTAATTTTGAATCTGATAATGTGAAATTAATAAATCTAATCTAATCTTAAAACAAACTAGCTGTGCCCTGCGGTTTCAATCACGTGGGTTTTGGAATTCCCGCGGAAACGCGCGCTGGTGAAAGAAGCCTAAGTTACTACTTTTAACATCGGCTATCTTCCAGAAAGAGTTTCGTCAAAATCGGTCTCACCGCGTCGGAGATTTCGTTCCGGCTACGAAAGAGACAGACAGACATAAAGACTAAAGTTTTAAGAATTTTTGTTAAAGGTTGTATTTAAAAAGCTGTTATTTTGACATTATGAACAGACACTTCAAATTGATTTACAGGTATGTATATAGGTATATAAATTAGAGCTGTGCCTATGGATGACCCGCGTAAGTTTCGGAACTCCCGCAGGAACTCTTGATTTACTATGCTTAGATTAGGTACTTTTGCGCGAGTGCAAGCAATAAATTCACAAAGTTTTATCGCAATCGAATGAATCAAAATGGTACCTACCTACGGTAGCGCATAAAATATGAACAAACAGACACAGATTTTTATCATATAGGTATTAGATTTACTGAGATGCATAATTGCAATTTATTTTTGTCAAAAACTTAGGCACCCGCTTATTTTATCATCACGCACACAACAATCCTAAAGTTTCATCGAAATCGACAAGTTTTTCATTTTTATAAGTTACTAGGTATGCCCTGCGGTTTCAAAGTAGATTAAATTACTCCATATGACATCAGCTAATTAGCTGCGAAAGTCCGATCAAAATTGGTCCAACCGTTTCGGAGATTCATCCGCGAGAATTTAGTAATTCCCGCAGGATCTCTTTGTATCAAGTTTAGGAACCTTTGCGGACGCCGGCCGAACAACCCGCCAAAGTTTCATCACAATCAGACTAATGATTTGGAAACGCATAGAGGACAGACATACATTCATTTTTATTTATAAATAAAGGAGAAGAAGAAGATATAATACATACGAATAAACATTAAAACGTAATCGAGAGAATTTCAAAACCACGAAATATATGTCAAACAAACAAGAAAAGACAAAGCAAAAGAGGCTTAATTGTTAGAGGCAATCTTTTCATATCGAACTCGCAGTATTTCTGACTTTTAGCCAGAGTGCTTAGGTTACTTAAATTCATTAAAAAAAAAACTAGAGAATTTCCTACTTATCTATCTTTTAATGACAGAACCGCCGGATTACAAAATCAATACCTACCAGCAAAATAAACAAAATATAAAATATAGTTTCGTTTTTTAATAAATTAATATCATTTGAAACTTAACTTAACTTAACTCAATTTGTCAAGATTGGGAATGACGTTATAAAATTTGCCTACCGTCCGGATTTATGGCGAGATTGTCATTAAATAATGAAGATATCATGTTCCATTACAGCACTAAAAACGGAGAAGTTTATGAACGGCCCCATAAAACCCTTAGCTTGTAAATCTGCGAAGTAGGTATTAAAGAATTGACACGCGGTAACTTTGAAAATTATTATCATAGAAAGAAATTACTTAAAAACGGAAACATACATTCTGTTCTTTTCTATACATATTATAAACAAAGATATTGAAAAAGAATAGATTGACAATAGGCTCGGCTGCTAAGCTTTCCCCTTGAACATCGCAGCGGTCAAATTATCTTATACTAACAAAATGCTGTTGGCTAGCAGAGACTATTGTCAATAAATACCACTTGATGGAAAGCGTTGTAATTAGCCATTTGAAATGTACTTTGTGGTGACTGGTATTTGATTGGGTCGCAACGATGTGATTGGTTTTTATTTTGATCATTCCCCCCGCAAAAATTGGTTGACGTGGATTGCATAAAAAAAGTGCAGTAAAAGTTTGTATTGTTCGTCTATTCTCTTATAATGTCTTTGCATATAAATAAAATTGAAGGGTCTGTCTATAATTCCAAATTAACAGCTTTTCACTTAATGCATTTATGATAGTATATGCCTACGGTACTTACATAAAAAATCAATTTTTAAAATTTTCTGTTCGCCAGTTTGTCTGTCTGTTTGTTCCGGCTAATCTCTGAAACGACTGGACCGATTTAAAGGGAACTTTCAACTGGAGATAGCTGATGGTATAGGGAGTAACTTAGAAAACTTTTATTTTAGAAAAAAGTAGTTTCTGCGGGGATTCCGAAACTCACGCGCGTGAAACCACGGGGCACAGCCAGTCCTAACTAATATTATAAACTAGCTCCTCTACGAGGTTTAACCCGTAATTTCAGAGATCCCGCAGGATTTCTGGTAAGAAAAAGTATTTTATGTCCTTCTTTGTATCTATGGCAACCTGTATATCCGCGAAACCTTACTTTATTCAGCTGAATATTTTGACGCTTCCGTGCCTACTCATACACCAAGTTGCTTATACGTAAAGGAAAACATCGGCTTGTTTGGGGCGCGGGGCGATAAACAATCGCATCAGTTTCGTCACAAGCAGAGACTTAAAAATATCGCTTGTAAATTTGTTAAGGCCACTAAACTAATACATGCCATGGGTCCGGCGGTCTTTAACAGGATTCCCGAAAGTGTTCGGAGTGCTAGCAATTTGTATGGCTATAAAGCAAAATTAAAAAATTGACTCATTCAACAGTCGTTTTACAGCTACGGAGAATTTATAGAATTAAGTTTGACTTACCGCCGCACTCAGAGTCGACTTTAACGTTTACTTAGTTAAGTATAGATTTTTAAAACAAAACTGCTGCAATCAGACAAGTTTAATAAATTAATGTTAATTGGCATTTAACTAATTAAGTTACATCTCAATAAATGCCAATTAACATTAATTTACTGAACGTCTCTGATTGCGGCAGTTTTGTTTTAAAAATCTATACTTAACTAAGTAATCGTTAAAGTCGACTGTGAGTGCGACCGTTAGTATTTATTTGTACCTACTATTTACTTGATAGTATGTATTATGTTTTTGTTATGTTCATTGACATACCTACTTAATTTTTACCTTTTTGACATTTATTTTAATTTTATTATTCAATTTATACAGTACAGTACACTGATCCAATTGAAATGTAATTTATTAATAATGTGCAATCATTTAATATTAATATACTTTATAATATGACATGTTAATGAATATTACGAACAAATATATCAATATCAATATACAAAATTTCATAACAATCGGTTGAGTGGTTAAGGTGTGAAAACGCAACAAAGTACTTTTTACGACACTCCAAAAGTTATCACTATATTTCAACTAGTTTACACAAAACCTTAAAAAACTATATACCTTCCTTAACCTAGCTCCTTAACAATTATCATGAATGAATCATCATCATATGTTCAGTAGTTTTGAGTTTATCACGAATAAACAGACATAGGGACAGACAGACAGCGGATGACTTTGTAGTAAACCCGTATGTAGTGATGCGAATCTAAGATTGTTTGTTTGTTACAGAAAAGGACATAGTACGTTACGTTTTACTATGGACCTCCCGCGGAAATTCTGAAAAAAACGCGGGTGAAACTGTAGATAACAGCTAGCAAATATAAATAAGGATGAAGCCCCATTGATGCGTTACGTTGCGTTGCGTCACGTCGCGTCGTCACAGCGTCAACGCTGCGACGTTTTACGTATATTTTTTAACACATGTTTTTAAAGAATCTTTATTATCATTACGACTTACAAGTCTTTTACATGATAACTTAATAACTAAATAACAGTTTTAAGCAGGTGGGTCGATTGCAAAAGATTGGAACAGTTTCTATAAAATTATTTATACATAGAGACGTCCTGCATTCAATGTTTCCTTAGTTTTTGATTAAAAGTTCTGATATTGTTAGAGTTCTTAATTTCAGAGGGTAGTTTATTGTACACAATAATGCGTTGCGTCGACACACGCGACGTTTCATCGGATCGACGGACAAGAGACAAAGCGGGAGGGAGTAATGCGTTGCGCTGTCGGAGCTCCGGTGCGACGACCACACGACAGAAAGTGTTCCACTGGTTGAGGGGTAAACTAGACGTGCGTGACATTTTTAATCTTAGCATGAGTGTGAACGATATCGATATAGATTTTCTCATGGCTCTGGTAAAAGAAAGACCGATGTTATGGGATAAAGGACATGACTGCGACGGCGTGCGTCGCCCTCTTGCGTTGCGATGTCGTGCGTCGACGTAACGCAGGCGTGGCATACAATGCGTTGATCCGTTGCGACGACGCGACGCAACGCAACGCACCAATGGGGCTCCACCCTAACGAATCACGTGCTCAACGGAACGTAGAAAAGTAGACCGAACTCCGTTTCAACATTAAGAAACGAGTGATATAATTCTCGCGCCCCAAGTAGGTAATAAAGCAGGTTTTATATTACACATGGCAAATTTAAACGAATTCCCACGAATCCACCAATAAAATTATATATTCGATGTACCCGGAAATGTTAGGCAAGAGATGTGAAAATGTGAAAATGGTATTTCACAACCACCTTTTAGATTATTTTCGTTTCGCACGTACCTACTACGTAAAATACGCAAGGTGAGGCGGAGAGGAATGCCGAGCCAAAAGCACTCCCGACAAAGCATTACTTTTATCCCTCGACTCAATGAGTACTTTTGTCTTTTTAGAGTCCGTACCCAAAGGGTAAAACGGGAGCCTATTACTAAGATTTCGCTGTCCATCCGTCCGTCCGTCCGTCCGTCTGTACGTCTGTCACCAGGCTGTATCTCATGAATCGTGATAGTTAGATAGTTGAAATTTTTGATATATCTCTGTTGCCGCTATAACAACAAATACTAAAAAGCAAAACAAAATAAATATTTAAAGGGGCTCCCATACAACACATGTGATTTTATTGCTCATTTTTGCTCGATATTGATAACGGCAACAGGTACACGCTTGAAATATTCACAGAATATTTAGTTCTATATTCACTTTAAAAATAAATAATTAAATTAAAATATAACAAACAAGCTGTGCCCCGCGGTTTCACCCGCGGTAATTTCAGAGTTCCCGCGGGAATTCCGGGATAGAAAGTACCCTAGCTATGTCCTTCTCTGTAATACCCCTGACAACGTGCATGCCAAATTTCATCTAAATCCGTTCAGCCGCTTTTGCATGATTGAGTAACAAACATTCACACTTTCACATTTATAATATTAGTAGGATATTTAAGTCCCATACAATAGACATGACTTTTTTGCCGTTTTCATAGATAAAATGGTACAGAAACCTTAATCATGCGCGAGTCCAATTCGCACTTGGCCGGTTTTTTGTAATTTAAATTACCACCATTATATAATTTCCTTGCGATATTTTCCTTATAAAAATGACATAGAGTACTTACCAACTTTTATTCCGGAATTTAAGCAGGAACTCCGAAATTAACGAGAGTTCAACTGCAAAGATCAACTAGTCCTTATTAATATTTATATTGAAGTTTTATTTAATTCCACACAAATAGGGATGTGGACTACTTTTGAAAATCAAAATTCTAATTAGTCCGTCAGTTAGAAAATAAAAAAACAATAGACACGTATTTTTTGCTTTTTCAAATAAATTAAAATATACAGAGATAAAGCGCATTAAAGTTTAGGATGAGCAGGTCGTGACGTCACTAACCGCAAAACCGCCATACAAACTGTCAGAATAGTGACGTCACGCGAAATTTCAACTCAATATATCGCCGTTATTTTTTGATTACGTAAAAAAAGAAAAAATACGTGTCCAATATTTTTTAATAATCTACAAGACGGACTAAAAAATAAAAATTAGTCGACATGCCCATTATAACATCTACCTACATACATAATAATTTTATCTCGATTAGTAGGTATACATTATTACATTAATTTATTATTACATTAATACATTAATGCATTAATACATTATTACATTAATAAATTATTTCATGAATTCATTAATACATTATTTCATGAATACATTTGTCATGTTTTCTGTTGAAGTCGTTCCTTATTTCGGGGAATTTTAGCATTATGTTAATACTAGCTGTGCCCCGCGGTTTCACCCGCGATAATTTCGGAGTTCCCGCAGGAATTCCGGGATAAAAAGTACCCTATGTCCTTCTCTGTACCCTTGACAACGTGCATGCCAAATGTCATCCAAATCCGTTCCGCCGTTTTTGCGTGATCGAGTAACAAACATCCAAACATCTACACTTTCACATTTATAATATTAGTAGGATTGTGAAGCTGTACGCCATAGTGCCACGTTTGGTTTCATTGCAAAAATATCCGTACTTGCGCTGTCTATTTTCTTTAAATCTGCGGTCATTGGTGATTACTGATTAGTGATTGTTTGGGGGAAGGAATGGATGGGAAAGGTGCGGTTCTTTTTGCGTGAGTTGCGGAATTCCCGCAGGAACTCCAAAGTAGCCTAAGGTATTCAAGTATAAAATCAGCTAATTAGCAGTGAAAGTCCCGTCAATATCGGTCCAACCGTTTCGGAGATTCACCCGCGTGAGTTTCGGAATTCCCGCAGGAGCTCCAAACTTCTTTTATATAAACCTTGCCCTGACAATTATGAACACAAAAAAACAATTATCCAATTTGGTGCAGTCGTTTGGAAGTTACGCGCTTAGCAACACATTTGACGATTATATAGATTTTTTATTATATAGATTACTCTGCTCGACTTAAGTGATCATACGAAGTGTTCTATTTCTATTATATACCTATAGTGTATGTGCGATTGTAATAAATATAGTCATCAGAATAAAAGTATAGTTATCTCAAGGAGTTAGTTTCTTTACGACCCGATTGGCGCAGAGGTCACCATGCCTACCCGCTAATCAAGGGGTTCCGGGTTCGATTCCCGATGGGGGTGGACTTTGTGTGATGAACACAGGGTTCCATTTTCCAGTCTGGGTGTGTTTATTATATCTATAGTATAATATATAAGTAATTCTATGTAGTATATACCACGTTTGCTTGGTTTCCACGACACAAGCTAATAATAGCTTACTGTGGGATCAAGTAGATCTGTGTTGTGAAGTGGATTATTATTATTATTATTTACACATTAATAAATAACCTAACTAATACTTACTAACTTCATAAGTCAAGTAGTTTAATCAGGGACTCATTGACCTTTCGCTTATATTGGAGATAGATTTGCGCGTAATTCTATCTTCAATATAGCTGCTCCTTAATAATTAATTATAGCTAATACTAGCTGTGCCCCGCGGTTTCACCCGCGTGAGTTTCGGAATTACCGCAGGAACTTTTTTTTTTAAATAAAACAGACAGACAGACAGAAAAAAATTTATAATTTATTTTTCACTATAAGGACAGTAAGTATAATATGCATTTAGTAATAATGCATTTTGTGAAAAGCTGTTAATTTGGAATTACAAACAGACACTTCAATTTTATTTATATGTATACGTGTATAGATTAATTAGGCCATAAATCGAAATAAAATACATGAACAAGAACAAGAACAAGAAGTAACAAGATTAAAACAATGAGTTAATCATTAATATTCTATTATTTTTGAGACGAAATAGAAATAAAACCTAGGTCGAAAAAATATTTTTCATTACTCATGCTCGGAAAGTAGGTCTGGTAGGTTTATTTTGACTTTCCTTGCATTTGTAATGAAAAGCACAGTGTTATCCTCGGGAGAAAGACTTATTTAGTCCCTAGGATAACAATGTACTATTTTTGTGTGAGACAAAACTCTGCGGGGTGAATCAGGAATAAATAAAAAATTCGTCCCCATAACTCAATTTTGGTAGGTAACTAAAAACATAATATCTTCCTAAAAACCTCGATGTACCTATTTTTTAAAGGATTTTAGTTATAGTAACTAAAATGTAGTAACCATAGCTAATCTTTGTTTTCCGTACGTGCCTGTAAAACACCACAATTTCCTGAAGTAAAATTCCTATTTTAATTTCATATTGTGTTCTCCACAAACAGCGTTTCAGGCAAGTTGTGGTTATACAAAAAAGAAAGTTGGGATATCGTTTTGGGTCTTTAACCAAATAAATTTATAGGGCTTTTCAGATGTTGACACTTTATGAAGTAATCAAGAAGCTTTATGAATATCTTCGCTCGCTTTATTAGGCGAAAGTTCAAAAGTTCTGTGAACGAATGAACGCACGGCCGGAGCTTTTGCTCGGAATGAGCTTTTAGACAAGGAAATTTGAGGTGGAAAAGTTAAATTGTTTGGATAATTTATTGCTGTCAATTATTTTTGAGTGTTCAGCCCAACCCCCTATTTCAGAAAATACATATTTTTGACTAGCTAACTAGATCTCCTGAATTTTCGGAAATCCTCCGGGAACTCACGTTCACGTTACTAAGGGTTAATGCAACTTCCTATCAATCAAAAAAAAAAAATATAATCGGTTCTGCAGTCACCAGACAACACACAAATAAACAAATAAACTCTCTTCTTATAAGTATCTAAACACGGCCTGGTGTGAATTTCTAGGTGTCCCCGGGAACTCTTGAAGAAAGGATCTTAAATATTCACATGTTAGGTACATGTAGGTAATTTCATAAGCTACATTGTAAGTTTTATTCTTTGACCAAGTACATACATACCCTTAGAAGCAAAACAAGACATAAAATTATACCTTAGGTTTTCATTTGGGCAATTTGACTGCGGAAACCTAAAAAGCATGCGTGTAATAATCTTGTCTTATTTTTAGTACCTACATTTACCGCCGCACTCAGAGTCGAATTTAATGATTACTTAGCTAAGTATGGATTTTTAAAGCAAAACTGCTGCAATCAGACAAGTTTAATAAATTAATGTTAATTGGCATTTAACATTAAGTTACATCTCATTAAATGCCAATTAACAATAATTTACTGAACGTCTCTGATTGCGGCAGTTTTGTTTTAAAAATCTGTACTTAACTAAGTAATCATTAAAGTCGACTCTGAGTGCGGCCGTTGGCGTTTTCTAGTAGTGCTGTTTAAAAAAAAATGAAAACAAGTGAAGTGTTTACTTAAAAAAAAATCCGAATACCAGTGTCTCAAAAAAAATGACAACATTTTTCTCCGAGATAGGCGAGATAAAATATAATATAGGTAATTTTAAAGTATATACAAACGGTTACGTCCAACCGAGCGGACATGGGAAATATATAAAGCCATGAATAATGAGAAAATGTCACAGACAGGAACCGAATTTTTCAGGTTTACCCGGATGTGGCCTAGACTATTGGGATAATAGCGATAAATTGGTCCAACCGCTTTTGTTTGCTTTTTGAAATGTTCACTTTTTTTTTTGTCAAATTCGACATGACATTTTCAATTCAGCACGACGCCATGTTGGGTTGTTGAACGGCGGAGGTCGAAGCGAGTGGACGCCTGTCGCGTTATCTCTATCTCTAATATATATAAATCACGTGTCACGTTGTTTGTCCGCGATGGACTCCGAAACTACTGAACTGATTTTGATAAAATTTTGCAACCGTTTATAATATGGTCCAACTTAAAAGATAGGATAATTTTTATCCCGGAATTCCCTCGGGAACTGAAGGACATAGAGTACTTTTTTCCCGCAACCTCCGCGGGAACTCCGAAATTACCGCGGATGAAATCGCGGAGGACAGCTAGTTTATTCTATATTTTCGCCACCGTTCAGCAGCCATTTTGTTTTCAAGAAAGAAGCTTGTTTTCGTGAGAGAATCGTGTTTTATGTTGGGGAACAATCTTACACTGTCATTGGCGTTTCGCTATAATTACTTTAATTGCTAAAAATACGTAGGTACATTGGCAGAATTAAATGCGATAAATCGTGTTAGATTGCCATAGTTGAAGAGAAGAAGAAGAAGACGCCATGTTGGTTTTTGTTATCGTAAAGAAAATTCGCGGGAACCGTTATGCGGCGAAGAAGAAAACTATATACTTGGGGTGTCAGGGGAATTTAGTTCAACGAACACAAAGTTCAATGGAATAAGGTCGAGTTATACGTGGAAAGACATTATAAGAGAATAGACGAACAATACAAACTTTTACTATGCAATCCACGTCAAAAAATTTTTGCGGAGGAATGACCAAAATAAAAACGCCGTTAAAATTGGTCTAGCAGTTTCAGAAATTAACCGGAATTAACAGACAGACAGACAAAAAAAAAAAAAAATTAATGTAAGTACCGTGTATACTTTCATATGCATTTAGTGAAAAGCTATTAATTTGAAATTACAAACAGACACTACAATTTTATTATTTTATAGATGTAGATATATTATATAGATTTAATTTGTAGAGCCTCTTAAATCTCTAGTTGCAAGGATACTCCGTTGGTCCTAAAAAAATTGTCATACACCTGTCAACTACGAAAATAATTGTGTATCTTCATCAATCTTCCTTCACGAAGCCTTAAGGTACCTAAAAAAGACAGCCCCTGGAATGCCATGACGGCACAAGGTCTGCAATCGATCTCTGACTGTAAACAACCTCCCTAATTAATAAATGACAATCTCCACTCTCCACGAGACCTTGACATGGAAAAGCAAATTTCATAAAACCATAAAATCACAAACAAAAATATTCACCATCACATTAATTTCGAGGGAATCCAGCTCTTTAAAGAACAAAATCTTTTCAGTTAGATTTTATAATCTTTGCTACATAATTATAAATGTGAATTTATTGGTTAAGCTTTCACGCCCAACTACTAGACCAATCATCGTGAATTTTTGCATACGCGCTGTCAAAGGAACAGAGAAGATTATAGGCTACTTTTTTCCGTAATCCCTGCGGGAACTCTGAAATTGACGCGGGTGGAACTGCGGGAGACAGTAGTGAAAAAAAAGCGTGACACGAAATTGTTTAAAATATTATTTTGTAACTTGACGTTCTCAAATGTTTGTTTTGATAATGTCGTTATGAAATAGCGCGGTCGTTCTCCATTAGAATAGTAGGTACTCGTAGGCAGAGCTCGCTACGCGGTAGTTCCTGCGCTGCCTTTCAGTCATCCTTTCATAACATCCGCTGACCGTACATAAGCTCGCGTTAGTACAGTTTGCGAGGCTTTCTCTAAAATTGGACTACTTAGTAAGATGGAGTCCGCTGTGACCGTATTCACACTTATTATTTATTTCGACTTAATAGTACATTGTTATCCTAGCGGTGAAAGTAACTTATTTAGTCCCGAGACGGGGTTTGGCGCCCGAGCGTAGCGAGGGCGCTAATAGATCGAGGGACTAAATAAGTCTTTCTCCCGAGGGTAACACTGTGCTTTTCATTACGAATGCAAGGAAAGTCAAAATAAAAATAGGAATTAGCTAAAGAAAAAATGAGTGAAGATCGGATAGTCGCTTGACACTTTCCCACCTATTTCTTTTTCTTTGGCCGGCTAGCTATTCAGCCAGTATTTTTTATTTACATTGTGGCGATCTAAAAAAAATATTTTCTTTAATTATTAAGTATTAATTAAAGAAAATAAAAAAATATAAATAGGAATTAGCTTAAGAAAAAGTGACTGAATTTTATTTTAATTAATACCTACTTAAACTTTACGTTATTTCAATTTTACATCGCGCTGGCTGTATAGAAAGTTGAAACATGGTTCAATAGAAATGTGAAAATAGACCTAGTTTTTTTTTTAATAATTTGACAGTTGTCAGTTGAAAGCGATTCTCCCTAGGGCTGAAAAAGGTTACTTTCAACCCGCTTCTCAGGCAACTTCAGACCTACTTTCCGAGTATGAGTAATGAAAAATTATTTTTAATTAAAAACTCTTTTCTTTAAGGCCAGCTTGCACCGCATATTAAGTTGAATACAGCTTAGTGAATACAGCCCTTACAAGGGCGAAACTAACGACGACTACTACATAAAGTAAAAAGTAATTTTATAAAATATTTCATTCAAAAAGAAATCAAAAGGAGAATATTTATACTAAATATTAACTTTCAGTGATTATTCTGCAGTATCACTACATATTATAAAGCAAAGTCCTCCGCTGCGTTTGTCTGTCTGTATGTTTGCGATAAACTTAAAAACTACTGAATAGATTATCATGCGCGGTTTTCACTAATACATAGATAAAGTGATCCATAAGGTTTTATACGTATAGTTTATTCTGGAATTACCGCGGGAAAAAAACATATTTATTTATTATATACTTATTTTGCAAAAAACTTCTTTGATTACGAGGGAAAGAGAGTTTTTGCGGTGTCTTATCTTAGCGCGGCGTGTTATGGTCATAGTGAATAAGGGCCTCGTCCCCCATAATCAAGTTGGCACACCATAATCGTTAACACATAGAAAACTAGGGTACTGAATGGTGAATGTCACGTGGTCACGCAAAACTGATATTTTGATTGGGCGATTTTACTTATGACCAAAGATAGATTGCTTAGTTCCCGTTTTAATTTTATCAATCTAAGTTATATATATTTTGTGTTCAATAAAGCAAACAAACAAATAAATAACTAGTCTGGATTGAGACCACATAGAAAATTAATTAACTAGAGATGACATGTAGGCGGGGGCAGGCGCGCCACCGTTGCAAAGGAAGTTAGAGCAAATGCTCTAACTTGCCCAAAACTTCTTTTGCTGCCATCCCAAGTATGTTTACCACAATATTCCAAAAACTGTGAATTTCGAAAACGATGACAAAATAAAAGTGTAACCAAAAAGCGTTTAATACATTTTCATTACTCACACTCGGAAAGTAGGTCTGAAGTTGCCTGAGAAGCGAAAGTAACACTTTTCAGCCCTAGGGAGAATCGCTTTCAACTGACAGCTGGATACTGCAGAAACTCAAGTTTTTTTTCTATATCATAGAGGGCATACTTACTGGCCAGTAGCACACCTAATGGTTGATTTATGTAAAATAAAATTCACTCGTTTTTTTCTTTAGCTAATTCCTATTTTTATTTTGACTTTCCTTGCATTCGTAATGAAAAGCACAGTGTTATCCTCGGGAGAAAGACTTATTTAGTCCCGAGACGGGGTTTGGCGCGCCAATAGTTCGAGGGAGGGTTACTTTCACCCCTAGGATAACAATGTACTATTCTTTACGTTAATAATTGTTTTATAGTGCGTAATGAATAGTTTTGTATGCGAAAATCATAGAATAGAATAGGTCTCATAGAATGTATGTTGTACATTTGTGTCTTACCTACCTGTCTTTCTTTTGTTTTTTATTCTTATTTGTTGTAATTTGTTTGTGTATTTAGTTTTTAATTTCTTTTTTTCTGTATTTAGTTTTTAATTTCTCATGCAAGCGAATATATATATATTCTTATGAGAATAAATGCTCTTTAACCCGAAAATCACCCGGTGACTCTGGTTTTCATCATACTAAACTTGTTGATGTCCCTTCTATCAGTTATTTTCTGTTCTGTGATTGAGACAGTATGTCGTGAATACTCACAATTCCATCTCCGATGTTTCTTATGACGCAAGGCAGGAGTGCGGTTGACCCGGTTTGTGACGTCACAACCGTATTGTTTTCAGTGCCGAATTGCTTCTCGGGCACGCCGCCGTTGTATATGTCGTCTATGGGTGGAAAAGAGACGGTGAGCTCGTTCTGTGCCGCTTTGACCGTTGTGGTTGATGAGGGCAGCGGTTGCGTGGTGGGACCTGAAAGGAAAATGTCTGGTTGGTGTACAATATTCAACGATTTTGTAGATTTTACAAATTACAACAAGTGCACAAAACGAACGGTTTTGTGGACGAGTAATAAACTCTGCTTTTCCCTTCGATTGCGAGGCAATAAAACAGTAGTTTATCATAACATTTCTTTGATTAAAATTTAAAGTTATATTTGTACAGTTTTGAATACTGGAGTAAATTGGCTTTGTTTCATTGAAATCGGATGTCGGGAAAAAAAGTTGTTGTAGTTGTTGTTGTAAACCTTTCGAGCGGGTGAAACCGCGGGGCACAGCTAGTCCTTAATAATATTATAAATGCGCAAGTGGGATTTATTGAATGTAGCAATTATCTTTGCCTTACCCTTAAGGGTAAAGGCAATTCAGTTCGTATGTGTAAGGAACAATTTTAGTTACATAAGCAGGCTTGAGAAACCATTTGGGTTTCTCCCGAACTGCACAGTTGGTCTTTACCAGCCTTATAAGCGTTAACCTCCTAACTAAAGGTATATTCACTAAAAGAGAAGGGTTTATACACATAACGATGGACCTTGCCTCGGTTAGGTATACAACGTGTTAATGAATTAACTGAAAACTAGAAAGAAGTTTGCTCAGAATCAACTAGCGAATCGATCGCACTATGTTTTAATATAGGTTATATTTTTTCATTTTTACTAGCCCATGTTTAAATTATTTATAATACAATAGTTGGCGCGTACGCCGCCCGTAGCGAAAACATTCGAACCGGTAGGCGCGGGCGTAGCGCTTGGAATTCCGTAGATAGGTCACCTCCAAACTAATGTTGAATAACTTTTAAAGTATTAATTTTTTCGACTTAAAATATATTTTAATCATATTATTGTTTATTTTTTTAAATGGGGTGTATCAGGTTTTCAGTTAATTCATTAACACGTTGTATATTAATCCTTATTTTCATATTGTTAGAGAAGAGGATGCTTTGATTGAACCAGCTCCTTGGCTTGCACGGTCGAAAGCTGTTAATGCAGTAATGGCTAAATTACTTCCTGCTAAGGCTTTGATTAATTTTGATAAAATGTTGGTTTAGGATATACAAACGCCACTTTGTTTTCAGCGGTTATCATAAAAAGCTTTCAAGTTACTTATTAAGCCACAATATTATATTATCTTCACTTATTAAATTATGGGAAAAGATGGTTTCATTTATTTTTTGTTGAAGGTTATGTATGTTTTGTTTGATGTTTTTGTATAAAGTTACTAGCTGTGCCCTGCGGATTCACCCACGTGAGTTTCGGAATTCCCGCAGGAACTCCAAAGCAGGCTCATTTACTTCTTAAACCTTCCCTGAACTTCTACAAATATTTGAATATCAAAATTAGCCAAATCGGTTTAGTCATTCTCGAGTTTTAGCAAGACAAACGAACAGCAATTAATTTTTATAAGTATACTAGCTGTCCTGCGCGGTTTCACTCGCGATAATTTCGGAGTTCCCGCGGGAATTCCGGTTTACAATATAGCCTATGTTACTCAGGGATAATGTAGCTTTCTAATGGTGAAAGAATTTTTGAAATCGGTCCAGTACTTTTTGAGTTAAACAAACAAACAAACAAAAAATCTAATCTTTCTTTTTTATGATATTACATACATGATATGATATGATACAGATGGTTTCGATTTTTGCACAGAACAGCATTGTGCGCAGATTTATACAATTTTGTGGGTGGTGGAACTAGCTCACTACTTTTCCGCTAAAGTAATTTCCACGCAAACATCAGTTGGTTTTGTGAATTGGTTTGCTTCAGTTATTTTTTTGTTTATGGCGTTCGCGTTCTAGGCAATTATTTCGATAAAATATCAAGTAAATCCATACTAATAGCTATACTTAGTTTAAATGTAAAAGTAACTTTGTCTGTCTGTTTGTCTGTTACCTTTTCATGCGTTAACTACACGGTGTTTGTACTCGACCGATCCTCATGAAATTTTGCAAATCCTCGTTGTCAGGCATTCAGAAAAGGAGATTCGGACGGAATTTCCGTGAAAGAGCGGAAAACAGCTAGTATTTTATTATATGTAATATCATATGCAAAAGTGAGTTTGTTTGTTCGTTACGCTATCACGCCTTAACGGCTCAACCGATTACCATTAGTCATATATTTATTATGTTGTCAGGGGTACAGAAAAGGGTAAATTTTTCCGGAATTCCCACGGGATCTCCGAAATTGACGCGGGTGAAACCGCAGGGAACAGCTAGCTAAGTAATAAGTAAATGCAACGTGTTTCAAAGATTTACTTTTCGAACGAAAACGCTACCTTCTTTTTTGGTTGCCAGTTGCTTGTTCGGGGCATACAAAATGGCTTCCCAGTAGCTACATATATTAGAACAGCGTTCGCGTAGACTCTCGACTGTTTGAATTTGCCAAATCAACCAGCATTTCAAGTTTTTAATTAAAAACTCACCGTACATAGTAACTTCGCCATTTATTACTGTAAAACCAATGAATTATTAATCATTATTTATTTTAATAACCACTAACCCGACCTAACTTGAAATGTTCCACTATATTTGAAGATTTATTGTTATGGTTGAATTCTTTATGGGAAATAAATGGTTGGGAATATGTTTCTTGCTTGCTATAGAAGGATTATTAATATTTTTCACAATATCCATAGACCATACTCTATTAAAAGAGTAGTAGTAAAATCTCCGAATCTACTGAACGGATTGTGATGCGGTTTTCACAGGTACATTAAGCTTAATCTGGAGCTACATAGAGGCTTTGTCTCATTTAAATCGGATGTTCGGAACAGTTGTCAACTGTTCCCAACATTCACAACAGGTCTACAACGTTAGCTATAAACTAAATAGGTAGGTATATCAGCTGTAAAAGTATGAAGATCAGAATCAATAAATTTTCTTATAATTTTCGATAAAAAAAATTTTCAAGGAATAAAATAATCTTCTGGACTCTATCATCAGCTGTCGTTGGCCTTTGTTCTCACATTTGTGATGCATGGATAAAAATCTCTCATCAGAGATAAAGCAACTCGGTTTTCTGCCCGCAAGCTGTTTGTTGCCCGCGGTTCCACCCGCTAATTTCGGAGATCCCGCGAGAATTAGGGATATCAGTACTCAATATTCTTTTTTTATCCATGACAACGTGTAAAGCATGCAAAATTTTATGCAGTTTCACTCGCGATAATTTCGGATTTCCCGCGGGAATTCCGGGATAAAAAGTACCCTAAGTCCTCCTCTCTACCCCTGACAACGTGTAAGCAAAATTTCATCATGATCGGTTGAGCAAATGCACAACACAAACAAATGCACTTTCGCATTTATAAAAGTAAGGACAATATTAGTTACTTTTAAATATGTAGCTATTTGTGATACTTAAAAATTCTCGTTTTTCTACCCCCCCTTTTTGCTAAACTTACAATCACATATACATGTTGTAAGATTAAACGGAGGACAAACTGAAGGAATCCTTTTCAATATTCCATTCTCGTTCCAAATATCGATAAAAAACATCGATAATTTTCACTTAATTATCCAATAAAATACATTATTCATGAACACAGAGCGCGCAAGAAACTAGAGGTCATTCACCTAAGTAAATGACCACACTTTGCAACAATAATTCTCTGTGATTTATCAGAATTTCTTTTTATACGTATATTTATTAGATAGAATAGTTACTATGAATTATCGTGAGTTTGAATACGTCTCTCTTTTATCACACTGTATATATCATCCAAATATTATAAATGCTAAAGTGAGTTTGTTTGTTTTACAGCTTCCATAATCAAAGAGTAAAACGGGACCCTATTACTAAGACTGTCTGTCCGTCTGTCGACAGGATGTACTTATCACATGAACCGTGATAGACGGTTGAAATTTTCACAGATGATATATTTCTGTTGCCGCTGTAAAGACAAATACCTAATAAAAACAGAATAAGAAAAATAAATGTTTAACTCAGTTTCGTAAAAAGGATTAAAAAAAAATTTTTTACATGACCAGTTACCTACATACAAAGTCAGTTTTTTCTTTTTTCAGTTTCATACAAAATATACTCGTTTGAAGTCGGCCAGGCATTGTACAATATTTCTTTTTTGTTTTCTGTATTTTTTTTTTTTATCAACGAAAACAAAAACAGGTGAGCGGTGTGCGTTTGTTTTCTTTCACTCATAAACATAAATTCGCCTGAAAAAAGGGTGCCCGTATAACTATTGTATATCCTGAAAGCGGCGGGAAGAATTAATTAGACATTTCCACAATGTTTTTGGTCGGCTTACAAAATTGCTTTCAACCGTTTTAGGTGTTGTGCCGCGTCAATCGACGAGCGGGAAGCGAGCCGGTATCGCGCAGCTAAATTGAGCGATTTGCATATTTTAATATACATAGGCTCACAGGGTCACAATATACAAAGTCGTGTGACTGAAATTTGGATGTCTTTAAACATGGGGTGTCCAAATCGACATCCTCAAAATTCATACACATAACACGCACACACACATACACAAACGTAACTTTCTGTACTATATGTATGTTTTTTGTACGATATGTGTGTATTAGAATAATCGTTGAAATAAATTGAAAAGTAAAAGTTGTTTTGTCGTATGATCGCCAAAAGTAGAAAATTATATGAAGGCATTGTATTGATTTTCACTGGACCCACGATACTCTTGCACTAACTTCATAACACTCAAATGGTGCCTTGTTATTGGGAACCGGCATTCACTGTTTTCTTTTTTCTCTTTGAAATATTTGATGAATATTTGAATAAAAAATTAAATATGATCCAAAAACTACGACATAATTTTATGATTTTGATGAATAAAAGAATTAGTGTTTTAATCTCAGTTCTCACCCACTTTCAACAATTTTTTTGTATTTGAAGGAATTAATCTTATAATGGGCTCTCAATTTTTTTAAGTGTTTTTTTAACTATGATTGGATAGCCAGTCTCAAATCTAAAGTGCTATTTGAGAAGCTTGGAGAGGTTTTTTACAAATACGAAATCCAAACAATCCCAAATATAACGAAAACTATAATTATATAAAAGTGAATGTGTACTATATGTGCATATAGCTATTTGAAATGAAATGCAAATTTATTTATCACCACGGATTTGTAGTCCTTTTGTCAATAGCGAAAGACTGCGAAATAGGAAGGAAACGTAATTTTACTACTTAAATAATAATAATAATGTAATCCACTTCACAACATACCTAGTAACTTGATCCCACACTAAGCTTCAAGCTTGTGTCGTGGAAACCAAGCAAACGTGGTATATACTACATATTATTACATAATACATTATACTATTGATATTTATTCACGCTCAGACTAGAAAATGGAACCCTGTGTTCATCACACAAACTCCACCCCCACCGGGAATCGAACTCGCAACCTCTTGATTATCGGGTAGGCATGGTGACCTATACTGTGTTAATCGGGTCGTCGATATCTATGTCTATTAGAAGTTTAAGTAATATATATATAACTAACTGTTCCTTCAGGTTTCAACGGCGTTAATTTCGGAGTTCCCGCAAAAATACAGATATAAAACCACCCCATGTCCTAATCCAGACTATTATAATCATAGTGACCTACTCCGCCTGTCGAGCGGTCATAAGAGTAATAAATAATAGGGATGTTCACTACTATTGAAAATCAAAATTCTAATTAGTCCGTCAGTTAGAAAATAAAAAAACAATAGACACGTATTTTTTGCTTTTTTAAATAAATTAAAATATACAGAGATAAAGGGCATTAAAGTTTAGGATGAGGAGGTCGTGACGTCACTCACCGCAAAACCGCCATACAAACTGTCAAAATAGTGACGTCACGCGAAATTTCAACTCAATATATCGCCGTTATTTTTTGATTACGTAAAAAAAAAAAATACGTGTCCAATATTTTTTAATAATCTACAAGACGGACTAAAAAATAAAAATTAGTCAACATGCCCATTGTTATTACTCTTATGACTTGCGCCACGCGGTGTCATGTGGAATGGTCGCAGACGAGATTGGATAGGACGAACATTTGTTTTTATTTTCACGGAGCGATTTTGGTAAAACGACGCGCACAGGCCCGGAGCGGTGCGTTGTTAACAATGTCGTTACTTAACCTGATTTATAAATAACCTAGCTGCTCCACGCGGTTTTACCTGCGCTCACCCTTTTTTACGGACTTCCAAAAAGGAGGAGGATCTGCATTCGGCTGTAGGCATGTTTTTTTTTTTTAATGTATCTTCACCGATTACTCGAAGACAGTTATTGGACCGCTTTGGCAAATTCTATGTTTGTTTTAAAGGGTTTACTCCTAAGTTGGTCCCATTGCCACCAAATCGGGATCTGATGATGAGATCTTAGAGAAATCGAGGGAACTCTTAAAAATTATAGGCACCCTTAAATCCCGAAATAATGACCTCACTCAGTCTTTTTATGGATTACTTAATTTTAAGTGAAGATTTTAATAATCAAACTGCCGCACTCAGAGACATTTATTTAATTAATGTAAGTTGGCATAAATGAGTGTTGATTGGCATTTAACTAAATTTAACTTACGGCCGCACTCAGAGTCGACTTTAATGATTACTTAGTTAAGTATAGATTTTTAAAACAAAACTGCCGCAATCAGAGACGTTCAGTAAATTAATGTTAATTGGCATTTAATAAGATGTAACTTAAATAGTTAAATGCCAATCAACATTAATTTATTAAACTTGTCTGATTGCGGCAGTTTTGTTTTAAAAATCTATACTTAACTAAGTAATCATTAAAGTCGACTCTGAGTGCGGCGGTTAATTAATTAATATTAGTTGAATGAACGTCTCTGAGTGATATTTAAAAGGCTACCAGGTATATGGAGAATCTGAATCTCCGAAACAGCTCCAACGATTTTCATGAAATTTAATATGGAGGGGATTTCGGGGGCGATGAATCGATCTAGCTAGGTTTCATTTTTAGAAAACGTCGTTTTGTCCGTGTTATCAGGCAGTGAAAACTTTCTGTTTGATACTGCTTTTCTAACAGATGGTGCGCGCCAGCCGCAACAGCCTTCTGGCCGTTGTAACGGACAAGCCGGACAGCATGTTCGTCCGGCACTGGGCCGGACTGCATGCCAGTTTTACTAAGTTCACTTGATGCAGTCTGGTCCAGTGGTGGTCATACCTACAAATTTTGTTTTTCTTATTTTAAACTAACACTAGTTTCTTAGGTTAATTTTTTTTTGTACTACTAACCTACTTATGGAGGATATCTGAAATAAAAACTTTTTATTTTTATTTATTTTTTATTATTAATATTAAAATTGCGAAACTCTGTTTGCCGGTTAGGTACCTTATCACGCCTTAGGTAACTGTACTCAATCGGTCATCATGAAATTTTACATACCTACACATCACGAGGTATAGAAAAGGGATATAGTGTAGGTACTTTTATCTCAGAATTTCCTCGGGAACTACAATAACAACGCGGGTGAAACCGCGGGCATCATCTAGTATTAACGTAACTTAAAATAAAATAAAAATATTGTAAAAAAACATGAATGAAAAGTAGGTACATGAGTATAGTAACAATAACAATCAGAGTAACGTTATACAAATAACTATTGTACATTTACGAATAAAAAAGGCTTTTAAAAGTTTCTTATCTACAAAATTTAATATTTTTGTATACCTAACCGCCCTGAAAAAAAACTTTTCCACTGAAAGGCTCTCTCGTTTATCTACACGTTTGCATTTTAGAAAACAGGCCGGTGTACAAAAAATGTTAATTCATTTTGTACAATATTAATTTTTATTTGCACCACGTTTCATGTTTTGACTTATGTAATAGGTATATTATGAAAGAACTTAATGTATAACAGTGTATCTGTAACTTAATATTTTGTGCCTATACTCTCATTTGGTTTCAAACAGAAATTAAATTGAAGTTGATAAGGAAAACTCGTAATAAGGTAACGAAATACCTTCTAACGAAACAATATACTCGCCTAGGAATTTTTAAGAGCACAATAAAGAATTTTTTAATTTTTACGTCGTGGTACCTACTTTTTAGTTAACAGGTAGGTTTTCTAACAAAAAAGTTTACACTGCTTGCGCGTGTACACACACCTGTCTTTTTACACGCTTTATAACTAATTTCACCTTTGTGTACGTAGGTATGGAGTCTTTCAAGAGTAGAAAAACCGAGATAAAATTATTTCAAAACTGAGATTCTCAACCGAATCATCATTACTTCAAGGGTTATAAAGTAGTTCAATCTTTGTGTAACAGAGGGCGCTGGAACTTATTCAATAAAAAGCGTGTTTTTAATTTTTTGATACTCTTACCTACTCAATGTTTTCCGACTATATTTAAAAGCTAATAAATTAAATTAGACCATAAATGAAGCTATCTATACTAATGTTATAATATAAATGTGCAAGTTTGGATGGATGTTCGTTACTCAATCACGTCAAACCGGCTGAGCGAAATTGGAAGGAATTTGGCACCGAGATAGATTATAGTCTGAAATAGGATATAGCAGACTTTTTACTCCAGAATTCCCGCGGGATCTTTGAAATTTCCGCGAGTGAAATCCCGTGGAACAGCATAACTATTGTGGCTACTAATGCTATTTCAACCGAACGTTAATGCCACTAAATATCAAATTGGCACGTCTGTGGCAAAGAGTATATAACCACTACGTTTTAAGAGACGGAAGTAGGAACATTTCAAAAAAATAAGAAAATGTATGGATTGCTTTTGTTCTGCTGCCAACTCACCATTAGTAAATTTTTGCCAACATTAAAATGAAATACGGAAATTACGTATAATTGGACTGTAGGGCTGAAAATTGGATAGATAGAATAGTATCGAGTATCGATACTAGTGATGTGCATATCGATATTTCGATCGGACCTCCTTACAATGGTTTCCTTAATTTTTATTAGTAATAAAATGTAATAAAACTGCTTAATTTATAGAAAATCTTAGTTTATTTTTTACAATTCAATATTCACAGTTTCCAAGTGGGTGTTATATTGCTATAAACTATGAAAGTATACCAAAGTCTCAAATCTTATGAAGTAAGCTTCTATAAGCAAACTTAAAATTAAGTGAGCTTAAATTAACTTAAAAATTAAATGAGCTTATACATTTTGCACACTTACAAATCTAGTGTAGCACATAATAAATTATTATATAAAAATCAGGCAAGGATTTTCTTGATTATTTTTTTAATCAATAGTGGCTGGTAGTTAGTGCCGATGTAACCCCGTAACTCGTATCTAGTAACCGGGCCGTCACACATAAATGTATTCAATCAGTCCATATTTTGCAAAACTACCAAGACAATATTCTTCAATTTTGGATAATGATAGTTTAATGATAGTGATATTGAGACCCCGTACAATATTTTGATCAAGCTCTCATCACTTATTGTTTAGGTTTAGGTCAGTGTGTCTGGTGTTGGTACCTTTATAACTTGCAACGTGAACAGGAAAATCTCTGAGTTGATCTTCTGTTAATGATGGTGCTTTTAATCCTACAGAAGGAATCACAGTCTTTTTGAGACGGCTGCCTTTTTTAATTTAATCCGTTTTCAAAAAATGGTCACCACATACATGACGTAGAAGACACATCACACAACTTTTCAATGGGATGGTGTACTAAGTCCTCATTTCCAAACATTTTTCCCATATTTTAAATCTGTAAAGCAAAACAGGAGATTTGATTATAAATACCTATCTACATTAATTTTTAATTTTTTGGGTCATGATTTGCGTACTGCTAGCGGATTTTGATTTCATTGTACGGGGTTCGCAATAAGATTTACGTTACGGCGGATAATAATGCAAGCAATAGCTAAATAATAAAGATATAGAGAATATACAAATTTTGCGTATCAACAATATATCTTATAAAGAAAAGTCAGAGCTTACCGACTCTCATTTGATGAAAAGTTTGCGAAAAAACCTCTTTCTTTTCCGCACACGCACAAATTTCACAAAATCTTGCTTTAGGATAAATTTAATCAAAATATTAAGTATATTTTTCAATTGAAAAAATATTTTTATTTTAAGGGTAGAAGTCGAAATGTCACTTACCATTTAATTTTTTGTAGTTGGTACTTGGTTGGTGCCTCTATCCAAAGACAATTTTAGTAGTGGTTAAATACTCTTTGGACAATTTTTCAGAATAATTGAATTATGTTGGCTAAAGAACGTAGGCATCCCATACAATTTTCATTTGTATGGGAGTTTCGAGGGACTGGTCTGTGGCTTAAGCCCATCACAGACCACTGAGTTGTGGTTTGAAATAGCTAAATACCAAACTGAACCAGTTTCAACGACCGTCCGAGGTTAAATTTTGATGGTGAACTAGCTGTTGCCTGCGACTATGCTCGCGTGATGTTTGAGAGAATCTATGTATGTTCAAGGGGAAGTAAATTGATTTTATAACAGACATATGATCGCAATTAAGGATTTTCGAGTAGACTATTTATTTTTATTTTTAATCCGTCTTGTAGATTAATAAAAAATATTGAACACGTATTTTTCTTTTTTTTTACATAATCAAAAAATAACGGAGATACATTAAGTTGAAATTCCGTGTGAAATCACACCTAGGTACACTTTATGCTTAGTTATGACGTCGCGACCCACTCTTAAACTTCGATGCGCTTTATGTAAGCATTTTTTCATTAATTTGAAATATCAAAATATACTTTTCTATGATTTTTTTACTAACTGACGGACTAAATAAAACTTTTATTTTTACACCTTCTCATCATGCCCATTGTGAGTTTGTGAGTTTGTGACGTGGTAGTGGGGGTAATCTCTAGATCTACTGAACTGCTTTTGATAATAGGCTAGTTTCCTAAATTTTTCTTTTTAGTTCGTTTTGTAGATTATTAAAAAATATTGGACACGTATTTTTTTTTTTATGTAACCAAAAAATAACGGAGATATATCAAGTCGAAATTTCACATGACGTCACGCCTCGCTACAGTTTGTTCGCACGTTATAGCGAGCTGTGACATCACGAGTCCCCCACCCTAAACTTTAATGCGCTTTATCTATGCATATTTCCATTATTTTAAAAAAGCAAAAAAGACGTGTCTTTTATTTTTTTATTATCTAACTGACGGACTAAATAGAATTTTGATTTTTTTACCCAGGAAACTAGCCTATTCTTTCACCAATAGAAAGCTACGGTAGCCCTGAATGACATAGGGCAGGTACTTTTTATCCCGAAATTCCTACGGAAACTCCGACACTACCGCGGTTGAAACCGCAGGGGACAGCTAGCAAGGTAATAAAAGAAGAAATATAAAATCTATAGCTATTCACCTTCCCCAGCCCCCGTGACCGTGTGAATGAGGAGCACGACGACACACAGACACCGCCGCCCCTCCACCGCCATGGCGGCCACGTGCGCCTGGAAATTAAAACATTAATTACCATAGAGTTCTTTTCAGGGTTCCGTACCCGAAGGGTAAAACGGGACCGTCCGTCCGTCCGTCCAACCATCCGACCATCCGTCCGTCCGTCCGTCCGTCCGTCCGTCACCAGGCTGTTATACTCATGAACCGTGATAGTTAGACGGTTGAAATTTTAGAAATCACAGATGATGATCTATTGCCGCTATAACAGCTAATACTAAAAAAATTAATAAAACAAATATTTAAGGGGGGCTCCCAGTTCCTATACAACAGACATGATTTTTTTTGCCGTTTTTATAGATAATGATACGGAACCTTTCGTGCGCTAGTCCAACCCGCACTTGGCCGGTTTTCTTAGATTAAACTCTGAAACGGATGTTCGTCCAGAAGCGTGAATCTACAGATTATTTATAAATATTACTATTATAAATGCGAATGTGAATTTATTTGTTTGTTTATTACGCTTTCACTTTTAAATACTCAATCGATCACCATGATGATGTACAAAGAAGGACACAGGGCACTTTTATCCCGGAATTAGAAATTAACGGAGCTGAGACTACTGGGAACAGCTATAGTAGACTTTATTTCTACGTTCCGAATGTAGTAGGTAATAATAATAATAATAATAAACTCTTTATTGAACACCACTTAAAAATAAACAATTACAAAAACAATTTTACTACAAGGTGGAACAATCGGCGGTCTTATCGCTCAGAGCGATCTCTTTCAGACAACCATAGGGTGCATAGGGAAAATTATAATCATATAATAATATAAGTATAGGTAATTAACAGCTTCTTGCTCATTATTAGCTACTGGTAGTGACCCAACACTGGTACACGGAGAGAAATCAATCAGACCGAAGACCACCGACCACCACCGACCGAATCCAAATCGTTACCGGAAGGATGTTGGCAACATAATATTAGTAACCATGAGGCACAGCGGTCAACCCCGCACGATGTCAATAATGTGCAAACTATATAGAAGAGTTTACCATATACAACGTATAACTGAAAACTATAAAGTAGTTTGCTCAGAATCAACTAGCGAATCGATCGCACTATGTTTTAATATAGGATTTTTATTTTATTTTTATTTTTACTAGCCTATGTCTAAATTATTTATAATACAATATTTGGCGCGTACGCCGCCCGCAGCAAAAAATTCGAACCGGTAGGTGCGGGCGTAGCGCTTGGAATTTCGTAGATAGGTCACCTCCAAACTAATGTTGAATAACTTTTAAAGTATAAATTTTTCGACATCAAATATATTTTAATCATATTATTGTTTATGTTTTTTTAAATGGGGTGTACCTATGAGGTTTTCAGTTAATTCATTAACACGTTGTAGACAAATATGATGCCCAACCGAACACTGGCAGCAGAAATGCTGGTGACCGATCTTTGGTAGGGAACTTTCGGTCGCGAAATTTACCGAACAACCCCTTATTTTTCTCTCAGTGTACATGAAACTTACAAGAAGTTCCATTCAAATTGTCTATTAGGTACACATTTGAAAGTTAACAGACAAATGTAGCAGTAATATTAAGGTGATTGCCAAATGCTACGTAAGACTGAACTTTAGACTCTACAGCAACATTCCTTACTTAATGTTAAGCAATCTGCAAGTTTACATTTTGTAAGTTACACACTCCCGTTTGCGATCTTCAGCGATTTTGTAGCTATTTCTGCTTGTTTAGTGGAATGGATTCAGAGGTGATAGACACTCAACGTCCCTATCCTTTGTACCGTAACGCGTCGGTCGCCGATGGGCGGAAAAAAAATCATTCACCCATAAAAACTTGCAGTTTTTACTATGATTTTCTCTGTGATTTATAATGAAAAATTACAGTTCTTTTTCTATATTTGTGGGCGTCCAATCAAAAAGCTCCAGCTATCGGCTATATTTTATGTCCGAGATATAAAAAGTTTTGTAAAGTTGGGTGAAACTATTGCTTCTGCAATTTTGATTATTATAAATGCTGCTCAATTATCTACAATTCGATATACCTATCATAAAAAATAACAAGCAAGTAGAAGTGTTTTTTTTTCACTCAAACTTCGAAAATGCTTTTTCTCAAATCAAGCATTTTCAGAATTTCAACTTCAAAATAGTTCTGATAAAAAAAAATGTGCTAGTTGTAAATATTTTTTTCAATCCTTACTATCAATTAACTATTCTAGATACCGAATCTAGTCTCAACTCAATACCCCACTACTGAAGCCTTTTTGCTTGGACGCTCACATTTTTATTAGCTACCTACATAAAAGCTACCTTTATTGAAAGCTCCGTTAAAAATATCTCGTTAAAATTCCACAGTCTATTTAATAAATTTATATGTAAATAGATAATTGCTAAAAATAACCAATCGTTTCAGAAATAACAAAACAATATTCCGATACTTCACGAAATATTTCAATAAACGAAACAACAGTTAATTAGAAAACACAATTAGTACAATAAATTTTAATTAAACAAAAAAAAAAGAGAAACTTTCCCGCGAAACGGTTACCTACTTAATTCGCCCACGCTTTATTTGTTACTTAAAACTTTGCAATTAAAAGCTATTATGTTCTTGGGGAAACTTCACATTGCAAATTGAACTCTATCGCTGTGAACGGTAGTTGTCCAATTAATTGGTCGATTAAAAGGTCGATTTGCGAAGTCAAAAGTTCGCAGTGAGCAAATATTCGTCGAGATCTGATGAGGGTTTAGTAAGTCAACCGCAAATCCTATTTGCTAGTGCCTAATGGTAGTGATGGATGAATTAGCATTAGCGTTATGTGATTAGCATTAATGATTGGTGCGATTCATTGCTAATTTTTATTAATTATAATTTTGTAGTCTTCTCTGAAGTGAAGAAGGGCCCTAAAATCACCAAATGAAGATTCAAGACATGGAGGATTTTGGGAACACAGTCCATAAGGAGTACTTAGATGCGAAGGGTATGTTGTCAGAGCGAATGGAAAAGGGGTAAAAGAAGGCCTTTCCAGCATTTGATAGACACGGACTGAAGAAGAAGAAAAAGAAGAAGATGAAAGAAAAGAAGAAGAATACGTATAGTAAGCCCATCATATTACTGGAATCTAGTTCTTCGTATATCTACTTGTAAAATGCAGACAAGATTTTCCGTTTCGATAATTAATCATTACGAATCAAGTAACAGCATCATTGGTTTAGTGGTTAGTAAAACTGACTGCGATTGGTATCAAAGTCAAAGTCAAATCCTTTATTCAAATTTGGCCCATAATGTGGCTCTTTTTGACGTCAATATAATTACAGTTGTTATGACAGCACCCATAAAATATCCTCCCTTCACAGCTTCCTAGTGCTATGGCTGAAGAGAAGTAGCTGCGCAACAAACTCTTCAGCAGCACGCTGTCAGTTTAAAGTTACAATATAGATGTAACTATAATATAATTAGTGATAACTCAACTTGCAATTAATTATGTGAGAACAATGAGCCGTACCCAACAATAAACTACCGTATAGATACAAAGACATTAGGAGTTAAACTAGGATTATCTATAATACTTACACTTACACACTTATTGTCCTATGTCCCCTGGGTGGGGCAGAGGGCGTCCACAATGCTCCGCCATGCCAAAGGTCGTCGGTAATTGATCGATCCGGTTTTGCATTGTGTTCGTTTCTTGAATCATTTGAATTCAGACAAGTAGGTGATTAGCCCACTGTGTCCTAGTCTACTGGCGGGGCTGCCGCCTCGGAGTTTGCAGACTAACTCGGTTTATTGCGGGTATCCTCCCTAGTGATAAGGTTCTGTTTTAGGGCGCAGAACAATCGCCCTTTGCCCTGCATCCTTGGCAGCTGTAGCTTGTGAGGGCGGTCGCGCATCGGCGCGGCTGCAGCTGTTTCCAGGGTGGACGACGGGGACGTGGATGACTCGGACTGGCTGAGGCTCTGCTTGCACTCGTGTCCCGCCTTTGACACTGCAGATGGTTTCTTGGTGTTTTTGAAGAGTTCTGTCTCACTAACAGACTCCCACCGAGACCAAACCTCAGCTTCCCACCCCGGATTATCTATAATAGTAGACAGGATATGACCAGTAGGTACCAACTGACAGCACCCGTTCACGAGTATGAGGTGCTCGTAAGCCCCGCCCCGCTCAACCATATTAGAGGGAACCGAGCGACCCGACTCACACGCCACCGCCAGCGGGACATTTGAGTGAGCATGACATATCTAGTCACTATCGTGTCAATGAAATTGAATCTTAATTTAATAAACAGGTAAGGCCGGTAATGGCTACATAGTGCGCACACAACTTTTAAATAAATCAATTAATTAATTAATTATCTCTTGCATCTTCTAAGTAGAAAGTACTCCTGAGAGAAACTCCGTGTGTTCTTGTACTTGTCTTTACCTCTGACAACGTGTATGAGGGATTTTATGATGATCGGTTGAGCAGTTAAAGCGTTCAAGCACATCAAACAAACAAAGCAATCTCTATAATAATAATGATAGAAAGCTTTTAGCATGCTATATTGTTAATATTGAATTATATTTTTTTAGCATTTATTCCCATCACTAGCGACTAGCTATCGATGGCTATAAAAGGGGTCAGATCAAATGTTTCACGTCCCGACAGCGGAATGTTTCACTCCCCTAGCTCCCCTAATTCCCCCGTTCTACCCGAAATTGATTAGGGGAAAACCGAAGTTGGGATATTTAGGGCACATTAATTTTCCTCCTAAAAGTCAGGTAGATCTGTTTTTTTTTATATAAAGTTCCTGTAAAGGTTAAATTACCTTTTTTTATGTCATAGGGGGCAAACGGGCAAGTGGTACACCTGATGGTGAGTGATTACCGCCGCCCATAGACATCTGCAACACCAGGAGGCTTGCAGGTGCGTTGCCGGCCTGGAATGGGGATGGGAACTGGCTTTCAAGTGGGGCTGCCGTCAGGTGCTTGGCGACAGATTTGCAACTTGAAGGTGGTAGCTAGCCAGCCGGGCACTAGAGAGCGCCCTACCACCATGCTATGGTTTCCTCACGATGTTTTCCTTCACCGACAGCTCAAGCTCATTGTTAGGGTTTGACCCTACACCTTGCGGCGTTTAATCCGAACGCACCAACCACTGAGCCATCATCGCTGTAAAACCTTGATAGCTCAGTGGTTGGTGCGTGCGCTTACCTACCTCTATCCGCTATCCTAATATTATAAATGCGAACATGAGCTGTTTATTTGTTTACTAACTGTTCCCCGCGGTTTCTCCCACGGTAATTTCGGAGTTCCCGCGGGAATTCCTGAATAAAATGTACCCTATGTCATTCTCTTTACCACTGACAACGTGCATGCCAAATTTCATCTAAATCCGTTCAGCCGTTTTTGCGTGATTGAGTAACAAACATCCAAACAACCAAACATCCACATTTTCACATTTATAATATTAGTAGGATTACGCTTTCAAGCCTTATCTACTCAATCTGTCCTTATGAAATATTGCATACCCGTTATCAGGGGCACGGAAAAGGACCTAGGCACAGCCAGGGTACTTTTTATTCCAGGATTCCCGCTGGAACTCCGAAATTAACGTGGGTGGAACAGCGGGGAACAGGTAGTAAAAAATAGCTTCTTGAGTGAATTATACACTTACTAGGTTTCACCCGCGGTAATTTCGGAGTTTCCGCGGGAATTCCCGGATAAAATATAGATATAAACCCTCCTCATGAATCACTATCTATTGGTAAAAACCGCATGAAAATCCGTTGCGTGGTTTTAAAGATCTAAGCATACATACTTAGGGACAGAGAGCGAGAAGCGATTTTGTTTTATTTATTTATTTATTTATTCATTGCTTACTAAGTGTATAGAGTAAGGTCTTAAATATCAATGCAGTGCGCTTAGGACCAAGATACCTTTTACTGGTGTTGCAACTATACTTATTTGTAACATTATTATTTTGTTGTCACATTCAATAAATAATATAATTAACTCAAAATCAAAATATAAAAATGTCAAGATCAAAGAAACTAAAGACAAAATCATAAAATTCATCAATAATCTATACTTATAATAAAACTGTAGAGAGATCAATTCTGTACATTGAATATATACTTAATCAAAATTAATATTGGAGGATGAATGGTGATCGATACTGATGCCAAAAATGCAATCAGTAAATTTTTTGTCTGTCTGTCTGTCTATATGTGCACGCATGGGTCAAAAACTACCGAAGGGATTTTAACCAAACTTAGTACGATTGTAGTCCATACTCCTAGGCAGGTTATAGGCTATATAACATAACGCTAAGACACAAAGGAGCTGAGCCGTGACGATAAAATTGAAGCAAGTCGGATGAAAATGCGCTTTCGAGCTCTTATCCTCGCATACGTTTACTCAATCACGCAAAAACGGCTGAACGGATTTAGCATGCACGTTGTCAGGGGTACAGAGAAGGACATAGGGTACTTTTTATCCCGGAATTCCCGCGGGAACTCCGAAATTACCGCGGGTGAGACCGCGGGGCACAGCTAGTGATTAAATAATATCAATATTCAAAATTATATTGTGTACCTAGTTATAAAAGAACATAATTTACAAATCCAACACGCCTTAAATAGTATTTAAGGCGTACGATTTGCTGTCTATTCGTATTAAATAAATACGAATAGACAGCAAATCGTTTTCGAGCAATATACAAATCTCCTATATAAGGTTACTCGATTAAAGAGAAATGAAACTGGAATAAAATCGTTATTAAGGGTTATTTTCTATGCTTTCAATGGATTTGGGAGCTTTTCAGTGATCAGGTTCAATTTTGTAACGAGATCAAAAGATTTATCATGATTTTTGGAGATTGACGCCGTAATTGAGTAACGAACTCTCTGACGGACTGACTGGGCGAGCTCGGATTTTAGTTTCACAAAGTTACGTAAATTAGGTAATAATTATTATTGTAAGTAATGATCTTATCTTATCTTAGTCAATGGGGTAGGCAAGTAAAGCCTCGGTACTTCGACCCTTGGGATCTTTTGTACCATCCCCATCCTATGCTCCTCCCTCTACTCCCTAAAAACCTCGGCGGCGAAGGCTAGTGTGCAGTGGAGGGGTAAGAGCCTAAAGTCCTCTGGTTCTGGGTAGGCCGTCCCCAGAAGGTCCATACGTTTACGAGCCAAGGCATCGCACTCGCACATAAGATGTGCCATTGTTTCCACCTCTACGCCGCACTTCCTGGAGGATGAGTCGCTCGCGAGTTTCATTTTCGTGAGGTGTTCTTTTGTCCCGAAGTGACCTGTAAGCACACCAGTGATTAGGCGGGCCTGATTGCGACTTAAGAGAAGTATACTGCGTGATAGTGTTTCATTGGTTTTGTCGCCGATAAAGCGTTTGGAATGCCTGAGGCCCGTAGTCGAAGACCACTCCTGTGAGTATCTTTTCCGTGCGTTTTCGCGTATTGCCTTTTTCACCGTGATGACAGAGATCCCAACAAATGGCTCTGGTCCAATGAAGGTTTTATCTGATCCTTTCCTTGCCAGTTCATCTGCAAGTTCATTGCCTTGTATACCTACATGACCTGGAATCCAGATTAATCTGACGTGGTTGTTGGCGCCCAATTTGTTCAGAGCATGGACGCATTCAAGCACCAATCTTAACTCTACTCTACATGATGTTACAGCTTTTAGCGCAGCTTGGCTATCTGTGAGTATGTAGATGGATTTTCCTTTTGTTTCGTTTTTAATGTTTTCTTTAACACAGCTTATTATGGCGTAGGTTTCTGCTTGAAAAACTGTTTCGAATCTTCCCATGCTTTGGGTAGATTTGAAATGTTCAGCATAGACCCCCGCTCCTGTGCCCGTGCTCGTTTTTGAGCCATCTGTATACCAGATGAGGTTACCCATATCTGGTTTCCGTATACCTTTTTTCCATTCCTCCCTGGTTGGGATTTGCACTTTGTAGTTCCTTTTGAAAGAGTAGATGGGGTTCATCCTGTCACTTCCCATGTCCATCAGTCCGTCGATATCTTTACTGACATCGTAAGTAATGATGCTCAATCGGAAATTATCACGAGGTGACCGGTGCTAACCGGTTTTAGAACTGGAAGAATTTCTACTGATAGGTGTTAGCAACCGATATTCTTAGTATCTATATACATATATGACTAAAATTGAAGTGTCTGTTTGTAATTCTAAATTAACAGCTTTCCACTAAATGCATATGAAAGTATACACGGTATGTACATAAAAAAAAATGATTTTGAATTTTTATCTCTGTCTCTGACTGTCTGTTTATTCCGGCTAATCTCTGAAACGGCTGGACCGATTTTAACGGAATTTTCACTGGCACATAGCTGATGTTATAAAGAGAAAACTTACTCAACTAGTCATAAATAAAAAAACTTTATTTGTTTGCCTATTAACTTTTTACGCCTTATCTACTCAACCGATCATCATGACATTTTGCATTTATGTTATCAGGGATACAGAAAAATACGTAATTAAATAGATTGCTTTTTATCCCTGAATTCCCGCGGGGCCTCCGAAATAAGGCTGTTGAAACTGCGAAGAACAGTTTATAAAAATAAAAGCTTTTTAACTCTCTCATAAATGTTTTTTTTTTGCAAATAAGTAGTAACTACATACTTTTATATGACACCAGCTGTCAGCGGTTTCACCCGCGGTAATTTAGGAGTTCCCGCGAAAATTCTAGGATAAACTATAGATATAAACCTTGCTCGTTGTATAATAAAAGATGCAGTTGTTAAATTTAATTGGTTTATTCCATGAATACAAGTTTTAGTAATTTATAATAAACGCTGCGTGAGCGCCATCTTATGGAACAAGCAAAAGTTGCCAGTAGGCAGAAATTAAAATTACCAAAAACAATCAGTGTTACCACCGTGTGTTCACGTTTTACCTGAACATAGTTGGGGGGGCGGCCCAGTAAACAAAAATACAGAAACTTGAAAACATGGCAACATGTGTAAAATGAAAACATGTGGAAAATTATTATCCTTATAAGAAATCATTAACAATACTAACAAGTACTAATACTACTAAGTAGTTTTAATTATTACTAAATATTATAATAATTAGTAAGATAGAGTGAGTACTGCATTGTAGTGCATAAAGTAATACATTAATAGTTTACTTAATTGAGTAATTAAACTTAGCTCACTGTAAATTTTCAGCATGAGGGAAATACTAAACTTATTATAGAAAAATGTTTACAACAACAACAATATGTCTGTATGTATGACATAACTATATTTAAAAAATGAAAAATAAAAAAGAGCCCCTTACCCAGCCCTACGATACAATCTTGGGATCACTACAATGAGTACATGAGTAAGGAAAAGCATTATTAACATTTAAATTAAATGCTTTGAGTTTTTCAGCTAGTCCTGATGGGAAGGGTATATATAAATTAAATTACCTTATTAATTAAAACTTAATTTACTATTCTTGATTCATAGGCAATGGACTCAACTTCCTGTAAGACCTAGTATAGACTTTATTACCTATTTTTACATCAGCTACCCTTACTTTCCCATCAGGGCCAGGAAAAACTTTAACGATGCGTGCCATAGGCCACTCTAGAGGAGCAGTATTATCACATCTGACGATAACAAGGTCTCCTACTTTTAAATTGGGTTGATCAATCAACCATTTTGGTCTACTCTGAAGCTGTGTGAGATAATCTCTTGACCAAGCCTTCCAGAAATCTTGTTTTATTTTATTTAAAGTATTCCAAAACTTCAAGTAATTGACATTTTTAATTGTATAATCTATTTCTGGATAGCTTGTCATGGCTGTGCCAATAAGAAAATGGCCAGGAGTTAAGTAGCTCATATCAGAGACATCAGCAGACATGGGAAGCAGTGGTCGAGAGTTCAAAATGGCTTCAATCTCTGTAAGCACAGTATAAAGACCTTCAAAGGTAAGAGCCTGAGCTCCCACTACTCTCTTTAAGTGAAACTTTAAACTCTTTACCCCTGCCTCCCACAATCCGCCAAACTCTGGGGAATAGCTAGGAATGAATTTAAACTTTATAAAGTTTTTTGTGCAAAAATTAGAAATGGAATTTTTGTGATTTTCTGAACTGAACAAATCATACAATTCTTTTAAAGTATTAGCAGCACCCTTGAACGTCTTAGCATTATCACAAAATATTTGCGAGGGGAGTCCACGTCTAGAGATGAAGCGTCTGAGGCATGCCAAGAAAGCGTCAGTAGTCATGTCACTAACAAGTTCTACATGTATGGCTTTGGTGATGAAGCAAACAAAAAGTGCTACATAAGCTTTCATGATTATAGGCTTGCGTATCCTTGCGACCTTTATGCTGAATGGACCACAGAAGTCTACACCTGTACTATGAAAGGGCCTTTGTGCAGTGAGACGTTCCTTGGGAAGGGAACCCATTAGCTGTTTAGCGGCTGCAGCTTTGACACGATGGCACTTAATGCACTTGTGGATTACCTTTTTGACTTCTCTGATACCACTGATCAAATAGAACCTTTGTGAAAGTGAGCTTAAGACCAGTTTTGGTCCTGCGTGTAGAAGGCGCAAATGTTCATTTTCTATCAGTAGGGAAGAAATATGAGAAGACTTAGGGATGATCGCAGGGTGCCTTTTTTCATATTGAATATTTGTGGCATTTTGCAGGCGACCCCCCACTCTGAGGATTCCATTCTCATCTAAGAAGGGATGCAAATTGACTAAGCTGGATTTTATAGGTTTGCCTTTTGAAAGCAAATTTATTTCACATGACAGGTGCTTCTGTTGAAAAGCACGAATAATAATATTTAAAGAATTTTTTAATTCAGTTGGGGTCAATGACCCAGTCAATTTATTATTGGGATTTTGACCTTTATGAAGGCAATTATTTTTAAATCTGAGAAGTAGAGCTATTAGTCTCTGTAATTTATTAATATTTAAGTGTCTCTCAAAGAAAGAAAAATCTAATTCTGTGCAGGCATTGGCTGCTAGTTCCTCACTATCAACAGGTTCACTGTCAATAATCGGTTTTGGAAAATCTGGAGGAGAATAGTGAGTGAAGTTCGCATTTGACAAGGCGGGAAACCCTTGCCACCACAGCTCATTGGAACTCAGTTTCTGAGGATCACATCCCCTTGACAAGAGGTCTGCTGGATTATGAGCAGACTTCACATAACACCATTCAGCATCTTGAGCCAATCTGTTGATTTGATTGACTCTTCTGGCGACATAGTTGTCACGAATTTCTTTAGAAGATTTTAACCAGGCCAAAACGATCTGTGAATCACTATACAAATGAACTGAGAGAGGAAATCTCTCCTTTAAATCAATAAAAACTCTATTTGAGAGCTGAGCCAGGAGCAAAGCACTGTTGAGCTCCAATCGGGGAATCGTTAAAGACTTTCCTAAGGGTGCAATACGTGATTTTGAACATAACAAGTTAACAGAGACTGTTCCTTTTTTAGTGAAAACTCTGAGATATAAACATGCCCCAAAAGCCTTTAGTGAAGCATCTGCAAATCCCACCAATTCTATGGACTCAAAGCCATTGCCTGTTACACATCTTGGCACAGAGATGGTTCCCATGACTTGTAAATTGGAAATGAATTTATTCCAAGGCTCAAGCTGAACCTGGGGTAGCTTGGTGTCCCAGTCAAGCCTTGCTGACCACAACTCTTGCATATATAATTTAGCTATAACTATAATTGGGCCAATCAATCCCAAGGGGTCAAACATTTTGCCTATGTAACTCAAAATAGTTCGCTTTGTTTGCAAGTTGTGTTGATCGGTTGTGGGGCATGCAAAGGTGAACTGATCTGGAATAATATCATATTTAAGACCTAGGGTTTTTATAATATTATTTTTATTAATATCAATTTCCTCAAAATATTTTTGCTCAATGGGGACATCATTTAGAATTTCTGGCACATTGGAACACCATTTGTGGAGAGTAAAATTACCTTTACTTAGAAGTTGTGTCAGCTGCTTTTTCAGCTCAGCAAGCTGATCTATTTGATCTGTGCCACAAAGAATGTCATCGATGTACGTATTGGAACACAGTGCTTTAGCGGCAAGTGGGAAAGAGCTTTTGTGCCTTTCGGCTAACTCAATGAGACATCTTGTAGCCAAAAAGGTAGAAGCTTTGAGGCCATAGGTGACAGTTTGCAGCTGCAGACAGAGAATTGGTTTAGTCGGCTCATCCCTCCATAAAATGTTTTGAAGAGAAGTTTGATGTTTATTTATGTGGATACATCGGAACATTTTAGTTATATCACAAATGAGAGTATATTTGTAGCTTCGAAATAGGACAAGAATATCAAAGAGCTCATTTTGAACTATGGGGCCATTCAGCATAACGTCATTAAGTGAAATTTTGTTTTTTGATTTCATACTACCATTGAAAACAACGCGAAGCTTTGTGGTCTTACTATTTTCATTCAGAACTGCATGATGCGATAAGAAATATACCGGGTCTTTGTGAATGTCATATGATGCTATGTCGACTATCTTGGCATGTCCCAGAGCAATATACTCATCAATGAATTTTTTATAAGATTGAAGATACATAGGATCTTTGTTAAGTTTTTTCTCCAGTGACAAAAATCTTTGAAGTGCAAGTGAGAAGGAGTCACCCAGATTTAATTGGTCTAAAGTTGTAATAAAAGGCATATCTACAAAAAACTTGTTTTCTTGAATATTGACTGACTCTAAGAATGATTTTTCAGCCAACTGAAATTCTGTAGAATTTTTAGAAGACACCTCAGGGACCTTCTCACTTAACCAAAATTGCTCCATAACATTTTCAAGCTTTTGACAATTAGAAATAGCAATATTAGACACAATATTCACACTTGAAACTGATGAACTTTGAACAGTACCTCCAACAACATATCCAAAAAGAGTATTTTGAAGAGTAGGACCATTGAATAATTTTATATGTCCATCTAATAAAATATTAAAATATGTGTCAGCTCCTAGTAAAAGAGAGATATTGTTAGGCACATTAAAACAATCATCAGACAATTTAATACCATTTGGCAATTGGAATTTACTAATATCAAACTGTTGCTGAGGTAATAGTGCAGTTATTGTGTCTACAACATGACATTTTAAGTTTAATTGAATGTTTTGCACTGGAGAGTGAATAGACAAATTAACATATTTATTGATAAAGCTATTCTTGTTTGTAATACCAATAATATTGGTTTCTTGAGTCATAGGCTTCAAGGACAACTCTTTTGCTAAAGAAGTTGTTATAAATGAGGCTTGGCTGCCGCTATCAAGCAATGCCCTAACAAATAGTTGACGTCCCCTAACATCAAACACTTTGACTTTTACTGTAGGTAATAGCACCTGAGTCTCGAGGCTATTTGTGTGCAGAACAACCGATTGTTCTGAATCTGGATTGCTAGTTATATGCAGCAGGGTATTGTGGTCTTTTTTACAAATCTTACATTTAAAATGAAATCTGCAACGTCCTTTGTGATCATTGAGACAAATTGTACACAATTTGTGATTGTCAACGAACTTGATTCTTTCACCTTCCGTTGCTGTCTTAAACTTTGGACATTCAAATAGTAAGTGACCAACCCCATTACAAAACTTACATGTTTTGTTAGAAGTAGTTTTAGAAACTAAGTTAGAAACTTTTAACTGTTTTTTGGGTGAGCTCTGAGGAGCATCTTTTTCCCCAATTTCTTCAAATGCTAAAGCACGTTTTTCTAAAAAGGTTATGAACTCTTCTAAAGTTGGCAAAGTTTCTGGATTCCTATCAAGTTGAAAAGCTCGATTGGTATAATGATCCAGTTTTTTGGTTAAAATACAAATAAGTAACATATCCCATTGTTCGATGGGTTGCTTTAAATTTTTTATAGCATAGACTTGTTGTTGGACTTCCGAAATAAATGATCTTATAGAGAGTGCAGTACCCCTTTGCATAGAAGGCATGTCTAAAATATGATTTATGTGATTACAAATTAAGCGGGTCTCATTATCAAACCTCTTCTTCAACAAACTGAGAGCTTCCTTGTATGACTCATTGACAAGTGGTAAATTTATAATAACTGCTAAAGCCTCCTCTGACAAATATTTTCTTAAGTAAAATAGTTTTTGGACATCTGACAGTGACTTATTATTGTGAAAAATAGCAGTGAAAAGATCCATAAATGGAATGTATTTAGTGAAATCTCTGCCAGAAAAAACCGGAATGTCAATATTAGGCAATTTGGAATTTGCTACACTTGGACACTTTGAAACCTCTGTTTCTGACAAGGTCTTTAACCTAGCATCTAGCTTTGAAACAATAAGAAAATACTTTTCTTCTAAAGTTTCTACATTCTCCTTGTCATCAGGGTCGAGGGATAAAATGTCCAATTGTACCTTTTCATATTCACCCATGGTACTAATTAACTTTTCCTTTCTAGCTTGAAGCATCTCCAAAGAGGAAGATGTCAGGTTGATAGGGTCATTAATAAAGTTTTCAATACGAGTCACAATACCTTTAAGAAGTCCGCGTTGAGTCCTTAGCTTTTTTAAGCTTTCCATTTTGTAACGTAATCACTAAACCTTTTGGCGAACCACTATTGCCTTAGAACGCACTTTTCGACTTAAAGAGGCACTTATATTTAGCACTTTTCACACTTTTGTCGCACTATTTGGAGGGAATAGAACCGATCTTGGAAAGTTTATGTTTGTTTACTCTTGTCGAAACTCGAAGTAGATCGGTGACAGACTGTCATCGGCAGTGACAGTGACAGCAGCAACGTAGGAAGAGGAAAAATGGCCGGCTCGTTCCAGAAATCTCGAAAAATGGCCGTCCAAACCAAGTGGAATGAAATGAAAATTAAAGTGGGTAGGTATGGTCAGATAGCCACACCCATGCGCTGGATCGGTGAAGACTGCAGACTCCCTTCGTTTTGGTGATGCTTTCAGAGACAAAGGTCTCATGAAAACTGCAATGGGGCTCCAAGGGCGAGCAATAGCCTCGCGGTGCCCGGCACCAAATTGATGACGAGGTCGTAAAATGTGCGATTTTCTCGGTGATCTCGGAAAATAAAGACCTTCCGACACTTTTACCACGCCGGGCGTGCACGATTACGATACGTGGTGGTTATAGTAACGCGATTCACAACGCGAAAATTGAGACCACGTTTTTGCACTGAGGTTATGAGTTCACAAAAACCGCACTAAACCGCAGACTTTCACTTAAATCGAAGGACCACTAAACTGCATGTATAATAAAAGATGCAGTTGTTAAATTTAATTGGTTTATTCCATGAATACAAGTTTTAGTAATTTATAATAAACGCTGCGTGAGCGCCATCTTATGGAACAAGCAAAAGTTGCCAGTAGGCAGAAATTAAAATTACCAAAAACAATCAGTGTTACCACCGTGTGTTCACGTTTTACCTGAACACTCGTGAATCAATCCATTGGTGAAAACCGCAAGAAAATCCGTTCAGTAGTTTTGGAGTTTATCGCGACCAGACAGCGGAAGCGACTTCATTTTATACTATGTAAAGATGAATTGCCAAACTCAAACTTAATATAAATCATCGCATAAAATGTTTACTCTGACGCCGGGATCGAACCCGCGACAGTTGGGTAGCGGGTTCGCTGATCACTGAACGAAATAACAATCCACATTAGCAGGGGCCAATCAATGGGCATGTTGACTAATTTTTATTTTTTAGTCCGTCTTGTAGATTATTAAAAAATATTGGATTTTAAACACGTATTTTTTCTTTTTTTACGTAATCAAAAAATAACGGCGATATATTGAGTTGAAATTTCGCGTGACGTCACTATTCTGACAGTTTGTATGGCGGTTTTAGCGGTTAGTGACGTCACGAGCCCCTCACCCTAAACTTTAATGGGCTTTATCGCTGTATATTCTAATTTATTTGAAAAAGCAAAAAATACGTGTCTATTGCTTTTTTATTTTCTAACTGACGGACTAATTAGAATTTTGATTTTCAAAAGTAGTCCACATCCCCATTGTAGGTTCTTCAACATGATTTATAGCATCTGAAAAATGCGTCGTACAACAATATAGAATCCGTCCAACCTTCATAATATAAGAACGAATATCGGTAGGATTCCGTTTAACATCATTAGATATTTTGTTGATGCCGAAATCGACAGCGAGTTTGACATGGGTTGACGTAACAGATGACTGTCAAAGTAATTTGATAGGAGAAAAATTTATTATATAGATATGTAATAGCAAAATATTATGACTCGTAATGTGGTATCGTGACGTTTGTGGTCTCATGTTTTTTTTTTGTTTAGAATATAAAAATGTTACGTTCATTATTTTATGTTTGTGCTTTTCAGACGGTTCGTATTCCTGAAAGTACTGCTTGAAGTTTAAGTACTATAGGTACATTAAATGTTTTGGCCACTTTTTTAGATAATCTACCTACTAGAAAATGTAATTTTAATTACATTAAAACACTTCTGTTGTTAAAACACTACACTTACCTATATGTTCATAATTATACAACGTGTTAATGAATCAACTGAAAACCTGATACACCCCATTTAAAAAAATAAACAATAATATGATTAAATATATTTTGTGTCGAAAAAATTAATACTTTAAAAGTGATTCAACATTAGTTTGGAGGTGACCTATCTACGAAATTCGAAGCGCTACGCCCGCTCCTACCGGTTCGAATTTTTTTGCTGCGGGTGGCGTACGCGCCAGTTATTGTATTATAAATAATTTAGACATGGGCTAGTAAAAATGAAAAAATATAACCTATATTAAAACTTAATGCGATCGATTCACTAGTTGATTCTGAACAAACTACTGTCTAGTTTTCAGTTAATTAATTAACACGTTGTATAAGTTTGTATTTTTGTGTATGTAAGAATGGACTTATGTATGTATGTAGGTATGTATGTATAGATAATAATATCAGTCGTACCGCGTACAAGACTGCGATGCGACAACCCTTAAAAACTTTAATTGCCCGGTTACTATGTGGAGACGACTTCATCGGACCTCTGTAATATTACCTATAACTTTCAACTTATTCAATTGTTAACTTCAGCCAGTGCACAAAGAAAAACCATGGAAACAGCTCTTGATCTGCCTCACTTTGACCCGAAAACTTATAAAACAAAACAACGGTTGTTGTCAGGTGGAGGTCGTACCGAATACCTACACGTCGGGCGCATTATTCGATATTTCAATCACCTATCAGCAGCCATTTTGTTTTCCAAGAAACTAGTTTTCGAAGGGCAACCGTGTTTGATGTATAGATAGGGTATTGTAGATCTTGGGAAAATGGCCTTGGCGTTTCGCCATAACAAAAGAAGAAGTTATTTTAATTATCATCCTACTAAAACATCGTCGTTGGCACAATTAGATATTCTCCAGGGTATAAAAATCGAAATTCTAATTAGTCCGTCATTTAGAAAATTAAAAATCATTAGACACGTATTTTTTTATTTTTCAAATAAATGAAAATACACAGAGATAAAGCGCATCAAAGCTTAGGGTGGGGGCTCGTGACGTCACTTACCGCTACAAGCCGCCATACAAACTACACTAGTTAGTGACGTCACGCGAAATTTCAACTCAAAGTATCGCCGTTATTTTTTGATTACGTAAAAAAAGAAAAAATACGTATCCAATATTTTTTACTAATCTACATGACATAAAAATAATGAATCCGCGATTCTGTATATTGAATATTTTTAACCAAAAATGGGCAGGAGGCGATAAAAGAAGAGTAATATTTTTATGGTAAATTTTGCTCCTTTATATTCTGTGCCACGTTTGTGTGGGACCAACTCTAAAAAGAAGGTTTTCTATAACCTTCCTCTTCAAAATTAAACCATATTATGTATTTATTTTATCTTTTTCTTCTTCAATTATGGCAATCTATGGCGGTTTATCGCATTTAATTCTGCCAATGTACGTATTTTTAGCAATTAAAGTAATTATGGCGAAACGCCAATGACAGTGTAAGATTGTTCCCCAACATTAAACACGATTCTCTCTCGAAAACAAGCTTCTTTCTTGGAAAACAAAATGGCTGCTGAACGGTAGTGAAAATATCGAATAAATAACGCGACAGGCGTCCACTCGCTATGACCACCGGTCAACAACAAGTGTACCTTTATATTTTATTAAAAGCTTTTATTTTTTACTAGCTGTGTCCTGCGGTTTCACCCGTGGTAATTTCGAAGTTGCCGCGGAAATCCGGGGATAAAAAGTACCCTATGTCCTTCTCTGTACCCCTGAAAACGTGCAAGCTAAATTTCATCCAAATCAGTTAAGCCGTTTTTGCGTGATTGAGTAAACGTATGCGAGGATAAGAGCTCGAAAGCGCATTTTCATCCGACTTGCTTCAAATTTATCATCACTGCTCACCTCCTATGTGTCTTAGCGTTATGTTATATAGCCTATAACCTGCCCAGGAGTATGGACTACAATCGTATACCAAGTTTGGTTAAAATCCCTTCAGTAGCTTTTGACCCATGCATGCACATACAGACAGACAAAAAATTTACTGATTGCATTTTTGGCATCAGTATCGATCACCATTCATCCTCCAATATTAATTTTGAATATAGGTATATTCAATGTACAGAATTGACCTCTCTACAGTTTTATTATAAGTATAGAATAGATATAGATGACACTTGCCGGACGCAAATGTCACGTCTACTTTCACCAACAAAATTTACAACGTTGTACCCTAACTATTATATAATTTATTCAAGAGACACAATAACAGTTAATTATACCATCACAAAGCAATAAAATCTGCAATTCTATTTATTAAGAACGACTTCATTGTATATGTACGAAAGATTATGCGAAGGTCGGGCGAATAACAATTGGTTTAGACTCAAGTTATGTATCTTCTAGAGGTCTTATGTAGGCTGAAGCTGACTTGGAACCACGAAGGGTCTCTGTTGTGCCAACTGCCGAGAGATTAATTAGATTTATACCGAAATACAAAACGGTGTTAGGCTGCGAAAAGTCCGGTGGGAAAATTCACTATTGGATCATCTGGGGGTTTAGTTCGGCGATTTTTCTTTGGCGAGATGGGAGATATTGTGTGCAGGATGGATAATTTATGTTCTCTTTTTTTTTTCCTTGTAATTTGTGGGTAGATACGTGAAGCTATTGGGATCAGGCAAAAATAATTTTCTAGAACAAAAGACGGTTTTAACTAAACTTTGCCAGACCTATATTATATTCTCATTTGAAATATAAACATTAAATAAAGAAACAATTTTGTTTTACCATTTTAGAATATTAGTTTGGATCAAGGAGCCCCGATGTAATTAGCTCAAAATTGTGTAGTTTTAAAAATATTATACTTAAAACATAACTTGTGCTTAAAATAGTAGTCACTGAAGTGTTTTAATATCCACCTCTCGGATCCATCATCAGACGACATCCAGGATGCGAAATTTGGATGATCACGCAAAAACGGCTGAACGGATTTGGATGAAATTTAGCATGCACGTTGTCAGGGGTACAGAGAAGGACATGCAGGTACTTTTTATCCCGGAATTTCCGCGGGAACTTGAAATTACCGCGGGTAAACTGCGGGGCACAGCTAGTAATAATATAAAAAACCAAATATTTTCTCTTCATAATATTATAGTATAGACAAAATTACAAACACTTTAAGCGCCAAACACTAGTCGTTCTTCATCAAATCCCATCAAATATTTAACATTCAATTTGGTGCACAAATGGAATCAAATGGGAAATCAAACAATGACTTTTCAACGTATTTACTCAGGATGTTGGATAATTTGGAACGTCTTGTTGAACATTCACGACAGATAATCAATCGACTGAGAAAAGTACGATTACATATGTTTATCCTCACTGAGATACCTACTAAACTCTTATAAGGCACTCAATCAGCGACGGTAAAACGCTAAGACAATCTGACATAATATATTATATCTCACATATATTATTAATAGCTGTTTTCAGCGGTTTTTCACGATGATTTCCTGCTCTGTAGGTGCTCTACTCTTGTTGACGTGTGTGCAAAATTTCATGGTGTAAGTAGTTAAGGCGTGAAAGCGCAACAAACAAAAAATTAAACTCGCATTCGCATTATAGTATGATTTAGCAGAATCATGCGATTAGCAGAATAGGCTATTCGACAAATTTTTAGCCCGACCTGTAGATCCATAAAAAAATATTAGACACATATTGTTTCTTTTTTTAGGTAGGTAAGCAAAAAATAACGTACTTACGTACGTTGATTCGAAATGTCGCGTGACGTCACAAGCAGGTGCAGTTTTTACCTGCATAATAATATGACATTACGAGCCCCCACTTCCAAACTTTAAAGCGCTTTATCCAAGTATATTTTCAAATAATATACAATATGTCTATTTTTTTATTATCTAAATGACGGACTAAACAGAATTAAGAAAAAAAATTAGTCAAATAGCCTATAATAATATCTACTCACAGTGTTATCTGCCGGGCAATGGGCTACTTGACTAACTTTTTTTTCAGTCCGTCGTGTAGATTAATAAAAAATATTGGACACGTATTTTTTATTTTTTTGCGTAATCAAAAAATACCGGCGATACATTGAGTTGAAGTTGACGTCACCACCCGGTACAGTTTGTACGGGGCTTATACTGAATAATGACGTCACGAGTCCCCCACCCTAAACTTGAATGCATGCTTGAATCTATGTATATTTTCACTAATTTGAAAAAGCAAAAAATACTTGCCTATTATTTCCTTATTTTCTAACTGACGGACTAATTAAAAATTTTTATTTTCATACCCTGAAAAATACCCAATTTGTCGCTGCGATTTGTTGCAATCGCGGTTGGCATAATATGTATACAACGTGTTAATGAATTAACTGAAAACTAGAAAGTAGTTTGCTCAGAATCAACTAGCGAATCGATCGCACTATGTTTTAATATAGGTTATATTTTTTCATTTTTACTAGTCCATGTCTAAATTATTTATAATACAATATTGGGCGCGTACGCCGCCCATACAAAAAAAAAATCCAAACCGGTAAGCGCGGGCGTAGCGCTTGGAATTTCGTAGATAGGTCACCTCCAAACTAATGTTGAATAACTTTTAAAGTATAAATATTTTCGACCAAAAATATATTTTAATCATATTATTGTTTATTTTTTTAAATGGGGTGTATCAGGTTTTCAGTTAATTCATTAACACGTTGTATACGTATGTGCAATCAACCCGATGCTTGGGTTTTAATCCGATTAGAACCCGAAAGCCTGGATAAGTATAGATTATAGTTGATTTACACCTATAATATGTGTGTATATTAAAGAAAGAAAGAAACAAATAAATATCTATTTTATCTATGTGTAGGTACTCCCATTATTTACGCACTAAATGGAATTATGTATATACGGGATGTCCTGTTTATTTTTTCTGTTATATCCGAAAACCAAGAACAGATAAATAACTGTAATTATAACAAAACTAGTAGGTAAATAGGTCGTAAAACATGTACGTTTGTCCTTATGTATTTATATAGATAATACGCATACTAGCTGTGTCCGCAATTTTAGTGGATGAAATTCAACAATTTAAGCTTAAATAAGTAATTGCTTTTTTTTAAAAGAATAATTTAAAAGCGCAATTTTTTTTTTTAATACTCAAAAAACTTTTGTTTCCCATCAAGGTTGAGCCCTTGGAGGTTGAATTTAAAATCTATGAGAAAGGTATTTTAAAATGCTTTGCGGCATTCACAAAACCGCGACAAATATCACTGTGTAGAATTTAGCCATATTTTAGTGGCGAAACATGTTTTTCTTGATTTGACCTCTCGGATTATTATATATGTCGGAAATAGAAAGAAACAGTAGTAGCAGATAACGGCAGATAGTTATCTGCTATTGCAAAGAAAGCTGACTAACTGATGATGACAACATAACACAATGTAACTGAAGGCAGACATGACCGAGACTACTAGCTGACCAACACATTTAGAACGAACTAGAAACTATTACAATTAATCGCACCAACATAGTTAGAAGTTGTACAGCATACCAGATATCCGTAGGGAACACGGAGCAGTGCCTGGGACTTGCGACCCAGGTGTAGGTTTAATGGGGCCCCTTTACAATGCATGAACGCTCACCTCCACTGCCCGTGTTCCGACTTAAGCAAACCTCTGAAAACAATTAGATGACACAGCACACGTAATCACTATAGCCACGTAATCACTTGATACGACACTATAACTGCACTGAACCGATCACAAAATAACAATGAACCGTCGCTTACGCATACCCGCATTTTGTATCAAGTTCTAACAAAGACGAGTCGGGCAATGGAGTGGAGCGGGGGAACGAATTTTCTACAACCGCTATTCGACGGCGGGAAACAAACAGTTATTTTTAATGAAACTACCCTCTCGCCGACATATATATATATTAGGTGATACTAGCTGTTCCCCGCGGTTTCACCCGCGTTAATCTCAGAGATCCCGCGGGAATTTTGGAAAAAGAGGAGTCTAAGTTACTCCTTATAACATCAGTTATCTGCTTGTTAAAGCTCCGTTAAAATCGGTCCAGTCGTTTCTGAGATTAGCCAGAAAAAACACACAGACAGGCAGACAGGGAAAAATTTTAAAAATTGGTTTTTTGATGTAAGCACGGTATCTATAATATACATTCGCATACATTTAGTGACAAGCTTTTAATTCGAGATTACAAACAGACACTTCAATTTTATTTTTAGAATAGAATAGAACAGAATAGAACAGAATACACTTTATTGTACCTACACCAAAATAATGTTACAGTGTGTTAACAAAAACCAAAACTTATAAATAAAGGCATACAAAAGGCGGCCTTATCGCTTTACTAGCGATCTCTTGAAGACAACCTTTTTATTTATATGTCATGTCTTGATTTACCGAGACCCCCTTCTCCGACAGGTGAGATTGGGTGACATTCGGCTCGATCTCTCCCCTAAACGATATTTATTATATACAACGTGTTAATGAATTAACCAAAAACCTGATACACCCTATTTAAAAAAATAAACATTAACATGAATTAAATTAAAATTATGTCAAAAAAATTAATAGTTTAAAATTTATTCAACATTAGTTTGGAGGTGACCTATCTACCAAATATCAAGCGCTACGCCGGCACCTACGTGTCAATGACCGATTCGATTTGTTTGCCGTCAGCATACGCGCCAAACATTGTATTATAAATAATTTAGACATGGGATGATAAAAAAATATAACCTATATATATATATGGTGCGATCGATTCGTAAGTCGATTCTGTGCAAACTACTTTCTAGTTTTTAGTTAATTCATTAACACGTTGTAGTTATGGAAGTTCCCCGTCTCCTTGCGCCCGTTTGCTACCTTAAAGAAACATACTGTATAATATAGATTGAGCATCGCTCGAGACGAAGTGAGTGGACCAACACAGATGCATAAAATATATAGACGGAAACGTCGTCTTTGGGTAGATTAATTAATTTATTTGTACTGCCAAAAGCACTCGGCGTAGTTTGCAGTTGGCCTAAAAACAGAGGGGAAAACAAGTGTATTTACTCATGACAAACAAAAGAGACACTTCTGTTACATAAAGATAAGGCTTCTTTTGTCTTTTTCGGCAAAGGCGACGCGATTCTTAAAGAATCTCTTTCTTTATTTGGACGCCATAGTTTTCTTTATATGGATGTACCTACTAGCTGTGCCCCGCGGTTTCACCCGCGTGAAACGTTTTTACATGACGACTTTTTTCCCGACATCCGATTTAAATTAAACAAAGCCTATATGTTGCTCCAAGCTTAGTTTAACCTACCCGTGAAAACCGCCTGAAAATCCGTTTAGTAAATTCGAATATTATCGCGAACAGACAGACAAAATAATTCTAAAAACTTTTTTGTGCTTAGTTAGTCTTCTTTTATCGACCCTTCTCAATTTTCGGTAAAAATATTCAATCGCGGATTCACTGATCGCTGAAAATATTGAGTTTTGTCTAAAGTGAGTTTTGTATAAAGACAAAAAAACCTATTCACCCGCGTGAGTTTTGGGATTACCGCAGGAACTCCAAAGTAGCCTTATTTCCTTCTTACAACCTCAGCCAATTAGCAGTGGTAGTCCCGTCAAAATCGATCCAATCGTTTCGGAGATTCACCCGCGTGAGTTTCGGAATTCCCGCAGGAACTCCAAACGTCATGTATTCTTCTCATTACAATAACAAACAGAACAAAAGAAGAATTTGCGAGATTGGTCTTGCCGTTCACGCGTGGTGCCGTGACCAAGGGAAATATGGATTCATTTTTATATTATTAGATAAATCGCATTGTATATTAGTGGATAAATAAAAAAATAAATAAAAAAAACTTCAAGCGAAAATCCAGACAGCCGCGGATAGCAACTTTATTACTTTGAGATATAAAAGAAATATATTTTGTATGAATGCCATGCCAATTATCTTTTATAGCCAGTGTGGTAAATACCTCTTTGCAAAACTCAGCAGACCTACTTTTGAATATTTGCTAAATTAGGTTATTCATCGCAAAAATACTTCAATATTTGAGTTGGCGATCGTGACTTTAGAAATGTAGAGAAAGAGAAGGCTGCCATGTCTTTGTAAATTTGTATAAAAATCTGACTCAACTATTTATTAGGCTAGATCAGCCCAAATAGCGTAAAAAGTATTTTTAATACCTTGTCTTAAGCTAGATTATTATGTAATATAAGGTATAAACATCTCGTGTCAGTGTTTACTATCGAAATCTTCCGAAATGCCTTGACTGATTTTTATGTAATTTTTTGTGTATATTTGGTAGGTCTGAGAATAGGTCGTAGGTTATTTTTTATACCCCTTGATAAGGGGGATTTTTTTTGAGCCAAACTTTACTTTGTAGTTCCTGGGTATATATATATTATAGTATAAATGCGAAAGAACCTATGTCTGTATACCTATCACTTTCACGCCTTTACAAGTCAACTGATCGAAATAAAACTTTACACCTCATAATTCCCGCGGGACCTCCAAAATTATTACGTTTGAAACCGCAGGGTACAACTAGTAATGAACATTTTTAATTGACTTCCAAAAAGGAGGAGGTTATATGTTCGATTGTATGTATGTTATTTTCCATACATACAATATGTGGCCTGCTACGAAAATCTATATATATACCTACCTAGCAGTAGTCATTCACTTTGAATAGTGAAAAGATCTATCTACTTCTCCGTCACCGAGGATATTCGAAGACCATTCAGCACAGTTACCCATCATAAATCGTAACTAATATGTCTGTAATAGATATAATATACCTACAGGCTGTGTCAGGGTTCCCTTTCTAGCGGCAATAGATTTTGGTCAGCGTCTATGTAGGCAAATTGATACAAAGCGAATGCTTCTATTAAGGATGTTATAACGGAGGTAGTGCATATCGGAACTAGGGTTGCCACCCGTACTATATTATATATTATCGTACTATATTTCAGTCAATTTTACTATACCTTAATATATATAAATCACGTGTCACGTTGTTTGTCTGAATCTGTTTTTTTTTTCATGAAACTACTCGATTGACCAAAAGGTCTCCAAATCACATCCACTGATTTTCAAACAGATTTTCAGTCTGGGTGTTACCTGCAATATGATAGGTATGAATATGTTTACGAGTGCTGTCATGTTATCTTGTATAATAGTATAAACTACATCAACTAGATACTTGGTTATTGCAATACAATTAATTTGCTATTAATAGTCCTTTAAAGCAGTAAATAATGCAGTTAATCCGATCGTGTAATGAGTTCGGAATCGGGCTTCTGTGTCTTATGACAATAAAGTTACCAGTACCTATATACCTAGGTGTTGAAGCACAGGGGCAATAATAATGTTGCCACTATTCCACTTTACCCCCGTCAGGATAGGTGTTTCCCTCAGCAACTAAAGTGACTTGAACGTAACGTTCATGTCTTTGTCAGGCCGTAAATATGTACCATCGTTTCTTAACGAGATGAAGCGAACAAGCTTCTAATAATGTTTAGAGACTTAATTTTAACTTACACGTTTAATATTCTCAAACGGATAAGTGTTACCATACAATGTGCCAAATAAATAAAAAATATCTTCATATTATTTTCATGAATACACTTATAGTTTTTTCGTTTATACTCACTTAATAAAAAACTACCCCAAAACCCTAAAATCGATTATATATAGTTTCTAAAAAAATCAAGTGTCTACATAGTGACAAAATTCCTAGAGAGAGTGGAAAACTGACATCTTTTTTTTTTAATTTTTCAATTGGTCAAAAAGTGCTGAGGTTTTTAAAAATACGCTCCAGTTAGCTACTAGTTGTCAAATCAGTAGAGACTCAAATAATGACTGATAAAATTTTTAACGTTTTCCCGCAATATGAAAATCGAAATTATATTTAGTCTGTCTTGTAAATTGAGTTGAAATTTCGTGTGACGTCACAACTTGCTATAAACTGTAGCACGGCGTGACGTCACGTGATATTTCAAATTATATTATATTATTATAAAAAAGTCCTGGCTGTTCCTCGCAGAACCCGCGTTAATTTGGGAGTTCCCGCGGGAATTCCGGGCCAAAACACTGGAGAATAGTATCATTATAATGTAATTTAAATCTAAAGTTTTTAATTTTGTTTTGTATTTTGTTGAAAACGTAAAATAAATAAATGATACATACATACGAAAGAAAAAAAAAGAAAAAAAAATTCTTTCGTATTTCTTTCATATCTACAATTGTTTGATAGGATGTGAAATTAAATTTATTCTATGAATATTCACAAGGATTTCTATTTCCTTTGTATTGATTTAAAAATTAGAGAGATGACTAGCACTGTAATGAATGCATTTAATACTTGAGATCATATTTTATCATTATTTTCCACCAGATAGTACCTATATTGTTCAAAGACTAAATTTGAAACTATGGCAAATTATGCACAATGCACATCGCAAGTAGTATAGCGAATTCGTTTCATAGAAGTTTCTCGACTTTCTCTCTACACAAAGAAGTTTCACGATGCAAAATAGGACCAACACGTTGCTGGATTCCTATATAACTTATACAATGAAAAGCCGAATTGAATTTGAAATTGTCTGGGGAGTGCCCAACCTCGGTATTGGCAATTTGTTAATATTATCATTTCAACACCAGTTCGGTGTTGTTTATTGTTTAGATTTATTATATTACTAGCTGTGATTTACCCTCGTTAATTTCAGAGTTCACGCGGGAATTCCTTTCTATATACCACTGGCAAAGTGTATGCACATGGTGACCGGTTGAGTGGTAACAAACAAACAAACTCATTTTCTCATTTACAAATCCTTACAATAGGCATGTTGACAATTTTTTTTTTTTAAGTCCGTCTTGTAGATTATTAAAAAATAATGGACACGTATTTTTTTCTTTTTTTACGTAATCAAAAAATAACGGCGATATATTGAGTTGAAATTTCGCGTGACGTCACTATTCTGACAGTTTGTATGGCGGTTTTAGCGGTTAGTGACGTCACGAGCCCCTCACCCTAAACTTTAATGCGCTTTATCTCTGTATATTTTAATTCATTTAAAAAAGCAAAAAATACGTGTCTATTGTTTTTTTATTTTCTAACTGACGGACTAATTAGAATTATGGTTTTCAAAAGTAGTGCACATCCCCATTATACGGAGTTCAAAAAATTTTAAGATTTACAAACTTCATCCGAGCAAAAGCAGGCGTATAGCAATAGCTCATATTATTGACGTCGGGTAATAAACTCTATGGAACTCATTTATGTTACAATACGAATGTAAATCCATCTACTCGGAGACAAACAAACAGCTACAGATCGTAAAGTTTTATGTATACATGTGTCATGTCTATTAAAGTGACGTCACGGTGTAAGTAGGTAGTATGTTAGGCACTATGCAAATAAAGGTGCTTTATATCTCAGTACCCTTTGCATTCCGGCACATTAAGGAGATCCCGAGGGAATTACGAAATTAAAGTAGATCGAACAAGGGAAGTGAATAGTCATTAATTAATAATAATAATAATAATAATAATAATTCTTTCCTCCTCTTGAACCTCTTGAAGGTATGAATGAGCATTATTGTAGCGTATTGTGGCTTTATGTATTTTATTATCAATGCCTAACTTATTTATGATGAAATTCCCTTTATACCCAATCTCACTTTTGTGGTTACCAAGTGTTGAAGATAATATATCCTTTTCCTTCTGTTGTTCGCCTTGGTTACATAAATTAAATTTTGACCAATTGATTGTAAGCGTACATTGATTGTTATTATCTTTATCAAAATTAAGTGCAAATTATGTATTTTTAAAATAAGATAATTTCTTTGTATCATAATTACGAGGGTGAGCGTTAATATCTGCAACACAGTTTTTAACTAAAGCAGGTATTAACGTTCTAACCTGTTTTTGTACTTCTACTTTGTTCAAATAAAGAATTATTATTATTATTATTAATAGTCATTAATTAATCGATAAGAATATTTTTACGTTCATTTTTTTTTCATATTACTGAAATGAAATATTCGTATATTTTATCCAGTCCCTTTGATTTTTATCCGAACAGCGAATAAACGTATTAAAGAAATAAATAAATTGCCTCAGTATAAATCCGATCGTGCAATATTTTTTGCATTATTCAAACGACATAATTGAGAAACACAATCATTTCATAAATGAAATTAATAACTTCAGACGCTTTTTCTTTTTCTTTCTTTTATTTATCTTCAACGTTCCTAGTTTTATTACGAAACTAGCGGTTCCCCGCGGCTTCACCCGCATTAATTTCGGAGTTTCTGCGGGATATCCAAGATAAAAAGTTGCCTGTGTCCTTCTCTGTATCCCTTGTACGTAAAATTACGTGATGATCGGTTGAGTAGTTGAGGCGTGAAAGCATAACAAAAATAAGGCTTCAACAAACTCACTTATCAGTAAGGACGTGCAGTTTTATTCTATACCTAGCTACTAATAGTTTTATTTTCTGCTACATCATAGTAATTTAGTAAATTATGCTAGGTTTGTAAGATAAAAGACTTACGGTCGAAGTTGATTCTGTACCAAAAACATCAAAGTATCCATTTTCTTTTCCCAAACTCCGCGAAAATGGATGAATTCAACAGAAATATTATTTTATTTCACGATCGTAGCCTAACATTATTCGTACTTCGTAAGGGGAAGGTACAGATAGCAAAAAATAACTCTGTGATGAAAAAACACTTCAATATTAATGGTGCCTACTGAATTCTGTTTTCTTTTTTTTCCAAAAAAATTCGATTTCAATTGTGCCAATACGAAGCCTGGATAAAAACAGGCATTCAATTAAAATTTAAATCGCAACCTTGCATTCTGACCATAGTCAATGCCTATAGCTGACATGTTTTTGTAGTAAATCTAATTCATTTGGAATTTTGAGAGTAAAATTTTAGCAGGCAACGGAAGTGACACGCATAAAGCCAACAGAAGTGTTCTGTTTGGTTGTAAGATGTTTGAAAACGACTTTAATTTTTATTAGCTGTGCCCCGCGGTTTCACCCGCGAGAGTTTCGGAATTCCCGCTGGAACCACTTTTTCTAAAAGCCTAAGTTACTTCTTTTAACATCAACTATCTGCCAGTGAAAGTTCCATTAAAATTGGTCCAGCCGTTTCAGAAATTAGCCGGAATAAATTTTCAAACAGATGATAGATGTATAGATGTATAGATATTTATGTATATGTATAGATTTAGCGTTAAGTTTTTTGATGTCTTATGAGTCTAGATTGGTCGGTTTGAATATATAAAAAAAAACAGGACAGGGAAATGGTAGCAGTTTTTTTTTGTCAACTGTACTTTTATATTTCCTCCGTCGGCCTACTATAATTTAATGTCGCCCACTAAGAGCAATGGTAAGGCTTCCAATCTGTTTACAACCTTTTTAGGGTTCTGCAACAATAACTTTTTCAATCGCGAAAAAAATTGCTTATCGTTGATAAAAACAAATTGCTGGGTTGTACTTCTGTTTCTGTAGTGAATACTAATATCATAAAGAAATTGTTTTTAACTTTGTTTTTATGTTGTTTGACAATTCTGAAACTAAGAATCTAGACACGCGGGCGCGTGTCAAGCCGAAGTTCTCAAACTGACAGAACTGGCGAGCCACACCGTGTGTAATATTACACGAACCATTTGGAGCCACTTTTCACCCCCCCATAATTCAAAAACTATTTAACATAAACATGTCAAATTTGGCTCATATATTAAGACTCGCGAGATAAACATGTGCTCCAAATTTCATAAGCACACCTCATACGGGCTTTTAGATATTAACGTCCAAAAATCGTGATTTTTATCACTGACTGACCTATAGACCAAAATTATAACCGACTTCCAGATGACCTAGGAACTTGATATTTGGCATCAAGGTAGACTTTTAGGCGTAAACAAAGGAAAAAATCTGAAAACTGGAAAAACTTAAAAAAAAATGATAATTATCAATAATTTAAGTTTTTAGATTTTTCCAATCAAGAAGGTAATATAACAAAGTTAAGTATTGTAGTATGCAACTGGCTAATCAGAATTTTTAAATATTCTTAATGTTGTATTTTACGTCACTCCATTAAACTGAGTCAAACATTGACAATTAATACTTTCGTTATCAGCACGAATTTTTCTATGGTTTATACGTATAAAACTAGCTATTCTCAAGTTAAAAGTAAATCAGCGTTTGTTTTACGTACGACGTAATACATATATAATTTATGAATATCTGTGAATATTTTCATCAGTTCACGGAAATATCCATTACATATTATTCACATTTGACAAAGAAAGCTCTGTATGTAAAAATGATGAATAAATAATTATTTTTCAAGAATATAACTGCTTCTGGATAGAGACGGTTATTTGGCTCTTTCGTCCGCCTACGAGTGCGACGTATAATCCTCGAACAGAAACTGTACAGGTACTGTCTAGATGATTTTGACTCCAATATAGAGATATACATGTAGGCGAGTTTCCTGAGCGACATAGGGTAGGGTAGGGTAGGGGTTTTTATCCCGGAATTACTAAGGAAACTCGAAAATTAGCGCGGGTAAAACAGCGGGCAACAGCTAGTGTGCAATGAAATTGTATATTGTGCAATAAATTTTTGACCTCCTCAAAAATTTCAGGCTGCGACAGTACAGAAGAATCTCGTTACATTAACGGCATAATCCAGCAATTCTTCTTACTTGGAATGGCAACATGGATTTAAAAGGCAGCTGTATAATTGCAGTCATGTACACTGTGCAAGATTTAGCCGATATAGGCAAAGTTATGGAAGATGCTTCAATAGCTGCGATTCTACTTCGACTTCTAGGAGGCTTAGGTCCTCAATATGCTCCTTTATGCGCATGGTGACGTAATATATCGTGCTACTGGAGTTTGTTGCGCAGCTTTTTCTCTTCAGCCATAGCGCTAGGAAGCTGTGAAGGGTGGATATTTTATGGGTGCTGGCTGCTCTCATAATAACTGTAATTTTATTGACGTTGTGACGCCCTATGAGGCTTAAAAATTTATTTATATTCGAAAAAGCATTTTAAAGATATATGTATAATGTATTATAACATAATACACTATATGTATAATGTATTATGATATAATACACTATAAAACTTAAGTTGAAATGTATTTAAAGTATTGCGAGTTGTTAAACTCACAATCTAAATTTTGTATGATTATTGATGTATAATTCATAAACTAAAATGAATAAAGTAATTATTCATATGAAATAAAATGTTATAAGGTAATAAAATTCATAAAACGTATTTCATGTTAACAATTTATTGACATAAATCAAGATAATATTCTTTTTACTAGACGACAGTTTATGGTTTATGTCACACAAGAAAGGAGTCCATAACATTCGTCCCCCCTCATATTTCGGTGATGAGACGTCGAGGCGGTCTCGTCACTCGCTGGCTACGGCGCAACGGCGTTGGTGTAGAAGCTGCCTCTGATGTGGGTGCCACTGCCGCTTGGTTGGAAGGGCCAGCGGATTGAGGCGTTGGTGTAGAAGCTGCCTCTGATGTGGGTGCCACTGCCGCTTGGTTGGAAGGGCCAGCGGATTGAGATGGTTGAGCGGAGGGACCAGGGGACGAATCAGTTGTTGACCCAGGTGTTGTGGGAGATATTGTTGCAGGTGTCCCACTCTCCGGAATGGTGTTCATAGATGTTCGCGGAGATAGTGCCCTATGACGTATGTGATCTGCATGCCGGCGTATTTCTTTTCCTGTTGGTGTTGTGATAATATATGAATATCTGCCTTTGCGTGCAGCCACTGACCCCGTCTGCCACGTTTTTTCCTGTCGTGTTCTAACATAAACAGGATCACCTGGTGTGTAGTTAGGTGTACCAGACGACTCAATATTGGCCTGAATTTGTTGATACTGCAATTTTCTCCGTTTATCAGGCTTGATGTTGGATAGAAGACAGTTCAGTTGTCGGCCAAACATCATCTGTGCTGGTGACTTGCTAGTGGTGGTATGGGGTGAGTTTCGGTATGTAAATAAAAACTCCTTCAGACGTCTAGAAATGTTTCCTTGAGTTGATGCCATTCTTGACTTGAAGGTCCTTACAAACCTTTCGGCCAAACCATTAGTACGTGGATGATAAGGTGAGGAGGTAATGTGTAAAATGCCATTATTTTCACAGTACTCTTTGAACTCAGAGGAAGTAAATTGTGGGCCATTATCAGAAACTATTATACGTGGTAAGCCAAACGTGCAAAATATGTCATCCAAGGCTGAACATAAATTTCTTGTTGTAGTTCGTTTCATGGCCTTTACCTCTACCCATTTTGACAGAGCATCACATACCACAAGCCAATAATGGTCCTCAAAAGGTCCAGCGAAATCGATGTGTATTCTTTCCCATACTTGTTCGGGAATAGACCACGAATATACAGGTAGTTCCGGATTGTGTGGTCGGTTTGTCTGGCATCCTTTGCACATTTTTACATGGTTGTCAATGTCCTCGTCCAGTGATGGCCACCATACATAAAATCTAGCTAATGCTTTCATGGCTGCTGTTCCTGGGTGACCTTGATGTAAGTAAGAAAGGACTTTTGCTCGCAGACATTCCGGTATAATCATTCTTCCTTGCCACAAAAGAATTTTATTTTCTACAGAAATTTCGTTTTGTTTTCTAAAATAATGTTTCAATTCATTATTAACCTCACTTTCTCGCCAGCCTGTATTTAAAAATTGTACAACTTTTGATAGGTTTGCATCAGTGGCAGTACTTTTCTTTAGAAGTTTTTCAGTAAGATGAAGGTCCGAAATTCTGGTTGTCACAAGACGTGATTCTATCCTGTGTACTGCGCGTTCTATTTTAGAAGGGTTCGCGTCCGTGTCAGGCAACCTTGAAAGGCAGTCTGCCAAAATATTTTGTTCCCCTTTTCGGTAGCATATATCATAATTATAGCTGCCAATAATCAAAGCCCATCTTACAAGTCGATTGTTGGCGACTTTAGGAAGGTTTCGTTGGGCACCTAGTATATGTATTAGGGGTTTATGATCAGTAACCAATGTGAATTTTGTTCCGCGTAGATATTGATCAAACTTTTTAATACCAAAGAATATAGCAAGGGCTTCTCGATCAATAACAGAGTATTTAGTTTCAGCTGAGCGTAGTTTCCTTGATGCAAAAGCGATAGGTTCTTCGATGTCCTTGTTCTTGTGGAATAATACCGCCCCCAAGCCCTTCTCTGATGCATCGCATGCTAAGAAAAGAGGTCTGTTTTCGTCAAAAGCTATTAGAGGCTTGGAAGTAGCGATACAAGATTTAGTTGCTTCGAAAACGTTACTTTCGTGCTTTGTCCAACGCCATCGTTGTTTGCCGCTAGTTAATTCATGTAAATCTGCACAGATTCCATGTAAATGTGGTATGAACCTTTCGTAAAAGTTTACCAGACCAAGAAATGATCTTAATTCTTTTGGATTAGATGGTTCAGCAGCTTTAGTAATGGCGTCAAGTTTCTTTTTCATGGGTCGTATGCCATTTTGGTCTATTGTGTGCCCAAGGTATTCAATCTCATTCTTTAAAAATGAACATTTTTTTAAATTTACTTTAAGACCTGCTTGCTGTAACCGGTCAAAGACAAGGGATAAGGTTCGTAGGTGTTCTTCCTTGTCTCTTCCAGTGACAGCGATATCATCAAAATATATGGCTACATTAGGGATGTCAAAAAGTAATTTATCTAGGTAATGTTGGAAAATTGATGGGGCTGTAGAAATACCAAATGGCATCCTATTGTACTGGAAGTAGCCTTTATGTGTAGCTAGTGTTAGGTATTTCTTCGAATCAGGAGCAATTTCAAATTGAAGATAGGCGTCTTTGAGATCAATTTTTGAAAAGATCTTGCCTTGTGTTAGTTTTTGTCGTAGTTGATCAAAAAGAGGCACGGGGTGTAAATGTTTTATCAAAACAGGGTTAAGGGTGCTTCTGTAGTCTCCGCAGATCCTTATATCTCCATTTGGTTTTACTACGTTAACTGTTGGGGTAGCCCATTCGACTGGTGTCAAGTTGGGGTCTATATTTTCTATGATTCCTTCAGAAATGAGGCGATCCAACTCTAACTCGATGTTTCTTTTCAGACCAAATTTGATAGGTCGTGCTGGTAAATGTACGGGTTCTGCTCCTGGTTTGATATGAATGTTCACTTGATATCCGTTGACTTTTCCCAGTTTTCCATCGAATAGCTGTGCATAATTATGTATGATTCGTTCAAGTGACAAAGGGGTATGACCTTTGATGGAATAAACGGCCTTGGGGAATTCCATCCCAAATGATTCACTCCATTGTAATCCGAAAAGCATTGGGTTAGCATTCTTCATGACCACTACAGGTAATATTCTCTGTTCCCCCTCCACTTCAACTGTAACGTCTGTAAGTCCTTTTGATTTAAGTTTGTAGTCGCAGTATGCTTTAAGTTTAGGTGCTTTTGTAAGGAATGGGGTTCCTATTTTTTTCCAAAACTGGGTGCTGATAATAGAATATGTAGAACCTGGGTCCCAATCCATTGTACAATTTTGTCCATTGATAATGACGTCAATCCTTTTGCAATCTCTGCTTCGTTTATTAGTTACGTTACACAAGTAATCGTTGTCTTCCTCACTACTGTCTGAAGAACCGTTCGATGATGAGCTGCTTTTTGTTATCCTTTGTAATTTACGTCTAGTTTTTTGTAATTTTCTTTGTACTATATGTGCTCGTCTTGTTTTAATGCAGCAACTTTCGAAGTGTCCATTTATTTTGCATTCTTTGCAAGTATGATTTTTAGCAGGACAGTTCGTAGTATCATGTTTATCCTTGCCACAACGGTAGCACTGATCTGAATGTAATTCACGATGATTCTTGTCATCGGTGTAACATTGAGAATTAGACGCGCGTGTTTTTTTGTTAATTCTCTTAACGCTCGTAGATGGTGTATCATGTTCGGCTTGTTCGCGGGATTGAGCGACAGCAAAAATCTGTGTGAATGTAACTTCACTTGTCATTCCTTCGTTTATTTCCATTAGATCAGGCCATTTCTGTTTCAAGTCTGTCTCTAACTCAATATGATTCAGGCCCGTTGCGAATCGATCTCGTAGCTGTCGTTCTAATAAGTTGTGATCATATCCACAATCTTTGCTCAAATCCTTTAGTCGATTAGCGTAATGTTCCATTGATTCATTTTTCTCTCTCGTGCAGCTCCAGAACTCTGTCAGTGCTCGATATCTGGTTCTTTTTACGCGATAAAGGTCTAAAAGTTTCTTACTTATGTCTATGTATGTGCTCGATTCAAATTTAGGTGTTAAACCTACTTTTACTTCTCTGAATATGTCTGGCGTAAAAGAATTCAATAGTAAATCCCTCTTCAGGTTATTGTCGTTAATGTTATGTATTGTGCACTTCGTTTCAAAAAAATCGATGTAATCTTCTACTCGACAGCTATCAGGGTTAAATTTGTCCAAGTTAAAATTTTTGAAAATACTCATCTTGTTTGATGGTTGCTGTGATGTGGATGCGCTCGTCACGCTGTCCTGTGTTGTCGTCGCTGATTCCGTGATGGAACTCGTTGGCGTTACCAACATTGACAAAATTTTTGTTATTTGTTCCTGTTGTGTCTGTTGGACACTTAAAAATAGTGCAAATTGTTCGGCATCCATCTCGTCGCCAATAATAAAATTCATAAAACGTATTTCATGTTAACAATTTATTGACATAAATCAAGATAATATTCTTTTTACTAGACGACAGTTTATGGTTTATGTCACACAAGAAAGGAGTCCATAACATAAGGTATATTGTAATAAGGTATATTAACCGTGTGCTTGGTTTCAGATGTAACGGTGATATCGACTTGTACCCCCCAACCCCCCGCATACCCCTCTCAAACAAGACGTGAACGCACCGCCAGTATCCACGCGGGCGGCTGAGACGTGAAGTGGCATCGGCGCGGCGGGCGGACGAGCGAGTCGAGAGGCTACGCGTCGCGCGTAGAGCGCGTCGCGTATACAACATTAAATGTTGTTAAACGAGTTTGGTGGTGGCTCGAATATAGATTTGCATTATTATGCTTATCTAAATATTAAGTTAACATAGAGTGTTGACAAACGAGTTTGGTGGTAGCTCGTATACAGATATTGTATTATTATACAAATCTAAATAATTATATTGGAGTCTCACGTGAAGGTCTTAGATGAGAATGCCGACGACCACTTTCACAATAAAGATGATGTAGTTGGGAGTTCGAACGAGCTTACGTACTTAGTGACTTGTCGCTCTGTACGGAAGCCTTGTCAACGCGCTCGACGTCCGTTAGGATATCTTGTGCGAAGACAAATATTATTATGAGGAAGGCTTTCGGTGTGTATGGATTGTAATTTTATTGTTATTAAATTATAATTCATCACATCTTATCGGCTCGATGCATACGTGTATTTTCAATTTATTGGAATTTACAACGACGATGAACTCTAATCCTGAGCGGTTAGACGTCGCGCGTCGCGAGCGTAAGATAACGTGGAGAGGTAAAAATCCGCGCCTTGAGTTGTCTTCGCCGTGACGGGTTTCGTTGTGCACGTATTGTATCTTGTCTATTGAATAACTACGCCTTCCGTGTTATTCAAAAACTATCATCGACTATGCGGCTGACTGGAGACGCGGGATCGCTTCCTACACCAAGGGAGTGTTGAACGCTCTTCTTTCAAGATAACATTACTTTCTTTTTTTTACAAACATAATAATTATAGTCAATGCGCTTTGTGACTTTGTTACGTTGTGCAGAGACTATGGGATCGGCTGTGGACGACCTAGTCGTTAACGCTTGATCTCGGTAAACAGTTGTGTTTTTCAACACGACTTGTTTATCAAAATAAACGAGTGCTGAGTGGGTGTTGTACGAGGACGAGTTGTGATCCAATCAATTGGGCTTCGGCCTTAGCTACGTGTAGCTACTATAACACAAATTGACCGACTGAAGTTATGATGTCCGGCGAGACTGGTCTCATACACTTATATTTGAATTATTGGGATGGTGTTGAGGTCGCGGTACTATCCGCATTACGGCCTCGGTCTTCGGGCTGACACGTACCCAGGGGTCTCGGCACCGCCGAATTATGACCTCCAACGATTGCTGCTGATACGGGACGTACAGTCTCATATAGCTGATTCATCCTTTAACGGATGTCGGTTATGCATATTTGGAGAACTCTCTACCTTGTGCAACACAGGTGGGGGGGGGTGGTATCTGCTTATGAGCAGGTGGATGATCATCACCGTGGGTAGCGCAGGACGGGGCTATTCCACCTCTCGCTATGTAATAAACTTGTTATGTAGTGAGAGCCATTGTAAATATTCCTATTGGAATATCAAGTTGATTATAAATAAACATCGTATGGGAGGTGTTCTATGAGCATCATATTCCTATCTTAGTATCCGAACACTACTAGCGTCGATAGACGTAAGTTAGTGATTATGTGTACCACTGTAATATGGATACCGTCTTTGGAGTCTCTCTGCTTCCGGGCTAACAACACTATTAACGCACAGACGTTAAATAAATGTACAGTGTAGTCTCGCACTTAAAAATAGAACCGTTCGTGTAGAGCGAGTTCATATAAAGATCGAGTGTCACCCAACTCAAACGCAGTTGGGTGTACTAAATATAAATATATTTCAATAGAAATATTATGTACAAATAATAAAAATATAATGACTAAATAATTGATGGTTGTTTTATTCAATTAATACCTAAGTCCAACCTCGACCCATTATAATAATGCGGATAGGATGATGACGGAATCGAATCTCAACCTAAAAGAACTGGAGTCATTTAAAACACAACGTAAAACTGGGTCTAACTATTAGACGAAATTGGCCAAAATAAAATGTTCAACATCTTTGATGTTGTTCATAAATTGATGAAGGAGGGTGAAAGTTACAACGTCAATAAGATACACATTATTGGCCAAATTTGATTAAACGATTTGACTATGACTTTGATTTTGACTTGTCGCAAAAGAATTGATGAAGTAAAGTCCGATCTCTTTTATCATTTTAGAAATAAAAAATAGTGTCACTTGGTTGTCTTGTAGATGATACGAAGTTCACCGGGTCTTCTAGTGTATTCTTTTAGTGTCGTCTTCGTCTTGATCGTCTTAAATATTAATTATTTACGGTACCTACATTGTACAATGAGTCGTACAATCGAATTACTGGTGGGTGACACTTTTACGTTACACCAAATTATTTACGTTGGACTTTCCAGAGTTAAAACCTTAGATGGAGTACATTATCAATTTAGATCCAAGTCAAATCAAGGCACAAGAGAGCTCTATTGTAGAGTACAACCGCCTGCGCACGTCATACCGCCCTAACTTGGCCAAATTAACTATAAACAAAAAACGCGTAAAAAAAAAAAAACGGATACTGAATGTGCAATTCACTCAAACATTTTAAACGTCCAAGAAAATACAGAAAACACAAAAAAGATAGTTTTACCACGGAAACGCAGAAAAATAAACTAAATTGACAAAAACCATTTTAAGTAGGTACCTACTAATAATTTCTGTAAAAAGTTTTTCTTTTCCGATTCATTTATCCATTTCTGTTAATATACAATAATATTGTGACCTATATATCTAGACACGCAGTAGCGTGTCAAGCCAAGTTCAGGCTAACAGAACTGGCGAGCAGCACCGTGTGTAACTTTTGACCCCGTCATAATTCAAAAACTATTTGACATAAACATGTCAATATGAATCACGTATTCTCAAATAGAAGCTCTGATTCTTCAATCGTTAGTACGTCACGCGATAGGAGCGATGCAGGATCAGGGAAAAAAAATATAATCGTTTATACAGGTGCTGTCTGTCGACAAGAGTTGTAGTGTCATGTCTCCAAAATATTTTACTGCATGCGGTGTTTTCTTTAAATGTAAGCAAAATTCCTTTTTAATTATAAATGTAACTATTTTTATTCGTGTTTGTTTTATTTATTATTTGATCTATTGAATCTAGACACGCTGTAGCAAATACGGGCTTGGGCTTGGAGGGCTTGTTCGGTAAAATTCACGACCGAAAAGTTCCTCACCGAAGATTGGTCAATAATATTTCTGCTACCAATGCTCGATTGGGCACCATATTTGGTGAGTAGTCTCTCCCGTAGTTTGCACATTATTGACACCGCCCGGGTTCGGTCACTGTGCCTGCTGGTCACTGCTATATATAGCTGTATATTTTCTCTGTAGGTACCTCACCTTGATAACGTGTAGGTGGTATGCAAAATTCAATGTAGTTTCTTCCGCGTTAATTTCGGAGTTCCCGTCGGAATTCCGGGATAAAAAGTATCCTATATCCTTCTTTGTACCCCTGACAACGTGTAAGCAAAATTTCTTTGTAATCGGTTGAGCCGTTTAGCCGTGAAAGCGTAACAAACAAACAGACAAACAAACTCACATTCGTATCTATAGTAATATTATAAAGAGAAAAGATTAGATTTTTTGTTTGTTCCGATTTCACCATTTGAAAGCTACATTATCCCTGAGTAGCATAGGTTATATTGTAATCCAGAATTCCCGCAGGAACTTCAAAATTATCGCGCGTGAAACCGCGCAGGAGAGCTAGTTCATAATATTAGTAAAGATTGTACCCTCAGTAAATATTTTTATGTAAAACTAGCTGTCCTCCCGACATAACCCACTTTAATTTCGGAGTTCCTGCGTAAATTCCGTTATTAATTCATGATGATCGGTTAAAATACTTACGATATTTATTTTGCCATCACTAGATCGACCGGATAAAAGATATCAATCTGTAACTAAATCGGTAATGAAAAAGTATTAACAAGTCACCGAAGCGATTTGTCACTTACACGACTGAGGACGAGACGCCTCGGGGGACGAAATTCTCAAGTAGATATATTATATTGGTCAACTGCATATTTTAACTTCTTCCCGTTTCAAAGAGAATTTATTTTTGCCAGTAGTTTTTTTTTGACATGGATACTTGTTTGTTGGCGTGTGAAAGTCTTTAGGAAACTTTCGGCTACGCTTTGCAACTTTTAGATAGGTAATTTTATTATTCAGCAGCAGAGTTCCCGCAGGAATTCCATAAAATCCTTTCTGCTCTCCATAGTTTCAAATTCCTTTCCAATTTGATAAAGTTATAGTTATGATAGCTTAAACAAATCCAAAGTCAAGAGATTGCTTTTCCAAAGCTTATATTAAAGTTTTAAATACAATATTGAAATTCAAAACTCTCATTTCGGTCGATCTGTCTATATTATTATAGAGCTGATATTGTTGATTATTGAAGAACAAACTTTTAGCCTGTTTTACTAAATTGAAAGTAGGTTAAGTATATTAATTTGTCTGTCTATTTAGTTCAGTGAAACCCTGCAACACTAAACTTATACTGTTGTTATGTTCTCCTGCAGTTCGATCACTTGTAACCCTTTTAATTTTACAAAAATCCTCAAACACGTTTTTCTTTGTTTGAAAGTAAAACCCAAATATCACTTTCTAGCGCAAACACTAACGATACTTCCATATAAACTTCTATCCTTTTTGCTTCTAAAACTATCAAAGAAACCCTTTTTAGTGGTTGCCTAGAAAACTGCAAATTTTCAATTTTCTAGACCCTTTTGTTTCTGAATTATTCAGTCCGTGTAATTTTATAAAACCTATGTATATGAATCGCTATTCTCAACAATTCTTCCAAGATATTCCACAATAAGATTATGTTTATCTTCATGAATGAGGTCTTCTTTAACTCTGGGTGATTTATATCTATTTCTTTTTCTTGTTTCGCTTCTTTTTTTGTTGGCATTATGCTATTTGTTATGTTGGTGTATCTCAGTACGGTTTTACCACCTACATATTATGTTGGCAGCACTTTTGTGTTATAAATTTTTATTTTATTTCATTGTTTCAAAGTTATGGACTTTACTCACAGAGAATTTTCAGTGACGAGTGAAAACCTCCTCATGATTTCTCCTATAGTATTGGAAATGCTTAATATCTAAATATCATTACATCCGTACAAATATTATAAATTAAAAATTTTGTTTGTTTGTTTGTTACGCTTTCACGCCTCAACGGCTCAACGGATCATCATGAAATTTTGCATACTCATTTTCAGGGATACAAGAAGGAGATAAGGTATTTTTTTCCTGGAATTCCCGCGGAGATTCCGAATTTAACGCGGGTGAAACTGCATAAAATTTTGCACATTACAAATGGCGAAGAGTAAGTAGACAATAAAATATAGGGTAGTAGTTGGATACTTTTATTTCAGAATACCCGCGGGATCTCTGAAATTACCGCGGGTGAAACCAAGAAGAACAGCTAGTCTAATAAATATAAAAGTCAGTGCAGTTGGTTTGTTAGTAACGTAATTTTGAGTTTCCTTCCCCACGAGTCTTTCGCAGATCGTGATATTACGTCAATGGTAGTAAAAGCGTTAGTCTATGGAAAAATAAAAACATAAGTGGTAACTTGACAGCAGTAAACATACACTTTATGGTTAAATAAAGTATTATATATTTTGCTGCAGTGTCAATGACTATGCAGAAAATAGAGCAATAGTGTGCCTAGGCGTCTGTTGCCATATCGAAAAAAGAAGAAGAAGAAGAGAAATATGTTTCTATCATTTTATATTGAATAAATCTAGCCCACGCTTACTCTTCAGTAGGACTAGTTGTTACCTATAGTTCCATTAAAGATTCAATATTCCAGGTGACCTGCAACTCGTAATTAAAAAAACTTTTCCAACCAAAATTAAGACCGAAATCAAATTTTCATCAGATTTTATCCGAAGCATAACTTTTTAAATAAAACCTTTTAAATATTAATAAGTTTAAAGTTTTAGACATAAGTGGTTAAAAGTAATATGGTAAATATTTCAGAAAAGTGTACACTGTTATTTAAAACTTAGTAAGTACATATTTAAGTTCTCAATATTAATTACTAGCTGTTTCCCGCGTTTTTACTCGTGGTGATTTCGGAGTTCCCGCGGGAAATTGGGGATATTTTTAATATTTTTTTCGTTTAGTCTCACAGCCCGTGTAGAAAATTCTAAATAATCACATTTTCTTTTTTTGGGTTCTGTTTGGAAAAAAATAGAACATTCAAACATTCGCACTTAAATATATGCCTAAGTGTATAACATAGAACCTTCTTTTTTGAAGTCACATAAACCCATCACATTAATATTCCTAAAATGCTGTCTGAACATCAAAGCCCCTACTTTCCATTCCGAAGATTACATAACATTAATTAAATAACAAAAGATAGAAAAGGTCGAGGAAAAGAATAGAAAAGATAACATTAGTAACAGAGAGTTCGGCTGCGTCGGCAAGCGTACTGAGCATTTTTAGGGTTCCGTACCCAAAGGGTAAAACGGGACCCTATTACTAAGGCTGTATCTCATAAACCGTGATAGTTAGACAGTTGAGTTTTTCACAAATGATGTATTTCTGTTGCCGCTATAACAACAAATACTAAAAAACAGAATAAAATAAATATTTAAGAGGGCTTCCATACAACAAACGTGATTTTTTTGCTCGTTTTTGCTCGATATTGATAACGGCAACCGGTGCATAGACGCTTGAAATATTCACAGAAATATTCAATAATTAAAATAAAACAAATATTTAAGGGAGCGACAGACAAGATTTTTTTTACAGTTCTAATAGATAATGGTACGGGACCTTTCGTGCGCGAGTCCGACACGCTCTTGACCGGTTTTTTGTAATACCCTCATTCAATAAAGTATATTGGGGTTTGCGGAATTACATTTTCGACTAGTAATTTTGTTATACCTATTTCATATCGCAAACCGTATAATTCTTTTAAGGGTGAGCAGTGTTCTGGCGGATAAATATTAATAATTGACATGTGAACGGATTGGCGTAGTAGGTCACCACGCCTGCCCACTAATCAAGAGGTTCCGGGTTCGATTACCGGTAGGAGCGAAGTATGTGTTATAAACACCGGCTTCTACTTTACTACCTATCCACACGCTAGCTTGGTGGCTACAGGTTCCTAACAAAAAACTGACAAAAGGTTTTTTTTCTCCGTTACCTAAAATACCTTTAAAATACCACTTAGTTTGTACAGTGATTGAGAAACCGACCATAAACAAATACATAATATATCACTAGAAAAACTCTTTTTAAAAGCTTTTTATTTCTCGAGTTGACATTCACAAACAGCGGTAGGTAGCAGTTATCACTTTCCTTTAACAGTGTTAAATGGAAAATGAATTATGCACGTGGCTGTAGCGTATAGCGGTGAAACCGACTACACAGTACACAGGCCCTAGGGGTGTAATGATGCTTTCACAGTGGCATAAAGTTTATTTTAAATTAAATTATGTTGTATATGTACAATTGTACAATATGTGAAATTTAATTAAGAATAGAGGCGATATTTTTGGGACTCCTCGTTAAAAACTTTTTGGTGTAAAGCTTGTTAGTTCCTGAAGACTCTTTCATTGGTAGGTAAAACACTGAATAGTTGTTATCACAGAACTCGAAGCTCCCGAGGGAGTTCCGAAATTCACGTGGGTAGATTCACGGCGGGAATACTATACTTACTCAAACACTAAAAATTTACAACCCCTAAAGTAACATAATGCAATAAGTCGTAACATTGGGATTCAGTCAAAATACATATATAATACTTGTTTAGATTTACAGCTGGCTCGGAAGGCAAATTCCCTAGTAGTAGCAAAGATATTGAAAGAGAATAGATTGACAATAGGCTCGGCCGCCAAGCTTTCCCCTTGAACCACGCAGCGGTCAAATGATCTCATGCTAACATAATGCCGTTGGCTAGCGGAGACTATTATCTATAGATACCATTTGACGAAAAGCGATGTGATTGGCTATTTGAAATGTACTTTGTGGTGACTGGTTTTTGATTGCGTCGCAACGACGTGATTGGTTTTTATTTTGATCATTCCCCCCGCAAAAATTGGTTGATGTGGATTGCACAGTAAAAGTTTGTATTGTTTGTCTAATCTCTTATAATGTCTTTGGTTGCAAGCATCGTAATTAGATAATATTATAAATTCTAATGTGATTGTAACCGTTTATCATGAGATTTTGCACACGCTGGTTCTTAGAATTACCTGTACAAAAAAGTATATATAAATTTCTGTAGTTTTAAAAAGCCTCTATAACATATAAAATATAAGTCCATAAACCTAGAGTACACCTAGTGTGTTATAACCAAACATGCACTTTTTATAGTTAAAACCGTGAGCTTTAAGGTATATGAACAAACTCGGTAAAAAACCATTGTGAACAGCCTCTTGCAAACCTAGTAAGGCATTTTAATGAAGTATGAGAGGGGCTTATACGTTTGAGGTTTTTTTTTGTCATTTTATTTGCCCCCGTATTCAAATGGAAAGGTGCTTGGGGATGTTAATATATTATGTGTTTGTTGGATTTTTTCCCTTGACAAAAGCACTTTTGGATTACAAAGGATGTAATATTCTATTGCTGGTTTTTTTTTTAACCCACTTTTGTGCGGGTCATATTTCATTGTATTCTAATTGGAATTCTTTCAATTCGATGCTTGCGAAATGTGTTTGCTGGCGAAATTATTTTTGCAGCAGCGGATGCCGATTATAACAATATTATATGTTAGAGTGTAGCTGTTCTCCGCAGTTTCACCCGCGTTAATTTCAGAGATCCCGCGGGAATTCTGAGATAAAAAACTAAAAAACTAAAAATAAAAAGCTAAAAATAACAAAATACCGATTTAATCCAAAAGACAAAAACACACGTAATATTATTATTGGTTTGTGCTACCACTGATCGGTTTGAATTCGGTGACAAGCCAAATATGGAGGGGGAAGATGGGCTAAGTCGACTCCCGCCACCAGCTCTTCGTGAGCAGGACAACCCAAGTGGGCAGACACCAGCCAGCATTATTTTTAGTTTTGTGTTTTTGGAAGTCGGTTTTAATTTTTTTGTTAAAATTTTGTTTATTTCTCGCTTTTAAGTGACTTGGTTCGTAATTTCTCTAAGTTACAATAGCTTAATGTCAACTGCTCATCACCTTTTACAAAATATTGCTTTTCCCGACGCAGGGACGTTAATTTTTGAGGAGTTCTCCTAGTACATCACCATCAGTTCCACTTCACCATATACATTGTGACGGGCATAAATTGTTTAGAAACCATATTAAAGTTAACGATTCGGAACTCGTGAAATACCCATTATTGAGTAGTTCCGATGACCATCTGTGGTCTTCATCATCAGTTCCTCTTCTTCAAATTTTGCTTTCCGAAAGCAAAGAAACGTTTTACTATAAAAAATACAAAAATCGCTATAATTGTTCTCATAATTTTTGAAGAGTTCCCTCGATTACTCCGAGATCCCATCATCAGATCTCGACTTGGTGACAATGGAATCAATTTGGGAGTATCCCCTTTCAAACAAAAAAACAATTTTCGAAATCGCTTCAATCGGAACCCGTGAAATACGTATTATTTTTGAGTTGTTCCGATGACCATCTGTGGTCTTCATCATCAGTTCCACTTCTTCAAATTATGCTTTTCGAAAGCAAATGAACGATTTACTATCAAAAATACCCAAATCGCTATAGGTGTGCCTATAATTTTTGAAGAGTTCCCTCGATTTCTCCAAGATCCCATCATCAGATCCCGACTTGGTGGCAATGGGACCTAATTGGGAGTAAACCCTTTCAAACAGAAAATTAGAATCGGTTTAGTCGTTTCAGAGCTAACCCGGAACAAACAGACAGACAGACAGATAGAGGAAATTTTAAAAATTGTTTTTTTATGTAAGTTCCGCATATAAAATGCATTTAGTGAAAAACGGTTAATTTGGTATTACAAACAGACACTTCAATTTTATTTATACATATGTATAGAGGTATAAATAGATAGATGTATAATTTTTTATCTTACTTACTGTTGTAACAAATAAAGTTAATTCATTTCATTTATTTATTATTACACATAACAGTTTACAACCGAAAATAAAATGAAAAATATAATATTCACAAAAGTAAAAGATTTCAACACTAGTCGTCACGCGCGGTTTCCCCCGGAATAATTTCGGAGTTCCTGCGGAATTGTTCCATAGGTACAAACTTTGCAACCCCTTTTCACCCCCTTAGGGGTTGAATTTTCAAAAATCCTTTCTTAGTGCTCACCTACGTCACTTACGAAATATTTACTAGCGGTTACAGAGGTGCATTGTAGGGCGATTATGTAACTTTTGTTTCTATCATTTTTCGATTTCAATCGGAAAAATAGCGGTTTTGTGATTAATTGGTTATGTTTAGACAGCTTCAAGTTTTGAAATATGTTTGTTTTGTTTGATTGCTAGATATTGTAGGTGTCAAAAAGTGCATATTGTAATCGCAAAACCACGATGTTTTTGATTGCAAGCGAAAAATTGATCGATCAGTCAGTCAGTTTCTGCTTTTTTGTACATAGAAAAGTTACATAATTGCATTCATAATTGCCTAAAGTCCTACAGGCTTCATTTATATTTCTGTCGTCCTTAATTTCTCGAGTATTAGAGCTGTCCTCTCTCATCTCTTAACGCCGAGGGTCCAAACAAATTTAATTCCATAGCCATTAGCGCCTCCCGTCCGTCCGTCTGTTCGCGATTGATTGTCCTTTGTTTGTTTTCAATGAATATTTATTCCATAGTGAGTAATCTATCAATTCCATGTCACTTTATTCGAGATACAAATAATCCAAAGGATCTCTAAAGCTGCATTTAACTTATTTGAATCCATATAAATTATACGTACATTGGTTTCGTTAAAAGTTATGTTCGTTTTAACAAAACCAATGTCTTCTTTCACTGGCAGATAGCTGATATTATAATTATTTTAGAAAAAAAAAAACTCACGCGGGTGAATCTGCGGGGCATAGCTAGTAATCAATAAATATGCAACAACATGGCAACCAGCCCAGCATAAGCCAGGAACCGTTAAGTTTGCTGTAATTTTTCGATTTCAAACGGAAACATTGTTTTTTAATTAATTATATTTTTGTATTGATAACTGATACCTATTTGTTGATTTCTACGAGTATAAATGGGCCAGATGACAATTTTTATTTTTATTCCGTCATAGATGCAAATATCTGTGACACAACCAGCTATTTTTTTTTTGTTGTAATTCAAAAAGTCTCCATAATACCAAAATCCTGGCGATTTCTCTTTCGTTTCAAACAAATCCAGCATTCATGATCGCGTACAGACAGCCTGTGCGTACCCACTTCTTATGTTAATACTTGAACCGAACAGAGGGAAACAATTCTCAAATACACAACATCCGCCAAAACTGTGGCTGAGAAAAGATTGGCAAGGGTTGGTACATCAATCATGCCGGAGCTGTATCGAAACAACTTGTGTGATTTATTCATTCTTTGACCCCGATCCCATTGAGTTTCGCTCCGTTATATCCAGCGAATTCGTCACATAAAAATTAGTGAAACTACCAAAGCGACGGATGCTCTAACCTACGTTAAATGCTAAAATGGAAGTGGGCTGGTCATGTAGCGAGGCTAAAGGACGAGAGATGGACCAACAGGGTAACATTGTGGCTGGGTCCAATCGGCAAACGTCTCAAAGGCAGACCTTACACGAGATGGGCAGACGAGCTGATAAAAATAGCTGGTACCTGCTGGTCGCAAATAGCTCAAGATAAAAACACATGGCATTCTTTAGAGGAGGCCTTCACCTTCACTTGAGGAGGGGTTCATGCAAACAAATTTATATGTATATTAATATACACTTAAACATTTATTATTTTTTTCTAAAAGAAAGAGAAAAGGGCAAGAAGGGAAGGAGGAAGGACATGAATTACGATTTACATGTAAATAACATCATTGTCTTTCTTTTCTCTTTTTTTTTATTTTCCTTCTAAACTATGTATGTATCTTACTTTTTTTTGCATGAAATATAAGACTTATTATTATTATTATTATATCCAGCACCAAGAATTTAACTCCTTTAAAATGACAATATAATGTGTCGTTTTTTAAAACTCGACCTAGATTTAATAGAACTCAGGAGTTCCTGCGAGAAATCTTTTATGAACGCGAGTGAAACCGCAAGGGACGGCTAGTAAAGTACAAATAAAATCTCATTCCAATTCAGACGGTGTAAGTCGAGAGAAAACGAATTTTCTTAGTTAGGCAGGTCGGTAGGTACCTACATACTTTCAACAATACAAGTCACATTGATTTAATACTGAGAGGTCCGGGGAGACTGGGCGAGTTCGAATTGTGTTACCAAGTTACGGGTCAAGACGCCATTCCTGGGTGTTTTTTTGTTTCCCTCATTTTTCAGGGCTCCGTGAGTAACAATATTGAGTCGTCTGTAAACACAATACGGACGAGTGAGCATTATACTCATTTTCGTGTAGATATTTATAATTATTAATATAAAAAGAATGCTTTGCTTTGTGTTTTTTTGTATATTTGTTTGTAATGAACTCTAAACTCTCCTCTCACTTAGGAAATTTGTGTTCTTGAGTAACATAGGTACCTACCCTTTTATTCTGAAATTTCTTTGGGAACTCAAACGCGAGTGAAACCGTGGGCGTATTATATTGTCTGTGCCATGGGGGATAAATAGCAGATACCTAGTTAATTATAAATATTTTGGTTATTTCAAATTTTTTTTTTGTCTTTATTTCTAAATCGAACGGTACAAAGAACAATAATATCATACTATAGAATGTGAACGTTCCTATCTGCTTTATTTAATTTATTCGTGATAACATTATTTATATAAGTACTAAAGTTTTTTATTTTATTCTGAACCTGCCACTAAAATATCACCTAGCGAAAAGGTTGACTGGTAGAGAATGCCTTAGGCATTAAATCCGCATTTGTACAATAAAGTGCGCTAAAGTTTTTTAAATAAAATTAAAAAAAAACTTAACTTTCGTAATGTGTTACTATCTAGGCATTAGATACCTTCGGCCGACTACAAAATCAGTGCTTCGTAGGTAACCGGTTTTATATAATAGAAAAAAGATATATTCTTTGAACGTTATTAGTTTAGTAGGAAGAATAATCACTACTACATATTTTTTTTAAATATTTTATACAGGAAGAATACCTGATTAAGATAATATTCAATTTACTTACTATTTTTAATCTGCTTCTTAGTTCGTAGGTACCAAAGTCAAATTTTATCATAAAACGAAACCTAGCAAATTTTTAAAAATGAACAATTACAACGCCATCTTTTCGCTCAATATGTAAATTTATTGTGAATTTTATTTGTTCTTTTGAACGATTGGTGGCGCCACCTTTAGGTTATTTCGTATTTGGAAAAAAAAAATTATTTACTTCTCGCGGGCCGCATACGCTGTGCACTGAAACGCCTCGCTTCTGTGGTCTCGAGAAATGGCAAAAAAAAAAACACCGCGTCTGTGCTGCCACGGTGCGGTGATTGGCCGAGACTTTCGCCATTCGAGCTTGATCGTTGAAAGCAAAAAAATCACTGTCGTAAAATTTCAAGAAGAAGCCTCCGATTCTAATATCTACATCAAAATATTCGTGTCGTGATTGTGCTGAGTGTCTTCGATAAGGATACCTATCTACGTCGCTGATCCCGCCCGCGAGCTCGTCTGAGGTGCTGCTGCAGTCGGCCACAAGGTGAGTGCACAGCCGCCATCTTCAACGGTTCGCGAGATACCAAATTTATAATAAAATACAGTCCACTTTAAACCCACCATCTCTTTCGAATGTTGCAATAACAACGATTATTTTCTAGATGTAGGTAAGTAATATTATTTTCATAGTAGGTAAGTACTTACAATGAGTTTTGGAAAAATTCTGCGCTATTTGCAAATTTAGTGCACGTGACCGATAACTACAAACGCGTCACTTCCGTAGCCCGATGAAATACTCTGAACGTGCCAAAAAATTACAAATTCTTAAGTATGAAGTCACAGAGTAGATCACAAATATCTACCGTGTAGACACGTAAACAAACTAAGCTTTCTACAAAGACGGAATTACATCAAAAGGACTTCTTATGACGAATAAATCCTCAGATCAGACATCAAAGGCAGTCGTAAAGTGGACCTCAATAGAAATAATACCTCTCGGTATAAGATATAGGTTAAATAAAGAAAGATCCCCTTTTTTTAAAGATTGGTCAGTCATGCCGTCAATATTTTATTATTTACTAGCTGTCCCGCGCGGTTTCACCCGCGGTAATTTCAGAGTTTTCGCGGGAATTTCGGGATAAAAACTACCTCATGTCCTTCTCTGTACCCTTGACAACGTGCATGCCAAATTTCATCCAAATCTGTTCAGCCGTTTTTGCGTGATTGAGTAACAAATATCCAAACATCTAAATATCCGAACATCCAAACATCCACACTTTCACATTTACAATTATTATTAGTAGGGTTATCTATTTATTTATTGGAGAAAAAACAGACACAAGTTGGGATATAGTTGAAAAGTTGGGATTTAAAATATTAGTAGGATTAAGCGATGTACTATAGTGTAAACAACCTCAAAGCTTTTTTCTTATCTATACTAATATTAAAAACAGGTAAAATTTGTGAGTTTGTGACGTTGTAGGGGCTCTATAACGTCACAAACTCTCTCCAGAGGATCTACTGAACCGATTTAAAAAATTCGTTCACTTATAGGAAGCTACGGTAGTCTTGAATGACATAGGTTGAAATTTTTGCGGGTGAAACAGCGGGGGATAGCTAGTAAATAATATATTAAAGAGAAAAAACCCCTCTATACTACCTAATGACTAAATTGAGAATTTTTCCTTGAAAATAACAGTTGTAAAAGGTCAGAAAATGAAAAAGAGGTGGTAGTTACGTTTGTCGGGAGTACAGAAAAGGACATCCCATCAAAAACATTTTCATATAAAATGTTGCCGAGACGAGGCCGTATGACTCGCACTGTCAAAAAGTTATCAGATCTCTTAAAGAACCAAGCTTCTAACTCTACACGCCCTAACTCGACAAGGCTTGAAACTTCACAAACTCTACACCTTACTCAAAATATGTGGCTTGGCCGTTTCGTTACTATAAGAATTATTGTATAACCACGGACACCTAGTGTGAAAAAGTACAGTAGGAACAGTGGATACATTTCTCACCCTCCGCCCATGAGAATGTAGCAAAATGGCCAAGCTACATATTTTGACTGAGGTGTAGTTTGTGAAGTTGTAGACGCCTTGTAGAGTTAGGGCGTGTAGAGTTAGAAGCTTACCGCCGCACTCAGAGTCGACTTTAATGATTACTTAGTTAAGTATAGATTTTTAAAACAAAACTGCCGCAATCAGACAAGTTTAATAAATTAATGTTAATTGGCATTTAACCAAATAAGTTACATCTCATTAAATGCCAATTAACATTAATTTACTGAACGTCTCTGATTGCGGCAGTTTTGTTTTAAAAATCTATACTTAACTAAGTAATCATTAAAGTCGTCTCTGAGTGCGGCCGTTAGTCTTCTTGACAGTGCGAGTCATATGGTCTCGTCTTGGCAACATTTTATATGAAAATGTTTTATGGTGGGATGTCCTTTTCTGTACACAGACAACATTTCACGACGATCGGTAGAACCGTTGAGACTTAAAAGCGTAACAAACAAACAAACTCACTTTCGCATTTAGGGATATAAATCTACTTACCTAGCTATAATAAATACAGTATAATTTTAATTTAAAATAAAATTATTGCGTATCCTATCAAAACCACCCTCCGCTGGTCTGTTTTGCTCAAAAAAGATGAAACGTTGAACATTTTACCTTGATCCTTGAGTGCCTTTGATGTGACAGAAACAAAATTTTGTAGCTTGGGCTCGGTACAGTTGGTCACATATTTTATTGGGATAACCTGCAGTTGGCTGCTTGACAAATTTTTTTTCAGTCCGTCATGTAAATTTCTAAAAAAAAATTTGACACGTATTTTTTCTTTTACGTAATCAAAAGATAATGGCGATACATTGAGTTGAAATTTCGCGTGACGTCACAACCCAGTGCAGTTTGTACGGAGCTTATACTGAATATTGACGTCACGAGTCCCCCACCCTAAACTGTAATTCGGTTTAACTATGTTTATTTTTAATTAATTTAAAAAATTAAAAAATATGTGTCTTTAATTTTTTTATTTTCTAACTGACGGACTAATTAGAATTTTGATTTTCATACCTCGGAGAATACCCAGTTATGCATGCGTGTTTATCTAAATATTGACTACCCTTAGATGTGAGCACGTATCAAATTTATTAAAATTTCTGGACTGGACAGAAAAGAAAGAGATTTAAATAAAAATAGCTATTTGTTATGACTTCTACACAACAACAAAGTCAACCGTTTCAGAGATTAGCGGGAACATACAGACAGACAGGCAAAAAAAATGTTAGTAACGTATATACTTTCATTTCTGCATTTAGTGAAAAGCTGTTAATTTGGAATTCTAAACAAACACTTCAATTTTATTTATATCGGATGAGTTTGGATAGTTAGAATGTGCTATCCGAATTTTGAGCCTGACTCTACAACTTATCAAGTTACAACGTAGAAATATCACGTCAAAAATGTTATATAACTTGAATAAAACAGACACCTGTGTGTTTAATTTTCCCATCTTTTCAACATCTAAGGCATTTAAAATTAAAATCCGCACATTGCCGCGGAGCTTCGCGTAATTATTTGAAAATGTAACACGAAAAAAAACTGTTCGTCGCTGAAGTGAGGGAAAATTTAAATTAAATTTCAGCCAACACTGGAGTACGTTGTTACCATGATATTAGGTAGGTACTCTTTAGATTGCACTAAGTTTTGGATTGATGACACAACAACAAAATTCATACAGCTGTTCCTTGCAGTTTCACCAGCCTTAATTTCAGAGTTCCTGCGGGAATTCCAGGATAAAAGTGATATAGATGTCCATTCCCTATTTATATGTAACCTACCGTCAAATGATATGATGAAAATCAATACATCTATACATATATAAATAAAAATAAAGTGTCAGTTGGCAATTCCAAACTAACTGCAGCTTTTCACTAGATGCATGTGAAAGTATATACGGTAAAAACAATTATTTAAATTTTTGCCTGTCTGTCTGTTTGCTCCGGCTAATCTCTGAAAAGGCTGGACCAATTTTAACGGGACTATCACTGACAGATAGCTGATGTTACAAGGAGTAACTTAAGCTACTTTTATTTTGGCAAAAAATTATTCTGCGGGAATTCCGAAACTCGCGCGAGTGAAATCGCGGGGCACAGCGAATTGTAAAAAAATAAATATATAATAAAATAACCAAAAAATATAACGAAAGTACATGATATGTACTATCTAAACTTATTGCTCATAAGCAAAACTAACCTAGAATGTTGCCATAGTAATATTTTTAACCGACTTCCAAAAAGGAGGAGGTTCTATGTTCGATTGTATGTATGTTTTTTTTTTTTTTTTTTTTTTTTTTTTTTTTTTTTTGTATGTTCACGGATTACTCGAAGACGGTTGGACCGATTTCAAAAATTCTTTTTTTGTTTGAAAGGGTATACTCCCAATTAGGTCCCATTGCCACCAATACGGGATCTGATGATGGGATCTTGGAGAAATCGAGGGAACTCTTCAAAAATTATAGGCACACCTATAGCGATTTGGGTATTTTTTATAGTAAATCGTTCATTTGCTTTCGAAAAGCAAAATTTGAAGAAGTGGAACTGATGATGAAGACCACAGATGGTCATCGGAACTACTCAATAATAATACGTATTTCAGGGGTTCTAGTTAGAGCGATTTGGAAAATTGTTTTTTTGTTTGAAAGGGGATACTTCCGAATTGGTCACATTGTCACCAAGTCAGGATCTGATGGTGGGATCTTGGAGAAATCGAGGGAACTCTTCAAAATTTATAGGCACACCTATGGCGATTTGGGTATTTTTTATAGTAAATTGTTTATTTGATTTCGGAAAGTAAAATTTGAAGAAGTGGAACTGATGATGAAGACCGCAGATGGTCATCGGAACTACTAAATAATAGGTATTTCACAGATTCCGATTCGTTAACTTAAATGTGGTTTCTAAACAATTTATGTTCGTCACAATGTATATGGTGAAGTGGAACTGATGGTGGTGTACCAGCAGAACTCCTCAAAAATTAACGTCCCTGCATCGGGAAAAGCAATATTTTGTAAAAGGTTATGAGCAGTTGACAGTAGGCTATTGTAACTTAGATAAATTACAAACCGACTCACTAAAAAGTAAGAAATAAACAAATTTTTAACAAAAAAATTAAAACCGACTTCCAAAAACACAAATCTAAAAAAGCTAAAATAAAAAGCTATAAATAACAAAATACCGATTTAATCCAAAAGACGAAAACACACGTAATATTATTATTGGTTTGTGCTACCACTGATCGGTATGAAGTCGGTGACAAGCCAAATATGGAGGGGGTAGATGGGCTAAGTCGACTCCTGCCACCAGCTCTTCGTGAGCAAAATAACTCAAGTGGGCAGACACCAGTGGGCTTGTCACCGAATTCAAACTGATCAGTGGTAGCACAAACCAATAATAATATTACGTGTGTTTTCGTCTTTTGGATTAAATCGGTATTTTGTTATTTATAGCTTTTTATTTTAGCTTTTTTAGATTTGTGTTTTTGGAAGTCGGTTTTAATTTTTTTGTTAAAAATTTGTTTTTGAATATAATAAATAACGTTATTGGCTAGACAGTACGGACCTGTATGTGTTAGACAGACTCTTACGGCCGCACTCAGAGTCAACTTTAATGATTACTTAGTTAAGTATAGATTTTTAAAACCAAACTGCCGCGATCAGCGACGTTCAGTAAATTAATGTTAATTGGCATTTAATGAGGTGTAACTTAATTAGTTAAATGCCAACTAACATTAATTTATTAAACTTGTCTAATTGCGGCAGTTTTGTTTTTAAAATCTATACTTAACTAAGTAATCATTAAAGTCGACTCTAAGTGCGGCGGTTAAAGTACATTTATAATTAAATATTTAATAATTATTTATTATTCTGTATACATTTGAAAAGATCATTCACTTTCTTTATGTCGTGACATTGAAGAGTCGCCGAGTTTATGTAATAAAGCTAGACATACTTAGTGCTCAAAAGAAATACCTATAGCAATTTTAGCAAGAATAGGTAAAAGTCTTTTCATAAGACGTTGTGACGAGGCGGCCGTATGCCATTCGTTATGATATCCCGCCTCATTTATATTAATTTTTATTTTTTTTTAATGTTTTGTATTCTAGTGTTATTCTTTTTATAAATTTCAAATTGTTGATTTTTATGTCCTGACATTGTTTTTCATAGACTCCTATTTTAGATCCCAGACGATAAACATCTAAATTATTATATCTAATCAATTATTTTTACCATTTTATCAATTTATTATTGAGCTAGCCAAAGGCCCTACTACTTCTGAACCTTATAACGTCTATTATACAATTTAGGTACTATATCAGTCTAACCGTCGCACTCAGAGTCGACTTTATTGATTATTTAGTTAAGTATAGATTTTTAAAACATCACTGCCGCAATCAGAGATTACGTTCAGTAAATTAATGTTAATTGACATTTAATGAGACCTAATTAGTTAAATGCCAACTAACATTAATTTATAAACCTTTTCTGATTGCGGCAGTTTTGTTTTAAAAAATTGTACTTAACTAAGTAATCATTAAAGTCGACTCTGAGTGCGGCGGTAAGTCTAAGAAGATATGGACACATGTACAATATCTAATGACGTACTTATCTTGACAAATTGTTAAGTTAAACCCAAATATGTAGACATAGATAAAGTTTTTAAGTAGAATATACAAACGCAGTTCCTCAACTCCGAACATATTACCTACGTCATATTATAAAAAAGTCTAGGTAACTACTGCCGCGTCTGTTTGTCTCTTTGTGATTAACTCGAAAACTACTGAACGGATTTTAATGCGGTTTTCAGCAATATAGATACAGTGGTTCATGAGGAAGGTTTATAAACGTATAGGATTTGTAAGGTTCTGTCATTTGTGTAAATTATTGGTTGAAATATAACGAAACTGTTGGAAATGTCGGAAAAAGTCAAGCCGCCTGCATTGTCAAGGGTGCAGAAAATAACACAGGGTACTTTTTATCCCGGAATCACTGCGGGAACTCCGAAATTATCGCGGGAAAACCTTGGGGAACAGCTAGTTTCGAATAAGTTCGAAAAAGTCACAATTAACTGAGTGATTTAACTAAGTGATTGTAACAACCAATCCAAAGTGATAAATAACTTTTGAATTTGAATTTGAACTAATACCACCTGTTCCCGTCGTGTAACCCGCCTTAGTTTCGGAGATCCCGCAGGAATTCTGAGATAAAAGCACTTACTACCCTATGGTTTTTTCTGTACCTACCCTTGACAACGTGTCGGTAGAATCCAAAATTTTATGTAGTTTCTTACGCGATAATTTCGAAATATCCGTGGTAATACCGGGATAAAAGGTAGCCTATGTCCTTCTATGTGGCCCTGACTACGTGTATGCAAAATTTTGTGGTGATCGTTTGAGCTGTTCAGCCGTGAAAGCGTAACAAACAAACAAACTCACTTTCGCATTTAAGTAGAATGCGTTTATTATGACTCCGCCTATATTGACCAACCGGTTATTATGACGTAATTACACCACGAAGTTTGGTTTTCATATAAAATTCTTTAAAAAAGTCGGATATAATGACTTCCCTTACAGTGACATGTCGCTTATTATGACCCATTTTTTATAAATTATGTCCGGTTATAATGACCGAGGCATTAAAAGCTGCAGAATTATTATCACGATTTGTTCACAGCAATATTGAAAATGATAATTTGACCATAGCTATGTCTTCTATACACAATAGTATTAGAGACTGTTTTTACAATAAAATGAAAAAACAAAAGCAGTCAAAAATTACAGATTTCTAACAGTAAAAAATACACTTGTATGTGTAATAATGTGCTGATTATGTACAATTTTGATTTTGATTTAATATGTATGTAGACATATGTATTTACTATGTTTCTGTATTAAAATACTTAAGTACATACATATTTACATAAAAAAGGTTTTTCATTTCACAAAACGTTTTGTATGACGTCCGCTTATTATGACGTGTTTGTCAATTCCCTTCGATGTCATAATAAATGGATTCTACTGTATTAATATTATAGTAAGGATTACTAAAACTCTCATCTGAATCCGATACCAAATAGGAAATTACGTAAGGTACCCCGAAGCACACTCAAAACGGAATAATACTTAGGTGTTTATGGAGACTACATACTGCCTCGTTAGCTCGTCCCTATCTACAGCTTAGCGCAGAGATCTCATGGGATGTATCCGTTACGGGTGAACGTTAAACTTACATAATTATACTATAGAGTCGCTAGAAGCTTGTCTTTAAGTTACTAGTGTTGTTCCCCACAGTTTTACCCGCGGGCATTTCGGAGTTTCCGCGGGAATTCCGAGTTACAATAGAGCCTATGTTACTCAAGGATAATTTAGAATTCTAATGGTGAAAGAATTTTTGAGCTCGGTCTAGTAGTTTTCGAGTTAAATCGTAACTAATAAACATACAAAAATCAATTCCCTTTTATAATAATAAGTAGTTTAGATAAACTGAATATAATTATGTAGGTATGCATGTATCATTACTATTAAATTATGGAAACAAAAGATCACCAACTGAAATTAGATATCTTTTAAAACCCCGCCAAGTGACCTCTCTTACGGCCGCACTCAGAAACGTTAATTAAATTAATGTTAATTGGCATTTAACTAAATTTAACTTAATTAGTGAGATGCCAACTGATAAACGTCTCTATGAACGGAGGTTTTGTTTTTAAAATCTTTACCTACTTCAAAATAAGTAATCATTAAAACGACTCTGAGTACGGTCGTTAATATCTAAATGTTGACTGGAATAGAATGTCCATGTAGCACTAAGTCCGCCTTTTGTACTGTGATGTGTATGAACTTTAAGTAAATAAATAAAAAATGCTTAATGAAGCATAAAATTCCCGTACAAAGAAGGAAGGAAACCTTTGAGTAATCGACACGATTTTGCATCTAAAGAAATAATAAAAAGTCATATTTCTTTGGAATGATACATTTGCCGTTATAATATACAGTTGACTGATTTAATCACCTGTCAAAAGTACGCTGAGATATGATCGATTGCACTCATTGATATGCTAAATACCCAAAATATATTATGTAGGTACAGGCAGAGACGCAGAAGTGTGGCTACTTGACAAATTTTTTTTAGTCCGTATTAAAAAATATTGGACAAGTTTTTTTTCTTTTTTTGCGTAATCAAAAAATAACGGCGATATATTGAGTTGAAAGGCGTGACGTCACAACCCGGTGCAGTTTGTACGGGGCTTACACTGAATAATGACGTCACGAGTCCCCACCCTAAACTTTACTGCCCTTTATCTATGTTTATTTTCATTTAGCAAAGCAAAAAATACGTGGCTATTATTTTTTTATTTTCTAACTGACGGACTAATTAGAATTTTGATTTTCATACCCTGGAGAATACCCAATTGGTATATGCACGATGCCAATACATTAATATAATATGTGTCGTGACCATGGATGAGCAATCGACCCGCTGCTTAGGGTTTAACCCGATAAAAGCCTGCAGTTTTCGGATTTAAAGCTGATAAAATATGACAATCGGTTATATTTTTCGTTTTTATCCATCGAAGACGCTTTTTGTAAGGACATTTGTATGGGTATTACATCAATGATTGCACTGTAAGAATTATACAGACTTTTTTGTTTTATATACTTAAAATTCCTAAAAGTACTTATATAAATTGTCTCAATTAAAAGTTATAATAAACATCGATCGTATTTACTTTCTGCAAAAACAAAACCTGTAATTTTTTTAATTGACCAAAAAAAATAAAAAAATATAGCGAATATGCGACTTGATTTCTAACACAACATCCTATGGATACCATATTCAGGAAATAAATGAATTTTTGTAAATTAATTTGAATAAAAGTCAACTTTTTGCGACGGGTTTGTAAACTCCAACCGTTCTATTTTTCATTTCCGAGCTTTTCACCTTATGTATTATGGGCATAATATAGGATAGTTAATGTAAGGAAATTCTAATTCACTGGTCTGGCAACACGCAAGAGGGGGTAGCACACCGACTGATGATCGACTAAGGAGAATATTAATATACCTTACATGCGCTCTTCATACTTACCGCCGCACTCAGAGTCGACTTTAATGATTACTTAGTTAAGTATAGATTTTTAAAACAAAACTGCCGCAATCAGACAAGTTTAATAAATTAATGTTAATTGGCATTTAAATAATTAACGGCCGCACTCAGAGTCGACTTTAATGATTACTTAGTTAAGTATAGATTTTTAAGACAAAACTGCCGCAATCAGAGACGTTCAGTGAATTAATGTTAATTAGCATTTAATGAGATGTAACATAATTAGTTAAATGCCAATTAACATTAATTTATTAAAGTTGTCTGATTGCGGCAGTTCTGTTTTAAAAACTATATTTAACTAAGTAATCATTTAAGTCGACTCTGAGTGCGGCGGTGAGTTACATCTCATTAAATGCCAATTAACATTAATTTACTGAACATCTCTGATTGCGGCAGTTTTGTTTTAAAAATCCATACTTAACTAAGTAATCATTAAAGTCGACTCTGAGTGCGGCCGTTTGAGGTGTAAACTTGACTTATAGTGCTAAATAAAAGTATATTTGTATTTTCAATAGCGGCTTCCTTGAGTTTTCCTTTCATAAATAACAAAAAATATAGGTACTATAGCAGAGTAATGTATTACGCTAAATGTAATTTAAGGCTTTTGCAATGGGACCAATTCTGTACTGTACATGTGGAAAAAAAACCTCATGTTTTCATACGTTTCGATTTGGTTTTAGTCACTTTGTGTTTATGTATAATAGGATGTTTCTGGCAACTAAAATATAATTAACTAAAATACATTTTCCGTAATCGTGTGATTTTGAATGAAAAAAATAATAAGAAGCGTTTGCTTTAACATTTTTATTAAAGAAAAGGAATTTTAATCAACTATTTTTTTTAATTTATAAAAAATACATAAAATTGTTTATTCTTTTAGGTATTTTTATAAATCCTTTACATGAAAAAGTAACGCTTAGTGACCACATAGTTCAAGGCAAACGAAGCAGTTTAGAGTCAGCCGCCCGTTATGACTTATAGGTACTACTACTAACGTCCTAGATCCCGACAAGCGCTGACAAATAAAAAGGCCTTTTTATTGCTGAAAAATATCAAAAAAAATACCCTAGATTACGTAATATCCAAGAATTGTGAAGTAAATCACTTTCCCTCACATAAACTAACATATTTACAGTTAACTGATATTATTATTATTATTTAATATAATACATAAAGATACTGTAGAAACTTACCGAAAAAAAATTATTTACGAAACCACATTTCTATCACAACCACGTGATATTTTAAACTCCGATGGCGATTCAACGAAACTTCATGAAACGAAATGAATAATTCGAATAAAACACTCACAACATACGCGGAGCACCAAAAAAAATAACCACTTTCAATTTTTGTTTTTTGTTTTTTTTTTTACTTCAAAACCAAAACCCCGTCACTCTGGTTTATCGTTATGTCATTTCAGGATCGCGATCGACTTGCCCTACCCGGGTATCGAACGCGCGACCTACCTTACCCGAGCTGCGAGACGGTCTACCCCCTCTCTCACTACATACCTAGCCGCGTCTCTATAGCCTTCCACCGCGCATGCGTTTCACGTTTTACTTGCGAACACAACTTATTGCGCGGAAAGCGGAAAAGAATGTATTGCGAATACACTTTTTTTACTAACTAGCTGGTCCCCGTGGTTTATTTCAGAGATCCCGAGGGAATTCCGGGATAAAAAGTAGCCTAAGTTTTTCCTTATAACACCAGCTATCTGCCAGTGAAAGTCTCGTTAAATTCGGTCCAGCCGTTTCAGAGATTACCCGGAACAAACAGATAGACAGAAAGACAGACAGACAGATAGGGATAAATTTAAAAATTGATTTTTTTATGTTAGAACTGTAGATGTAAGTGATGTAACTGTAGAACTTAGAGATGTATATACTTTCGTATGCATTTGTGCGTCCAAGCTAAAAGTACCAGTTTTCCCAAATGGTCCTAAAAACTGTGAATTTTGAAAACAGTGACTGAGTGAAATCTCAACTGAATCGCGGATCATACATTTCGTTCTGTTAAAAAATGTTTTAAATGTAATAAATGTACCTATTTACCTAATGCTTGTTGAATACTCTAGTTTTGTGTTCAAGAATCACCCGGCAACGTGAGTTTCCATAGTATACTGAGTTGATGTCCCTTCTATAATATCATACTAGCTGTGCCCCGCCGTTTCACCCACGTTAATTTCGGAGTTCCCGCGGGAATTCCGGCATAAAAGTACCCTATGTCCTTCCCTGTACCCCTGACAACGTGAATGTCAAATTTTTCAGCCATTTTTGCGTGATTGAGTAACAAACATCCAAACATTCACACATTCACATTTATAATATTAAGTAGGATTATGTTCTGTTCTGTGGTGTTTCTATATTTTTGTTTCTGACTGTACCAACAACAATGCGTGGAGACGGTGCGATGTTCGCTGATGGATTCACCGTGTTAATTGTGTGATTTCACCCGCGAATCGTGAGCAAGCTGACTTGCGAAGGGAGCTTTTAGAGAAGAGAGACGATGGGGCATAAAGCTGTACCGATTAGAGCAATAAATTCCTATTGAACCACTGAATTTGCAATTCATCTTGTTATATGTAATACACGTGGTTTTTTTGTTAAATAAAATAAGTGCTTGTTTACATACTGGGTAGGTTTGTTTGATAAGAAAACCTCGGAATTTTTTATACTATAAAGCGATAATTACTCAGGCGATGCCCAACAAACATTTTTTTGTGGATATAGTTATATAATTAATTTTTTTGTTAAAATTTTGTTTAATTCTCAAAAAAAAAACATACGCGTCCAATTGAGAACCTCTTCCTTTTTGGGAAGTCGGTTAAAAAATCACAGGTATAACAGCGAGCCAGAGATTACGATTTTGTGCGTTTTACTTCGATACGATATTTTAATCAGACCAGGCTACAGCTGTGCCGCGTGGTTTCACCCGCTTGAGTAACGAAATTCCCGCAGGAACTATTTTTTTTCTAAAATAAAAGTAGCTTAAGTTACTCCTTATGACATCAGCTATCTGCCAGTGAAAAACCGTTAAAATCGGTCCAGGCGTTCCAGGGATTAGCTGGAACAAACAAACAGACAGACAGAGAAAAAAAATGCAGGTAGGTAAGTACCGTACTTTCATACAGGCTGTTGTTTTGGTCAACAACGCCCGTCACAGAGGTGGTTGTACTAACGATACTGATGTCAAAAAAAATACTTTATTTTTTCAAGGAAAATCCGAAAAAATTATTTATTTTGTTTATACAAGCGGGCGAGCCTACGATCCTACGCTACCGGTCGTTGACCGCGGCGCGCGGCGCGCATCATACGGGACGCAATAGTACCTACGTACATAGTACCTACATACACCCCGCCTCGGTGGGAACGCGGGCGAATGCGGCGGGGCGGGCGGGTGGCGGGGGCCGGGAGGCGCGGCGATGTGCCACCCCCGCCCGCCGGCGCTAGCGCCAGTGCAGCGGCCAGGCGACAGCCAGTCTGCCTACCACAGCCGCGGCTATTGCGCGTGCGTTGTTTCTGCGCTAAAATGGCTCGGTCGTTCGCAGGATTAACCAATAGTGAAATTTACGATTTATTGAGTATTTACTTTCGTAATAGCGAAGATGAAGCGAATAGTGTGGCCGAGTGGAGTGCGTCGTTTTCAACTCGTCCAAGTGTTACACCATAAGGACTGTTGTTTTTAGTCTCAGGGAATGTGTAACATTCGCTACACCTCGTCACACAACAGGTAGAGGTCAATCTGGGCTCCCTGTTAATGTTCACGATGCTGTCCTTGAATACTTCCGTGCGCAGCCGCGCGCGAGTACCTACCCGGGATGCTGGGCAAAGCTTTGGCATCGACCACACAACCGTCTGGAGATTACTTCATAATGAACGGATGCATCCGTTTCATTTCAGAAGGGTTCAGGACCTAATGCCTACAGACTACGTGTGTCGTGTTACGTTTTGTGAACGGCTCGTGAATAACGTAGACAGTAACATTTTATGGACAGACGAAGCAAGACGGTGCCCCCCCGCATTATGCCCGCGCTGTACATGAGTAATTAACGGAGTTCGGTGATCGTTGGATAGGAGGAGGTGGACCTATGCCGTGGCCACCACGTTCACCCGATCTAACTCCATAGGACTTTTATTTGTGGGGTGACGTAAAGTGGTACGCATGACGAATACGCCGACACATTAAAACAAGCGATACTGAACGCTTTAGAAGTGATTACGAACAATATTATTATTATTAAACTGTTTTATCGCGATTAAAAGACAATTTGCGATGTCGTGCTTCTGTGTGCATCGCGCAACGCGGTAGACACTTTGAACAGATTCTTAGGTTAACCGTTAACGTAAAATCAGTGTAAATAAAAAAATCTTTTAGAAGACTTCGTGTTATGTGTAATCAATAATTTGTAAATCACGTTTAATGATTGTAAATAAGTTGATTCACCTTTTTAAATACGCCAAAGGTACTTAATAACAGCGCCATACAACTTTAATGGATATTATTAATGGATAAAAATGTCACTTCTAATTTAATAATTTCTAAATTATTCAGTTCCTTTGCCGGTCCTAAGCCCGGTAAAGTATGGAGGGAAAGGGAGTCAAAAATGTTTTGTTTACTTACCGTGATCTAAATAAAACGTTTGTGCAAAAGTAGGTACCTACCTACCTACTATTGGGTGCGAGCGACGATGACGCGACGCGCGACGTACCTGCACGTAGCGCGTAGAAACTACAATGTCGTAGCTCTAGTCTACGCGCTAAGGCTTTACCAATTACCATTTAATGTAAACATTTTTAGATATCTTGTGCAGAGATTTTCTTTTAAATAATGTTCCGAATTATAAAAAAATATTTTTTTTTATATTTTTTTTAGAACCCATATTACTTATATTACTACCTCCGTTACGCGCGTTGCTGACCAAAACAACAGCCTGTATATGCATTAAGTGAAAAGCTGTTAGTGCGGAAATACAGACACTTCAATTTTTTATACTATTGTGTAGGTATGAATATACACTTTTGACGTCATAACTCGACATATCTATACTTCTTATAATTCGATTAAGATAAATTAGAATAGTCATAAAACATCAGTGTTCGAAATAAAGTGGGTTTCCCATCACCGTCAAGGTGCTGTCACACTATTAAGAACAAAGCGAACGCGGAGCTGAAGCGTTTACGAATGTCAGTTGCTTTTTTTTAATACTTTTCTTCAAAGGATATCCTTTAGCGGTTCTTTTACAAAATAAAAATATTTATCTAATATCAACTGGCTGAAAATATAATAAAATTACAACTTACAAGCTCTGTTTAGTTTGTGGTACTTTGTGGTAATATCCAAATATTATTCATTTTTCAATGAATATTTCACAGCATCGATAACTTTATATCCTCACTAGCTTCCCCAATGGCTTCGTCCGCGGGAATTTAATGAAGATAAAATTTCGTGTGGTTATACAAAACGTATTCTTTCTCTAGCCTATGTATAAGTTTATGTATTACTACATTACATCTATGTAATAAAAATGAATCGCCAAATGTGTTGGTAAGCGCATAACTTACAAACGACTGCACCAAATTGGAAAATTGTTTTTTTTTTGTGTTCGTTATTGTCAGGACAAGGTTTATATAAAAGAAGTTTGGAGTTCCTGCGGGAATTCCGAAACTCACGTGGGTGAATCTCCGAAACGGTTGAACCAATATTGACGGGACTTTCACTGCTAATTAGCTGTTGTTATAAGGAGTACATTAGACTGCATTGGAGTTCCTGCAGGAATCCCGAAACTCACGCGGGTGAAACCGCGGGGCACAGCTAGTATGTATATATAATTTGTATTAGATACCTATATTAATGTGCCAAATAGGCTATTTGAATACTTTTTCTTTTCTTAATTCTATTTAGTCCCTCAGTTAGATAATAAAAAAAATAATGAACTCTTATTTTTTGCTTTTTCAAATTAGTGAAAATATATCTGGATAAAACGCATTTGAGTGAGGGGTGGGGACTCGTAACGTCATACGCAGCTAAAAATATGCCTGCTTGTGACGTCACGCGACATTTCGACGCAACGTATCTCCGTTATCTTTTGCTTACGTGAAAAAATAAAAATACGTGTCTAATATTTTTTAATAAATCTATACGACAAGATAAAAATAAAAAGTTATTCAAATAGACTATTCCATCCAAATCCGCCCAGCCGTTTCAGTGTAAAGGAGTAACATCGACACTCACAAATTTTGTGCTTTTCGCTAAGCTTTCGCTTCATTGGTCAGGTGTGGCGTTCGCTTTATATTAAGTAGGCATGTCACGTAGTAAATAGAACCTTATTTATGATATGATATTCTATAGTGTGTTGACAGCGAGTGTCATGAGTTTAGAGTGCTGCGTATTTGACATTTATTATGTTTATTTCTTGTATATTTATAGCGTAATGTATATAGTTATCCATACTAATAAAATTTTAAGAGATATGATTTGTTTTTCTGTCTGTTTGTTGTTTGGATAAACTCAAAAATAAATTTACTGATTTGTAAATTTTTTGACTGTTTTTTATCCTGGAATTCCACTCCGAAATTAACACGAGTGAAACCGCAGGGACCGATATATAGGTACTCAATAATATTTATTAAAACCAAAGTAAATTTAAAACAGCAGGCACTTCTATTATTATTTTTCATTATAAGTAAATGAACATAATATAGGGACTGCCCATCATATAAATTTAGGAAAAGATCAGAATAAATAAATAAAAAGTTTGTCCATTTATGAACGAAAAAAGTTTCTTAAAAAAAAACAACATTCAGACGAATTGAGAACCTCCTCCTTTTTGGGAAGTCGGTTAAAAAATAGACCGCATTAAAAAAGTATTTAAATTAAAAAAAAATTAAAGCTCACATGGAAACGCACATCCTTATCTCATGCTGGTTTCTTCCATCTTCAAAAAATTTAATTGTTAATTTTTACCGCAAACTGGTCAGTTGTAATATAAAATATCTAGGTAATATGTTTCCTGTGAAATATTATTTAAAAAAACAAAAAACCAATGCTCGTTTCATGGCCTGGTCGGTATTTTGTCGCACAATAAAGATCTATTTATATCTACAGACATTGGGCGTGCCAGACACGTTCCGTGACAGACACGTGCCAAGGTATTATAATATGTCTAAAAATTTAGATTAAGCACTTTTCGTTTCTGTTTCTTGTGTGTTGCGCTGAAATAAATTTATTTTCTTTCTTCATTCTATATTTCAAGAAAAAAATGAAAAATAAAAACCAACAAAAGACGTCTGCACAATTTCGATGCTCTATTCACTCTGTTTGACATGTAGAAGAAGAAAAAAATACATTTATTTCAGCACAACACACAAGAAAAAGAAACAAACATAAACAGTAACTAATCTAAATTTGTACACATATGATATCTCTTTCATGCTCAGCTGAAAGGGACAAAAATGTAGCCATAGCTAGATAACATATTCTTTTCGCGAATACTGGTCTGTGTCTGTCAGCGTCTGCGCGACCGTGTCACGATAGATGTGCATACGATAATTATTGGCTCATAGTGTAATCTAAATCTATTATATGCTTTTGTAGCTGTTGTTGTTCTGAATAAACGAAAAAAAAAATAATAAATAAAAATATGTACTGTATGGGTGAATATTATTTTGTCTGCCACGGAACGTGTCTGGCACGCTCAATGTCTGTAGATATGAACGGACCTTTACTCATGCCTGCCGACCGATGCCGGTATTTTGTCGCACAATAACACAGAAGCTATCTCGTCATTTTCCAACCGACTGGTCGCACTTTCCGCAGTCGAGTTTGACGACATGAAAAATGATCTGCCGCCACATTGTTATTGCTACGTGTACACCCGCCTTTATTTCCTATTAGATTTTTTTAGTATTCACACGACGTGGAGGCTACAAGATAATGTACCCACCCATTTTTTCTGTAGTTTTAATTTGTATGTTGAAGTTGTAATGTTGTTAAAAAAAAAACAAATTAAATTGTCTGCAATAGGAGTGGAGGGTCTCTGGGTTCTATGATACAAGTTTACTTAGTTTAGAACCCAGGTCACCAACTCATTCATATCCTACCTTTGTTGTGTTGCAATGTTTTGCGCTTTGGTTTAGAGTACATTAAGATGGTTCTATGATACAAGTTTACTTAGTTTAGAACCCAGGTCACCAACTCATTCCTATCCTACCTTTGTTGTGTTGCAATGTTTTGCGCATTAGATTTAGAGTACATTAAGGTCTAGGTAGGCATAGGTTAAGAACCTTTATCTAACCAAATAAACGCATTTCTCATTTTTCATTTTCAATGGCATTATAACGGTTTATTTTTGCTTTTAAATTTGATTGCTGCCATAACATTGAATTATTTAATTTCCAGAACTCTATCTGTATGTCTGTCTGTTACGCTTTAATGCCTTAATATAGTATAGATTGTGTAAAAAGTGTAAAATTAGAAAGATATACAGGTCGTCCCGTAAATCAACGTCAAGCCAGAACCGGGTGATAGGCTAAGTACTTGCAAGAAAAACGTAAAAAAAAATTTTTTAAATTTATAAAAATTATAAAAATTTACACCCTGCGACGGTTCTTTTACTCCTGTTGCTACAAAATTTTAACTTTTTTTCAATTTTCTTCTTATTGAGTAATCCTGAATAGTGTTTCTGAAAACCACTGATTAAAATTTAAATTTTTGGCAATGAAGTTTTCAATATTATTGCTTTCGTCAGTTTTTAATGACTGTCCTTTTTTTGTTAGGCATAGCAAAAATTTTTATATTTTTCTGTTAACAGCTGTTATGACTCCTGGTTCATAATAGTCACCTATCACCTGGTTCTTGCTTGAAGTCGATTTACGGGACAGCCTGTAGATCCCACCCAAAGTCGGACCGCTTTGTCAAGAAAAGAAAATAACTTTGACTTTGATATTGGAATTTAAAGGGAGCAAATTACAGCGGGCTTTCTCACAAGCTACATTTAGTACGGAACTTTTATCGGGATATTAAAAAATTAAGAAGCAACGCAAAACTTTCCGACTCACGACTCAGCAACCGCTGTCATCTTTAGCGAGTCCTTGGAGACTAATTGGATGTAAAAATAACATTATATTTCTGTTTTTTATACACAAAAGACTTGGCTCTTCCGTGTCTTTATACTCATGGTGTCTTTATGTGTCAGTTATAATGAAATTAATCAGTAATAACCGTACTATTTGTGAACTAATAGTAAATTGTTAATGCCGTAAGATGATAAAAAAAAAACTATAAGAACTAGAAGATATGGAGCTAATTAAAAATTACTTCAATTAAAGTGAGTTGTTTAATTATAGTATATTTATTTACTCAAATAGAACGACCAAGAATACATGCACATTATAGTAACTATAATTTTAGTTTCACTTTAATAAATTATTATAATATTTCTATCCCATTGACATAAAAAACCTAAAAATTTTTAAATTCATTTTATAGCCTTATAAATGTATGCGAATGTTGTGTAGCACGATCGTAGCGTTTAACAGCTACGACGTAGCTCTAAATGTAGCATTGAACAAGAATGTTCGTAGAACAACGTAGTCATACAACATTACAAAAACAACAAAGGCAAGCTAATTAAAACTGTTTAAAAAAGCTGATGCAGTGTCTAATAAGTTTAATTGAAAGTTTAAAAAAAAATACTACGCTTTAAGATCAAACTGAACTAAAGCGTAATCATCTAGGACCAGAGTCCTTACGAAGACCAATTAAGCGGACCCAGAGTTCCCATGGAATCAGAAGTAGGTTAAAATTGTCTTGATTATTTTATTACATAGTACCTATAAAGAGTGTAAAAATATGTATATAGTTACGAATGTTGTGTAGCACGATCGTACCATTTAACAGCTACGGCGTAGCTCTAAATGTAGCAAGGAACAAAAGTTTTCGTAGACCTACGCACGCTACGTCGAAAAACACTGATGCATTGTAGCGGTCTAAAAAGAATTTATAGCTATTCGCTCAAAGATTTTTCAACACAAAAAAACAAGGCTCACGAAGTGATTCCTATCTCACATAGTCGGCTAGTAACGACCGTCTCGCGTTGTATGTTATACAAGTACATGTCTCCATCCATCATACGCTCGAGGAAGGCTGTTGACAGCTTCGCGAGTTGGGAAATTTAACACTGTTAAAGTAAAATGTTTTCGCTCGATCATACCAGTAGGTATGTGTTGTTGTGTTGTGTTGGTTAGCCTAAAACGGTTTTGGGCCCCTGCGAAATTAGTTTGAAACTAGCTGGCGCTTAGCGCCGCGAAATATATTGTTTATTTGATAAATATAAAACGTGTATGAAGTTATTGTGTTTGTTATGCTGTTATGCACTAGCTGCTCCCCGCGGTTTCAGCCGCGTTATTTTCGTAGTTCTCGCGGAAACTTCGGAATAAAATACCCTATGTCTCTCTTTGTTTTGACAACGTGTTTGCAAAATTTCATGATGATCGCGTGAGTAGTTGAGGCGTGAAAGCGTAACAAACAAACAAATAAACTCACATTCGCATTTATAAAGTAGTGAGTTTTTTTTAATTGTGTTTTTTTTTAATATAATTTATTTAATTTGATTTTGTTTTAGGTTTATTGAATTAACTTTTTGTGAAAAATCCATGGGTTTTTTTGCCTGAAATAAATGAATTTATTATTATTAAGGATTGTGTTTTAAATATAACTTATCATTTGTTATTAAAAAGATTTTTTTTTTCAAAAAAAGTGAATTTTCCTCAACTAACTCCTTCGTTAAACGCAAAAAAGAGGTATTGAGAAGTAGGTACACACTAAAAAAAACCTCGGTTTCACCTCTTTTACATACAGCTGTTTTTTGTTGTCCCAAGTCGAGCAGGAACGATGTGATAACAGCACGCTCGAAACCAGTAACAGGAGCTTACAAATCGATATCTCGGGAACGGAGGATCTGACTTCATTAGCAAGTTGTGGGTTCGTTGTCTGTACCGTGCCAATATCTATCCACTAAAACAATAGAATGTAATGATATTCGAACAATTGAAGCGTACGAAGTAGGGTTAATGAAATGAGTTATTCTCGGGTCAAAGGAAACGCCGGCATCCATTCGAAATAGTTTTCAATACATTGTAATGTTTGTATCGCTTTGGTGGAATTATTTTGAGAAGATTCGTAAAATAGGTGTGCTGGTTTATTACAAACAAACCGATCTCTTCACTTCACGCTAATTTAAGAGTCCCCGCGGGAATTCAAGGTTATAATATAGCCTATGTTACTCAGGGATAATGTAGCATTCTAATGGTGGTGGTGAATGAACTCGGTCTAGTATTTACTGAGTTAAATCGTGAGAAACTAACAAACAAACAAATAATCAAATCTTGGTATAAACTAGCCGATCTCCGCACTTTTACCCACGCTTTTATCGGAGTCCCCGTGGGAATTCCGGTCCTAAAATACCTACAAAAGGAACCAGGAATTAATAAAAATCCACTTCACAACACACAGACACGAGTACTACTATATATTCACGCCCAGACTGGAAAATGGAACCCTGTGTTCATCACACAAAGACCACCCCGCCGGGAATCGAACCCGGAACCTCTTAGGCAGGTAGGCATGGTGACCTACTGCACCAATCGGGTCGTCATAATATTATCAATTCCCATAAGAACACCGAAATTGTGGAAGAAGCTGAATGCGAATGTGAGTTTGTTGGTTTTTTTGTTACGCTTTCACGCTTTACTATTAAACCGATTATGATGAAATTTTGCATTCACGTAGTCAAGGGTACAGAGAAGGACATGCTCTCTGTAATCAACGCGGGATAGATCGCGAGAAACAGCTAGCCTTGTTATATTTACTTTATTTCTACATTCAATCGATAAATGAAGTTACAGAAAAACGTCTGAAAATCAAATGTTATGTTTTCCTAAAACAACATAAAATTCAGGTAGGTATAAAACAATTTATGTTATAGCTAAACGTTGATTATGTTATCTTAGGATGATAGACTCATTGTGCTTATTGTTCTACAATAGTATACGAATAGTATTCTCTATTTGCTGAATCAATAGAACAAACGCAACTCGTTTAGGTATAGATCTATGATAGATAATAGATAGGTATACAGAATGTTACAGAAAGGTGTAGTCATATTTGACGATCGTGTTCACGTTATCGTCTACAATGAACACTAGTAACTGAACCGGTACCATGAAATAAACTTTCCTTTGCTAGATTTTCTGTTATTAACTTGTCTCTGCACCCCAACGGTGATAAATTGCATCAAATGATCTTGAACCCGTCACATGTGACTAGTTCATGACCCACCGAGTGATGTGACATGTTTATTAAGTTGTAGTGCAGGCAGTTATGAAGTTTACCCAAAAACATTTTATTAAGCGATGAGCTTCATCACATAATATGTTCTTTGAGTAATTCTAAGCATTTCTAGCGCGGGAGGCAATAAGAAACGTGAGGCTGGTCGGAAAGGGGGGGTGGCTATAAAGATGACCGCCACCCATCATCATTAAAAAAAATATATTTTCGTCCTGATGGCTACTAGGGCAAGTTTGGTATCATTTTCGTATACCGAAGACGTAGATATTTTTTATTTTGGTTATAAAATTTTTAAGTAAGGTTTTGTGCTAAATACCACTGTCAAATTATTGTATAAGATTGCAAGATCACAATCTTCAAATATGACTACACCTTTCCGTAACACTTAGTACAGATAAATGTGAATGTAAATTCATTTGTTTGTTAGTTAGGTACGCTTTTACGCTTTGACTACTCAACCGATCATAAATATAATTTTGCATACACATTGTCAGGAATACAGAGAAGGATTAAGGGTATGTCTACCTGTTATACCGGAATTTCCGCGAGTCTGCGGGAAATCTGAAATTAACGCAGGCAAAACCGTGTAGTGATGTAGGATAACACACAATTGCAGCTTCGTCAGTTCTTTTTTCTTTGCTTGAATATGGATATTAACTGGATATTGTTTTTTTTTTTTTATTTTAATTTTAACACACTCCTCTGTACTCGTAGTTTGTCCAAAATCATACAAATTACTTTGTTTAGAGCAGAAAATGACACAACTAACTTTAAACTTTGCGTGGCCATCAATTAGTGGATAGGAGCCCACCGATATAATCCATAAATCGGCAGAGCAACGCAAAACTCAAACATTTGAGTTGCCCAATTCAAAACCCGGTCAGCGGCGCTTAAACTTTGATCTATTAATATTGCATTCGATGCAGGATTAACAATTGAAAAGCCTCTTTACAATGTTAATTTTTTAGCCAATTTTCTTAAATTCGATTTTATATTAACGCGTATATTTAACCTTTAATTAATGACATGATAAATTTGTAACACTATAAGGGACATGACGTCTCACAGGCTACTACTTACAAAGTCAATATTTTCATAAAATTGCATTTGGATGTTTCAAAATTATGTTAATAATTAACTATTGGCATGTATAGAATAGAATAGAATAGAAATATATTTATTTACCTACACACCACGACATAAAACAACAAAATATATAACAATAAAAAAAAATAAAATAATAAAATATTAAACAAACAAAAAAAAAACCTTCTAAACGATAAAAAAAAAAGAATTCTATAAAATTTTAATGAATACAAAATACATAAAAGTCATGGCCTACGTAAAATGGACCCACTCAGCATAGATGCTGTGACTCGGGGTGGGAGCCATGTAATAAAATAAATTTAAATAAATTCAATCAGTTTTTCTTATTTAAATAAAAAGAAAATAAACGGTAATTAAAAATTGGCATTTGTCATGAGATCCTTTCCTTAGCATTTTAATAGAGCTTCATCCAGGCTCCCAAGGGACCGCCGACTTTCTTCTAATCAGTATTACTTCCGTATTAAATAACCGATGACAGGTCTGCCTTCTTTCACTATTGTTTTAGCACTAAAACAAAATCTACTTAGACGCGGGGTCGCGGCAAGCGAGGGGAAGTGGTCAATTTTAAGAATTTGCTGAACACGTGACGCCTGCGAGACTACACGTCACTAGTTAAAGTTAAAAGAAAAAACGAGTAGGTATAAAAAAGAACATAAAGTACCTACTTTTCATTCCAGAACTTCCACGGAAACTCCGGAATGAACACCGGCTAAACCGCGGGAAGCAGCTTGTACCTAGTTATCTAATCTAATATATATAAATCACGTGTCACGTTGTTTGTCCGCGAAACTCCGAAACTGTTGAACGGATTTTGATAAAATTTTGTAACCATTCATAAAATGGTCCAACTTAAAAGATAGGATAGTTTTTATCGCGGAATTCCCGCGGGAACTCCGAAATTACCGCGGATGAAATCGCGGGGGACAGCTAGTCTTAATATATATAAATCACGTGTCACGTTGTTTGTCGTCGTGTTGAACGGATTTGGATAAAATTTTGTAACCATTTATAATATGTTCCAACTTAAAAGATAGGATAGTTTTTATCCTGGAGTTCCCGCGGGAACTCCGAAATTACTGCGAGTGAAACCACGGGGGACAGCTAGAAATTATATATGTATGTTTTATTATTAATAGGTAGGTATATCTGACTTTATTTTATCTCACAACGCTATCTGGTTAAGCGTTGTGAGATACTCTTCATGTATTATTATAATAATTTATAAAGAACTAGCTGTGCCCCATGGTCTCAACCGCGTGAGTTTCAGAACTCCCACAGGAACTCCAAAGTAGCCTGATTTGCTTCATATAATATTTGCTAATTAGCAGCGAAAGTCCTGTCAAAATCGGTGCAACCGCTTCGGAGATTCGCCCGCGTGATTTTCGGAATCCCCGCAGGAACTTAAAACTTCTTTCATATTCTCCTTCTCCTTACAATAACAAACACAACAAAAAAAGAATTATCTTAATTGGTCCAGCCGTTCCCGCGTGACGCCGTGACTAAGGGAAATAGGGATTATATTATAGACTAGCTGTCCCGCGCGGTTTCACCCGCGAAAATTTCAAAGTTCCCGCGGAATTGTTCCATACAAACTTTGCAACCCGTTTTCATCCCTTTAGGGGTTGAATTTTCAAAAATCCTTTCTTGTCGGATGCCTACGTCATACAAAGAACACACCCTCCAAGTTTGAAGTCTCTACGATCAGCGGTTTAGGCTGTGCGTTGATCCATCAGTCATTCAGGACAAAACATTTTATATGTATATATATAGATAGAGCTTATCTAAACTAAAATGACGCGCCCCACTACTTCAATAGCAGTCTTAGATGTGCGGGATCATGTATCAGATAATATCTCTTTAATAGTGTGAGTGCGGCGACCGTATTGCGCACTCGTGATGAATAGACATACCAGATTTATGTATATGTGGACGCAGATAAGCAATAACATGTTAACCCACAAAATGAAGTTATTGATTCAGAACGATTTATTGAGAGCTAGGGAACGTTTTTTAATTATGTGTTTACCTTATTACATTGCTTAAATATGCAACTAGATATTGAACATAAAAAATGTTGATACATAATGGCGCTCCTACTTTTAAAACACGATTTACTCAAAATTTCTCCAGTGGGTTAACACACTATTGCTTATCTATGTCCATGTGTTGTATCCATATTTTAACGGTTGTGCGTGTGCGTATACCCGATGGAGGGGCGCGTCATTTTTAACCGACTTCCAAAAAGGAGGAGGTTATGCATTCGATTGTATGTATGTTTTTTTTTTTAATTTCTTAGCTTAGATAGCTTAGCTTAATTTCTTAGCTTCATTTTAAAATCAAAGTTTGGGAACCGTCTTATTTAATAAACCGTATAACAAACGAAGGGATTACGGGAGGAAACTCCGTCTAGTAGGTATCGTCTCTTTGTGTTTCAGATAATACGGGAAATATTGGACTTGAACGACTTGCCGGTTTTAATAACTTAAGTTATAATTTCACTCGAAATAGATCGGTCGACGTTGGTGTTTATACCATAAATAATGAATTTTGTAAAGGGTATGGTCACGTTTTTTTTTTATTTTCAGCGAGGTCTGGAAGTGAAATTTAAGTTATACAGAAAAAAAATACCTATACATGGAGTATAGCAGACTTTATTTTTATACGTGCTCTCCTCACGGCTTCATGCTCGCGTATTTTGGCATTCCCTCGGAAACTCCGAAAAAAATCTAAGCCATCACATACCCTGTCCTAGAGTAAACAGAGATTGTAGAAAAAATTGATATCTTCTATACTTATAATAAAACTGTAGAGAGGTCAATTCTTTACATTGAATAAAATATATTAAAAAATCATATTGGAGGATGAATGGTGATCGATACTGATGCCAAAAATGCAATCAGTAATTTTTTTGTCTCTCTGTCTGTCTGTCTGTCTGTCTGTATGTATGTGCACGCATGGGTCAAAAACTACAAAAGGGATTTTAACCAAACTTGGTACGATTGTAGTCCATACTCCTGGCAAGGTTATAGGCTATATAACATAACGCTAAGATACATAGGAGCTGAGCAGTGACAATAAATTTGAAGCAATTCGGATGAAAATGCGCTTTCGAGCTCTTATCCTCGCATACGCCTTAACGGATCAACCGATCATCATAAAATTTTGCATATACGTTGTAAGTGGTACAGAGAAGGACATAGGCTGATGCATTTAAGCTGATGAAACTGCATGAAATTTGCATACCACACGTTGTCAGGGGTACATAAAAAGATATGTAAGGTACTTTCATCCGGGAATTCCCGCGGGATCTCTGAAATTAACGCGGGGAACAGCTATATAATACATACTTTTTGTCTTGTACGATGACATTAGGTATAAAATTACTAGCTGTTGTCCGCGATTTGATGCACGTAAGTTTCGGAGATCCCGCGGTAATTCCGGCATAAAACTACCCAATATCTTTTTTGTAAAGTGAATGCATTTAGTAATAATAATCCACTTCACAACACACAGATCTACTTGATCCCACACTAAGCTATAAGCTTGTGTCGTGGAAACCAAGCAAACGTGGTATATACTACATAGAATTACTTATATATCATACTAAACATATATAAACACACCCAGACTGGAGAATGGAACCCTAAATTTATCCCACAAAGTGCACCCCCACCGGGAATCGAACCCGGAACATCTTGATTAGCGGGCAGGCATGGTGACCAATCGGGTCATCAATGATCGGATGTCGGGTCAGTAATGATGATTGGTTTAATAGTTAAAGCGTAATCAACGAACAAATAACTTCATCATTGTAATATATGCCGAGCCGGCACCATTTTGTCAACATTTTTGTATTGTCGCAGTTGTACTTAATATTATGTATTGGTTGTCAAATAAATTTATTTTCTTTCTTTCTTTCTTTCTAATATAACAAAACCCCAGGTGCCGCGTAAACAGTATCGCATAATGGTTTTTATTTTTCAACGTATACGTAAAAAGAAATCGTTATTGAAACCCACGTATTTCTCTCCTTTCCATTTATTCAGGAAAATTGCGTAATTCTTCCGAATATCGTTCTATTGGTAGGTAGGTATATCGATGAGCGGATTTAACCATGTCGCTATATGAACCCGCCGTAGATTCTTGTACATCAGCCGTGACACTATCTGGAATAAGAGTTTCCACACCAATTCACGGATTTCACAATATCATATTGTTCCATAGTTTTTTTTTTTCTATCGACGGCGAAAGGGTTATGGGTCGAAAAAATTTGCTTTAGTTTTTGGTATAAAAAAAAATTGGTATAAAGTTTTACAAAAATTCCGGGATCCATGCAAATATCATTTTAAAAAGTATTACCTACCAAAACTAATCCATACTAATACATATTATAACTGCGAAAGTAAGTCTGTCTGTCTATCTGTCTGTTATACGCTTTCACGCCTTATCGGCTGAACCGACCGTTATGCAATTTTGCATATACACGTTGTCCAAGGTACAGAAAAGGAGATACGGTACTTTTTGTCCCGGAATTCCCACGGGAACTCCGAAATTAACGCGGATGAAAACGCGGGTAACAGCTAGTTAATAATGATAATTACAATGATAATAAATTATTTATAATTATCCGAAAATATATCAATAAGAAGCATCTGTTGCCGAACTAGGAAACCTCAAATAGGTACTCGAATTTATATCCTACTAATATTATAAACGCGAAAGTTTGTAAGTATGTATGTGTAGTGTTTGCCGTCACTACGTATAGGTTTATCACTGACTCACTACTACTGCCTGATCCTTGCGCGAGCGCACGTCCGACTCGCTCCGCGCCTAACAACAGACTGCCCGTCGGGTGATGTTGACAATCTTTATATATCCCCAAGATATTTCGTTATACCCTCTCTGGAATACATGAGATAACGTATTATATCTACCTACTTATAGACACAAACACTACAGTATGGATGGATGGATGTTTGTTACTCTTTCCCGCAAAAACTACTGGATGGATTTAAATGAAACTACAATAATATAATATAAATAATAAAAATAATAAAAATAAATAAATAATAATATAAATAATATAATATCAGATTAACACATAGGGTACTTGTTTAGGTAGGTAGAAAAAAGAAAAAAAATCGTAAATTTCTACATCGCGCTTACGAGTTTTGCCAAACAAAGTATATAAGTATCGGAGAAATGTATTTTTGTCAATAACTGTTTTAAGGTCAATAAACTCCTTTAATCAATTAAAAGGTTTTATTTACTAGACCAGTTCACCAGTTCATTGGAATTTGAGTTAATTTCAATACTCCACGAGCACCATCGTGTACATGGTCCTTGCGAGTCGGGTAATCAGTGCAGTTTGAGTTCGCGAAGTGGTTGCGGAGTTGGAGGTGAGCCGATTGTGGGGATTTAGCATCAGTACAGTGGTCAAAGGCGACCACACCCCCCGCCCCGCCCCGCCCCCGAAGCAGTCTGCAGTGGAGCGAGTTCAGGGAAGACAGCAGCTGTCGACAGTGGTGTCGGACGGCAAGCAGTCATCAGGAGAGGTCAGCTGCGGCAGGAGTGGGTGGCGATAGGAAGTGTGTGTGCTGATATATTGTGAGTACTCTTAAAATAATAATTCTAATTGCCCCTGCGAGAAGAATTTCCAAACGAATTTGAACCCAAGTGAGGTAGTGATTAATGAACAAAATACAGTGTAGTTTAAGTTATAGTTTAAGTTAGTGTAGTTGCTTTAGTATAGTTAGTTTAATTTAACATAGTAATAGAACTTAGAAAAATCGAGTTTAGTATAGGACTTAGAATAATTTTAACAATTTTGTTGATACGGGGAACCTATGCCCAAATTTTCAATTAGGAGCAAAAAGTTGCAAACACTTAGAAAATTTCAGAAGGTTCAACGTTAGATATTCATAGCACTTGTAATTTTTTTCAAATAAGTTAATTAAAATATAAGATCCTTGGTTGTGGTTATTATTATAGTTTATAGATAAGTTGTAAACCGTTAAGTATAAGTATTAATAGATTTTATTTATCGTTATAATCTTTGTATTATATTCGCAAGGTACAGTAGTCGTGTTTAATATGGAATCTTTGATTAATTTTCAAGAGGATATAAGTCTACGAATCTCTAAGGCAAAAACGAACTTTAAAAAATCTCCAAAGGATAGAATCACGAAAGAATATGTAGAAGGTAGGTTAGATTCGTTGGAAAGTTTGTGGTCTGACTTTAGATCGGGGCATAAGGAGCTCATGCAAACGGTAGAGCCCAAGTTATTGAAGAAAGAGAAATATGTAACAGAAGAGTTATATGAGACAACTGAGGATGTTTACATGGAATACAAATGCGAATTAAAAACTTTATTGACAACTTTTATTAGTTCAGATGCGCATCAGGGTACCGCCTCTCGACATGATGCAAGTGCTAAGTCTAGCCACGTCAAGCTACCAAAAATTAGCATACCTATATTTTCCGGAAAGTACACTGAGTGGACCACGTTTAGAGATCTGTTTGTTTCCATGATACATGGTAACGAGTCCCTAGACAACGTGCAAAAATTACATTATTTAAAAGGTTTCTTGGCGGGGGAGGCAGAGCAGTTGCTGAGACATATACCTATAACAGAGACAAACTACGAGCGTTGTTGGACATTATTAGAGGAGCGGTACAATAACAAAAAATTTATGTCCAACTGTATTCTTAAAAGATTTCTTGGACAGAGAACTGCCACGTCTGAATCGGCTAGCTTCTTGAAAGATCTTATGGATACATCCTCAGATTGTTTAAGCGCGTTATCTAATTTAGGTATAGATATAAGCTCTTGGGATATAATTGTCATACATATTTTATCATTAAAGTTAGATCCCGAATCCCGAAAACAGTGGGAGTTAAGTGTGACGTCTAATACTACGTCAGACACTTTGCCAACATTTACACAGTTTAAGGAATTCTTAACAAGTAGGTATCGAGCGCTGGAGTTTATAGAGCCAAGAGTTATAAATAGGTCATTTAACAGGTCAGCACAAGGTACTAACGATCACCATAAACCTAAGGTATTACATGTGAGCAATATGAACAAGATGTTGTGTGAATTTTGTAGAGAAGATCATAAATTATGCTTTTGTAAAAAGTTTGCGAATGAAGACTATTCTAAGAGACGTGAATTTGTCACTGAAAATCGTATTTGTTTTAACTGTCTGGGGAGTAATCATTCGGTGAGATTTTGTCAGAAAGCCACTAGCTGTCGTGTGTGTAGAGGGCGACATCATTCGTTGCTACATCCAGGGGTCGAATCAGCCTCGTCGGCTCACAATAGACAAATAGAACACGCAGTAGAGTCCCCAGTTGCAGCGGTTTCAGTGGAAGCAACTGATAGCGGAGATGACGAAGTTCCACCAATAATCTCTTGTTTCTCAAAGGGTGAAGTGAGAGGTCAAGTCTTGTTGGCCACCGCCTTAATTAAGGCCGAGTCGAGATCAGGGGAGTATCAAATAATAAGAGCGCTGTTAGACCAAGGCTCTCAAGCCTCCTTTGTAACTGAAGCGACGATTCAAAGATTGGGTTTGAAAAGGGTGCCAGTAAATAGTGTTATAACCGGTTTAGGCGGGGAGCAAAGTTCAATGGTATCGAAGCACATGGCGAGAGTGAAGGTACAATCGGTAATCGATCCAAGCTTTGAATTAGAAATATGGGCATACGTTTTAAAGAAGATCACGACTTATCTTCCAACAGAAAGGGTGATAATTCCGGACTGGGTTCGTAATGAACAAATTCAATTGGCAGATCCTAACTTTCACACGCCTAATAAAATTGACATTTTATTAGGAGCAGCCGTCTACAGTCAGGTGTTGCAAGAAGGATTGAAGCGAAGATCATCGGTAGGTCTGGTAGCGCAAAGCACGTCATTAGGATGGATAATATCCGGTCCAACGAATTCAGCGGGTACGGGTACGATAGCAGCGCTGCATACTCAGGTCCAGGACGATGAATTATTAAAACGATTTTGGGAATTAGAAGATCATTTATTTAATAAAACTAAAATGTTTACAGAGGAAGAGCAAAGGTGTGAAAAATTCTTTGCCGCGACGACACGTAGAGACAAAACAGGGAGGTATGTAGTAAAATTACCCTTTCGGGACCAAAACCCACGCTGCAAAGGCGGCAACTCACGAGAAGTAGCTGTAAAAAGATTTAAATCGTTAGAAAGAAAATTAAGTAAAGATAAAGAGCTTAAGGCTAGATATGCTAAGGTAATAAATGAGTACTTACAACTAGATCACATGGCGATTATTCCGGAACCCGATTTGAAAAAAGGTGAAGCGGTGTATTTGCCACACCATGCAGTCATAAGAGAAGATAAGTCCACCACAAAACTTCGTGTAGTGTTCGATGCGTCCTGCAAAAATGAAAACGGAGTATCATTGAATGACACGTTAATGGTCGGTCCTACATTACAACCAGAATTGCGACATCTTATCATGCAGTGGAGACGTCATCCTATTTGCCTATGTGCGGATATAGTAAAGATGTACCGCATGATCCGAATGGACGAAGAGGATACCGAATTTCAGCGGATTGTATGGAGGAACAATCCAGAAGATGATATATGCGACTACAAATTGTTAACCGTCACTTTCGGCACAGCTTCGGCACCATACTTGGCAGTAAAGGCGTTAATGCAGTTAGCGGAAGACGAGAAGTATAGGTACCCAACAGCAGCAAGATGCGTCAGCACAGACTACTATATGGACGATCTGATGGCAGGATGCGAATCCCTAGAGGAGGGAGTTCAACTGTATCAGGAAATGAACGAACTCCTCCTAAAAGGAGGGTTCCAGATGCAAAAGTGGACAAGTAACAACGAAGAGCTGCTGCAAAGGATAAATTATGAAAAGGCCAGTGGTGAGAAACAAGAAGAAAGCAAAGAGAACCTGGAAATAAAAACAGACAATATAGTTAAAATTTTAGGACTTACCTGGCATCGAAGAGAAGATATATTTCAGTACTCGGTGTCGCTGCCACCAATCTCCAAACCTGTAACAAAAAGAACAATTATTTCAGATATATCACGTCTTTATGATCCATTAGGATGGATAGCGCCAAGCGTAATAGTAGCGAAAATCTTTATACAAAGGCTGTGGATTGAGGGTATAGATTGGGATGAAGAAGCCCCAGCAAATATAAAAAACGATTGGTTATCTTACCGCGAAGAGCTCGTCCAACTTGTAAATTTCCGGTTGCCCAGATGGTTGCATACAAATGTCAATAACGAGATGGTTGAACTCCATGGCTTCTGCGATGCGTCGAACGCAGCCTACGCTGCGGTGGTTTATCTCCGTGTGATTAGTTCAACAGGGGTCGAGGTTTCTCTGATAACCGCGAAGACACGAGTCGCACCCATAAAACAAGTCACAATACCGCGCTTGGAGCTCTGTGGGGCAGTCCTATTAACGAAACTACTATCTGAGGTGGCTGAGGTCATGAATATTCCAATGACAGGAGTACATGCATGGACGGATTCGTCAGTAGTGCTAGCGTGGTTAAGCAAACATCCCAGTCATTGGAAAACCTTTGTCGCCAATCGGGTCTCCGAGATTTTAACAACGTTAAATTCATCACACTGGTCACACGTTTCAACAAAAGATAACCCAGCGGATTGCGCGTCTCGCGGCATCTCTCCATCAGAGCTATGTGCACACCCATTATGGAGGACAGGTCCTAGTTTTCTACGAGATCAAGTAATCAGTTACAAGAAACCGTGTAGTATAGAGACAAAGTTAGAACAAACCACAAGTTCCCATACAGTTACAATGAGCTGTTCCATTTTTGATCGTTTCTCGTCACTTAAAAGGTTAATTCGAGTAGTAGCTTATTGTAGACGTTTTATAACAAAAAGAACAGGAAATAAACAACGTGAAGCGTTTCTGGCAGAATGGGAACTGAATGAGGCATTAATATGCTGTATTAAGCTGTGTCAAAGGGAGGCTTTTAAGAAAGAAATGAAAGAAATAAAAGAACATGGGGTTATCATAACAAAGTCAAGCAACATCATTTCTCTTACTCCGTATATAGATGACGAAGGTTTACTACGAGTTACTGGGAGAATACAACAATCTGAGGCAAGCGAAGACACCAAGCATCCGATAATATTACCACACGAGTCACGACTGACTCATCTTATAGTAGCCGACGCCCATAATGTCACTCTGCATGGCGGCCCACAGCTCATGTTGCATTACTTACGCACCGCGTACTGGATTGTTAAAGCTAAGAGTGTTGTCAAGCAGCATGTGAGAAGATGCGTAAAATGCTTTCGATATAAATCCAATAACTCAACGCAGCTGATGGGATCCTTGCCCCCCGCGCGGGTGACACCAGCTAGAGCATTCCTTCGGAGCGGTGTAGATTACGCGGGTCCGATAAACCTCCGAACATCTAAAGGTAGAGGCCATCACGCGTATAAAGGATATATTTGTTTATTTGTTTGTATGGTCACAAAGGCCATACACATTGAGGTAGTATCGGATCTAACGTCAAGAGGGTTCTTAGAGGCGTTTAAACGGTTTATCGCGAGGCGAGGTCACTGTGCCGAAGTGTGGAGCGACAACGGTACAAATTTTATTGGGGCTTCAAAAGAGCTAGGAGTTTTGTCTAGAGCGGAAAGGGCGACAATGCATAAAGAGGTGGCAGAGATTTTGGCTACACAAGGCACCTCATGGCATTTTATTCCACCTCGAGCACCAAACTTTGGGGGACTATGGGAAGCCGGCGTGAAAGCGACCAAGTACCACATAAGACGTGTCATAGGTGACTCTACATTGACGTTTGAGGAGATGACAACGTTGACTTGTCAGATAGAGGCCTGCTTGAACTCTCGTCCCATTTCAGTTCTAACAACTGATCCCGAAGAAGCTACCCCACTTACTCCAGGACATTTTTTAGTGGGAGAACCATTAATAACTGTGCCCGAAAAGAATTTTGAAACTGGCAATATATCTTGCTTGAGAAGATGGCAACTCACCCAAAGAATGTTGCAAACCTTTTGGCGCAGGTGGTCAAACGAGTACTTGACTCATTGTTCACAGCGGTATAAATGGTCGCGTATAATACCAGAACCTAAAGTGGGAGATGTAGTGTTAGTCAAAGAGGAAGATTTGCCCCCTGCTAAGTGGCTTTTAGGTAAAATAGTCGAGAAGCATCCGGGCCCTGATGGGATTACCCGAGTTGTTTCCTTAAAGTGTAAAAAAACGATTATTAAGCGGCCAGTTTCAAGGGTATGTGTTTTACCTTTGGCTGAGTAGTGACTCTATCATTGAGTAGAGCTACGATGGGCGAAGTTGCCCTTTTAGGAAGAAGAACATACTGTTCTTGGTGGGCGGTATGTTTAGGTAGGTAGAAAAAAGAAAAAAAATCGTAAATTTCTACATCGCGCTTACGAGTTTTGCCAAACAAAGTATATAAGTATCGGAGAAATGTATTTTTGTCAATAACTGTTTTAAGGTCAATAAACTCCTTTAATCAATTAAAAGGTTTTATTTACTAGACCAGTTCACCAGTTCATTGGAATTTGAGTTAATTTCAATACTCCACGAGCACCATCGTGTACAGTACTTTTATCCTGGAATTCCCGCGGGAACTCTGAAATTAACGCGGGTGATACCGCGGGGCACAACTAGTCAGTAATATTTATAACAAAAAAAATGTTTATAATATAATAAATAATGGTAGATATTTGGTAAAATTTGGTAAAATATGCCACAAATTTTCGTTTCAGCCATTTTATCTAAAATTAAACAAATTATTTTTTTGACTAATAACCTAAGTAGGAAGTTTTTTTTTTCAGTGTTTATTAATTAATCAATTACTCAACAATATATCATCTTCCTTTTCTAATTACGAAACTCAGTTACCAAAACGGGATGTGGACTACTTTTGAAAATCCAAATTCTAATTAGTCCGTCAGTTAGAAAATAAAAAAGACACGTAGATAGACACGTATTTTATGCTTTTTCAAATAAATTAAAATGTACAGAGATAAGGCGCAACAAAGTTTAGGGTGAGGGGGTCGTGATGTCACTAACCGGTAAAACCGCCATACAAACTGTCAGAATAGTGACGTCACGCGAAATTTCAACTCAATATATCGCCGTTATTTATGATTACGTAAAAAAAGAAAAAATACGTGTCCAATATTTTTTAATAATCTACAAGACGGACTAAAAAATAAAAATTAGTCAACTTGCCCATTGGCAACTTAAGGCTATACCTAGTACCTACAAAATAAAGCTGTTTTGAATAAACTGTACCTAGTTATCTTCGATTAGTAGTAATCGAAGATAACTGCAGATTTTTCACATACTTGTCAATTTTGTTTCTTTTCTAGATTTTTAAGACAATTTCGATGATTTTGCCGCTAAATTATCCCAAAAAAATCTAAAAAAAAATCGCACATTCACATCACTACAATATTAGGGACATAACAACCTTCCTCGCTTCCCATACTGATAATTCAGCAACATGCCTACTTAATGATGATATGATGTTCCCGAGGGAATCCTGAAACCACAGGCAATAGCTAGCAGAATATTATATTACCATGACAGCTACCTCCAATATTCCTCGAATCGTTTATCACTCCATAAAAATTGTTTCCTCCAAAGTTATTTTGCTCACCAGCTACCGTCGCGTTTCCCTTAATTAGTTATCTTTATTAACGACTTTTGTTTATATTACCAACGATAGAATTAATGACACCAACTTATTTTTATTAGCACTTCTCTAATGTCGCGCCGTTAATTTATATTCAACGTGTTACTTGAATTTTACCCGCGATAATTTCGGAGTTCTCGCGGGAGTTCCGGGACAAAAAGTACCCGATGTCCTTTTCTGTGTCCCTGACAACGTGTATGCAAAATTTCATGATGATCCGTTCAGCCGTTGAAGCTTGAAAGCGTAACAAACAAACAAACTCACTTTCGCATTTATAATACCTATTTTATTAAAGACTAGACGATACTGCACGGTTTCACTCACGTTATTTTGGAGAACTATTGAGAATTCTGGGATTAAAAGTATCCTACGTGCTTTTCTGTACCCTTGACCACGTGTGTGCAAAATTTCATGATGATCCGTTCAGCCGTTGAAGCTTGAAAGCGTAACAAACAAACAAACTCACTTTCGAATTTATAATACCTAATTTATTAAAGACTAGACGATACTGCACGGTTTCACTCACGTTATTTTGGAGAACTATTGAGATATTCTGGGATAAAAAGTACTCTATGTCCTTCTCTTTACCTTTGACAACGTGTGTGCAAAATTTCATGATGATCGGTTCAGCCGTTAAAGCGTGAAATCGTAACAAACAAACAAACTCACTTTTGCATTTATAACTAGCTGTGCCCCGCGGTTTCACACACGTGAGTTGCGGAATTCCCACAGGAACTCGAAAGTAGCCTAATGTATTCCTTATAACATCAGCTAATTAGCAGTGAAAGTCCCGTCAATATCGGTCTAACCGTTTCGGAGATTCACCCGCGTGAGTTTCGGAATTCCCGCAGGAACTCCGAACTTCTTTTATATAAACCTTGTCCTGACAATAACGAACACAAAAAAAAAATTATCCAATTTGATGTAGTCGTTTGGAAGTTATGCGCTTAGCAACACATTTGGCGATTCATTTTTATTATATAGATTGGATAAGAATATTATAATATAGGTATAATTATTACATTTAGGGGAGTCCAGGGGAGCATGGAACCTTGGTAAAGTGTATTTAATAATTCAGACGTCAAGTTGCTCAATCTTGTTACAGCATTTCACCAACTCCACTACTAAGTACAGTCAAACCGCAAAATATCGTGGGTATGTATTTGTAAGAATGATAGAAAGCATGATAAAATATCAAATCATATCATAACATAAGTTGTTACCTATAACATTGCTCGATGTTTCGGGATTCCCTCATAAACTCTCCCCTATCTCAGGAGAAAAAAGCACATTATTGTTCTTTTGCTATTACGCCGAGATAACAATAAAAAAACAAAAGTTTATATGTGTAATATAAAAAAAAAACATAATAATAAAAATGTACGGACAATTTTTATAAGGAGTACCTAAGGATTACAAAATCTATAATCGCATTTTAATTGCTACTGCACCGCCTACCTACTGTTTTACTGTTATAAATATATCTATACTCCACCTGGTAGCCTGGAAGAGATCGCTTTATAGTGATCGCCCTTTGGTGCCACGTTATACTTTCTGTTTTATAAGTTTTTAGTCTTTGTACTGTTTGTGGTACTCAATAAAGTGTTTTTCGTTCATTCAACGTCCGTGATTAAAGCGTTTGACTTACCTTATTGTTTATGGTCCGAAATAAAAGTGCGCTATATTCTTTTCTTTACCCCTGAAAAACAGGCAAAATTTCATGGTGATCGGTTGAGCCGTCAAGGCGTGAAATCGTAACAAACAAACAAACTCATTCGCATTTATAAAATTAATAGTGAAGAACTGCATAACTATTTTTTATCTGACACAACAACGCAGCTGACTGTACCTACACAGGAAATTCTCTCAGCGCGCTACACAGCTTGTGGCGAGCTGCAATTAGCGACATTCGCAATTGAAAGCGTTTGTGTGTTTGTCTGTTTGATCACATTTGAGCAATTAATAAAATATTGTTATTATTTTAACATTGTTTCCGGAATTATGTTAGTTATTTTCTAGGCAACATCTACCTGAATCCATGTTGTGTTTATATATGTACTAGCTGTTTCCCACGAATTCACCCATGTTAATTTCGGAGTTCCCGCGTGAATTCCGGGATAAAAGGTTAAGGTACCCTATGCCCTTTTACAATGTGTAGTTTGCAATAATTAATTCAATTTCACCCGCGTCAATTTTAGAGTTCCTACTCGAATTCCGGGATAAAAAATACCTACCATATATGTTAATACTGATATATAAGCTTCATTTCAAAGTTTCATTAAAATCCATTCAGTAGTTTTTGCGTGAAACAATAACTATTATTGTTTCACGCAAAAACTATATCCTAACTATTATAAATGCGAGTTTGTTTGTTTATTTATTTGTTACGCTTTCACGCCTAAACTACTCAACGGATCATTATCAAATTTTGCATACACGTTGTCAGGGATACAGAGAAGGACATAGGGTACTTTTCATCCCGGAATTCCCACGGGAACTCCAAAATTACCGCGGGTGAAACGCCGGGGTCAGCTAGTATTGCAATGGTAGTAAGGATTGAAACTTCTAGTTGTCACTGACAACTCGAGTGACAAAATTTTACTGCTAACTGCAAACACTAAACAATACACATCTCAGTTGCAAAACCGGGTTAGCGATGGTATACAAAGACCACAAAGCACAGAACAGATAATCTATTTTCTCTTCGGTACAAACAATTAATTTATGTACACTCAACGACAACAGCGCGCGAGTGGCACTCACTTGTACACGACCACAATAATGTTACAGTGAACTGTGAAGCATGAAAATGCACTAAAACCTTAACAGTCCGGACTCCGGACCCATCCTATCTCGCACTAATTACGTAACCACTTTGTATTTACTAATTTACTAATATTATAAAGAGCAAAAGTTTGTGAGTTTGTGACGTTGTAGGGGGTAATTTCTGGATCTACTGAACCGATTTAAAAAATTCTTTTACTTCCATAAGTAAAAGAATGATCAGATCAGATCAGATCATCTCAGTGATCCTGAGTGACATAGGTGACATCTTAACTCAATACTATTAAATTATTCATGTTGACATAACTCATTAAAATATTATAGTCACTCTTTTTAATACACATACTTGATTTATTTATTATTGATTTGTTGCAATGGTGAAGAGCGTGCGCCCGCAACTACTTTTTACTTATGTGGTCTTGAGTAAAAGGGGCTCTTTGAAAACCAGCGTTGTCTGTTATTCTCAATAGGCAACACATGCTGAAAGAGCCCTTTTGGCATGTATACCTACCTACTTTTTTTGTATTTTTTGTTTTTATTTTTTGTTTGTAAATGCATGTCAATAAAGGATTTATTATTATTATTATTATTATTATTATTATTATTATTATTATTATTATTATTATTATAGGGTACTTTATATCGGAATTCCCGCGGGAACTCTGGAGTTTGTGAGGTTGTTGTCTATGGATGTACTTATTATGGATACGAAGCAAAAGTGATCCTAAGTGACACAGGGTACTTTTTATCACGGAACTCTGAGATTACCGCGTGTGAAACCGCGGGGGTCAGCTAGTATTTTATATGGAGCTTACACAGTACACACAACAGCAAGAGATGCGAGTCCGGGCAATATATGCGAGGGGATCCCCTCCCCGGGATTTATATCCCCCGGCCGTTCCCGGATCCGGGAACTCGCCCGGATAGCGGTGGACGTGACCAGAAATGTGATCCGGTTGCAGTTTTATTTGTGAACACTGTATCTTTCGGGGCGATATATCATGCTGCGGTAATATGTGAATGGGATTTTTCGTAATATTTACTCGGACCTGATATATCAGACTAGCTGTACCGCGCGGATTCATCTATATTCTGTATCTATACTAATATTATAAAGAGGAAATATTTGATTTTTTTTTGTTTGTTAAGATTTAACTCAAAAACTACTGGACCGATTTCAAAAATTCTTTCACCATTAGAAAGCTACATTATTACTGAGTAACATAGCCTATATTGTAATCCGGAATTCCCGCGGGGACTCCGGAATTATCTCGGGTGAAACCGCGCGGGACAGCTAGTCCGTGATAATTTTGGAGTTCCCTCGGAATATTTCCATACAAACTTTGCCGCCCTTTTTCACCCCCTTAGGGGTACAATTTCAGAGAATACTTTCGTATCGAATGCCTACGTCATTAAAAGAACACACCCTTCAAGTTTCAGGTCTCTACGATCAGTTGTTTAGGCTGTGCGTTGATCCGTCAGTCAGTCATTCAGGACAAAGCATTTTATATGTATATGTAAGTAGATAGTAGACGCTTTCAATCGTGTTAATTTCAGAGTTCCCTTGGGAATTCCGGGATAAAAATCTCCCATGTCACTCAGTAAATAAATACGACACTGTCCGTATTTTATTTATTTACTTAAATAAAAAAACCATGTAATATTTCTTAGAAGATATATTTTTTTTAAGTACCTACTGCAATATATCACGTTTTTTAGGGTTCCGTACCCAAAGGGTAAAACAGGATACTATTACTAAGACTCCGCTGTCCGTCCGTCTGTCCGTCTCTCACCAGGCTGTATCTCATAAACCGCGATAGTAAGACAGTTGTAATTTGCACAGATGATGTAGATATTTCTGCTGCCTCTATAACAACAGATACTAAAAAATAGAAAAAAATTAATATTTATGGGGCTCCCATACAACAAACGTGATTTTATTCCGTTTTTATAGATAATGGCATGGAACAGAACCTTTCGTGAGCGAGGCCGAGTCGCACTTGGCCGGTTTTTTTATACGAAATTAATTTTCAATTCTCTGAGGCATTCTCTTACTGTTTTTTTTTGTGTAGATAATATAAAAGAGTAGTTATGGATTATCTCATGTATAAGTATCAGAAACTGATAGAAATTATATTAGTAAGCGAAATATATGTATAAAACATATCTCGGTATAATAATAAATCCTCAGTTTAACTGGAAGGTAAACTAAAGTTACAAATTTCGAGCATTTGCATTTAACGTTGCACGGTTCTCATGATAGCGTTTTTGAAACTATTATTTTAGTTAATTTTTGTACAAGAAAACACACAGTCGAAACGAGAATCTCCTCCTTTTTTGGGAGTTGGTAAAAAATAAGAATCTTCAAACTCTTTTTCTTATTTTATTAACCGACTTCCAAAAAGGAGGAGGTTCTATGTTCGATTGTATGTATGTTTTTTTTTTTTTTTTTTTATGTATGTTCACCGATTACTCGCAGACGGTTGGACCGATTTCAAAAATTCTTTTTTTGTTTGAAAGGGTATACTCCCAATTAGGTCCCATTGCCACCAATTCGGGATCTGATGATGGAATCTTGGAGAAATCGAGGGAACTCTTCAAAAATTATAGGCACACCTATAGCGATTTGGGTATTTTTTATAGTAAATCGTTCATTTGCTTTCGAAAAGCAAAATTTGAAGAAGTGGAACTGATGATGAAGACCACAGATGGTCATCGGAACTACTCAACAATAATACGTATTTCAGGGGTTCTAGTTAGAGCGATTTGGAAAATTGTTTTTTTGTTTGAAAGGGGATACTTCCGAATTGGTCACATTGCCACCAAGTCAGGATCTGATGGTGGGATCTTGGAGAAATCGAGGGAACTCTTCAAAATTTATAGGCACACCTATTTATTTATTTATTTATTTATTGAATTTAAAAAGCATGACAGCATAATAAGCCATAGCGCTTAATAAATAATTAATTCTAATATTTAAAATGGAACAAAAAAAATTTTTAAATTAAAAACAATTTTAAAATTTGAATTAAAAAAGAAACATAACATTAAAACTTACTTATATTTACATATTTACACAGGAACTTATAACAGTCATTCTTTCCTCTAACATTCGCTTGCACTCGATCATCAATCTCCCAAGCCCTGTCACAAACATATCACACTCCGGGGAGCTGAGGAGCAAGGAGGAGAGCAGGTCTCGAGCGCGGGAGACAGGAGAGTGCTGGTACAGGAGGGTGCGCGTCGGCCGCTGCGCGAGAAGTCGCCGCGAGCGCACGCTCATGTGGCATTCTGGTACCGACAGTCGCACTAACTCCTCCAATACGTCCTGACAGTCTATTCTATTTCTCAAGATTGACAAAGAGAACTTGACAAGTGCCACTGACCTTCTTAATTCTAATGAGTCAAACCCTAAATGTCCCATTAGAAAACCAGTGGGATACATAAAGGGATAATAGGTGGATTGCTTCTGATATTGATTCCGTAAAAACTTCTTTTGAACCTTCTCCAGCATGAGCGAATATTTTTTCTCATGTGGGGCCCAGACCACTGTATTACACTCTAATATGCTGCGAACTAACGACGAATATAGGGTGCGCGTTGCCGCTATGGTCAGGGGCGCGGAGTTTCTGCAAACGAACCCTAGTCTTCTATATGCAGCTTCGGCTACAGAACGCGTATGGTCTCGGAAAGTGAGTTGTCTGTCAAATTGTATACCGAGATCACGCACTGACGTCACACGGCGGATTTCAGTAACTCCTATTCTATAACTGTGCTCTTGTGGTGTACGAGCTCGACTAAAACTCATCAGTTCACATTTGTCTGGATTAAAGGCAAGTTTGTTGACTACACTCCAGTTATAAACCCTATCCAAATCCCTCTGTAACGCGTCACGGTCCTCGGTCGTGTTGGTAACTCTTGCCAGTTTCACATCGTCGGCATACAGCATGATCCTGGATTCACTCACGACTTCAGGCAAGTCATTAATGAGTACCACGAACAATAAAGGCCCTAGGTTCGACCCCTGACTAATACCTGAAGGAGTTGCATATGGTTGAGACTGATATGGACCGTATTTTACAAACTGTTTCCTTTCAGAAAGATAGCTTGCAAACAGTTTTAGAAGCCTGGGCGTGAATCCCATACCAGCCAGTTTAAACAGCAGCACATCGTTATCCACCTGATCGAAGGCCTTCTGAAAGTCCAAGTAAACAACATCTACCTGGTTCCTATTATCGACTTCTCTAGACAAGATGTCCACTAAGGAAACCAGATTGGTGGCCACCGACCGCTTGGGCAAGAATGCATGCTGCGCAGCAGTGATAAAGGGTAAACATTGGGGTAGCAATTTATCGTGAACAACCATTTCAAAAACTTTCGCTAGCGTGCATAGAATAGCTACCGGTCTGTAATTTTCAACCTTAATTTTCGATCCTGATTTTGGAATAGGCGTCACCCTAGACTGCTTCCATATCGATGGATACTGCCCCGTTCGTAAAATGAAGTTAAACATGAATAGTACCGGCACGAGTAGTTCTTGTAAGCAACCTTTAATTACGTATGGCGGTATGGCGTCAGGTCCCGCGGAGGTGTCCCCTCGAAGTTTTCGCACCGCGCTTTGCACATCGCTGTCGAGGAAGGTGGTGATGTCTACGCGTCGCGCGTCCGCCGCGCCCGCCGCCCCCGCCGCGCCCGCGTTCAGTCGGGGCGAGCCCGCCAGGAACACGGACTCGAAGTGGGCGGCGAAGGCCCCGGCCGCCGCCGCGCCTGTATACTCTGACTCGCCACGCGTCACCTTCAACTCTATACCACCTTTGCTACGCAGAGAGTTAACATATTGCCAAAATTGTTTCGGATCTTTACATAAATTTTTTGATACCCTATACGCATATTCATCCCGCGCATCCTTTATGTCTCTTTTTATTTTGGTTCTTAGAGATCGAAATACGTTAAATGCAGAAATATCGCCCGTCGCTTTCCATCGACGGTGATGACAAGCTTTGGACTCGATGTCACGAATCAACGCACTCGTGTAAAAGACTGGGTAAGTACGATTACACGAATGCTTTCGTATTTTTCTCGGAACACAGTGGTCGAAAAAATTATATAAAGTATGATTAAAATTATTGACGCAGTCTTCTACGTTCTGGGAAGTTACCACACTTTCCCAGTCACAGTCTCTCACGCATTCATACATTCTTTCAAAATCACCTTTATTAAAATTCCAGTCGAGTGCAGTATTGATGTTGGACGGTTCGGCTAGAGGCACTTGTTTCCCGAATCGGTAGGAGATGGTAATAAACAGTGGGGGGTGATGCTGGCGGTCCACGCGCGTTAGCTCCTCGCCGGGCCGCGCGCCGCGCACGTGCACTGCGCCGCCCTGCTCCTTGCTCGTCAGCACCACGTCCAGCACACGCTCATTTTCATTCATCACGCTATTATACTGATGCAGGTTCCCCGCAGACATAAAACAATTGTTACATAATAATGTGTTTTCACTAGCACTATATAAGTTGAGATCACCAAATATTACTATTTTATTACTATCGTGTTTTAAACATACACTTTCTGCACTATCATACCAGTCACTATAAACACTATCTTTGGCTTTAGGCGGTATGTACACCACACAGACGTATATAAAATGTCCGTCTATCTTAAACCGCGCCCACAGGTCTTCGCCGTCCGGCGTTTCATATTGCGGCAGGCGCTCGAGTTGTAGAGGCGCCCGCCCACACAACATGGGCCCGCCCACACACAACACACACATATGGCGATTTGGGTATTTTTTATAGTAAATCGTTTATTTGCTTTTGGAAAGTAAAATTTGAAGAAGTGGAACTGATGATGAAGACCGCAGATGGTCATCGGAACTACTAAATAATAGGTATTTCACAGATTCCGATTCGGTAACTTAAATGTGGTTGCTAAACAATTTATGTTCGTTACAATGTATATGGTGAAGTGGAACTGATGGTGGTGTACCAGCAGAACTCCTCAAAAATTAACGTCCCTGCATCGGGAAAAGCAATATTTTGTAAAAGGTTATGAGCAGTTGACAGTAGGCTATTGTAACTTAGATAAATTACAAACCGACTCACTAAAAAGCAAGAAATAAACAAATTTTTAACAAAAAAATTAAAACCGACTTCCAAAAACACAAATCTAAAAAAGCTAAAATAAAAAGCTAAAAATAACAAAATACCGATTTAATCCAAAAGACGAAAACACACGTAATATTATTATTGGTTTGTGCTACCACTGATCGGTATGAAGTCGGTGACAAGCCAAATATGGAGGGGGTAGATGGGCGAAGTCGACTCCTGCCACCAGCTCTTCGTGAGCAAAACAACTCAAGTGGGCAGACACCAGCGGGCTTGTCACCGAATTCAAATCGATCAGTGGTAGCACAAACCAATAATAATATTACGTGTGTTTTCGTCTTTTGGATTAAATCGGTATTTTGTTATTTTTAGCTTTTTATTTTATGTACAAGTAAACCACTAAACGGTAGTGATACAAATAAAAAAAAACTAAAGTAATAACGAGATTAATACTTTTTATGCACAACAAAATATCCTTATATTACTAGCTGTTCCCCACGTTAATTTTGAGGTAAAAATTACCCTATGTCCTTCTCTTTACCCCTGACAACGTGTATGCAAAATTTCATGATGATCCGTTGAGCTGTTAAGGCGTGAAAGCGTAACAGACAGACAGACAGAGTTGCTTTCACATTTATAAGATTAATAGGGATATAGGTATGTATTACGTTGTGGACCACCCACCCTCTTCTAGTTTCTAACTACAGCACTCTATATCACCTCAAGGTTGCTTTGAAAATATTGCCTTTAGCAACAAGGCCGCCTTTTGCTCTGTTTTTTCATTTTTGTGTTTTATAGTTTTAGTATCCCTTTTGGGAATTTAATTGAATTAATTCAATTGAATTGAAAATTACCATTAATTTCCCGCTATCACTGATACCGCAGCTTTATCCCGGTATGTGTCCGCGGCTTTGCCACAATGTTATCACGTGCCGGGATAAAGTCGAAGCTGTTTTGCATTTCACCAACACCAGCTGGAAAAAAGTTTGAGAAACTAAGGGGATTGGGGAAATTTCGTGCAAAATATTCTACAACATTTCTATACCTATTACGGAGGCTTAAAAAAACAAATGGAGACACACAAAATGGCTGTCCTTAAAATATTAAAATTAAACAACAAAACTTTTAACTCAATAAGCGTTCATAACAATTTAACAATATTATAAAGGATTTGTTTCATCTTAACCATATTTCCATTTGCCGGCAAAAAAATTCTTCGTCTATATACATAGTACAAGCTGTGCCCTGCGGTTTCACCCGCGTTAGTTTCGGAATTCCCACAGGAACTCCCAAGTTTCTTTAAAAAAAACGTAAACGTTGTAAATTTCCACAAATATTTCAAGATCAAAATTAGGCAAATCGGTCCAGCCATTCTCGAGCTTTAGCCAGTCAAACGAACAGCAATTCTTTTTTATAAATAAAGATAAAATGAAGTCAATTTCAATTTCAATTTCAATTTCAATTTCAATTTCAATTTCAATTTCAATTTCAATTTCAATTTCAATTTCAATTTCAATTTCAATTTCAATTTCAATTTCAATTTCAATTTCAATTTCAATTTCAATTTCAATTTCAATTTCAATTTCAATTTCAATTTCAATTTCAATTTCAATTTCAATTTCAATTTCAATTTCAATTTCAATTGCAATTTCAATTTCAATTTCAATAAAATGAAGTCGCTTCCCTTGTCTATTCGCTACTGACTTTAAGACTACTGACAGGATTTTCATGCGGTTTTCACAAATAGATAGATTCATGAAGTTAAGATATAGTTTCTCCTGGAATTCCTGCGGGAACTCCGAAAAACCACGGGAGACAGCTTTATATTAAGTATAGGTAGCTAAAGTTTATTAGGAATTGCATTGGTGACGTAATCTATAAAGACAATTTGCCTAGAAGTACCTATTAGGAAAATAAAAATTACAATCATGACAATAATTTTGATAAGTTAAAAACTATTTACTTTAACCTATATGAAAATAACTACAAATATTCACAAATTTCATTTTGGTTGTGGGGATGTGGACTACTTTTGAAAATCAAAATTCTAATTAGTCCGTCAGTTAGAAAATAAAAAAACAATAGACACGTATTTTTTGCTTTTTCAAATAAATTAAAATATACAGAGATAAAGCGCATTAAAATTTAGGGTGAGGGTGTCGTGACGTCACTAACCGCTAAAACCGCCATACAAACTGTCCGAATAGTGACGTTACGCGAAATTTCAACTCAATATATTGCCGTTATTTTTTAATTACGTAAAAAAAGAAAAAATACGTGTCCAATATTTTTTAATAATCTACAAGACGGCCTAAAAAATAAAAATTGGTCAACATGCCCATTATGCCATTACTTACACCTATCTTGGAAAGAAACTTTTTAAGATACTTTCCACAAAACCATGCTCTATATTTTACCATGGTCCCCGGTTAATATGTAAGGTCTATGCTCGAAAGCAATCTCGATACCTAACCATTACGTCTTCACTCTGCTGGAGTGATGAAACAACTAAGTTGGGATACGAGGAAATATCAGATTTTGCGTCCAAAGTCTGAACTCAGACGAAAAGTTTGGTGTGAATCGGACAAAAGATCGATTCCTTTAATACCTCTAGGCAAGGACGGATCCAGAATTAACCTAATTAACGTAATGAGTGACCGGGGCGAGTGCTTCCCAAATATTAAATGAAAATCACTTTATTAATATTATAAATGCAAAAATACCTCTGTCAGATTTCTTACGCCTTCACCTCTCAACAGCTCTACCGATTAGCATGATTTGCGTACACGTTGTTAGAGGTATCAACATTGAAGGGTACATGGTACTTTTGTCCCGGAATTCCCGCGAGAACTCGAAAGTAACGCAGAAACTGCGGATAACGGAAAATAGTGCAAAAATAAAAATAAATGTTTGTATGTCTGTCCTCTATGCGTCTCGGAACAATGGGTCTGATTATGATGAAACTTTGGCGGGCTGTTCTACCTGCGTCCGCAAAGATTTCTGATCCCAAAACTCACGCGGGTGGCACAGCTAGTATTCTATAAAAATAATGTAATATAATGGAGTGTAAGGACGGACATTTTATTATGCATGTTTATCTACTATAAAAAAAATAAAATTACTGATAAATCGCAGAGAAAATGAAAAAAAAAAAATGTCTATGTCTAAAACCTTAAGTAAAAACATGATTTTATCTACTCATGGAGCCGATCGCGCTATTTCGTAACGAGATTAACGACCAGCCGGTCAGACCCTCCGCATTAGAGGTTTCAAATAAAAAAGATTGTACAAAAAAAATGCTTTTTTTGGAGCGAGTTCTTAATTCTTAAAGAGGAAAGTTTAAGAACCGCTGGTCAATGTAATCAGAGAGCTGTCAAAAGTATCTCGCAGATATTACGATACGGAGCAGACGTCGCCTTTTCACTATTGATTTCAGATTATGCACACACCAAAATCCGTATAGATCCCTGGGTAATAACAACTTGATCTCTATCCGTCACGCTCTAAAGTCGAGTTTGTCTCAGCGAGTTGTTTGTATAGAGGGAAACAGGATGGGACGCGGTATCCCAGTGTCCTAAAGGGATATTTGGAAGACAGTTTATGGACGTACCGAATAGATAACTTGGAACCCGATATCATTTCTGCCCTTAGACGACCTGAATGTACGATATTCGTTATATACTTAATACATACCCCTATATATCTCATTTTATGATACAAAAGGAAAAACTGTGCTTGCTTTTACGTTTAATTTGTGTTTATTCTATCAAAATTTGTGACTGATTATTGATTTCGATGACAATTTTTGAAATAATCTTTGTTCCAAATTTTGAAAATAATAATTAATAATTCTGCAACACACTTACAACACTTCGCAACACACAGATCTACTTCATTCCACTGAGCTATAAGCTTGTGTCGTGGAAACCAAGCTACACGTGCTATACCTATACGTATACTATACACACTAGCTGTCCCGAGCGGCTTCACCTGCGATAATTTCGGAGTTCCCGCGGCAATTCCAGATTACAATATAGCCCTTGTTACTCAGAAATAATGTAGCTTTCTAACGGTGGAAGAATTTTTGAAATTGGTCCAGTAGTTTTTCAGTTAAATCTTAAAACAAACAAATTTTTCCTCTTTATAATATGTATTAGGATAGATATATATTATACTATATTATATAAACACGCCTAGACTGGAAAGTGGAACCCTGTTTTCATCACACAAGGCCCACTCCCACCGGGAATGGAACCCGGAACCTCTTGATTAGCGGGGACGCGTGGTGACCTACTGAAAAAGAAAGAAAGAAAGAAAGAAAAGGGGTTTATTGGTCCTCACATAAAAGGTACAAAAAGGTACTGCGCCAATCGGGTCGTTGAAATCACCATAGAATATTCTTTCTATGACAATGGGCATGTTGACCAATTTTTATTTTTTAGGCCGTCTTGTAGATTATTAAAAAATATTGGACACGTATTTTTACTTTTTTTACGTAATCAAAAAATAACGGCGATATATTGAGTTGAAATTCCGCGTGACGTCACTATTCGGACAGTTTGTATGGCGGTTTTAGCGGTTAGTGACGTCACGACCCCCTCACCCTAAACTTTGATGCGCTTTATCTCTGTATATTTTAATTTATTTAAAAAAGCAAAAACTACGTGTCTATTGTTTTTTTATTTTCTAACTGACGGACTAATTAGAATTTTGATTTTCAAAAGTAGTCCACATCCCCATTATTTATTCAAACATGCTTTTCCTTCTCGTTGACAGCATGTACCTAGCTATCCACTAACTTGTCATTAGCTTGTCTATTAATATAGTTTGACCCATATGTGGAGGTTATCGATAAATCATTAGACGCATGATGCATGATGACGAATGGATGCGTTAAGTGGACTGAAAAATCCTAATATTATAAACGCAAATATGTGTTTGATTGTTTGCTACGCTTTATACTTTAGCTACTCAACCGATCATCGTGAAATTATACGTTTATATAAAACGTTTTCAGGGTTCTTTTCATCTGGCATTTCCCGCGGTTTTAATTATTCGGTTTATTTAGCTTTCTCTACATTTCCCACGCTGATTTCGGAGGTCCTACGGGAATGCCGGAATAAAATTACCTAAAATTACCTAATTATTATGTCCTTTTCTCTATTATATTATATGCTCCAAATTTCATAAGCACATTCAAACGGTTACCTATTTAGATATTAAAAAACCATAGGTAGGTACTTTAGAACTCTTTTAATTCTCATTTACTTCAAAGAATAAAAATAGACGAATTTTTATAAATTCTATTTAGTCCGTCAGTTAGATAATAAAAAAATAATGAACACGTACTTTTTGGTTTTTTTTAAATCAATGAAAATATACCTGGATAAAGTGCATTATAATTTGGGAGAGGGGGCTCGTAACGTCATACGCAGCTAAAAACTGCGCTTGCTTGTGACGTCACGCGACATTTCGACTCAACGTATCTCCGTTATTTTTTGCTTAGATACGTGAAAAAAGAAAAAATACGTGTCTAATATTTTTTATGAATCTACACGACGCGACGTGACGGGCTAAAAATAGTCAAATAGCCAATTGAACTGTTTTAAATTCCAAAAGTGAAGTAGGTAGGAACAACCTTACCTAAATCCTCGTCTCACTTGACAATTCATGGCTTCAAGACACTACAACGGTTTGCTAGTAAGTACTTATAATAGTCTACTTTACGTTCGCTTATTCTGTGAATTTCTAGCAATTATTCTTGTCTATAGTATTTTTAACCAACTTCCAAAATAAAGAGGAGATTCCCAATTGGACTGTACGTTTTTTTGTATGTTTGTTACACGATTAATCGGAGACGGCTGGATCGATTTGAAAAATTCTCTATTTGTTTGAGAGACAAAAATGTCTCTATAACCTTTTCTGCGCCACTGACATCGTACAGGCGACTTGACTTCCAACAATTAACATTTCAACCAGCTTACATAAAATCTCGACAAATTATATAAGTACGTAAACCTTCCTCATGAATCACTCTATATATTGGTGAAAACCGCATGACAGTCCGTTTAGTAGATAGCTTTCGAGTTTATCGCGAACAGACAGACAGGCAGTGTACTTTGTTTTAGATTAGATTAGATTAGATTTATTTATTTCACATTATCAGATTCAAAATTACATCAAATTATAATATGTCAAAGGATAAAGTGATCGTCAGATTTCAATAAATAAATGTCAATAAGTGTAAATAAACGTCAATATACAATTACAAAATACTGCCAAAATCATAAACAGAAAAAATAATTTAAATGTCAAACAACGAATAATAAATATACAATAAAATAAAATAAACCAACTAAATCAATGACAAATGTAGAATAAAAAAAAAATTAAATAAATTTATAATATGTACCTATAGTGGTTGCAAGTCTGATAAGCCATGGTCGCATACAAATCGACTTATAAATTCTGCAGCCAAATCTCACATATTGGATGCTGGCCAGAATCTTAATTAATTCCCAACGCGCTATTTCGGCTTTTTGGTGCAGTGCACCTATGTACGGTGTATCAGGACATAAGAAAATACAATCTACATTTGCATATAAAATGTTTTGTCCTGAATGATTGACTAACGGATCAACGCACAGTTTAAACCGCTGAACGTAGAGACCTAAACCTTGGAAGGTGTGTACTTTGTATGACATAGCCATCCAATAAGAAAGGATTTTTCGAAATTCTACCCCTAGAGGGTGAAAAGGGGGGGAAAAATTTGTATGTTCTTAACAATTCCGCGGGAACTCCGAAATTATCGCGGGTACCGAAACCGAGCGGGACTGCTAGTTGTGTTAATAAGTAGTCAGGATTCAGAAATAGTTGGATCTGTCCTCTATCCGTCTGGAAACGTACCACCTCCTCACTAGTGTATCCCGCGGTGCAGCCACGTTGTTCATTTTACCACCAAGAGTATGGTAGCTGCTCTTATACAACGTGTTAATGAATTAACTGAAAACCTGATACACCCAATTTAAAAAATAAATATAAAATTTAAAAAATAAATATATTTTATGTCAAAAAAATTTATACTTTAAAAGTTATTCAACATTAGTTTGGAGGTGACCTATGATGATCTATGAAATTCCAAGCGCTACGCCCGCGCCTACCGGTTCGATTTTTTTTGCTGCGGGCGGCGTCCGCGCCAAGTATAATAATAATAATAATAATAATAATAATAATAATAATAATCCACTTCACAACACACAGATCTACTTGATCCCACACTAAGCTATAAGCTTGTGTCGTGGAAACCAAGCAAACGTGGTATATACTACACATATTATTACATATATATTATACTATAGATATATATATACACACCCAGACTGGAAAATGGAACCCTGTGTTCATCACATAAAGTCCACCCCCACCGGGAATCGAACCCGGAACCTCTTGATTAGCGGGCAGGCATGGTGACCATTGCGCTAATGTATTATAAATAATTAAGACATGGGGTAGTAAAAATCAAAAAATATAACCTATATTAAAACATAGTGCGATCGATTCGCTAGTCGATTCTGAGCAAACTACTTTCTAGTTTTCAGTTAATTCATTAAAACGTTGTATAGTCTACCTGGAAATGTATCGTTATCCAAACATTTACGTCACCTACATTCTTCCAATCAGCAACATTATCAGCAATAAGGAAGATTATTACAAAGGTGTTTTTTTTTATAAACTTCAGAAGGCACTTAGCATGATTCGGGGCAGAAAACAAACTTATGAGATTTACTGTCCCCATTTAAAATTAAACTTTTCTCACTTGTGAAATATTATACTTAAGAGCTTGAATTTTAAGTTTCGCTCGGTTTTATTGCATCACCTTCCTTCCTCTAAGTGTTAAATATAATTAATTATTTAGAAACTTATTAAACAGGGACGCACCGTGAACTTTCGGGTGCTTTGACATCCGGGAGGCTGCGTCAAAGTTTGAGCGATAAAGTATGTTTTAATCGCACCATCGCATTGTTTTTGGGGTTCTCTGCGGCTTGGAAAGTAGGAGGCTGAAGAAGGTTAGCGGTTTTTCCAAAATGTAGGTACAGATTATTTTATTTATCTATATATTTAGGTTTATTAGGGTAACTAAAGAAAACAAAGCTGTATACATAACAATAAAACATAAATCTTGAGCCGTCGAATTTTTATGGAAGTGAAAAAAAGAATTTAAACAGGATGAGTTGATATTTTCACATATAACTTTATTCTTGATTTTTTTCCCATGTATTCTCATTTTTGTAATAAAACGTCATTAAACGAAATACTTGTGGACACACAAAAAAAACCGGCCAAGTGTGAGTCGGACTCGCGCACGAAGGGCTCCGTACTATTCCGTACTTATCTATAAAATAGGCAAAAAAATCATGTCTGTTGTATGGGAGCCCCACATATTTATTTTATTTTAATTTAATAATATTAAGTGAATATATAACTAAATATTCTGTAAATATTTCAAGCGTCTATCTACCTGTTGCCGTTATCAATATCGAGTAAAAACGAGCAAAAAAAAATCACGTCTATTGAATGGGAGCCCACTTATTTTATTCTGTTTTTTATTAGTATTTGTTGTTCTAGCGGCAACAGAAATGCATGATCTGTGAAAATTTCAATTAACTATCACGATTCATAAGATACAGCCTCGTAGCAGACGTACAGACGGACGGACAGATGGACGGATGCACAACGAAATTTTAGTAATAGGGTCCCGTCTTACCCTTTGGCTACGGAGCCCTAAAAAGACGGTAGGTAAGTGGAGTGGAGTGGGAAAGTGGTCAGTAGCGCCATGTCTAACCATTGGACCATGGCTGCTCAATATAGACAAGCCGTTCCTCGCGGTTTGCTTTCATTGAACTACTGATTCAACTACTTAATCATTTCAATTTACCCTCGTGAATTTAGTAATACCTCGGGAACTCGATGATTATTTTTTTTTCAACCTATTATTCCATAGGTACCTTTTTTATATTATATATTTCTTCCAAACCTGTTCATCTGTTTATTTGTGATACAGTATCGAAACTTCTTAAACCGAATCCGAATTAAAAAATACCTTTCCTCTTTTAAGGATTTGTTTCATAAAATGTGGATGATTTGAAGATTCCACGTCCCCGGTGAAAAAAAAAACCGGTTATCTCAAAAATCAAACTTTACAAGAAAACGATTTAGCGTTGCAAGAAATATCTTTTCAACAAATCTAAATTTTAACCAAATGAAACAAAAGTTTATAAACATCTCATTTTTGCACTTTTATCGGAGTTAAATATGTACTCATAAATTTTTATTCAAAACTAGCTGTCCCGCGCGGTTTCATCCGCGATAATTTCGAAGTACCCGCAGAATTATTCCATACAAACTTTTCAACCCCTTTTCAGCCCTTTAAGGGTTGAATTTTCAAAAATCCTTTCTTATCGGATACCTACGTCATACAAAGAACACACCCTCCAAGTTTCAGGTCTCTACGATCAGCGGTTTAGGCTGTGCGTTGATCCATCAGTCATTCAGGACAAAGGATTTTATATATATAGATATCTTCCTATAAAACTCTGCACATGTGATTAAGGTTCTATAACAGAATTCACCAAATGCCACCCGGAAGCTGTGCCTTTTCAACTGCGCCAATTTATTACGTATTGGCGGGATGAGATGGGATGACTTAAATAAAAATTTCGACACATAAAAAACATTATTTTAAATTTATTCACCACATCTGATGCGCATTCTGGTTACCGCGGTGGTAGTCCTGTGGATTGAACTGCGGGTTGTAAGGAGTGGTGTGTGGATGGTTTTGTGCGTAGTCCATTGGTATCGGCGTGTTGAGTGCTTCAGTGGAGACCCCAGGGTCGTGGGTCTCCATGCCCTGCAAGGCACAGCCAGTGGCCAGCGCTGCAACCACCGTGAACACCTGGAGCATCACCATCGGTATTGCGCTGATCATCCCCACGATCACAGGTACACTCACCTGCAAATACACGAAGTATAGTCAACCGGGGAAATAGCGTCCATTGGGGTAATAGCGTCTATCAAAGATTATTCAAAAACTATAATCTTTGATAGACTCTATTACCCTCACGGACGCAATTCCCTTGGTTGATTTAATCCAACAGACAAAAATACAGGTACCTAATTAATACTATTATTTGTTTGTGCTACCACTTTTCGATTTGAATTCGGTGCCAAGCCCGCTTGTGTCTGCCCACTCGGGTTGTTCTGCGCACGACGAGCTCGTGGCGGGAGTGGACTTAGCCCATCTACCTACTCCATACTTGGCTTGTCACCGACTTCATATATTGTCTGTTGGATTAAATCTGTATTTCGTTATTTTTAGCTTTTTAGTTTTGTGTTTTTGGAAGTCGGTTTTAATTTTTTTGGTTAAAAATTTCTTTATATCTTGCTTTTAAGTGGAACTGTCTTCCTTTTTGGAATTCGGTTATAAAATAAAGATTTAATCCAAAATCCAAAATTCATGAAATATTATTTTTGGTACCTAGGTATGTGTTATCTATTGATCGGTTCGAAGTCAGTGACAAGCCTGCTCGTGTCTATCCAATTGGTTTATTTTGTTCGTCACGCTTAGATGCGCTGAGAGATTTGCGATGTGGTTTGATCGGACTTAGTCTACATAGGCACTGACTTGGAACCGATCATGAAATCACATGAAAGTTCCTCACCTGGAGCATCGCACGCAATTCTCTAGGCAGTTCTACGAACAGACTTATCATTGTGAATTGGGGATACAAGGTCTTGAGCAGTTCGGGAGAGAACGCCAGCTGTGCTCGAATAATGATCATGGGTGACCAATCACGTGCGGTTATCGCCCCCCATATTAACCAACCAGCTTCCCCGCAGATGACTATAGACGTTAACGCCGCACACTGTCAAAGAAAATGCACTACATATTATAAACCAAAGTCCGCCTGTCTGTTCACTATACCGGCGATGAGTGTGTGTAGGTACAAGCGATTGAGCGGCAAACGCTTTCACAGGTTGTTTTAATAATAATAATAGCGAAGAGTCTCGATCAACATCTCGAGAGACTCTCCCTAGGTCGGTGGCTCAAGGGTCAGATGCAGAAGGCGGTAATTCTCGACACGACACGCATTGTACGGAGGTTCCTGTCTCTGTGACCTTAACCACCGGTAGTTTGAGCCCTGCTCCGCTGCCGGTAGCGCACTAGGTTTAGGTTTTATTATAATATTTATTATTTTGTAAATTTATACTGTAAAAAAACTTAATTAAAGGACACTTATTTTTTCTTTTTTTACGTAATCAAAAAATAACGGTGATATATTGAGTTGAAATTTCGCGTGACGTCACTATTCGGACAGTTTGTATGACGGTTTTATCGGTTAGTGACGTCACGACCCACTCACCCTAAACTTTATTTGAAAAAGCAAAAAATACGCGTCTATTGTTTTTTTATTTTCTAACTGACGGACTAATTAGAATTTTGATTTACAAAAGTAGGCAACATCCCTATTACACTGGAAAGTGGAACCCTGTGTTCATCACACAAAGTGCACCCCCAGCGGGAATCGAACCCGGAACCTCTTAATGAGCGGGCATGGTGACCGCCAATCGGGTCGTTTCTTTTTGATTGATTTGTTTATTCTGTTTGATTTCTTATATTCTTTGTATTTTTTTAAATTAATAATAATAAGTATAAGTATCGTACCATAAAGAAACGGCTTGAAGAGAGGCGCGCAGTTGCAGTGAGGGCAAGATGCGCTATCAGCCAGTGCGCCAGGCCCAGGGCTACCAGTATCCCGCCCATACTGCGCCCCATCAGGGCAAATTCAGGGTTCCAATTTGCACTATTACTTTCGCCGGCGATCGCGATAAGTATCGTCGCACCATACGACAGGCAGACGCCGCCGAACAACTGAAATAATAAAAAATATTATTAAAATAAATAAAACAATTAGTAATTATTTACAATTTTTAAATAACCATTAAGAAATAACAATCTATATAATAAAAATAAATCGCCAAATGTGTTGCTAAGCGCATAACTGCCAAACGACTGCACCAAATTGGATAATTGTTGTTTTTTTTGTGTTCTTTATTGTCAGGACAAGGTTTATATAAAAAATGTTTGGAGTTCCTGGGGGAATTCCGAAACTCACGCGGGTGAATCTCCGAAACGGTTGGACCTATATTGACGGGAGTTTCCCTGCTAATTAGCTGATGTTATAAGGAATACTTTAGGCTACTTTGGAGTTCCTGCGGGAATTCCGCGACTCTCGCGAGTGAAACCGCGGGGTACAGCTAGTTAAGAAATAATAATTAATCATCATCAGTCATGAAATAATTGCATTATCATCGGTAATTAGTCTGATTCTTGTACACGTATACTTTTGAATGCGCTGTTTATTTGACTAGCTGTCCCCCGCGGTTGCACCCGCGGTAATTTCGGAGTTCCCGTGGGAATTTCAGGATAAAAAGCACCTTATGTCGCTCAGGACTACGGGGACGTCCATAAAGTACGTCACACGTCAAGGGGGGAGTAGATGGTCGACGAAGTGTGACATTGTGTGACATGGGGTTGGAGGAGTCTTGAGTTTCGTGACGTCACATTTCAAAATCTTATACATATATAGGTTAATATGCGAAAATTTGTACTATTAAAGAAAAACTTAAAAATATTTCCAACTCTATCCGTGTGGACATAAGGTGTAAATTGTTTTGCTGGCGAACTATGGCTTGAATTCGGATCTGCTGTTTTAATTTAATAGTTTGTATAGATGTAAAATTGCAAAATATGTGACGTCACACTAGGGAGGGAGGGGGAGGTTTCACAAATGTGACCAACTGTGGCAAGGAGGAGGGAGGGGTCAAAATATCACGAAATTAGTGTGACGTACTTTATTTTACTTTGGATGACCCCTACCGTAACTTCCTATAAGTGAAAGAATTTTAAAAATCGGCTCAATATTTTTTTTTCAGAGATTACCTTCTACAACGTCATAAACTCACAATTTTTACCTCTTTGTAATATTAGATAACAAAACACAATTTAAAAAAAAACACGAAAACTTTTATTTCCCTCGTCCATAAGTTCTGCTTTACTAACTTTTCACCATTGTTAAAACTTTTGTCCCACTATTTTGGGACAAGTTCTGCGAGGTTACACAAAACAAAGTAGGAAAGAGAGAGTCGTATTAAAAATATCAATGTTCCAACCACAAGAGGCTGATATAGATGGACAAGCTGGGTTGGGTTTCGTTCTCCCTCTCTCACGGTTTGACTGCACAAGCGCAACAAGCGATAACAGCCGTAGACTGACATTATTGAAAACACTAATTTGGAAATTCTAAAACGACTTCGCTTTCATGCTGTCGCAAAATATAACTGCGACGGAAGATAAAACTTGTCAGGGAACAATGAAATTATCAGTGATTTTGATTACTGAACAAATAATTGTTTCATACTGAATCTAGATTCCGTATTGTTAAGATAAGATATTCATTTATTATCGATTCATTTCATAACTATATATTCCCTGCGGTTCCGCCCGCGATAATTTCGGAATTCCCGCGGAAATCTCGACACATAAAATACTTTATGACCTTCTCTGTACCCCTGGCAACAGAATTTCATGATGATTGGTTAAGTGAATAAATGCGAAAGGAACTATAAGAACGATGTCTGCCTTTTACCTTCACAACAACAGGCATTTTTCGTCAAATCCAATTTAATTAATGTTGGCTGATAACCTTATCATATACACATAGTAGATTATTTAATTATCTATAGATTAGGTAGGTATTTGGTATAAAAAGTGTCCGCGATAGTAAATAGGTGACTTTTATTACATTTTTTTCCCAAAACTTAACAGGCTTGGTGTGCGTTCCGTGGCTTCGCACGAATGCACTCGAACGCGCTCGAGCGCGCTCTGAACCCGTTCTGTGGCCTGGTGAAATTTTACTCTGACAACTGTCAGAGCGTAGTTTCACCCGTTCCGTGGCTCCGAGTGCAGCAACCAAACAACCATCTCCGAAGCAGGTTAATTTTCACTCTGACAGCTATGTATTGTTTAAGAAGTGTCAAAGTTTGCGCCAAAAACCGGATTCGTTGAAAAAGAAATTAATCGGAGTTCTTACGAACAAAGGGGAGGTGTCGTAGTCACAAAAAGTTTATAATTGGATGTAAAACAGTCTTATTTGCAATGTGAATTGAGAAAAAACAAGTGGCGCCTAAAATTTCATATATTTTGAGGTTATAAGAACAACTCGATCGTTCTGTGGCTTGGTTGCAACTCAAACGAGTGAAATTTTAACCGAACAACTGCGCCCAAATCCACGGAACGCACACTAGGGTACGTTAAATTAAATATCCTTAAAGATTTGAAAATAAATATATTACAGCGCTAAAAGTATAATTACGTTATAACAAACAGGATAAGCGAAAAAATAATGTTATATTATGTTCGATAATCTTTCAGAATACGAGGAAAATAAATTGAAAATTCAAAAATTATTTTTCATTACTCATACTCGGAAAGTAGGTCTGAAGTTGCCTGAGAAGCGGGTTGAAAGTAACCCTTTTCAGCCCTAGGGAGAATCGCTTTCAACTGACAACTGTCAAATTATTAAAAAAAAACTAGGTCTATTTTCACATTTCTATTGAACCATGTTTCAACTTTCTATTCAGCCAGCGCGATGTAAAATTGAAATAACGTAAAGTTCAAGTAGGTATTAATTAAAATAAAATTCACTCACTTTTTCTTAAGCTAATTCCTATTTATATTTTTTTATTTTCTTTAATTAATACTTAATAATTAAAGAAAATATTTTTTTTAGGTCGCCACAATGTAAATAAAAAATACTGGCTGAATAGCTAGCCGGCCAAAGAAAAAGAAATAAGTGGGAAAGTGTCAAGCGACTATCCGATCTTCACTCATTTTTTCTTTAGCTAATTCCTATTTTTATTTTGACTTTCCTTGCATTCGTAATGAAAAGCACAGTGTTACCCTCGGGAGAAAGACTTATTTAGTCCCTCGATCTATAGGCGCCCTCGCTACGCTCGGGCGCCAAACCCCGTCTCGGGAGTAAATAAGTTACTTTCACCCCTAGGATAACAATGTACTAATAATTTCGACGTGTCTGCCAAACGTCCTGCGATGGCTCAATTTTTTTAGACCAGAATCGAATATAATATACCTCGCAAATTTTCTTCAAATACTTAATAGCCGGTTTACACTTTCATAAGCAGTAAGTAAGTACAATAGACAGCAACGTCCAAACGGTGAGCATCCAAAAGTAAGTAGGTAAGTACTAAGTAAGTTCAACAATACATTTCTTCACTTACTTGCCAGCCGCCGACTGCGCGCCATCCACATGGCAGCAAGGTAGTAAATAACAAGTTGGCGGGGAGCGGGAAATGAAGCGGGCGGGTGTACGCGCTACAGTGTCCTGTCCAACTTGAATACAAGTGGTTTCTATCCTGTGGCATGTTGCTACTTTCACTTACTTACTTGCCGGCCGGCGTCCACACGTGGTTTTTTACTTACTTACATAATACTACTTATGGAAGTGTAAACTGGCCATAATTCTTTCGTTTGAACTTAGTTAAGTTTTATAAGTAAGTACTCAATGAAATTGTATAAAAGAACCTGTGAAGCGAACTTGAAGCACCCATTCAAAGCCTTCAATTAGGAAATGGCATCGTCAGCGGAATTGTGGATTATTGACGTTTAATTTATCGGGAAAATCGAGTTGACCTAGCTAGGATTTGGACGGGGACCGGCCGCAGTTAGGAGCGGTATAATCGGCTTCTATACGCATTTTGCTCTTTGATTTTCTACACAATGGATATGGTACGCACCACAAAACATGCGGTTACGGCAAATTCTTATTCGCAAAGAAATATAGGCTGACTATTAGTGGTAAGCCCAGAGGTGACAGCAGTGTGGGCTATCGCTGCTGTGTGCGTCGGAAAATATCAATTTATATATATAGGTTTCTCCCCTCAGCTCGTCGCGCCCCTATTCAAAGAAATGCCAATCATTTCTAACAAGTTGTTCCACGCGATTTCACTCACGGTAATTACGGAGTTCCCGCGGGAATTTCGGGATAAAAAGTACCCTATGTCCTTCTCTCACAAATGATCCCTGACAACGTGTAGTATGCAAAATACAACGTGTTAATGAATTAACTGAAAACTAAAAAGTAGTTTGCTCAGAATTAACTAGCGAATCGATCGCACTATATTTTAATATAGGTTATATTTTTTCATTTTTACTAGCCCATGTCTAAATTATTTATAATTAATACAATATTTGGCGCGTACGCCGCCCGCAGCAAAAAAAATCGAACCGGTAGGCGCGGGCGTAGCGCTTGGAATTTCGTAGATAGGTCACCTCCAAACTAATGTTGAATAACTTTTAAAGTTGTGATTTTTACGACATAAAGTATATTTTAATCATATTATTGTTCATTTTTTTAGATGGGGTGTATCAGGTTTTCTGTTAATTCATTAACACGTTGTATAATACCTACACTTTTTCTGACATTTCCAACAGTTAAGTACTTATCGTTATATTTCGACCAATTTATTGAAATTGAATAAATTTTATTTGACTCAACACAAAAACTACAACACGTATACAATAACTATACAATAACAAATATTGAGGGTTCGCCTCCCAACAGCCAGACAGACGCCGCTCGCCGAGCAGATCCAACAAACGGATACGACGGTTGAGAAACGGACACCTACTTTAAAATAATGAAAACCTTAAACAATTAAAACACCGATACTTGACCTTTAAAGTTTTTGACAAATTATTAAATTATGTATATACATATAGGTAATCAGTTGTGGCCGTTTCATGAAATGGTGGCACTGGCCAATTCTTAGATGTGGCCACGACTTTTATATAGGTACTAGCTGTGCCCCACGGTTTCACCCGCGGTAATTTCGGAGTTCCCGGGGGAATTCTGGGATAAAAAGTACCCTATGTCCTTCATCCAAATCCGTTGAGCTGTTTTTGCCTGATTGAGTAACAAACATCCAAACATTCACACTTTCGCATTTATAATATTAGTAGGATGTATATTTTCTTCATGAATCAGTCTATCTATTGGTAAAAATCCGTTCAGTAGTTTTTGAATTTATCGCGAACAGACATACAGAAAGACAGACAGACGGACATACAGATAAATAATAAAGAAATTTACAGTCACGTTACTTAGGCACATCCCGAACAATAATAGCAAAAACAACATAAGGCAGCAAAATGTTTTTGGGAAATCCTCACAAACGACAACACCTTGTATTATTCAAACGCTTCCCGAAACTCGGTGTGGCGGCAAAACACAAACACCAAGCAGATAGAACAGAAAAAGCGCAAAGTTTATGGCGGATTTGCGAACGTATTTACATATTTTCAACGCTTTACATATTTTGAACTGTGGACCCTTCCCTCGCCAAAAGTTCCGCGCACCTAAACAATACGGAATATTTTAATGGTTGAACAGATATCGTGCGGTCTGAATTTGTTTTGTTCGTTCGTTTTGATTTCATGCGTAGGTAGGTACCTATAGTTGGAGAGAAAGAGATGGACACTTATTTAATAACTTCCCGGATCATTTTTGGTGTAGATGGGCCATCATGCTGAAATTTACAGAGGCGGCTTGCGCGTTCCCTATAGAAACAATTTTTATTTATTTATTTACTAATTTATAAACATAGTAACAACTTGACGGTGCTACATAAACCTTTTTAGGTTTTTCCGTGCACCGTCGTATCCGTCGTTATTCGTAAATAGGTATAATATAAGTTTAATTATAAAATTATACTTAGAGTAGTTACGTACCTGGTTTTTTTTTTTCTATTTAATCTCCGATACATTTTTATTTGCAAGATATAAGTAGGCAATTGATGCCAATTAGTAAGTAATTATTTTTATAGCATCGCTTTAGTGAATAGCTGTTATGATGTTATAATTATGTCTAAATCTAATATATATAAATCACGTGTCACGTTGTTTGTCCGCGATGAACTCCGAAACTACTGAACGGATTTTGATAAAATTTTGTAACCATTCATAAAATGGTCCAACTTAAAAGATAGGATAGTTTTTATCCCGGAATTCCCGCGGGAACTCCGGAATTAATGCAGGGGAACTGCTTATCACCGTAAACTACAGCACCTTTTTCCCGGAATTACCGCGGGAACTCAGAAATCATCGCGGATGAAATCGCGGAGGACAGCTAATAAATAAATAAAAAACTCGGTGCTTGGGATTAAGCCCGATAAGTCTGCCGTTTTCGGTTATAAAACCGATAAAAGAACCGTAAAAGGCTGACTTTTCGGGTTTAAGCCCATCAAGCACCGGGTTGATGGCTATATCATCTATAGTTTTAAGTCAAGACGAGCTGTTTCCGCCAGTAATCTGTCCACTCAAAGGTTGCCTGGGAGAGATCGCTCTAAGCGATAAGGCCGCCTTTTTATTCCTATTAAGTTAAATTTAAGAAAATTTGTAAAACCTTTTTGTTTGGTGTATAATAAAGAGTTCTATCTAATCTTAATCCTAATACTAAAAAATATAATACTAAACTAGAGGTTGTTTGTTTGTTTATGCTTTCACGCCCTATCTACTTAACCAGTCATTATAATTTGCATACACGTTTTCAGGGATACAGAAAAGGATATAGGGCGCTTTTTTATTATTATAAACACAGCATGTAAAGCAATTTACGTATAAGATAATATTATCCTTGTTATTTTTTTTTTTCAGAAAATAAAATAAAAACTCACTAAGAGCACTTTCTCTTGGTTTCAACCATTTCGCTGATCGGCGTATTGAATTACCAAAAACCTCGAGACTATAATTTGTTTTGTTCCTATTTGAAAAGAAAAACCGATATTATAATAGGTGTTACAGAGAACAACAAAAACTAATTATCTTTTTCAGATTTTTATTTATTGGTACACGAAATAGAAGAAATCCAATGTTATAAATATTTTCATTACGCAAGACAAACAAAAAATACGGATAAATAACTAAAAATCTAGAGACAATTGATAGCTTACAAAATTATTAGCTTCCTACGATTATCCAGTTTCCTAGCTTTGCGAATTACTTAGTAAAGTGTAGTAGCTATATGCACCTTTTAGAATCTGTAAATGAAATAAATAGATAAATATATTTATAAATTTTAATCGATCAGATCGGTGGTACATAGATAAGTATTATTTTATTTATTTTTAATCGATTAGGTCGATGATGAGAAAAAGACTTACATGGACGAAAGTAGCCACTGTGAGATTAGAAAATGGACCAGCAGTGAATACTATAGTCTGGCTACACTGTGCCACGAACAGAAACAAGTTCTTGCGTCGGCTTGCATTTTGGGTCCACCAGCGGCTTTCGTAGGGACCTTTAAGCAAATCTTGACTCTGAAATACGTGTTATATACGTATACAACGTGTTAATGAATTAACTGAAAACCTGATACACCCCATTTAAAAACGTAAACAATAATATGATTAAAATATATTTTATGTCGAAAATATTTATACTTTAAAAGTTATTCAACATTAGTTTGGAGGTGACCTAAATACGAAATTCCAAGCGTTCGATTTTTTTTGCTGCAGGCGGCGTACGCGCCTAATATTGTATTATAAATAATTTAGACATGGGCTAATAAAAATGAAAAAATATAATCTATATTAAAAAATAGTGCGATCAATTCTGAGCTAGTCGATTCTGAGCAAACTAGTTTCTAGTTTTCAGTTAATTCATTAACACGTTGTATAAATATATTTTATTTATTTCTTGCTTCCTGCCTTCTATTTCTTATTCCTTTAAAATTCAGAGTTTTTCCCGGAACTCTTTATAGCCATAAGATGAAAGCTACTGTCGTCTATTCCAGGACCTCGTAATTATAGCTGTTCTTTCCTCGGGCGCTCTATTTTCTCACTACAAAAAGTGGAAAAGTCAAACCTGTCCAAAAATGCCGATCCTGTCGGTTTTTTATATAACTATAATACTATATACTAAGTTCTTAACGACCTTTACTTATTTAACGATCAATTTATTTTTAAACCAAACATCATCAATCATCATTCATATGAGATATTTTAGAAGTTCTTTTAAGTCAGATATGTATGATATAAGTTTCATAATAATAAAATGCTAACAGCGTAAAACACATCGTTGCTATGCCAACAATAAATGAAGAGTTGGGCCACTCCGAACACCAAGTACTCCGCTATCAGAAGTCGTTGCGTTGGGTTTGTCTCTATCTGAAATACAAAATGGTTGCATTTGCAAATAAAAAGTGAAAAAAATAAACGCAATTTTTTTCCAATCAGATCTTAAAGAAATTTATGTGAGACCACTCTGAAGCTAAACCGTTTTGAATTACACTTCTCTAGATTAATATAAAATAGGTGAAGTTTGTGAATCTGTAGATGACCCCTTTGAATTATTCTTTCCAACACTAATATTATAACGAGGTGAAATTTGTAAGTTAGTATGTTTATAGATAACATTATAAGTTTAAATGTAGGAGCTAATCTTTGCAACTAGAGAACCAATTCTAAAAATTCTTTCAGTGATGTGAAGCTAGTGTCATATAGGAAACTTGTTTGTTTGCTTTATTGAACATTAAAAAAATATGGAGATATGACAAGTTAAAATAAACAGAGTTAATTTATGCCCACAGGCGGACTCATTCTGTGCGAGGATTTCTTCCAGTCAACCTTTGAATGATCGGAAGGATCCGTCGTGAATACTCTTTAGAGTTCCCGGGGTAGTCCCGTAAATAACGGAGGTGTAGGCACAGAGGAATAAATAGCTGAAGTACATAGTTGCTGAAGACAACGGGCGCATGCCACCGTAGTTTTTTCCCAAATTCAATTTTAGATTTGCCTCGTGGTCAAAATTACTATGCACTTTCAGCGTTCACCTTATTAGATGTGTTTAAAGTTGGACATAGATAAGCAATAGTGTGTTAACCCACACTGGAGAAATTTTGAGTAAATCGTGTCTTAAAAGTAGGAGCGCCATTTTGTATCAACATTTTTTATGTTCAATATTTAGTTACATATTTAAGCAATGTAATAAGGTAAACACATATTTAAAAAACGTTCCCTAACTCTCAATAAATTGTTCTAAATCAGTAACTTAATTTTGTGGGTTAACATGTTATTGCTTATCTGCGTCCAGTTATGGTTTGAAAAACGATTATTTCAATTATAAATGCAAACGTGAGGTTGTTTGTTTGTTTCTTACGCTTTCACGCCTTCACAGCTCAACCAATCGTCATGAAATTTTGCATAAATGATGCAATGCTGCAATTGAAATTCCTATCTACGATAATTCGTTGACCCGTTGAGCGTAACAAACTCACTTTCGCATTTATAATATTGGTTAGGATTGATGACTCACAGTTATTTGATAAGCAGTGACGCACAGCATCACAGAGCACACGATCATATATAGAAGCATGATGGGGGATAAGCACGAGTTGAGGAGGTGGAAATATCTGGAAAGATCGAAATTTTACAATTTTCAAAGTGGCCGCGCTTACAACAAAGTGCATTAATATGCTGTATGTGTTCATTTGTGTTGTGTTTCTCCGCATGCTTGAATAAATCTTTCTTTTCTTTTTCTTTTCATTTGTAAACTACAAGTAAATCTTACAAATCAAGTATGTCTGCATTATTTGCCTGTATCATTTCCTCTATCTCGTAATACTAGGTCAGCCACTGACAAAAAATACTTTGATGAAACAATTTTGGAAAAATTTAAAATAGGCAAAGAAAATACAAAAAAAAATCCAACAGTGATCCTATTGAACGGTATAGTTCTATTGCCATAAGCAACGTGACTCAAATAATTAATTGTTGAGCATATACCTAGGTAAGACGCTGATACGCACTAACGGTGGATACCTTGTTAAAAATTGAAACCAACTTTTATAGAGATCCGTCCTTGACGGGTGTTGCGGCACGGCAACTTTCTGGTAGAACCCTACGCTCAGTTTTTTCTCTTCCGATCGAAAAAGGCAGTACCATAACTTATCGTAAAAGGAGTGGACAACCTTTGGAACGGGAAAAACGAAAGTGGCGTGATATCAAATGGTTACTAATCGATGAAATATCTATGGTATCCTACAAAAATTTACGAATCATCCATTAACGTCTGCAGGAGTTCAAAAACAATAATTTATTGTTTGGAAGTATCCATATATTGTTATTTGGTGATATAATGCAGTTACCACCGGTTAAAGATCATTGGTGCTTCGGACAACCTTCATGGTTAAATCCCGAAATTCATTTATGGCAAAAGTTCTCCTTCTGCGAACTCGCCATTAATATGCGTCAAAGTAGCGATGTGGAATTTTTCGATTTATTAAATAATTTGAGATTTGGAGAGCTTGCATTCTCACAATTACAATTTTTATGTGAAACACAAGTTAAACAGATTGGTGAATTCTCAGATGGCGCTGCAGTAAGAATTTTTCCTACGATCAGATCGGTAGATGATTATAATTCTAAAATGACGCATCAACTAATCAGTCAAGTCGGGTATATACCAACGCTACCGATGAGTCACAACCTACGGAAAATGGTCACTACCTAATGTGATTCCTGCTGATGTAAATAACTGTGGTGATTTGTTGCACGTGCTAAAAGTGGGTGTAGGTTCGAGAGTTGTGTTAAGACGAAACATATCGGTTACTGAAGGTCTCGTTAACGGTGCTATGGGAGTCATGCGCAATTTTAGGTGGCCTGCTCTTCGTCGTGACCAATTAGAAGCAGGTGAACTGCCTGATGCAGTTTGCATCAAATTCGATGATGAGACTATTGACACTAAAGTGAAAGACAGCGACAGCTTAATTGCAATAGCACCTGTTTCAGCTACCTTTCAAGCAATAAACGACTACGGAGATGTCGAAAGAAAAGTGACAGCGATGGCTTAATTGCAATAGCACCAGTATCAGCTACCATTCAAGCAACAAAAGGCTACGGAGATGTCGAAAGAAAAATGACAGCGACGGTTTTATTGCAATAGCACCAGTATCAGCTACCTTTCAAGCAACAAAAGGTTATGGATATGTCGAAAGAAGAATGACAGCGACGGCTTAATTGCAATAGCACCAGTATCAGCTACCTTTCAAGCAACAAAAGGCTACGGAGATGTGGAAAGAAGAATAACAGCGACGGCTTAGTTGCAATAGCACCAGTATCAGCTACCTTTCAAGCAACAAAAGGCTACGGAGATGTGGAAAGAAGAATGACAGCGACGGCTTAGTTGCAATAGCACCAGTATCAGCTACCTTTCAAGTAACAAAAGGCTACGGAGATGTGGAAAGAAGAATGACAGCGACGGCTTAGTTGCAATAGCACCAGTATCAGCTACCTTTCAAGCAACAAAAGGCTACGGAGATGTGGAAAGAAGAATGACAGCGACGGCTTAGTTGCAATAGCACCAGTATCAGCTACCTTTCAAGCAACAAAAGGCTACGGAGATGTGGAAAGAAGAATGACAGCGACGGCTTAGTTGCAATAGCACCAGTATCAGCTACCTTTCAAGTAACAAAAGGCTACGGAGATGTCGAAAGAAGAATGAAAGCGACGACTTAATTGCAATAGCACCAGTATCAGCTACCTTTCAAGCAACAAAAGGCTGCGGAGATGTCGAAAGAAAAATGACAGCGACGGCTTAATTGCTATAGCACCAGTATCAGCTACCTTTCAAGCAACAAAAGGCTACGGAAATGTCGAAAGAAGAATTACAGCGACGGCTTAATTGTAATAGCACCTGTATCAGCTACCTTTCAAGCAACAAAAGGCTACAGAAATGTCGAAAGAAGAATTACAGCGACGGCTTAGTTGCAATAGCACCAGTATCAGCTACCTTTCAAGTAACAAAAGGCTACGGAAATATCGAAAGAAGAATTACAGCGACGGCTTAATTGTAATAGCACCTGTATCAGCTACCTTTCAAGCAACAAAAGGCTACAGAAATGTCGAAAGAAGAATTACAGCGACGGCTTAATTGTAATAGCACCTGTATCAGCTACCTTTCAAGCAACAAAAGGCTGCGGAGATGTCGAAAAAGAATGATGCCCTTGATCCTGAGTTGGGCTGTGACAGTCCATAAACTTCAAGTTATCACATTAAATAAAGTCGTAATTGACTTAGGAAAGAAAAACTTTGTCAAAGGGCAAGAGTGTGTTACCTTGTCGAGTTAAAACTTTAGACGGTATTGCACTTTGTGATTTAGAACATAATGAATTACTCAACCAACCCCATGATGAAAGATCATAATCTTTGATAATATCTTGAAATCAGTACTAAGCCCGCTCGTGTGTGCTCGCTTGAGTTGTTTCGCATGCGCTCACGCTCACAAGAGTGTGTCTATCTTCGTTCACAATGTTGACTTCTAAAGCTTGAGCAAGAGCTTGTTAAATGCTATAGATAAATTATGTATTATAGAAGAGGTCTTAACTGTGATTGTCGGCGTAAGAAACAAGCTTCAGCTGTTTCGCCCTTCTGAAGAAGTTCTCTGTAATTGCGAAAACAACCAGACGGTAAAAAAAACCTTCACCGTCGCTGTTTACAGTAGCGTGTGCATAAAACTGCTGCCTGATTTCTTTCTGCATATAGCATTCATGTATTATCACGTAATTCAATAATTCTGTAGTTACGATGGCCATCTTAGATCTTCATCATCAGTTGCACTTCGTTAGATGGTGCTTTCCGAAAGCAAATGAACGATTTATCTACTACAGAAAATACCCAAATCGCTATGGGTGTAATATTTGAAGAGTTCACTCGATTTCTCCAAGACTTTATCCAGACGTTTCAGAGATTAGCCGGAACAAACAGGCAGACAGACAAAAATTTTAAATTTTTTTATGTAAGTACTTACCCATCGTATATACTTTCATATGCATTTAGTGAAAAGCTGTTGTAGTTTATTAGTAGTCTTACGGCCGCACTCAGAGTCGACTTTAATGATTATTTAGTTAAGTATAGATTTTTAAAACAAAACTGCCGCAATCAAAGACGTTCAATAAATTAATGTTAATTGCCATTTAAAGAGATGTAACTTAATTAGTTAAATGCCAATTAACATTAATTTATTAAACTTGTCTGATTGCGGCAGTTTTGTTTTAAATATCTATACTTAAGTAAGTAATCATTAAAGTCGACTCTGAGTGCGGCGGTTAGCGTATTTGTGATTGGCTTGCAATTGTTATTAACTTCACAGTGCTTTAGTTCTACTGTAATAATGTTTTTGTGTTATAAATAAATAAATGTGCTTATTTATTTATTTACCTTAATATCGCGAGTAAACACAAATCCCCAAATTGGAAAGCGAGTAGTAATATATCTGATTCCATTTGAACACCTTGAAGTTAAAGCAAAGTTTGGTTTGTGAACACGATAAACACACATAAAGGCGGGAATTTATCACCCGGATCCATCTCCCGGGTAACTGTGCAAGTTAAATTGACTTTTCAGATGTTAATTTCGATCCCATGAGAGGCACGGAATTAGAAACAGCGAGTTTGAAATTGATCTTAAACTTTTGACAACAATAAAAAACAATAAAAGAATGGAAAACCGTTATTTTGTTCAATCTTTGTCGGAAACAAAGTTTTATCGTTGAGTTGGTATTATTTTCCCGTTCCAGTTCACCGGTTTTTTTCCGATCGGTACTTCACTATATAATATACCTAAAACAATGTCCTCGGCCGCTTCTGTCGGGCTGTCTGTTCGCGATGAACTCAAAAACTACTGGACGGATTTTCAAGCGGTTTAGGACGATTCATGAGGAACGTTTAGGTGCATAATTTGTCAAAGTTACTATTAGTGAAGAATGTGAAAAAATATCAAGAATTGTTAAAAAAAAACAAGATCCATTTGTGTAAAAATCCTATAATTTATGAGCTGTATTTTTAGGCAAAACGAATTGTATTGTTTTATAATAATATACAACGTGTTAATGAATTGACCAAAAACCTGATACACCTCATTTAAAGAAATAAACAATAATATCATTAAAATATAAATTATGTAGAAAAAATTTATAGTCTAAAAGGTTCAACATTAGTTTGGAGGTGACCTATCTACGAAATTTCAAGCGCTACGCCCGCGCCTACGTGTCAATGACCGATTCGATTTTTTTGCTCACGGGCGGCGCACGCGCCAAATGTTGTATTATAAATAATTTTGACATGGACTAGTAAAAATGAAAAAATATAACCTATATTAAAACATGGTGCGATCGATTCGGAAGTCGATTCTGAACAAACTACTTTCTAGTTTTCAGTCAATTCATTAACACGTTGTATAAGTATTTAAATACTTCAGTGTGTTGTTTATTGTGCTTTTAGTGAAGTAATTCAGTCTGAAACCCGTACACCGTTTATCATTGTCATGAGAATCTCTATTTTACGAATGAAATGAAAAGACGGCAATTCACATGATATAAAACGAAATCTTTTTTACTCGGGTCATGGAGTGCCTACGAGTATAATGAAATATAGTTAGGATTACTAAAACAATAAAACAGACGTGACAGGTCTTTAGTATGAAAAATGAGGGATAATTTACTATTATCACATACCTACCTTCGTATAGGTACTTCTATTAACAGTTATTATATAGGCAAGACGAAATAGTACATTGTTATCCTAGGGGTGAAAGTAACTTATTGCGCCAATAGTTCGAGGTACTAAATAAGTCTTTCTCCCGAGGATAACACTGTGCTTTTCATTACGAATGCAAGGAAAGTCAAAATAAAAATAGGAATTAGCTAAAGAAAAAAATGAGTGAATTTTATTTTACATAAATCAACCATTAGGTGTGCTACTGGCCAGTAAGTATGCCCCCTATGACATAAAAAAAAACTTGAGTTTCTGCAATATCCAGCTGTCAGTTGAAAGCGATTTTCCCTAGGGCTGAAAAGGGCTACTTTCAACCCGCTTCTCAGGCAACTTCAGACCTACTTTCCGAGTATGAGTAATGAAAAAGTTTTTTTTTCTTCATTAGAGAGTTCAAACCTAAATTATTTCCCGAATTCTAGTGAAATACTACAATTTTCGTTATTTCTTTTTTTTTCCTTAACAGAAATCTCGTCTTTTTGCTTACTTTTGTTTTCTGAAATGTTTTTTTTAGAAAAAATAATACAGTAAATAATGGTATCAGAGCAATATTTTTACCTATACGATATGAAGTTATATTTCAAAGAAAAAAATATGATGTCCGCTGAACAGCCTGTGTAATTATATACAATATTATATTTACTTTCTATATACGTATATAATTATTATACTTTTAATCAACAAACATTGTTTTCGCAAAGTATATTTTTTAACCAACAACGAGAAAGAACGACAATGATGCTTTTAACGTAAGTTAGGTCTAATAATCTTAATGGATGGCAAATTATCTGTAGGTACATACTTTTTAAATTGCTTTTTTGGACATTTTGTGTCTGGCTGTTTGTGAGTATAAAAAATCCCACCAAAAACAAATGTAAAAAAGAGCCAAGTTCAATACAAAAATTATGCTTGGCTGTGGGCTTCGTCGCAAAAAGAATGGAGATATAAATGAGTGCCAAGTTCTATGCAAAATCGAAATATTTTATTTTATATTTTATATGTATTTATAGGAACAAACTAACATTGTGAACAAGTATTAAACTCTATTTCTTTGCTTTGTTGGATATCTATAACAATTGCTGTTATTTAAAAATGTGATATCTTAAAGTTTTTAGGTTAAATACAAAAATTAAGTTTTTAAGTAAATGCCAGAGACCCTTTTACAGAATGGAAATGTGGCAAATTCTCAATATAAAAGTTTAAAAAAGAAAATGCTACAAACATTGCACCGATCACATATAACTTACGTATTTTAATGGTGATAACTTACTTCATCAATTTAACATGTCTTCTGTAGCAGTCTTTTAATCTCTCCAAAGCGATCTCATCAGCTACAGGCGAAACGTCAGAACCGAAGATATCGCTACAATCCTTCCTCAACAGCTGCAGTTCGCCTTTAAAAAACACCATACAGACAATAGAATTTGTGTCGTACGACGTAATCCAGCCGCTTGCGTATACCGTGGCAAGCGCTTGGATAAACGAAGCCGCCAAGTAGCCTTTAGCTGAGCTCTTATCAAATGGCACCCAAGAACTAACGACTTCTAGATACGGTTCGCTCCCTGACCTTGTCTTCTCCCTGTAAGTGAGAGATAGAAGATATTTCAACACGGGCTGCAGGATCACTATGACGCCGGTCGTGTACGTCAAAAACCAATAAGTAAAAGTGATCTGTCTACAATATTTCGTGATGTTGCCGATGACTTTCTTCTTTTTCTCATCGTCTGTGCTCCGTTGGTTTAAATCGGCGGTAGTCACGTAATCCATGATTCGTTTCCAACGCTCCTGCCAGACGAGGAAAGTGGTGATTTTGGCAACACTGACAGTTGCCAGCATGGTGATTTTTAAATTATGCAACACCAATTTGATATCGGACTTGATGAACCATATGTCGATGAATTCGGTCACGGTGAATACGATGACGAAGGCATGCATGAACATATAGAAATACCGCTTCACCCCTCGTTCCGGTAGTAGCAACCCCCAGAATTGAAGGCAATATAAATTAGGTCCCAACAAAGGCCTTTTCGCATCTTCCAACCTTCCAAGGAGCTTTCGAAGCATTGTTTCGCTTTAGAACTGTCTCTAAAAGCTTGCAGTGGGGAAGTGATAAAAAGAAATCAGTGTGGATTCGTGATATTTTTTTTTTAAGAACACTTCAATAGGGCGTGAAATGTTCGGGTATCGATGAAAGCGAACACGTGTACACTATTCAACTGATGTTCAATGAAAACATTACTAGTAAAAGCCCACGCCCATTAACTATGATCGAAATTTTAAACGCTCAGGGGTAAGTGTTAAAAAAAAAATTATAGGTACCTATGTATTTTAAAGTTTATTGTCGTTTGTTATGTTAAAAACGATCTTGAATCGCCTAATCTTACTATTTTTATCTTATAATTGTTTAAAAAACTCAATATATTTTTTGTTTTATCGATAATTGAATTGGTACTTGAAAATAAACCATCGATATTTTATCAGCACATTTATTTTCCTTTACTATTTTCACGAACTTTATAATGACTCAATCACTACAATACCATCGTTATAAACAAAAAGAATTTCAGTTTGTTCAATGAAATTTCAGAAAGTGTAGTGTTGGAAAATTATTGCCTCTTAATTTTCGACAGTAGGGGAGCGAGGGGCTTGTTGTAACAGTTTTCATTAAAACTAATATATCTTGAAATATATTGATTAAATTTCTACTAAATAAAGATGGATGAATACTGTAACTCTTCCTCTACCAAATCAAGTAAAAATAATACCATAACTATTGGTCATTATTTTACAATCAATTATTTTCTAGAAGAAGTGCGGTGTTACAACTTACCTCGTGCTTGGGGCAAGTTGTAACATCTACTGGGGCAAGTAGTAACGACAAAAAAAAACGACAATAATACCTCTAATCATTTATTCTTTGTTTTTTTTTTTTTTAAATTGACATCTTTCTAAAGTAAGTATTACGTAATTCTTATCTTTGGAGAAGTCGTTGATATATTTCAAAGAATGAATTAACGTTAGTCTTATTGAAAGACGTCGCTCGACTTAAAGACGTCGCTTCTGGTGTCCTTAGAGATAAATGTGAATTTCTGCGCATAAAATTTTGGAACCAGTCAGTACCAGCCATGTTATTTTGATGCCAAGAAGGAGGAATGTTTTTAGCACTAAGCTGCACACCGCATTGGTAAGCTAGTTTCCTTACTTCTATAGGAAGTAGTCCAAAATATATATCGGCGCACTTGAGTAGGTACGAAGCTATCTTATCTTCCTCTTCTGCAGTAAATACTTGTCTAGGCTTAACATAACCAACTCTTTCATTATTCTTCTTTTTCTTTATGTATCTATAAAGAGAGACGTGACATAATCCGAAAGTCTGACTAGCTTTCCGAATACTGCATTTGTTTTCTAAAACTTCAGCTGCCGCTAACTCGTACACTTCTTGGCTTTGTGTTGCCCGCTCTGACTTTCTTTTATACACTCTCATTCTAAAACAAAAGAAAAAAGTAGGTATCTACATCATAACTTGGGGCATGTTGTAACACGTTACAACAAGCCCCGGGATTTTGTTACAACTAACCCTATGGTATGATTTTCAACATTTATCAAGATAACTATTTAAACAATTTAGCAATCATAAAAACTGTTACACACTATCAGAGATAGATAAATTTGAATGGAAATAAGATATAGAAGATTTGAAATTAGTCGATATTAAATACGCAAACCGAAATTTTACGACAGTACAATTTTATATTACCTGGCAGAAATGAAGCACGTGCACACTTCCGCTCACTGCGCCGGCCGGCGGGACATTGGCTATGGCAACATGATGCGGCGCGGTTTATAGGTTAAATCGAGTCAAAGAAATACGTTAATAGCGTTTAAGATCCTTGTGAAAAAGGCCTGTTACTACTTACCCCTGTTACAACAAGCCCCTCGCTCCCCTATTACCAAAATTATTATTTCTTTTCAAATAAAAATAGCGATAACTACAAAATTCAAAATTCAAAAGCTATTTATTACTTAGGATTGGTTACAATCACTTGTAATCGAAAGTTTACTACTAATAGTTTAATGAAAAACCGTTGTATCTAAATCCACAGAAAAAGTCGGGTAAAAATTCCTTACATACTTCTAAATTTTTAATTAACCTATGTCACTAATTATCTGACAATTTCATAATGATAGCGACACTATAATTTAACACCGGTAGCTGTCTATTTCTTCACTAGCTGGTGCCCGCGGTTTCACCCGCGTGAATTTTCGACCCTTGCAATGACAGTGACGTTAGATTTTCTCACTCTTTTAAAACGTAGTAGTTATATACTCTGTGGTCTCAAACAAAATATAATCATCATCTGTCTCTCCATGCCTTAAAACTGTCACTTCGCGAAAAATCAATTCAAAAGAAAAAAAAAATCATATCTCTAGAAAGGTTTTATCATGTTTGTTCTTCTTCTTCTTTAATAATGGCGTCTATAATTATAATTTGCCAATAACAATGTTTCTTAATAATAAAAATCTCTTTCTCTACATGCAACATTATATCGAAGCTTTCGACCATTGCATTGCAAGTCTTTAACTGATGATAACTTTTTTCCCCTATGTCCTATTTCGATAAAAAAAGTCTATATGTTGCTCCAGACTTAGCTTAATCTACTACTGAAAACTGCATGACAACCCGTTCAGTAGATGCGGAGAATATCGCGAACAGACAGACAGACAGAAAGGAATTTTAAAAACTTTTTTTCGTGCTTGGTTACTCTTCTTTCATCACCCTTCTCAATTTTAGGGAAAAGTATTCAAAGTACAGAATCACAGATTCTACTCTTTTATTGATTTGAATATACATAATGACCAATCTAGATAGATTATATCTGAAAACTGATTATTATTTAATTATTATTTTATTGGTTTTTATTATTTATTATTCAAATCATAATCCGTACGATTAAAAAACAACGTCGCCAGTCGGGTGAATTGATGAATATTTTAATTTATAAGAACCAGTGTTTTATAGTTAGTTTAGCTTATTTTTGTGTTCATCTGAGAAAAACCCCAATACGGTTGGTCACCGTGGGGTTATTGACCAAACCCCCCAAAATAATACCCTAGAAATGGAAAATGAAACAAAAATTAATACCAAAAAAAGAAGACTCCACATAGCAACATTGAATACAAGATCTTTAAAGTCAAATGAATGTATATCGGAACTTGAACAAGCGTTAAATAAAATTAATTGGGATATTCTTGGTATAAGTGATGTACGGAGATCAAAAGAAAATATTGAAGAGCATAAAGAATACATATTATATTATAAAAATGAAATACCAGGAATATACGGCGTAGGCTTCTTAGTCAAAAAATACCTGAAAAAGAACATAATAGAATTTAAAGGAGTTTCAGATAGGATAGCCGTCTTAAACATTATATTTCCTGATCACAAACACCCGACATCGATAGTTCAAGTATACGCTCCTACTGAGGTAGCGAAAAGGGAAATTAAAAATAGCTTTTATGAAAACCTAAGTGAGACAATGGAGACCCTGCATAACACCATTATTGTGATGGGAGATTTTAATAGCCAAATCGGCCAACGAGGAAAGAACGAAGATAATATACTTGGACCCTATACAACCGGCAAGCGTAACGATAATGGACAAAGATTGATAGACTATGCGTTAGAAAATAACTTACGTATTATGAATACTTTTTATAAAAGAAAATCTAAAAGAAAATGGACGTGGGAATCTCCCAATGGCCAAATAAGAAATGAGATAGATTTCATAACTACAAATAAACCGAAGCTGTTCTTAAACGTGGAAGTCCTGAACAATTTTAATTATTTTACTGATCACAGACTACTCCGAGGTCAACTACACCTAAATGAACCAAAAAATTCCAGGAAACATATACAAAATACTAAACAACCAATTACACTACCTTTACCAAGCCATATTCTAGAATCCCTAAAAACTCAATTAATCCCAATAAGCAAACTAAGAACAGTTCAGGAAAAATATGATACCTTAGAAGAAGCAATAAAAGGAACTAATAAAATTCTAGAAAAAGACAAACCACTTAAAGATACAATCGGATCTGAAGCAAGACGATTAATAAAACAAAGAGCACTTTTATTCAAGAACAGGAAGAACAATAGACAAGATATAACTAAAATAAGTAAAGAAATATACACTGAAATAAGGAAATATAGAAGCACGCAAAAAACTAAGTTAATACAACTTCACATAACAAAATTAGGTGGAATCAAGAGTGCGTGGAAGGAACTTCAAGAACATACAAACTGGATTACCAAAGTAACACATCACAAAACTCAAAAAAATAAATCTAAAAGAAACGAAATATTAAATACAGCAACCGATTTTTATCGTGATCTTTATCATGACGAACAAAGTACATCAATTACAAGAAGCGAAACAATTATGAGTACCCAAGAAGAACTAGCTCCTAATATATTGAAAGATGAAGTTATTAAAGCTATCAAATCACAGAAAAGAAGAAAAGCACCCGGCGAAGATAACATCTCAAATGAACTTTTAATAGGAGTATCAGAGACTATCTTGGACACACTGACAAACCTTTTTAATGAAATTTTAAGAACTGAATATATACCTCTTCAGTGGACCACATCTACAATAATTTTACTTCATAAGAAAGGGAGAACAGATGATATATCGAACTACAGACCCATTTCGCTAATGTCGAACGTATACAAAATCTTCTCCAAGATAATACTAGATCGAATAACAAAGACTTTAGACGAGAATCAGCCAAAAGAACAGGCAGGGTTTCGAAGTGGCTTTTCAACTATCGACCACATCCATACCATCAAACAAATGATCCAGAAATGCAACGAATATAGAATAAACTACTACTTAGCGTTTATTGATTACAATAAAGCATTCGATTCGTTGAAACATGAGAAAATATGGGAAGCCCTCACCACACAACAGGTCAACAGTAAATATACCAACATAATAAAGAACATATACATAAACATGAAAGCTAAAATACGAACAGAAAAGGTAGGAGATTATTTCCCCATTAAAAAAGGAGTTAGACAGGGTGACCCCTTATCACCAAAACTGTTCTTGGCAACCCTAGAACATATATTCCGGCAACTAGAATGGAAAGAATATGGTATAAATGTCAATGGAATATTACTAAACCATCTAAGATTCGCAGATGATCTTATATTAATATGTGGTGATCCAAACACCCTGCAGGTTATGATTGAACAACTGATACACGAAAGCGAAAAGGTAGGACTATCCATAAATACCAGCAAAACAAAATTAATGACAAACTACGTCAAAACTCCCATTAAACCATATAATGCTGGTGAACTGGAATATGTTAACGAATACACATACTTAGGCCAAATAATATCTCCTACAGACATCACAACAAGAGAAGTTCAAAATAGAATAAACTTTGGATGGAAGAGATACTGGGCTCTAAAAGATGTAATGAAAAACTCGGATATACCAATTGAAGAGAAGAAAAAAATATTTAATACGTGCATCCTACCAAGCATGACCTACGGATGTCAGACATGGAGTTGTACAAAGAAAAATTTCAAATCACTAGAAACTTGCCAACACAGAATGGAAAGAAGCATACTCAACATCAAATTAAAAGACAAAATTAGGTTAAAAACTATCAGAAAACGAACCAAGATTATAGATATAAAATACCAAATCAAACGACTCAAATGGAAATGGGCAGGACACCTATCAAGAAGTATGACAGAAAAATGGACGAACGAAGTCACGGAATGGTGCCCTAGATATAAAAAGAGAAGTAAAGGCAGACAGTTTCGAAGGTGGGAGGATGATATTAAGGAGGTGGCAGGACCATGTTGGATGAGGATAGCAAGGGATAGATTGTTATGGAGAACACTTGGGGAGGCCTATGCCAATGAGCAAGACAATCTCGGAACCGGTGTCTAGTACAAATAATAACATTAATTAATACGTTGCTTTCATAAACAACCATATTGAATATTAGTAATACACAAGTAATATATAATATGAAATGTAACATATAAGATTGTTAATAAAGGCTTTTATTATTATTATATTCAAACTTCATACGGTTTTTTTTTTAATTTAAAAAGCGCATAATCTAGTTCTAGATATCATAATAAGTACAACATATAAGTATCTGTCTATAATAGTAATTTTTTATATCATAGGGGGCAAACGGGCAGACCGTGTTACACCTGATGGTAAGTGATTACCTACCGCCGCCCATGGACATCTGCAACAACATAATGTTAGAATTATTTTGAATTTTATTGATACATAACGTTCTTAATGTGTGATATAATATAAAATAAAACATTGTTCCTTATTTTATTTATTGCTCGTTAATCGTAAAAAAGTTAAGTAAGTAGGTATAAAAAAAAAACATTATTTTACGTATTTGAGAATTAAGATTGTAGCATGATAAGTCTATTATACATAAACCCATTAGCGAAACAGACTGTGTTCGACATGATATTTGTTCAGATTTTCAAATACTTTTCATTCTTCCAAACAATACCTCATAATATGAAAAATTGCTTTTTCTCATGAGATTTTCTTCTATTTTTAGATTATGAGAGATGAATATAATAGAAATAGACATAAACATAATCTTTATTTGGCATCAAACCAAGTATTACCAAAAGAAGTATACCTAAGCGTTACCATGGTATAATGGAGGTTTCGTTCCACAATACATCGCGTTTAAGGCTAGTTTACACAGTGCGAGTTTATTTTTTGTTTTCACTCGCATGCTCGCCCGCCAGCAACTCGTACATGACAGCAACTCGGCCGTCGCTCGCATCGTTTCGACGCGTTCGGCAGTAGCTCACCAGTATGAGCGGCACAATCGTCGTGAGCGGAACCATATCTGGACATAGATAAGCAATAGTGTGTTAACCCACATTGGAGTAAATCGTGTTTTAAAATTACAACGCCATTTTGTGTCAGCATTTTCTATGTTCAATATTTAGTTACATATTAAACAATGTAATAAGGTAAACATATAGTTAAGAAAAGGGTTCTTATCTCTCAATAAATCTTTCTGAATTAATAACTTAATTTTGTGGGTTAACATGTTATTGCTTATGCGTCCATCTATTGTTGTCATAGAGCGTACTATCACCGTTTTTTTTTATAACACGTTCACTCGACATCGCGGCAACTCGCAAGACTGGACAGTAGCTACTGGTGTCGTGTAGACGGCAATGGCGAGCAGAGCTACTGGCGTACGAGTAGATAAGCCGAGTAGCTGCCTACTGTCTGGTCAGTAGCTCGCATCGTCTAAACTAGCCCTTACAATACAATACAATACAATACAATTCTTTATTCGTAACACCAAGTTACAAGTCATATATAGGTACAATATAATAAATTATAGTGACCCGAGAGATAACATTATAATAGGTATAAAAAATAGTTATATTATGTCCAAAACGTATTATTAATTGACATATATTCGTACAATTATTATTTACTATAACATTAAAAAATAAAATAAAAAAGTTTTATCATAAAGTTACAGGCAACTCGTAAAATTCTTCTATCGAGTAGAACGTGTGTTCTAAGAGCCACTGGCGCAATCTCATTTTGAACACTTTCGTGGAAGTTGCATCTCTAGATATCGCGGCCGGCAGCCTGTTATAGACTGATGGACCCATTATGTACACCGACCTCTCCGATTTGCGCAATTTGTGAGCGGGCGCAACCAGGAGATGAGCGAGCTTGTTGCTGCGCAAGGCGCGGCCCGTGTTCACGCCCCTCTGGCGAAAGACGTCTGTACGGTTGCGAGTGAACAGGGCTACCTGATAGATTAGTTCGCAGGGAAGAGGCATGATCTTTAGTTCTTTAAAGAACTCTCTGCACGGGGTGTCATCAGGTGCGCCCGCGATGGCACGCACCGCACGCTTTTGCATAGAGAAAACACGGGTAGCGTCAGCGGCCCGGGCCCACAGCTCCGTCCCGTATGTTAGCAGGCTGTGTATTGTCGCGAAGTAGCACGACAGAATCACGTCGCGGGTCGCGGTGCCGGCGAGTCGACGCAAAGCGAAGCATGCCCGGCCGAGTCTGGAGCATAGACCATCGATATGGTCGCCCCAGGTGAGACTGCCGTCAATTTGGAAACCCAACAGCCTCGTAGTTTGGACCATCTGTAGTGCAGTGCCGTCTGCAACGACAGTACAAACTGGCGGTGTTTTGCCATTCAGCTGAAATACAGTAAAGCAAGTTTTGTCTCTCTTAAGGAATACATCGGGGCACCTTCATTTGTCTGTCAAATGATAGATGTTGACACATTGGCCGGTGTACGCTTGACAAAAATAGATCGGTCGCGGGGCCTTTTCGTAACCTAATTCGGCTGACCGATGCGTCGGCTTTTATATTTTAACGTTTCAATTCTGGCCCTTTCTATAGAGTTCCGTTTGTCAAAATTGGCAAGATCAAACCATTTTTTTTTAATTATCACGGAACAGAGTTGGTATATGCGTTGATAAAGTTCTTTTGCACTTTTCTGTAAAACGGCTTTTTAAGCATTTCTATGCATTGGATTGGTGGAAGGTGTTGTTTTAATTGGGTTTATCCGTCTGACGTCATTATTCGGTAAAAACCCTGTACAAAACGCACCGGGTTGTGACGTCATGCGAAATTTCAACTCAATGTAGGTATCTTTATTTTTTTATTACATAAAAAAATACGTGTCCAATATTTTTTATTAATCTACACGACGGACTAAAAAAAATTTTAGTCAAGTAGCCAAATGTTACAGTTGAAAGGGTGACCATATTTTATAGTCAGATCAGGGCGAAAATATTTATTCCTCCAAAACAGAATGATGGATCAACTTCAACGTAGGTACCTAAGTTCTTTTTTAGAATGGCGTAGCAATTGAAGGCCTTTAGTATTTGGACAGAGATAAGCAATAGTGTGTTAACCCACACTGGAGAAATTTTGAGTAAATCGTGTTTTAAAAGTTTAGCGCCATTTTGTGTCAACATTTTTTATGTTAAATATTTAGTTACATATTTAAGCCAATGTAATAAGGTAAACACATAATAAAAAAATGTTCCCTAACTCTCAATAAATCGTTCTGAATCAATAACTTAAGTTTGTGGGTTAACATGTTATTGCTTATCTGCGTCCAATTGTAGTTACTGTTGATTACAAATACCAAATTTTCCATAGCGACGTTGTTTTATACTTTAGAATAGAATAGAATACACTTTATTGCACACCAAAATAATGTTACACTGTGTTAACAAAAACTTATAAATAAAGGCATACAAAAGGCGGTCTTATCGCTTCACTAGCGATCTCTTCCAGACAACCTTTGGGTGGATAGGACAAAACAGAAATTTATATGCTGATTTGGTATATATAGGTAGAACAGGAATCATAAAATAGTACAAATGATACACATAGAAAAGATACTTATACCTAAAAAAGATATAGGTACATAGATACACGCAAGATATAAAATATACAATATACACACAGAAAAAATTATACGTACAATATAACTATACTAATTTTATAAATGTGATAACACACAGATGCTATACCAGATGTCCCGCGCAGGATCACCCGCGATAATTTCGGAGTTCCCGCGGAATTGTTCCATACAAACTATGCCCCCCTTTTCACCCCTTTAGGGGTAGAATTTTCAAAAAATCCTCTCTTATCGGATGCCCACGTTATTCAAAAAATACACCCTCCAAGTTTCAGGTCTCTACGATCAGCGGTTTAGGCTGTGCGTTGATCCATCAGTCATTCAGGACAAAGCATTTTATATATAGAGATAGATGTAGGTAGCGATGTTACAGAGTCTCGCGGGGATCTCTAAATTAAGGCCGGTTAATCATATTCCAAATTTCAAAGATGGCGGGCGTCATATTTGTCACACAATCCACTACACTCAGTTTCCATGCTATAAACTCGTAAACAAAATTATTTCAGCTCCAAATATTTCAATTTATAACGCTAACGCTTAGCCTACAAATTTCAGTCCCTGATGGCATCCATCCAAAAATTTCAGGTTGAAATGAGCTATAAAAAATTCGAAACATCCTAAAATAAACTAACATTTTACCCGAATTTGCACCCTAACCGGTTGGAAATTGAATTGGAATTTGTTAATTGAGTTTTTTTTTTTTAATATGTAATTTACACACGGCTTAGGTCAAACCACTGCTACACAAAAAATAAAGGTCGGGCATCATGTGTTTAACTGAACGCTTAGTAATCGTTAGTTAATTACTATTACTAATTAATACATTTAAAGAATTTTTAAACATTCAAAATTTTTTTGAAGGTTAAATCAAGAGTACAAGAAAGGATACTGGATATTTTTTATCCTGGAATTCCCGCTGGAACTCCAAAACTAACGCCGGTGACATCTTATGAAAGGACATTAATTACTTTTTTTATCTCGGAATTTCCGCAGGAACGTTTTTACGCCTTAGCCACTAAATCTATTATTTATCACGATATTATACAAACATGTTTTCAGGGACACTCGACGTTTTCTTTCAGTTATAAGCTGCAGCGTTCCTGAGTGACATAGAGTACTTTCTTGATTTCCCGCGGGAACTTTGAAACTAAAGCGGGTGAAACCGCGGGGAACAGCTAGTCGAATATTAAGGTATTTCACCCGCTTGAACCCACGTTCTTTGTTTGGGGTTCTCCTTGTTGTTTGATTTCTCAGCGTTTCAATGCAGGTATATTTTTATTAATTACTTCATTTTGTAAGCAGGAAATAAAAATTAAACTCGACTATCTTCTTTCTTCTTTATAAATAAAAATGAATGTTTGTATGTCTGTCCTCTATGCGAAACCATTGGTCCGATTGTGATGAAACTTTAGCGGGTTTTTCTGCCTGCGACTGCAAAGGTTCCTGATCCCAAAACTCACGCGGGTGAAACCGCAGGGCACAGCTAGTTGGTAGTAAAATTGTATATTAAACTTTCTCTAGCCGATAAAGAAAACTCTTGAACTTATTTAATTTGAGTTTTCTAATATTTTCAATTGGAAATTTATAAAAGGGAATTTCAAACAGCTGGGTAGCTCTGCATTGCACCTACTTTAGAATTACTTAGGTACACCTACTCTCATATTTTTAAAGTTTTTACTGGCTAGAATGTTTACTAAACACTAGCTGTCCCCTGCGGATTCACTCGTGGTAATTTCGGAGTTCCCGTGGGAATTTCGGGATAAAAAAACCCTATGTCACCCAGGAGAACCGTAGCTAGAAGTGAAAGAATTTTCAAAATCGGTTCAGTAGATCCAGAGATTGCCCCCTACAAAACGCCACAAACTCACAAACTTTACCTCTTTATAATATTTATTAAAGTATAGACTAGCTACTCAACGTATTTTTCATCTGCGTTGTCTTTGTATCGCAATAAAAAACGTCCCAACGTCGTATTCCTGAAAAATATTAAGACCTTAGGTACCATATCATGAAAACCCGCTCAGCCATTTTAAAATGGCTTCTGATACTTTTAGCTTGTGAACAACCCTCTGAGCTTAATAGAAAGCAGTTATTTATAGTACTTTGTATAGTATTTGAAATAAATACAAGATATTTCGAGCTCGTTAAAATAACAATAACCTTCTTTCTACAGCGTTTCTCATTCAATGAAAAGATTTTTCCAATAAATTGTACTAGATACCCACTCTTATATTATTTCCAGTATAAGTTTTATATCTATTACTAACTGTTCCCTGCTGAAATTTCGGAGATCCCGGAGGAATTCCGGGATACAATGTACCCTATGTCCTTTTCTGTATCCCTGACTTAGTGTATGCAAAATATTAAGAGATTTTACCGGAATAAAAAGTAGGTACCCTATGTTCATGCTTCTTTTTTTTTTAATTTATGTATGTTGTAACTATTCATGTGTTGTGTCAAATAAAGTTCTTCTCAATTTCTTCTTTGTACATCTGCCAACGTGTGTACAAAATTTCATGATGATCGGATGAGCCGTTAATGCGTGAAAGCGTAAAAGACAGACAGACAGATAGACAGAGTTACTTTCACATTTGGACGCAGATAAGTAATAACATGTTAACCCACAAACTTAAGTTATAGATTCAGAACGATTTATTGAAAGTTAGGGAACGTTTTTTAATTATGTGTTTACCTTATTACATTGCTTAAGTATGTACCTAACCAAATATAAAAATGTTGACACAAAATGGCGCTGTACTTTTAAAACACTATTTACTCAAAATTTCTCCAGTGTGGGTTAACACACTATTGCTTATCTATGTCCATTTATAATATTAGTAGGTATTAGTGGGGATAAACATCGATCTCTCTGTTGGTTTTCATTGCATGAGATCCAACTAAAGTTTTAACATCAAATAGAGCAGAAAACATTTATACATATATGCGAAAATTACGAGATAATTATGACAAATATAGTACACTAGCTGTGCCCCGCGGTTTCATCCGCAGTAATTTCGGAGTTCCCACGGGAATTCCGGGATAAAAAGTACCCTATGTCCTTCTCTGTACCCTTGACACCGTGCATGCCAAATTTCATCCAAATCCGTTCAGCCGTTTTTGCGTTATTGAGTAACAAACATCTAAACATCCACACTTTCACATTTATAATATTAGTAGGATAAAAATAAACATAATATTATCATATTATTTTAAAATTACCTATGTTCAAAAAAAAAATTCAACGAGTTGATAAATAAAATGAAATATATTTTTTTACATTAAAGTAAAAAAAAAACTAAAACTCAACAATTCTATAATATTATATACTTATAATTATTTTACTTGTTAATTATTCCACGAAACCATTTACTTAAATGACGTACCAGTACAGTATCAAATTATACTAATTTGTAAACTATTTTCGGATCCAAACATCGACACGTTAAGGTGGTTCGACTTGGATAGTTTTCATACGAATTTAATTCAATCAAATCAAATCAAATCAAATATACTTTATTGCACATACAGTAGAAGACACAATATTTACAAAACACAGAAACATATGGATACGTACAATGAGGCGACCTATATTGCTGAAAGCAATTTTTTCATAGGCAGACTCCTCCGGTAGGGAGAGATGTAAAAAGAAAGGTAGATAATGCGGCATTAATAACTACATAATATATTTCAATAATAACAAAAATATATAGATACTGATATATAGATATGATACGTAAAATAATTGTATACTAAAAACAATAAACGATACATAATCCTAGTATTATAGAAAATGATGCGAATATGAATTTTATGTGCTAACTAGAAGTCAGTGTTCCTTCAATAGCTCCCTGAATATCTCCAGCGAACGAGCAGCCCTGATAGGCACAGGTAGGGAATTCCAAAATTCAATATCTTCTTACACTGGAGCTGTTTTTCATTTGCTACACTATCCACTAGTACCTAGTTCCCGCCGCAAAACCACGGGGGACAGCACTAGCACCTAACAAACTAAAATAGACATGTACGATTAAAAAAATTACAGTAGAATCCGTTTATTATGACTCCAACCGGTTATTATGACGTAATTACACCACGAAGTTTGGTTTTCATATAAAATTCTTTATAAAAAAGTCGGATATAATGACTTCCCTTACAGTGACATGTCGCTTATTATGACCCATTTTTAATAAATTATGTCCGGTTATTATGACCGACATGATTCTTTACACCTCTGGTAATGTTCGTTGATTCCCGACGACGTTCGGCACGTGGCTCGTTTTTGTTTTGAATCTCAGTGAGTAATGAAAAAACAAAAGCAGTCAAAAATTACAGATTTCTTACAGTAAAAAATACACTTGTATATGTGTTATAATGTGCTGATTATGTACAATTTTGATTTTGATTTAATATGTATGTAGACATATGTATTTACTATGTTTTTGTATTAAAATACTTCAGTACATACATATTTACATAAAAAAGGTTTTTCATTTCACAAAACGTTTTGTATGACGTCCGCTTATTATGACGTGTTTGTCAATTCCCTTCGATGTCATAATAAACGGATTCTACACAATTTTAATATGTCCCTTTCGGCAGAGCATGCAATATACCACTGGGTAAACCAACTTGTTCAATGTTTGTTTGTTTTTTCTTGTGTGTTGTGCTGGAATAAATATAGTTTTCTTCTTCTTCTTCTTTTTCAGATACATTTGCTGGATAAAACAACGTAGAAGCTATTTTATGCAGTAGATATAGTAACTAAGATTTAGCCACAGCGTGAGAGCGTGTGTTGTGTCAAATAAAGTTCTTTTTTTTTTTCAGTTAAAAATTTAAAAAATATATACTATAGAAATTCGTATGAATACAATTTGTATGATAACTAACTCTGGTTGCTTTGAAAAAATCGCTTGTAGCAATACGGCCGCCGTTTTGCCATGCATGTAATCTGAATTAATACTGTAAAATATCTTTGGTGCAATAAAGTATATTGTATTGTATTGTATTGCAACTCTGGTGATCCACCTTAACTAAAAACATAGTTAATTATATAAATATAAATTAGCATAAGCAAGTCGGATGCCTACCTATTAATTAGCAGTTACCCCTTTCATCTGATACAGCTAGATCCGCGTTGTCACCAAGGAAGGATGAGGTAGGTAAACGTAATTATGACTTTGTAAACATTTCGCTGTGTTAGGAGATGTTAGCGGATCGTGAGTTTCGAGACTCTGATATAAGTTACCCAAGTGATGTGACGTCAGCTATCGTCCAGTGAAAGTCCCATCAAAGTCGGTCCAATCGCTCGGGAAACCGACACAGATGGACCAACAAAAATTTTATACTTTCACATGCGTTATTTTGATATTACTTATATACATAAATAAATAAGGTATGTTTGTTTATAGGGATTAATTTCAGGCCTCGCTGAACGGTTTCTAAAAAATCTTTCAATGGTAAAAGTTGTAGTAAGTACAACATTTCTGAATAACAAAATATCTACTTACTTTTATCTCGAAGATATTACATAAACACGCCTAGACTGGAAAGTTGAACCCTGTGTTCATCACATAAAGTCCACCCCCACCGGGAATCGAACTCGGAACTTCTCGATTAGCTGGTAGGCATGGTGACCTACTGCGCCAATCGGGTCGTAAACCAAATCTTCAAGTTGATAGCTCAGTGGTTGGTGCGTTCGGATCAAACCCTAACAATGAGCTTGAGCTGTCGGCGAAGGAAAACATCGTGAGGAAACCATAGCATGGTGGTAGGGCGCTCGCTAGTGCCCGGCTGGCTAGCTACCACCTTTAAGTTGCAAATCTGTCGCCGAGCACCTAACGGTGTGTTCCGGCAGCCCCACTTGAAAGTCAGTTCCCATCCCCGTTCCAGATCGGCAACGCACCTGCATGCCTGCTGGTGTTGCAGATGTCTATGGACGGCGGTAATCACTTACCATCAGGTGTACTACTTGCTCGTTTGCCCCCTCTGAAATAAAAAAAAAGTTGCTAAACCGCTGAACATTTAACCCTTGCACCGCCACCAAACTTCAAGAACAAGAGTAATTACGCGGCACTTGCCAAGTTTCGACCGCCGCCGAGCCAAAGCGAACCGCACTGAATGACAGATCGCTGGATGTCTCAGCTAGCTCATTTACTTTCTTAGCTTTCTGGGTCGACTGGATAGAGGGAAGCTTTTAACACGAATGAGCGACAATGTTTGAAGTAATGGTTTCTTTGATACTGAGTCGCTACTTGACATAAGAAGAAACCATGCTACCATTACCCGACCATCGGGTCGGATCATCATGCATTAGGCGCATGACGCAAAAAATCAACGCGTCTAGTGACGTGACGTTTTGCTTCCACCAATGTGATGCGTTTCGCAGAGTCGAATTGCCTACTTTGAATTTTTGCACATTTTTATTACGTACGTACACGTTACGTAAGTACACGAGTTGTACGTGTGTGCGTATCATAAGGTTGACAGTGAACTGAGAGTAACTGTTAGCTGTCAGAGAAAAATTGTCACATGTAGATTCTATTGTACATGTTTCAAACTTTCCTGGGAATTCTCCAAGAATCGTTTGCGTAGTATTGCCAGGTATGAAGAGGCATAGTATTGGCGGGAGATGGAGAGTGTCGCTTCTTTAATTATTATATTTTGTATTCTTTGGTAGCGCGCTCAAAAGCCCCATGCCCCATTTATAATAAAGACTAACCAAATAAGAAAATAATTGGTTAGGCATAATGTCTGGATAATAAAGATACAAGGGAAAATATATCAAGTAAAACACGACATGCATATTCCCCTTTTGTTTAAATCTATTCATATGCAAACACCACAGAACTAATGAGAGAGGCATCAACTCTTTTTGTTTAGTGTGAAAATATAATAAGGGGAAGAAGGTCAACGGATTTTCGCACACGAGCCTCATCGAAGAAACCATTTTATTGCCTATACGTAGGCCTATGGCAGCAAAGGAAGTTTGGTAAGTTATGAGAATTGGGTATTATCCAGGGAATGAAAAAAAAATAATAATTCTAATCAGTCCGTCAATTAGAAAATAAAAAATTATAGACACGTATTTTTTGCTTTTTCAAATTAATGAAAATAAACATAGATAAAGCGCATTAAAGTTTAGGGTGGGGGACTCGTGACGTCAATATTCAGTATACGCCCCATACAAACTGCACCGGGTTGTGACGTCACGCGACATTTCGTCTCAACGTATCTCCGTTATTTTTTGCTTACTAGAAAAAATAAAAAATACGTCAAATATTTTTCTATGAATCTACAAGACGGACTAAAAACAAAAATTTAGTCAAGTAGCCTCTTCTTTAATTCTGTATTAATTAGTAGCGGGTTTAAAAAGCCCCATTTGTACGGATCGCCGGACGTCGATGCCCACATTATCCGTATTAGGGTTAACTCTAACAAGGGTTATATTTTCCGAAACACCAGCTGTTTAATTCGCGTCGGACTAATTTCTAATGGTATACTTTTAAAGGTTCCTTCGTACGTGAAATCGTTAACACTCAGCCTGATGAGTAATGGAGAGTAATTAGTAAGATCCAGCACCAAATTAAGTAAGAGTCGATTGCACCAGACGTGTATGTCGTATGTGTTGCGTTTCTCCTCTTGCTTAAATAAGTCAATCTTTCTTTCTTTTTTTCTTTCTTTCTTTCTTTTTTTCTTTCTTCTTAGTGTGTTTATTTTCTGTATATGTTTCTGTCTTGCCTTTTAATTCTGTTCGTTTTTTAGGATTTCAGGCCTTAACGGCTCTACCGATCATCGTGACATTTCTCATACGTGTTGTCAGGGGTACAGAAAAGGACATATAGGGTACTATTTACCACATAATTCTTTCGGGACTTTGAAATTAACGCGTACGAAACCGCCGGGAACAGCTAGTCTGGAATAAAGATAAAGTTTGGTACACGCTATGTTCTTGAGCAGTTTTCACGCGTATTCAAAGAATATCAACATACAAAGTCCTCCGCCACGTCTGTCTGTTTATCTGTCTGTTCACGTTAAGCTCAAAAACTACTTGCATGCTGTTTTCACCAATGAATAGAGTGATTCATTAGACAGGTTTAGGTATATAATTTGTTCAAGTTTTGTGTAAATTGGCTGAAATATAACGATAACTGTTAGAGGTGTCGAGAAAAGGACGTACGTCGTACATTCAATTTTACCACACGTTGTCAAGGGCACAGAGAAGAATATAAAGTAGTTTTTGTCCCAGAATTTTCAGGGGAACTCAAACTAAATGTAAACAGTTCTGCTTATAAAAAAGTAAATTTTCAATGATCCTCTCTCCACTGTGCCTTAAATCTGTACAAAAATCGTTTGCTAAGTCCCTTATATTAATCTTCTCAAAAAATTTAAGCGCAATCCGTAAACTAATTCGTTTTGATTTATCTCTCCTTTTTTTTCTTATCTCGTGTTTTTTTAGCGCCTCTTTTGCGCCCTCTCACCAACCATTAGTCATCCCTCAAAAGTTGATTGTCATATCCAACCTTATTATTTTCCCGTTATAAATCAAAGGAACTTTAATGTTTAGAATATAATCTTAAGATTAAAACCACCAAAACATTTAGGTACTCCGATCCAATCCATTTCCGCTAAATTTTAGTGTGATTTTATCCAATACAAAATTTACAAATATTTATTCCTTTAACTACAATTTTATTAAAAATATCCATATTAAATTCAGTGTTGAAGAAAATGTATGAGGAGCTTTGATCCAGATGGGGGGGATTTTAATATACCTACTTCGGACCACAATTTAATACCAAAAAAAAACCAGAATATTTCTGAGTATTAAATATATAACATTTTTTTTAATGAGAAGTATATTATGTATACTACGTAGCAATATACTACGATTGTAGAATACTGGCTACGAACTCGCTTCGGGAATTTCCAAGTATTGCTATGTTGTATATATTGGTTTCGCTACGACGTACAGCTACGACGTAGCTGTCAAATAAACGCTACGCTAAACATTCCCGCAATGTTTGCGCTAACTTCAAGACTCTAGTCCGAAAGGGTGTTTGTAAAGTTTAGACCACCTATAAGTGGCGTAAAGGTTTCGAAGTCTTACCGCCGCACTCAGAGTCGACTTTAATGATTACTTAGTTAAGTATGGATTTTTAAAACAAAACTGCCGCAGTCAGAAAAGTTTAATAAATTAATTTTAATTGGCATTTAACTAATTAAGTTACATCTCATTAAATTACAATTAACATTAATTTAACTATCCATTGTTGTAACTATCCATGTGTTGTGTCAAATAAAGTTCTTTCAATTCAATTCAATTCAATTCAATAATTACTTTGTTATCTTTATAAATTATTATGTACACTAGATAGCATTGTATTTCGTCAATTTGAATATATTTGTTAACAGTTATTTATTTATTTATTTCTAGTTGAAATAATTACAAATTAGCATAACAGTCCAGCATAAGCCTTAGGTTTTTCCGTGCACCGAAAGATCCATCGAATTCGTACCCACATATTATTACAATATTGTCATTTAGAGATTATCTTAGACTTATAATAACCACAATATAAATAATACAGTTAGAGAGCAACGCAGCGATAAACACTGAAAGTTGGTAAAACAAAATTTTACTTCATAAATAAAAAAGTCTGGCTTCATGGGGCTAGAAGGCCATGATATTAAAATACCTACTCCATTTCTATGTAAATCTAAATTAAAACAATCGAGTAGAGATATCTTTGTTCAATCTGATATCGCTATCGGGCTTTGCATAATTTTAGTATTAACACATAACACCTCGTGCCTAGTCGCAAAGCTTTTGTTTAAAAACACCAGTTGGCTTTTAACGAAAGCTCGTACTGTCGAACTCATCGGAAGTGAAGAAAATTTTACTGAACTGTTTATTTTGCCAATCTCCCATTTCATCTGTTTGCGGCCAATTACTGTCTTTCGTTCTATTTTTGTTTGTCTTCTGTCTTATTCTGTCTTTTTTTATTAAAATAATGAGAAATTATACGTACATGCATAAGTCAAAATGAGGCACACAACACAAAATGAACATATTATATAGTAGCAGCATATACTAGCAGCCCCCCCGGTTTCACCCGCGTGAGTTTTGGAATTCTGGCCGAAACTTTTTACGCTAAAATAACAATAGCCTATAACATCAGCTGTCTGCCTGTGAAAGTCCCGTTGATTTTAACCGTTTCAGAGATTAGCCGGAACAAACAGACAGACAGACACACAGACAGAGAAAATTTTAAATAAAAATATGTAAGTACCGTAAGTACCTTATACCTTCATATGCATTTAGTGAAAAGCTGTTAATTTGGAATTACAAACAGATAGTTCAATTTTATTTGTATATATGTATACCTAGATGTATAGATACGTATGTATACGTACTGAACAACAAAAATACCACACGCAGAAAACGTAATAATTTCGTTTCCAAGAATAACTTATTTATACTTGTATAAATATATGTATTTATTAATAGACTGTATGTTATCATATTATGTGTATTATATTATATTTTCGTCTTATACTATTACGTATGTTTATTTTCTATGTAAAATGTATACCTGCTTCCTATTTCAAAAAAGCACAAGCACATACAAACTGGTCGTCTACCAAAAATTGTAAGTTTGAAATGAACCCGCAATTTTCTCACAGAAGTACCTGAAGTAGAAGTACCTTTTTTTAAAGTATAAATATCTAAGTGCGCCCACCTGAGAATCGAGTTAAGAAATAAACTGGTACTATTCTCTTTAACTGATACATATTCATCATGTTTTGTCGTTGCGTTAAGCGGATTGCGGCTACGACAAATTGAGCCTCTAGTTCCAGTGAATCGGTTACCAATTAGCAAGGCTTTGCGAGTATTATAATATTATATTAAGAGTATACAGTCATGCCGTTGTTTATCAGTACTGTTTCTCTGGTAATTCATCGGATTTGTTTGACATCTTAGAGTTTTTGTTACTGTCTGCGTCGTAAGCGAGTGTAAAATTATTTCATTATAAAATGCCTGTGTTGGCTGCTTATGAAAATCAAAACTCTATTCTCTTATGATGTGCTTTTGTTGCGGCTATGATAACAAATACAAAAAAAACAGTATAAAATAAATATTTAAGCAGCTCCCAAAAAAAAAAAGTTTCATCATGGTTGGTCCAGCCATTCACGCGTAATACCATGACCAGGGGATATAGGCATTCATTTATAAATAAATATATATATACAACTAGCTGTCCCCCGCGATTTCATCCGCGGTAATTTCGGAGTTCCCGCGGAAGTTGCGGGAAAAAAGTACTAGTTATGTCCTTCAGTTCCCGAGGGAATTCCGGGATAAAAACTATCCTATCTTTTAAGTGGGACCATATTATAAATGGTTGCAAAATTTTATCAAATCCGTTCAGTAGTTTCGGAGTCCATCGCGGACAAACAACGTGACACGTGATTTATATATATTAGATTATACATAATATAATTATAGATAATTTTTTGTGAGCAATCCTTTTGAATTTACAGTTACAAGTGTAAGAGTTGCTAACATGGTATGTGATGCTAGCTTTAAAGGTTGAATACCACCAGTATAGGTAGATAATACATACAGAAAGAAAATTTATGCTAGGGGCTTATAGGGCGACTTCTCTGTTGCCATCGCCGTTTGCAAGTATATTTAAATTCGAATGAAACAAATGTGATCATTGAATTCGACGTATTAAATAGGTCAGTGAACTCACAAAGGCGATTAACAGTAATTATTTATTTATAATAAAACCAAATACAGTTAATAAAATTGATATTTACGGCAAATTTAAAACAGAGGCCAGAGTTCGGTCTTACATCAAATATATTAAAACAAATAATCTACGATTCTGCTTTTGAATTTAAGCATAACTGATCTGCAGCGGAGCTGGTTATTAAATAAGCAAACAGAGTACACTCAATTCCTTATTCACAAAAGCTATAACGTCCGTGAAACGAGAGCCAGAAAAGGGACATCCGGGTAGTAGCTTCCTTGTGGAAGCGTTCCATTTAATTTCAGCGAAATCAGCGGTCTCTATTAGAAACGTGCCCGAATAGGAAACCAACTACATTATATACGGGGAACGAATGTACGACCGTCCTCTTATATTGATCGTAGCGAATGGAACTACTGGGCTCTTATTCACTATGACCAACAAAATTCCTTGCCCATAACGCGCAAAAACACAATCCCAAATATAAGAAATTTATATTCTTTGTGACAAAAGAAACGTTGTAAATGTATTTTTCATTACTCATACTCGGAAAGTAGGTCCGAAGTTGCCTGAGAAGCGGGTTGAAAGTAACCCTTTTCAGCCTTAGGGAGAATCGCTTTCAACTGACAACTGTCAAATTATTAAAAAAAAAACTAGGTCTATTTTCACATTTCTATTGAACCATGTTCCAACTTTCTATACAGCCAGCGCGATGTAAAATTGAAATAACGTAAAGTTTAAGTAGGTATTAATTAAAATAAAATTAACTCATTTTTTTCTTTAGCTAATTCCTATTTTTATTTTGACTTTCCTTGCATTCGTAATGAAAAGCACAGTGTTATCCTCGGGAGAAAAACTTATTTAGTCCCGAGTCGGGGTTCAATAGATCGAGGGACTAAATAAGTCGTTACCCCTAGGATAACAATATACTATTTTTTTAAGTGAAACTTCTTTGAACACGAGCTAGGGAAAAGCAATTTAAGTGGCGCCTTATCTTAACGCAATGCGTTATGGTCATATTGAATAAGCGCCCTGGACTTTAAAGAAACATGAAATCTTGATTACAATTCAAGCAATGACAGAAATAATTTTCTCCTAAACGGTGACAAGGTAGTGAAAATTCGTATAGGATTTCCATCTGTTTCGAAATTAATCATAGAACTCGAAATTCGAACTTGTTTTCAATTAAACAACGAGTATTTCTGAGGCTAGTTTCCTGGGTAAAAAAATCAAAATTCTATTTAGTCCGTCAGTTAGATAATAAAAAAATAAGAGACACGTATTTTTTGCTTTTTTAAAATAATGGAAATATGCATAGATAAAGTGCATTAAAGTTTAGGGTGGGGGACTCGTGACGTCACAGCTCGCTATAACGTGCGAACAAACTGTAGCGGGGCGTGACGTCATGTGAAATTTCGACTTGATATATCTCCGTTATTTTATAGTTAGTACATAAAAAATAAAAAAATACGTGTCCAATATTTTTTAATAATCTACAAAACGGACTAAAAAAAAATTTAGGAAACTAGCCTAATAGGCTAGTTAACCCATAAAAATGTTAAGATTGAGACGTGGATGCAAACGAGCGAGTGAACTAGTCGTTTTAAAAAACATTAAGATTCACCCCAAATTACCCAAATTACGACAATAAAGCTCAGAAGTAAATATTAGGCTACAGAATTAGAAAATATGGATTAACCGCTAGTTTCATTTTACACAAACGAAGCTTACTTTAATATACCATTACCTGTATATGTTGACTAAAAAAATGTCTTACTTATTCATAAAACCGCTGGCAGCTGGGTTCGGCAACATGGAATTTAGCAAATATTTTTTCAAATGTACCTAAAGAAGCACAAAAAAGGGACTCGTGAAAGTGAAACCGCAGGGAACAGCTAGTAAAATATAAAGGCTCGATTTGGTTTATTTTTATACCATACATGGACGCAGATAAGCAATAACATGTTAACCCACAAAATGAAGTTATTGATTCAGAACGATTTATTTAGAGGCAGAGAACGTTTTTTAATTATAAGTTTACCTAACTACATTGTTTAAGTATGTAACTAAATATTGATCATAAAAAATGTTGACAGAAAATGGCGCTATAATTTTAAAACACGATTTACTCAAAATTTCTCCAGTGTGGGTTAACACACTATTGCTTATCTATGTCCACATAATATATTAAGGTCAACCGGGAGAATGGCGTCTATTGGGGTAATAGCGTCTATCAAAGATCTCAAATCACAAACTATTATGAGTAAAAGGACTACTTCTATCTTGTTTTGTTTGTTTAATCGAAACAAATATTGTAAATGCGAAAGTAACTCTGTCGGTCTGTCTGTCTGTTACGCGTTTACGTCTCAATGACTCAACCGGTCATCATGAAGTTTTGCATATACGTTGTCAGGGGTACAGAGATGGACATTGGGTCCTTTTCTCAAAATTCCCGCGGGAACTCCTAAGTTATCGCGGGTGAGATCGCGGGGAACAGCTAGTAATATACTAAGGTCAATCGGAAGTGTGGCGTATATGGGGGTAATATCGTCTATCAAAGATTACTCAAAAACTATTAGTAAAAACGACCAGTAGTAGGTACCAGTAGTTTTTGAGTCCCAACTAATCTTTGATAGGCTATTACCCCCCCACAGACGTAATGGTTGACTACTTTTAAAAATCAAAATTCTAATTAGTCCGTCAGTTAGAAAATAAAAAAACAATCGACACGTATTTCTTGCTTTATCAAATAAATTAAAATATACAGAGATAAAGCGCATTAAAGTTTAGGGTGAGGGGGTCGTGACGTCACTAACCACTAAAACCGCCATACAAACTGTCCGAATAGTGACGTCACGCGAAATTTCAACTCAATGTATCGCCGTTATTTTTTGATTACGTAAAAAAATAAAAAATACGTGTCCAATATTTTTTAGTAATCTACAAGACGGACTAAAAAAAAATAGGCAACATGCCCATTCCCCCGCTTGACCTTATATAGTAAAATAAATATAGGTATTTTTTTGTTGAAACGCGTTCCAGGAACCAGGGCTGTCTCGCGTACGCCCATAAAGACCTATTTCTCGTGCCACAGAAACGGTCCCACGGTAATAAGCTTTGATCCCGGTTGATGGGACAAATAACAAGGACCCGCTTCCAGTGATTTTGTACCGAAAGGTGAAAGTTGTTATGGAAATCAAGACACGTGCCACGCTAATTACTTTCTCATTAAACAATCTTGTGAAAACCAGTTCTGGTCTTTACTGAGGCCCATTTTTTCCTGTTAGATCCCGACCCGTTATTTCTTTTACTTGTTACTTGGGTAGCAGAGTAATATAAAAGTCAGGTGAAAAAGGTAAGATAAATATATTATAGTTTCAAAAGGAATGACATACAACAATGATCAAACAAAAGAATGTGTATAAAAATATTTAAATATCAAATTGACAGTGTTCTCAGTATAAACATAAAAGAGTTTTAACACCCCCCCGTAATGAGAACACCCTGTATATACACATTATAATACAAGTAAAAAGACAGTATCAAAATTCACTATACACTTATCACTAGCACTGAAATAATAAAAACAACATCCTGTACATATAAACACATCACTAAACTATACACACCCTATATACATACAATATGATCTAAAGACATACAAAACCTAGAACTAGCCTAAACCTAAAGAATTTGTACATTTAAAATGTTTCAGTTTCGGCAAGGGTTTTGTCAAAATGTCTGCGACCATGTCATTTGTGGGTATGTATTTGACTTGTATGTCGTGGTGTGATAGTGAGTCTCTAATGAAGTGATGTTTGATGTCAATGTGTTTAGTACGTGCGTGATAGGTGTTATTATGAGCTAGTTTGAGTGAACTTTGATTGTCGGTATGAATGATTATGGGATGAGTGACCGAGAATACTTCACTGATGAGCGTCTTTAAATATATGGCCTCTTTACAAGCTTCAGCCAAAGCCATATATTCAGCTTCTGTTGTGGAAAGTGCAACTGTTCGCTGTTTGCGAGCTTCCCACGACACAGGTGCACCGCTCATCAGGAAGGTGAATCCAGTGAATGATCGACGGTCCACAAGATTGCTTCCATAATCGGCGTCAGCGTAACCTACTGGGTAAGAGTGGTCACCGTGTTTGAAGTGAAGTCTGAGTTCCTTCGTACCCTTAAGGTATCTAAGGACTCGCTTAGCGGCCTTCCAGTGTACCCCCCCGTAATGTGCATTGAACTGAGATAGGTACGAGACCGTGTGGGCAATATCAGGTCTTGTACATATAGAAATGTACATTAATGAGCCGATAAGCTCCTGATATGGGACTTCTAGATTTTCTTCTTCCTTTTCCGGAACAGTGAGTTTTAACCCAAGTTCCATTGGCGTAGTGACCGAGATCGCGTCGCTCATACCGAACTTGTCCAGTAATTTTTCGATATATTTTGTCTGATCGAGGGTTATACTGCCTTCACTTTGTACGACTCTCATACCGAGGCAGTCTTTGACAGGACCGAGATCTTTAATTGTAAACGTCTTTTTGAGTTCGCTTACAAAATTATCTTTTAAATCACTATTGGTTGTCATAAAAAAGAAATCGTCGACGAACACTGCGATAACGATAAAATCATTAGGTCCGTCTCTTTTATAGTAAAGACAGTGTTCTGATGCGGCTTGAGTCAGCGACAGAGCAGCCATCGCTTGGCATACTTTTTTGTTCCATTGACGCGGAGCTTGTTTAAGCCCATATAGGGATTTTTTAAGTAAGCATACTTTCCCCTTTGGATCAGTAGCAAAACCTTCTGGTTGTTCCATATAAATTTCCTCTTCCAGGTCACCGTTTAAAAAGGCAGTTTCTACATCAAGGTGATGTACTTGTAGCCGATATTGCACAGCAAATGCAAACAAAAGCCTTACTGAAGATAGCCTAGCAACTGGTGAAAAAGTTTCACCATAGTCTACTCCAGCTATTTGGGTAAACCCTTTGGCTACTAGTCTGGCTTTGTATTTTGTAATGTTCCCACTTGTGTCCTTTTTTATTTTGTATACCCATTTACATTTTGTTGTCTTCCTGCCGGATGGTCTATCAACTAGAATCCGAATCAATGAATTGTATTCTGCTTTCATCGCTTCTAGCCACTTGTCTTTTTGCGGATGCTCTGTAACTTCTTTGTAAGTTTCTGGTTCCTGATCTGATGTCATGTAGAGATTCTCCTGATATCTCTCAGGAGGACGCCTGTCTCGGAGAGGGTATCGTCTTTCAGTTGATGTCTCTACAATGGGTTCAGGTTCAGAAATAATTGGGGAAACTTCATGAGTAAGAGGTTCATCCGGTATAGTCAGCTGTTCTAAAGATGGTGACATCTCGGGTTGAGTGTCTTCACTGTCTGACTGTACTTGATGTTGTGGCTGTGAAACTGGTTCTTCATCATTTTGAATGGGTACAAAGATTACAGATGGTTGTGGTTGGGGTGACTCTTCGTTATGTGAGGAATTTGGATTAGACTCTTCATGCGTTTTATCTTCAATAAACGCTACATCTCTAGCAATAATAATCTGCCGAGGATTATTAGGGTCTATTAAGCGATAACCTTTGCTTTCTATAGAATAGCCAACAAAGATACAAACTTTATTTTTGGATTCCAGTTTTGAACGCTTTTCTTTGGGTACGAGGACGTCAGCTTCGCAGCCAAAGATTCGCAAGTGAGAAAGGTCGACTTTATTGCCGGTCCATACTTCTTCTGGAATCTTGTTATTTAAAGCTTGCGTGGGTGAACGATTTTTTAAATAAATTGCCGTATTTACCGCTTCTCCCCAGTACGCTAAAGGTAAATTCGAGTCTTTTAGCATAGATCTTGCTTTTTCAATGATCGTTCTATTTACACGTTCTGAAACTCCGTTTTGTTGAGGAGTGTACGGCACCGTGGTTTGGTGCACTATACCATTCTCCCTCATAAACGTTATCATGTCGCTATTTACATATTCCCGACCATTATCTGAACGGAGAATTTTAATTTTTTCTCCCGTTTGATTTTCGACTAAATGCTTAAATTCGACAAACTTTGTGTAAACTTCGGCTTTTGTTTTCAAAAGATATCCAAAAGTTTTACGAGAGTAGTCGTCGGTAAATGTTAATAAATATAGGGCTCCGCCCCACGAGTGCGTACTCATAGGTCCGCATAATTCCGAATGAATAAGTTGTAGGACTTTACTCGATCTACTTTTTGAGCTCTTAAACGGTTTCTTTGAAAATTTACCTTGTAGACACGGAATACATGTTCCGTGGTAGCTTCCAATATAGTCTAGGCCGATACATTTATTTTTTAATATATCCATGCTCTTTGTATTAAGATGGCCAAGACGTCTATGCCAAAGTAGTGCAGACTCTTTGGTGGAAGTATACAAGGAATGCAATTTATTTACATTTAATCTAAACATACCGTTGTGATTCGACCCTGTGGCAATGACGGGATTTGTCACATGACAGCCACCGCTTTGAAATATTGTTGCGCCTTTCGGCGTAAACAATACATCGAATCCTTTCTTAACTAAACTACTTACAGATAAAAGATTTGTAGCGAGACCAGGAACATATAATACATTACTAATTTTATTTACACCATCGGAAATATTTATATTTACAGTGCCCTTACCATGACTCAATAAAGTCTCCTTATTTGCCACAGTGATAGGAGTTACGTGAGGGGACAAGAACTCGAACCACTCTCTCCTGTTACTCATGTGGGAGCTTGCGCCGGAATCAAGAAACCAATCTTGTGAACCTGTGGGTGAACGATTAGTGAAACAAGATGAAAGTGTAAATTCGGAAGTATAATTTGTACAAACATTTGACGAAACCGAAACATTCTTGTTTTTCTTATTTTTTAGAATCCTACATTCACTCACTATATGCCCTAATTTTTTACAATAGGAACAAAATTTCTTCTTTGTTTGTTTCTTGGTGCATAGCGCTGTATCTGGAGATCTGCTGGTATCTGCTGAGGACTGTACAGCTCGTGATTCTTCTTTTAGAAGAGCTGTCACTACATTTTCCGTGGTGATCTTCATATTAGAGTGTTCGATGGCCATAACTAAGGGATGATATTTTTCTGGAAGTCCAGTGAGCATTATAATAGCTAAGAATTCATCATCCACTTGTGCTCCAATTCCTTGTAGTTCTTGTTGGATAGCTAGTGACTCATTCACATACTGTTGAATCTTTCCTTTGAACGAATTTGTTAAGAGTTTTTTCATCAGTGCAAGCCTCCTTGTGAGTCCACCATCAGCATAAGCTTTTCGTAAACAACTGAATGTTTCAAATGCGGTTTTTGCTGACCTTATAACGGGATAGATGGATTCTTCACAAGATAAACATATTTTCGCACGAGCCTTCTGATCTTTCCGTTTTTGATCAGGGTTGGAGAGGTCAGCGGGTTTTACAACGACTTCCCACAACTCTAGGTCAGTGAGCATGCATTCTATGGCAAATGCCCATGTGCTGAAGTTAGCTGATCCTTTTAGCTTTGATATGCTTATATTTGTTGAGTTCTGCGCTGTCTGAAAATCTTTTGAAGAATGTGCCGACTGTGAAGTCGATGGAGTATCCATTGCACTTTTCTTAACCTTTTTTAAAAGACTTATTTGAGACCTATAACCACTTATCAGTTATTTCCTGGGCCCATAACCACTTGTTACTTGGGTAGCAGAGTAATATAAAAGTCAGGTGAAAAAGGTAAGATAAATATATTATAGTTTCAAAAGGAATGACATACAACAATGATCAAACAAAAGAATGTGTATAAAAATATTTAAATATCAAATTGACAGTGTTCTCAGTATAAACATAAAAGAGTTTTAACACTTTTTTCTTCCCGTTCTTTTTTCTCATTGTTAACATAACTATCTATTTTTCTCGGTTCTGCTTGCGTTTGTTTGTTTCGAAAGTACGTTGGTGCTGCGTATCTAAGTAATTAACTACATTTAATATAATAGAGAAGGAATATCTTAGCGAACAGATTTTAATGATAAGTTTTGTGTTCTTCAAATATTCTAACTTTTAGAAAAATGTGTTTTTATCAAAAAAGCATGCAGGATCATGTATCACGGTCCTACGCTGACTTCGGTTATTTTCATCTCCTTCGGGGTTGGGCTTTCAAATATCCTGAAATAAACTAAAAGCACAACCAATTATTTTTCATGTCATATTTTATTAACATCGTCTTAAAATTCTGTTCCGACTTCCAAATAATATACGATTAATACCTATTGTATAAGATTCACAGGAATTCGAACCCTGTCGTCGAGAGAGCTCATAACTTGTTTAAAACGGTAAATCATTTGTGAAATTTTGAAATAATATCTCCTCTTAAATGATTAATTAAATTATCAGAAGTGTAGAGTAATTTAATTTTGTTGAATTCCTGTTAACATCTGGTTAATTTTAAGTTTTTGAGCTACAACGTTAAATCGAAAAAGCTCAATTAGTTATAGTAAAATATCGAATTTTTTTTATTTTATAAGTGGTAGAATAGTTGTGAAAATCAGGTTTTTATGATAATCTTAGGACGACTAGGACTTAGGTTAATTAAAATAGTTACCATACACGCAGAAATAAAAAGCTTTATCGACATAATTATTATGTTGATAGAAACTTCAAAAACCGTACTGCTATGTAAACGACTATAATATGCGAAACAGCTATACGTACTACCACGTATAAAATCGAAAAGCTTTTCATTGCGATTTTCTGCACTAACAAAAAGAAAAAGATATATTTTTGAGTTTGAATGTAGGTATTTTATAACGACATTACAAAAACAAACAAGCCACATAACAGTATCAACGGGTGATATTATAGGTCACCATGCGTACCCGCTAATCAAGGGGTTCCGGGTTCGATTCCTTTCCTTTTCAGTCTTTCCAGTCTGGGCTATAGTCTGGAGTCTGGACGTATTTTTCTTATCTATAGTATAAATATATTATGTAGTTCATAGCACGTCTTGCTTGGTTTCCACGACACAAGCTCAAAGCTTAGTGTGAGAACAGGTAGATCTGAGTTGTGAGGTTGATTATTATTATAAATTATTATATAAGAGTGTTTAAGAGTGTTTTAATTAAGAAAAGTAGGAGATCTGGAGCCTAATCTAGGATAACCTGTATTATAGGTCTCCAGGACCCGAACTTAAAAACTATTATTAGTAGGTACAAGATATAAAATAAAAATAAACCGGGATAGTGACTTACAGTTCTAAGTATGAGCGTGTGCATGGGTGTGTGCAAATAGGATACTTTTTAGAGTTCCCGAAGGAGTTCCCAATGGTAAAACCACAGGGTAGCTTGCAGTCAGTAATTATTATTTAGTTGTAAAATTACACTTCGTCGCAGACCCACCTCCCGTACTTAAATTTTAAAACTAATTTATTTTTCATAACGGAAAATCATTAAATTAACATAACCGTTGAAAGTTCGGCAAACTTGCAGAGAAAGTTTGGAAAATTTTGACTGATAGCTCCTAGGGGAAACTCCGCTAGGTACCAACCTACCTTGCAGCTACAGAAAGAGTTAAGTAAAGCAGAACCTTTGATATTTTGTATCAGTTGAAGAAACAAGTATTATATGTATATTCTATACATTTATCATAGGTACTTATGTAGGTATTGTAGCTTCACAACTTTTCTTTGTATTCCAAACTAGCTGTTCTCTGCGGTTTAACCCTAACAAATTTCAAGATTCCTTCGGGAACATAAATATTTTCGACTTGAAAAGTGTATAGATGCTTTTGGAGCGATTTGGAAGATCATTTTTATTTTTGCATCCCTTTGTAGGTATATATCTATTTCAGCCTGAAGACAATAGATAATGGACACCGGTTTAGTTTTAAACGTTTTTTATTACAATTATTGTTAGGTAAATCACAAATAACCTTGTTACTTGTATAATTTACAACTTCCTATTGCAAAGTTTAATATTTAATTTATTATTTTCTAATTATGGTTACTAAGGTTTAGGCTAATTGGTATATAGGCTTTGGCTGCTAAATGCAGCTGGAAAAGAAGCGAGAAAATAAACAAAACAGAAATGTTTTCAGGAAGAGAAAATTTAAAATCCTTACTAATATACATAATATTATAAATGCGAAAGTAACTCTGTCTGTCTGTCTGTTACGCTTTCACGCCTTAACGGCTCAACCGATCATCATGAAATTTTGTATACACGTTGCCAGAGGTAGGTACTATAGAGAAGCACATAGGGTACTTTTTATCAGGGAATTCCCGCGGAAACTCGAATGAAATCTCATAAAATTTTTCATACACGTTGTCAGGGGTACAGAAAAAGACATGGGTACTTTGTATCCCAGAATTCCCGCGGGATCGCCGAAATTTCCGCGGGTGAAACCGCGGAGAACAGCTAGTTTAAAATAATTTTAAAATATGAAGATAACATCTCCATGGACTCGCATTAGACACGTGGAGCGGTTTTTTTAAATGAGTTTTATGCGTGTGTAGGTTTTTACCTATGTATTTGTTGTCATCAATCAAAACTATTAAAAAACTTTTTACTACAGAACTACAATATCTTTGAAGCTATCTACAAAATATGTATCTTTTCACTCATCAGGTATATTTTAACTTGATATTTTATCTCTGCGACTTGTAAAAGTTGTGCACGAGAAACCAGGTCAAGTCTTATGTAATAATTCCATGTCACACACTACTTAAAGCGGAAGTTACAAAGCCTACTTCAGTTCTACTTGGTCTTTAGGCTCAATTCGTATGAGGGAATTTTGTGAGCGACTACGTGCGAATTTTTGTCACTTTTTGATGTGAATATCTACTGCGGATGGTCAGACCGGCTAGCGTGGCGACGCATGCCATGGCGACGCGTCGCCACGCCAAGAGCTATGTGATAGTATATAACATGTAGGTAATGCGATGTGATGACTTTGCGACTGAAATCACTAAAGAAGAGAATGGGCGTGATGACAAGGTATAAAAATTAAAAATTCTATTTAGTCCGTCAGTTAGATTGTAAAAAAAACGTATTTTTTGCTTTTTTTAATTATTGAAAAAAAAAACTTAGATAAAACGCATTAAAGTTTAGGAGTAGGCGGTCGTGACGTCATAACTAAGTATAAATTAGTGTACCTAGGTGTGACGTCACACGGAATTTCAACTCAATGCAGTATTCCCGTTATTTTTGGATTACGTTTATAAAGGACTAGCTGTTCCCAGCAGTTTCAGTTGTGTTAATTTCGGAGTTCCCGCGGGGATTCCGGATTACAATATAACCTATGTTACTCAAGGATAATGTAGCCATCTAATGGTGAAAGAATTTTTGAAATCGGTCCAGTAACTTTTGAGTTAAATCGCAACAAACAAACAAAAAATCAAATCTCTTATAATATCCTCTTTATAATATCAGTACAGATATAGAAAAGAAATGTGTCCGATATTTTTAAAAATTTAGTCATCAGGTCCATTAAGTTGTCTCGATCCACTTAATTTTTGTATTAAATTAATATATTATGTATATCGAATAAATCTGAATAAAAAAGTCTGAATCTGCCTTTAATTCAACAGAGCAATGGAGAACAAACTTTTGCATTTGTATTATTAGCAGTATGCGGCAGTGGAAGAAGTTGGCATATTATGTCTTCACCCGTCATTCTGTAATCATAATAGTTCCTTATGTTAACTGTCGCTATATTTATATAGATTACATTATTTACTGTATTATGACGTCACTAAAACACGGAGTCGTT